>HG992035.1:15171666-15792500 GCA_905220475.3 Ennomos fuscantarius
AAAAAGTTTTACTTCAGTCGTGTGGTCTAAAGCATACTCGTTTTTTATATTAGAATATGGAGTTCTATGTGGACTGAGGATGGGCGAGTATGGCTCAGCGGTAACTCGTGCGAACTGAATACAACGCCCCGTGCTGAATCCCTAAATGTCTTTCCAAGTTATGTGTGATATTTCCACTCGCTCTCCGCTTTTGCAACGGCAGAAGAAAAACATCGAGAAGAATCCAGCATGTTCAAAAAGCACAAATATTTGAGCACGATCTAGAATTTCAGGCATGTCCATGCGGAACTTTATCTTAACATACAAAAAAGATAAATGAAATGAAATGAAATATATTTATTCTAGACACACACAATGTACACACAATACATAAATATAATATAAATACAAATGAAAGCAATACAATAAGAGAGAAGAACATAATTAAGTGTCACATTATGTGATGTCAGGAATAGGTTCCGGTTCAGCATACAACACAAGATACAAGATCGATTAGAAAACTTTTATCCAAGCGTCGATTATACACTTATAGAGGAGAACTACTAATTGAAAGAATAGTTATTTTACTGCTGGCTGACCACTAAATCGTACATCTGTACAAATATTTAAACAAACTTATATCTTATAAGCATAGTTTTAGACATAAGTCAACAGTAGAGGCTGTGAATGTATGTAGAGTATGGACTCTACTGGCTACCGGTAGCTCTACGTGTGAGGTAAACGGTCGTAGAGATAAAAGTGTTTAGACAAGGACTTTGATAAAACTTAGCTCTAGTTAAAAGTTAGGTATTGTTTTAATAAATAGATAATTCCAGTAGTATCTGTTTTTAAAATAAATATGTGTGGTCATCTCACACAACGCCATCTAGCCCCAAACTAAGCAAAGTTTGTACTACACACAAATGTTTGTCCTGGGTGGGAATCGAATCCACAACTCATAGTTCAGAAGGCAGGGTTGCAACCAACTGAGCTATCGGGCCAGTCAAATTAATTAGATCATGTTAATTCCATTGCTGGGATAGAGAGAAAGACAGTGTGATAGAGAAAGAGAGTGTGTGTATTGGTCAGAGAGGGAGAAAGAAACACAAACTCGCGCTATGATACATTTCTTCGATTTTTGTGATTCTTGAACATGCTTTACTTTCACCGTTGTACGAGTGTAAATAAATTACGTCACTGGTCGAGCAGGATTTGATCCAGGGTGTGTCAGTTCGAGAACCATACTCGCTCCTTACCTGGCTTAATATCAAGTTCTCTGAGACGCTCTACAGAGCTGTATGTTCTGAGCTCTACCTGTGAAACAGATGTCCGATAGAGTGCAATGTGTTGCGGCGAAGAGCACGACTCTACTAAAGTAGAGCATCGCCCATTACCAAATGTAATGTTGTGTGAGAAATAGATGAATTGTCAGTTATTTGCCTTTATAAAACTTAACGTATTGAACTGGAAATGATATCCAAGCAAAACTTGTTTTGGCATTGGGCACAAACCGAAATCTTGATTTTTCAATGGTTATATATTGTATATTAACCACAAAAACCCTAAAATTATTCACTCTAAGCGGTATGTCCACTCATATTTATTTATTATTTACTCTTCTGCAAATTTCGTCAAGGAGGTACCACCGCTTTGCCAGTTATTCTGCCGCCAAGCAGTAGTGTGCAAGCACTGCTGCGTTCCAGTTTCAAAGGCACTGTAGCTAGTGAAATTACTGGGCAAATGAGACTTTATGGTCTGATCTCACAGCCGAGTAACTAGATTGTCATAAGAGCTATTGTAATGCGAAATTTTATATTTTGGTGTTCCAAGTGACACTGTTCTTTTATGGGCAGTCGTGTCACTTAACATCAGGTGAACGACAAGCTCGTCACTAACATAAAAAAAGTAAAATTTATCAAAAATAATTTTAACTAATAGCATAAACGTTACGTTGCGTAAACCTGAACTAAATACCAATCGTCAGATTACCGGATTACACTATTGCTGCAGCAAAGCGGCAACAGCCAACACTCAAACATCCAGAAAGCTAACAGCCAACATCTAACAGCCAACATTCGAACAGTCAACAGCCAGCAGCCAACATTCCCGATAGTCAACAGTCGCGAGCTGATTGCTGATTGCATTGCTGCTTGTTATCGGCCGACGGTACACGTACGGATGCACTCAGTTACGGATTACATTACCTTATACATTTACGGAATAATTTTATATTATGTAAGCTCGTTTGCCGTGTTGTTCTCATAGGACCATTTCATCTCTTCCCAATAGCTGCCGTAAGGCGCTTTTCACGGCACCGCGCACCGCCGTGGCAGGCGGTGAGGCGGATTTCACGGTCTCTTAGTAATGCTTTGATGCATAACCCGCCCGACCGCGCGGTCGAGCGGTGCTCTCGCCGCCGCCGCCCCTCCGCGCGGACGGGCGGCGCGGAGGGGCGGCGCTTCACGAACCGGGTGCCGCGTAACTCCGCGGAACATTGTACAAGAAGGACATTTTACAGGTAGAAAAAAAAACTTGACTCTTTGTTTATAAACACATATGTATAAAAAACCTATATGTATATAGAAGAGATCGCTTTTTAGCGATAAGACCGCCCATTGTAACCTACTTATAAGCTTTCCCGTTTTGTATATCGTCATCTTGGTGTCAATAAAGAGATTATCTATCTATCTATCTATTTACAGTTCAGAAGGCAGAGCTATTACCAACTGAGCTATCAGTTCAGTCAAACATATTTTTACCCTCTCTCAATGATTTCGTTTAGATTTTTTAGTAACAATTTAAACCTAATATATAATGCGATACCGTTCATTGATCTTCTTTCAGTGTTAGATCAGATTAAATCTACTCTAACCTATTTCCTAATCCGTTTCCAAGCTATCCCAGCCTTGATAGTTTGTCAACAATTGTTCGAAACAGAGTTACATGTGTCTGGTAGCTAGAACCAATGCACAGAGCGAACAGTGCGCAGTCAGGGACGTCGGTCAATACTACGTGCTGTGCAGTGTTTGCGTGGTGACTTGTGAATCCGACCGGCTCCGGCTGTGGGCACACTGGGAGATCCAACTAGTTCTTTTTATAGTTCTAAAACTTTACGGTCCAAAAAACTGATTGGGAAGAGAGATTCTCGAGTGGCGATTACAAATTGAAAGACGTAGTGTAGACTGTCGCTCTCTACTTGGACTTTTTTATGGTAAAAATGAAGATATAAAATTAATGACTTACCTGTTTTTTCTAGATTTGCATCCCAATCGCATATTCGGTTCATTTGTGCGATACAAATTAAAGTACCATATTTGATGCAGTGGCTTATTTGTATATATATATAAATATTTTTTTTTATGTTACGAAATGACATAACGAGCAAGCCGCTCGCCTGAGGTTAAGCGACACGACTGCCCATATCAGTTACAGTGACACTTGAAACACTTAATTATAGTTTCGCGTGACACTGCACTGCGCACGTCATTCTGAGACATCATAACAGTCTGGTAATACAATTATAAAACTGTGAGGTTAGGTCATAAAGTTTCATTTGCCCAGTAATTTCACTAGCTACAGTGCCCTTCAAACCGGAACACAGTAGTGTTTGCGCACTACTGCTTGGCGGCAGAATAACTGGCAAAGCGGTGGTACCTACCTAGACGAACTTTGCAGAAAAGTCCTACCACCTAGTTAAATGTAGCATTTCTCAGTGTGCCCTCAACTCATGTCAACTGTCACCACTCAACTTGTCAGTGTTGACTTGCGCATGAGTTGGTAATTTTACGAGAAAAGTCCAACTTTTGAAGTGTGCTCGAAACTTGACAGTTGGAAAAGAAAACAAGTTAGTGTTTGGACTGTCACAGTTGCGCCCTGAGGGAAACTTCTGTGTGGTTTTGTAGCATGTTCTATTTTTGTTCAGAATTGTAAGAAATTGTTGTTCAAGTGATTACGTTCTGTGGCTGAGAACTAACTTTAAAGAGAAACTCTTTAGACAGGATAACTAATAAAATTACTTTGAAGTTTGGAGAATGGCATAAAAAAGTATAATGATATAATAGTAATACTTAATATAATAATAACGCCTTTTTTTCTATGCACAAATACTTGTCGCGGGAATCGAACCCACCCACCTCCAGGCTATGAGCCGAACTGTTCAACCACCATACCACAGAGGCTGTCAAATAACGACAAATCGATCATTTTAGATTTGTTGAATATAAAATTTGCGTTATGGTTGCCCTTAGATTATATCAAAGTAGTTGTAATATTACAAAGTAAGCTGTAAATATTGTAAAGCAAGGGAAAAAAAAATTCACTCTCGAGGCGGGCTCTTTGTTTTTTCCCTGCTCTATGATAGTTACCAATCCATGTGCTTACTGTTCATTTTCATGTCTTTTCATCTAATCGTCGTAGTTCCTGGGTCCCTAAATACAGGGTATCCTAGTTAGAGTCCAGAATCTATGTATGTGATAATTGGGCGTTATATATTTAAATAAAAAAAAAACGTTATAAAAAATATTCTTGAATAATTTATATTGTGAGTTATTTGGTGCAAAAAATAGTATATACAACGAAGATTACTATTTTATCTGTTACTAATGTTCGTACGCTAAACAAGGTCAACCATCCATATACCTAGATTCATCTTTTAGGGACCTCTACTTTTAACCCTTTGTCGCAAAATATCAGACATTGAAATATGTTGACACAATTTACGAAGCTCTCATCATCTGTCTGTCTCATCCCGATTCCTCCACACAACCTTTCTAGGCTTTCAATAAACCGCCCCAAACCGGGCAATATGAAATTTGGCGAGAAATTGATGCGACGGCGACGCCGCCTGTCGGTAATACATCCGGACGTTTGGCCAGAATTCAATTTTGATGTACGACACGTGACACGGGTCTGGTATAATAACGTTTTATTTTCCAATTTATGTTATTTTCAGACATCGAGAGATGTAATTCAATAAGTTTGATAATGATACGTGCAGGTGAGGTAGGTAGGGGGCTCATTTGAAATATTCACATCACACTAATATTACAAAGGTGGAATGTATATTCGTATGTGTGTATGTAAGTTTATCACATAGTCACGCTCAAACGGTTGGATGGATTTGGATGAAATTTAGAACATAGATAGCTTATGTATTGGACACACGGGCTACTTACTATTGGTGGTGAAACCGCGGACCTAGTACGAGCATATTTAGATGGTATTCTTTGTTGTTGATACGGTGTAGTCTTCTTAAAGACGGATCACCAAATTACTAGTCTTCTTTCTTAAAAGGACCCATTCACAAATGTCATTTACTAGAAAGTTATAAAATACTTACCTTTTTTCTAATCTGGGTTTAAATTAATTCATTGTTAGTAAATGTTCCAACCACCAAAGAGATCCAACAAGAATATTGTATGAACAACTAACAAATAAGTTGCACTTACTTTATTTCTCATAGAGGTTGATAAAAAGTAGAGTTTCCCACTCGGGAGCCACACTATTTTAGCCATGAGTGATGTACTTTAGATCCTTCTGGGATTCTACTCTAGGATCCTTCGCCCCACTCTGGATTCAAAGAAACACTATCACGTAAAAATAGTTTTTTACTCCCTTGGTATACAATAATGATAAAAATAGTAACGCCCAACGATCACATACATAGATCCTGAACTTTAAATATTCCCTGTGTCTATGGACCCAGGAACTACGAGGACCATGGTCCCACAACACTCCAGTATTTGCACTTTATTTTTCTGAGCACAAATACTTGTCCTGTCGCGCGAATCGAATCAGTCTACTATTGATGCTGAATTATACCTTGATTCAAGAAGATTCGTGAGCCTTTTTTCGAATCCCAAAATCTATGAAGTCCTACATTTTACTGAGAACCTTTTCGGAAAGAAAATATATCATGACCTGAATACCGAAACCAGTCAGACTGAAATGGACTCTGACTGACAAAAATAAAGTTCAAACGAGAGCAAATTCTCGACAGCTACGAAGTATATGTGTGACAAAGCAAATTGATTCTTAGTAGGTTGAAATAGAGTTCTATAGTCGTGTCGTGCCAGGACAGGTCAGGAGTTCCCATCTCGTAAAGAACTATCATGAAGACATTACTGTCGGCGCCTAAACGCTGTGTCGTTACGCCATTGCTCTACTGACTCTGACCTTTTCTTCGGACTTGATGGTATTGTTTACTTATCGAATGTTAAGTCTGAGAGGAAGAATAGAACAATAATTGAAAATAGTACCTTCGACTCTAAAAGCGCTACTTGCTTTTACATGACTGTTTTGTCGGAATCAGTAGGTAGTAGTAGCAAATTTTTTTTCTGTATACTTTATTCTGTAATACTAATAATAATTCCCAACGATCCTGGACCGTAACTTGGATCCCTTGTATCTAGGGATCTAGAAAATACGCGAACCATGGTCCCACAACATCTAGACTCAGAATCAAGTATTTGGGCTTTTTCCTGTGCACAAATACTTGTCTTTCCGCGGGAATTGAACTCGCCACCTCCGGGCTATGAGCCGACCTGCTCAACCATCACACCACAAAGGATAGCCCTTATGGGAAATATATCAATATATTTATGATAACCGTTTAAAATGGGGAAAAAAGTTTAGGAACTAATAAGTAGAAAAAATATATTTTTGATGATTATTTTTAATATCATTATGCTATATAAAATAATTTCTTCTGTATCCGATTATAAACGTAATGATAATGCTACCTACAAAAGTAGAAAATCTTTAAGGTGTGAATTTCCCCCTTTAGAGTGATCTGTTGGACTCTCTAAATATTAAGAACAATGTTCGTAATCCGAACATATCAAAATATTCTATTCATCTTCATCTTCATCACTTAGTAATCCACAGTGATACACGCCACAGTCCAGTCATTTTCCATCCCATCACGTCTATTAACCCACGGCGCGCTCCTCGATGGACTCTCAAAGCCATAACACGTCGATCACCGGCACCCAGCCGACAACCGGGCCAGTCCGCGTGCAAACGGCTTCATTAACCGGTAATACCGGTAACCGGGTGTCGGAGCCCCACCTGTGGACGTGACGATTGCTGGAGAACGGCGAAACTAAGGGTTATTGATATTTTTATGGCTTTATCGATCTGATCTGTGTCTACAGATAGCTTTACTATGGAATATTGGTTTCGGTACTTTGATGCTTTTGATGCGATCCTTTAGAAGAATGCTAGACTGCTCATCGGACTAATGTATGTATACTAGAAAAGAAGAAAGAAAGAAAAGACACCACACAACATTAACGGATGTAACGTGTGTGAATTCATGACCAGGTCCCGACTCAACATTTGATTAAGGTCAAAGCGTGACCTTAAAAAACTAATTTTCAGGCGGAACCCGTAGCCATGACTCCACGAACATCAGAGAATTATTTTATAAGATTTTTAAAACACAAACAAGAAAATGTAATACTAACACATACAATAAATACATCATTAAATAAAAATAATAATAGAAACATACTACAGCTTAAGGTCGCTACCATTGGTCTGTATCTTGGCTGCGTTGTCCTGCCTATACACTGTCAAAATACTCCAGCCCTTTTCCAGAGGTTAGCGTGTTACCTTGACTATTATTTTTCACACATGACATAGCATGATTGTTTGAGCCAAATAAGCGGTTTTGATCACACAACGCATTGCGGTGCTGTGAAACGGTACATCAACATAATTGAATTTTTTGAAGCCTTTAAAAACTTACAAAAATTCCTTTGACAACCACACAACCGAAAAATTATCCTACTTACACATCACTCGGTCCCATTTTTCAGCGTCAACACTCTTTATCGCCAAAACCACTTAACAAAATACACGCACCGCTAGGCCTAAAGAAAAACTTTTCTGAAACCAACACTAAACGTATTTCCACAAAACAAAACGTTACATAGCCACAGCAGCGCTAAAAATGTACAAACACTTCGAGCCAAGTTGTTCTCAGCTTGAGGGTTATGAAAATTTAACCGGGAACGGTTACAGGTGGCCGGTAAATTCCGGTACCGGATAATACCGGTATTAACATCCGGGTCGCGCTCGCCCGCCGCATATTTTCGGTTAAGTGTACGGTTTATTTGTTGGAACTTGGTGTTCGACTGTAAATGTTACGGATTAGGACTCGCACTCGAAATAAATGGGAATGAATAAAATAAAGGTTTAGAAGTATCAGAAAGAGTTGTTTGAGAAAATAAAATTAGTCACTTTTTTAAATAAGTGTAGCGGTTATTACAAAGACCACACAGAAAAGAAAAAAAAAACTTGCACCCCAGCGTGTGTTTCTCTGCTCTTTGACAGACCTTTCATTCATTTCATACTAAAATATAGATTGTTTTTTTTTTCATTATTTCTCTTGTAAAACTAAGATAGTTTTCTCAATGAATTTAGTTTTTATAACGTTTTTACACTGTAATGCTCAAAACTAAGTCAAAGAAATAGACAATGATGCTTATTAATTTAAGCTTCACAAATCCGGGTCACGTCCGGTACAGTCTGGGTCATCCGGGTCATGTGTTCTGAGCTTTAGCGGTATTAATGATGTTATATCAATACATAAATAATTTGGATAGAAATAACAGAGGCTATAGTGTCATTAGGCTATAGCCTCATTAAGAATAGGACTCTATACAGCTGTTGCACGCATGCAGTGGCGTACTAAGGTGTGGGCGAAGTGGGCCCTCGCCCACGGCCTCGCACTTCAAGGGGCCTCACGAGGCCTCTTTAAATGCGATGCCGATTTAAAATCCCGGTTTATTTTGAGTAGTTTTTCCAACTAAGATGTTTTTCTAAGTTAAAAATAATAAAAAAAACTACTTAGGAAACAGTATGAAGCAGGACCAACTGTCTGCTTTATCAATGCTCTCAATTGAAGCAGATTTAGCTTGACGACGTCGGCAAGTTGTTCCACTCATTGGCTGTTCGCAGTACAGATTGCGTTGCAAAACGCTTAGTGCAGCTTGATGGAATTTCAATCATATATGGGTGCTTTGTTTGTATGTAATTATAAGTTTAATAGGTAACAATTTATTCTGTGACTCTATAGGAACCATTTCAGGCAGCACAAGTTATGTTTGTGCATAAAAAAAGCGCAAATACTTGTTCTGAGTTTGGGTGTTGTGGGACCATGGTCCTCGTAGTTTCTGGGTCCATAGACACAGGGAATTCTAGTTAGGGTCCAGGATCTATATATGTTTTATTATTATTTATTATTTAAGATAATTCTATCCTTTATGTATGTAACATTTCATGGTCCTCCTAGTTCCTGGGTCCCTAAACACAAGGAATCCTAGTTATGGTCCAGGATCTATGTATGTGATCGTTGGACGTTATTTATTTATTTCAAAATTGTAAAGGATGAAAAATTGTATTTGCCTGAGTGAGGTACCACCGATTTGCCAGTTATTCTGCAGACAAACAGTAGTGCAAAACGACGTAATCGTTACGACTTAAGGTACATATAAATGTATGAGTAAGGATAAGAAGGTTCTAGAACACTTTTCCAATTTTACACACACGCAAAGTATAATCGTATCGCTATAAATCACGCAAACCGTTATTTTTCACGCACCGGTACACGCGCCCGATGTATCCGCTGACAAATCGACGGACACCGATAAATTGGGATCCAGGGAGTTTTTATTGGAAGGTTTCGAAGGTAAGAAGGCTAGGCCGTAGGTCTTGCTTTGATTGGTGGCAGGGATAACAGGAATAAATGAAGGTGTTGCCAGTAATGAGAAACATTTTAGTATGCAAAACGTGTACGATAAAAAACGCTTGCGTCGCAACCATGCAGGTTTAATTGATCTAATTTTTGGGTATTTGTTTTGTTATCTTTGGTAGAAAAAGTAAAATATAACATAACGAAAGTAGTATTTCAAGTAAATAAGAACGATTTAATACAAATGTTGTAACAATTGCTTTTGGTACAATATAATAAAAATACAGCTATAACACTTTCAAGTTACAGGGTATCTGGACCGGAAGCGAGCTCACCGGAAGCGCGGCGTCGCCGGATGTACACCTCATTTCCTGTGTACGCATTTCATGGTATACATGCAGGAAAACTGAGACCACAGATAACGTAATACTTTGCCAGTAGGTACTGAGACTTTCCTCAAAACGGGAATAGGGACCAATACTTCGTTTTAATTCGAAGAGATTTACTTTCAATATGTTGTTGTTTACTTTCATTAAATTTATTTAGTTTTCAATTCATTACAGGGTAAGCAATGCATTGGTGACGCCTCCTCCGGTGTTACAGATGTTTGTTTGAAAAAAAGTTTGTTTGTTGGTTATTGAACGTCCACTTTTGTTTTAGTACTTATACTAATTATTATTGAACGTCCACTTTTGTTTTAGTACTTATACTAATTATTATTGAACGTCCACTTTTGTTTCAGTACTTATACTAAAACAAAAATGGACGTTCAATAACTACCTACTTATAGAGGGATTAAAAACACAAAAAACCGAGTGTGCTTTAGACCACACGACTGAAGTAAAACTTCTTTAGTTTCGCTCCATCTATCGGCCGGTATAACTTTGTTTTTGCTTAGATTAATGTTAATGTCGCCATCTTGACAATTGTAAATTATTATTTTACCGAACATACCAACATAATAATACAAATTTTTTCTTTTGTTATGTTGACAATGGAGATCTACGTGAACCAACTTTAACTTCCGTTCGCCTCGCATTCACCAGCTTACTCCTCAAGGCATGCGTGCGTAAATAATTTTTACTTCAACAATCTGTTCTTATGAGACACTGTGTATAGTCTAAAATGCTAAGCACAGTTAGCATCGACTCTCCAAAACCTATTTCAGTCAAAATTTAAATTAGTACATTTACTCAGACACCTACTCGATTACAGAACAAATGAAGGTGACCAAGAAAACATTCCAACATATTAAAGCTAACGTCGAACAAGATCAACACAGACACCATCCCACGCGAACAATGTCTCAAAATACCTCAAATCGTCACAAAACGTACCCACTGAGAAACGATGCATATCACATTACCTACAATAAATTACAAACGAAATGATACATAATAAAGTCTAAAATTCAATATGGTGCTGTTCATTTCACACTCTGAAACACCACATAAATGATACACATAATTTGATCCCATGTAAGCCGTAAGCCAATGTGGTAAAGCTCAGAGTCGTGAGGCTTATTTGTTTTTCGATGGAAAATGTGAGATGGTTATTGAGCGCCGCATAGTATTTTATCTTGAAGTTTACGAGTCGATATATCGTTACACAAAAAGGAAAAAGGTTGTTATATTTTTGTGGTGTAAACGTAAAGGTTTTAGCGATTCGTAGGAGTTTATAGGATTTAATAAAGTGTTAAGTATTTGCCTGGCTTTTACGGCTTTGTTAATAATAACTTCGATTTTAGCGGTTATTATCATGATGTAAATAAAACAGGAAATATATCGATAGCTTATTATCTATCGCTCTTGAAGGCCTCTTATAATATTATAAGAGGTTATTATTATTATAAATTTTATAATTATTAATGTTTATTTCATTATTATTATTATTATTATTGATTTTATAATTAATAATTATTTTAATATTATTAATTTAAAAATAATAACGCCCAACGATCACGTACATAGATCTTGGACCCTAATTAGGATTTCCCACAGCGTCCAGACATAGTTCCAGTATTTGCACTTTTTTTCTGTGCACAAATATTTGTCCTGTCGCGGGAATCGAACCCGCCGCCTCAGGGTTATGAACCGGCCTGTTCAACCACCACACCACGGAGGCTGTCTTATAGCCGTCAAATTGTTGTCTCACGAGATTGGACTTTTCATTACTTTCAGAGTGAATTTCCAAAAATGAATGTCTTTATATCTACAATAAGTCCAAATGTGTACCAAGTTAAGGGCTATAAAAGCAATAAGTATTTTGTGAGGCAAGAAAGTGCGATGCAGGCGAGACCAGCATTATGCCATCCCAATTTTAATTAGGTACATCTATGACTTGATGTGATTTTTGTAACAAAATAATTCATGTGCATGGTTCTCTCAAAATAATATTCCAATTTCATCACATCTTTGCCTAGAAATCTGATAGGAGCCAAGAATCGAAGAAGGGCCATAAGCCACTAACTTAAAAAAAACAATAAAAGGAATAAATCCTTTTATGTCTTAGTATGTATATACCAAGAACTCCGGAAATATGGAAAAAGATGTAAATAGATAATAACTTAACGTTTCGCATGGGCTTCGCTTATTCTATCGCCAATGTTCATCAGGAATAATGTGGGATTCTAACCGTGAAAGAATTCTTTAAATCGATCCAGTCGTTTCGGAGCCTATTCAATGCAAACAAACAATAAAATCTTTCCTCTTTATAATATCACACTAATATTATAAAGGCCAAAGTTTGTATGTGTGTATGTTTGTTACTCCTTCACGCTCAAACGGCTGAATGGATTTAGATTAAATTCGATATTAAGATAGCTTATACACTGGATTGACATATAGGCTACATTTTATCCCGCAAAAGTGAAATGTTCCCGTGGGATGAGTAAATAATTAAAATATTTTTAGCCGCGGGTAAAACCGCGGGGCGCAGCTAGTAATTTTATACAAATACTGACAAAAATGGTAATAAAGATAAGTTTGATTGAATATAATTATATGTAGTCTATTTTGAATATTATTATAAAACGCTTTCTCCTAGCCCTTATGCCACACAAATATTATTGTTTGTCGCGAATCGTGCGAGACTGATAAAATTAAAAATAAAACCGCACAACACATTCCAATATTAGAGCGTGAGCGTGCTCTGCGACAGCGCTGCTCTGCAGATTATACGCTAGTTTGAGATGCACTGATGCGATGCTAAGTGCTAACTTAAAAATTAGTACACCATTACGAAAGCTTGTAATAAATAAATAAAAAATATGTATGGACATTTCACAGTTGACAGGCTGTGGTGTGGTGGTTGGCAGGACAAGTATTTGTGCACAAAAAAAAGCGCAAATACCTACTTGTTCTGAGTCTAAGTGTTATCGGACCATAGTCCTCGTAGTTCCTGGCTTCGTAGACACAGGGAATCCTAGTTAGGGTCCAGGATCTATGTATGTGATCGTTGGGCGTTGTTATTATTATTATTCATTCAGCGCCATCTAGCCCCAAACTAAGCAAAGCTTTTACTATGGGAACCAGATATACTGAATATTTATATACTTTTTTGTTTGTAAATATATACATAGAATACAATATAACACCCAGACAGAACAAACATTGATGTTCATCACACAAATGTTTGTCCTGGGCGGGAATCGAACCCACTGCCCGGAAGGCAGGCTTACTACCAACTGAGATGTCAGGCCAGTCAAATAATGCAATAAGTCAAGTAATGAAACAAAGATGAACATAGCGAGTAATGATCGAGCGCTGGTGTCTGTCTTTTCAAAAAAACACCGACTTACATACTTACTTACACATACTTGAGTGAGTATGCTAGCTCAGCGGTACCGGTAGCCCGCGAAACATTCCACGACCGACCTGGTTCAAATCCCGCTCGACCAACAATTACTTTCAAGTTATGTGCAGAATTCGAACTTGCTCGCTCAGTGATGGAAAATACCTCAGATTACAGCAAACAATGGGATCTGAGGACACCATTTGTTCATATTTTATATTGTTTAAACTAAGTTCTCACTCTCTCGTCGCGTATCCTATATATATATATATCCACTTATACATATATAATTAGTTATCAAGGCTGTACAAATAACATATTTATTATTATTTAAGTCGTAACGTTCCAATGAAGATACCCATCGTGGTATATCCAATATATTAATTTCTGAGGTAAAAACTAGGTGATAGGACATTACTGCAAAGTTCGTCTAGGTAGGTACCACCGCTTTGCCAGTTATTCTGCCGCCAAGCAGTAGTGCGCAAGCACTGCTGTGTTCCGGTTTGAAGGGCACTGTAGCTAGTGAAATTACTGGGCAAATGAGACTTTATGATCTGATCTCACAATTTAGTAATCTTATTACTAGATTGTGCTGATGTCTCTGGATGACGTGCGCAGTGCAGTGTCACGAGAACCTCTATACTTTAGAGTTCCGAGTGACACTGCAGCTGATATGGGCAGCCGTGTCGTTTAACATCAGGCGAACGGCTAGCTCGTCACGTCATTCCGTAACATAAAAAAAAAGGAATTGTATTTTTATTGAAGCTAGACTATACATATTTCAAGTACTTACATTAGTTCTGATATACTTATATTATTAAAAGCTAATTTATATTTACCTTACCACGCGGTGGAGAGTTGGATAGCATATTTATTTTGTACATAATGTTTTATAAGTTGTAACTTTTTATTTATTTATAATTAGATATAGATAATGGATGATTTTATGTTTAGCAAAAACATTTGATGATGGACTTTTTTGACCATTCAAAGTAGGTACAACTAATCCCAGTCAATACAACTTACTAAAGTGACTAAGATGTATGTATTTATTAATTTTTTCTGTAAAATTTTTGTTAAAATTTTGTATTTGTATACCTACTAAGTAAATTATGCCTGTATAAAAGAACGTGTGTGCTTATCAGCTCATATACCATACGACCGAAGTAAAACTTTTTTAGTTTAGCTCCATCTATCGGCCGGTATATCTTTGTTTTGGCTATCATATTTACTGTCATTTTACTGGACATACCAACATAATATATTTTTTTTAACTTTGTTATGTTGACAATGGAGATCTACGTGAACCAACTTCAATTGATTTGTATAGAGATCTGAGCGTGTTGAAATAGTAATGGTACTAATCTCTCATTGTAATATGAATTATGAAATAAATATATTTGATTTGATTTGAATTTCCGTTCGCGCATTCACCAGCTTACTCTCAAGTCAAACGTGCATAAAGAAGTTTTACTTCAAAAATTAAAATCACTTGGAGATCAAAGTTGACTCACCATATCTAGCACGCAGTGACTAACATTTCCCAGAAGAGCCAAAACTAAACATTATTTGTGTTGTACCGCAGCCGATAGTCGTGATTTATGTGAAGCCAGTCGTCTGGATTCAAGTGGTTTCTGCACTGTGGCTCCAAGATAAGGAGACCACGATGCCGGATGTGTAAAAAGCAAAAAAGCAGGTAGAATACTGTCTCTACAATAGTGTATACAGATGTTAATGTTCTACGACAGTCTGTGGTTGTTGATGATAGAGTAATACCATAGACGATAGAGAGATTAGAAGTTAATTACACAGTACAAGTTATTTGACAGCATCTGTGGTGTGGTGGTTGAGCAGGTCAGCTCATAACCCAGAGGCGGCGTGTTCGATTCCCACGGCAGGACAAGTATTTGTGCACAAAACAAGTCCGATCGTGTATGGAGTACTGCTGCCACCTGTGGGACGGGTCTGCCAAGTACCAGCTTGAGGCTCTGGACTCGATCGAACGGCGTGCCAAAAGGCTCATTGACGACGACAGTTTGGTTGGTGAAAGGCTCCAGAGCCTTGCACATCGACGTAAGGTGGCAAGTCTGTCGGTTTTTTACAGATTACACCACGGCGAATGCGCTCAAGAACTGCATGATCTAATTCTCCCATCACCATTCCACTACCGGACTACTAGACGCTCGGCTAAGCGCCATCCTTTTGTGGTCGAAATACCACCCATTCGTACCAAGCGATTTGACTCAACGTTCTTAATTAGAACGGCTAAGGAATGGAATGCCCTGCCAGCGTCTGTGTTTCCGGCGAAATATGACCCGGGCGTGTTCAAGAGAAGAGTGAATAGGTATTTACTTGGCTAGCATGCTACACCTTCGATCGCATCGTCACTTCCCATCAGGTGAGAGCGTGGTCAAATGCTAGACAAGTTTGAAGTAAAAAAAAAAAAAAAAAAACAAAAAAAGCGAAATACTTGTTCTTAGTCTGGGTGTTGTGGGACCATGGTCCTCGTAGTTCCTGGTTCCCTAGACACCGGGAATCCTAGTTAGGGTCCAGGATCTATGTATGTGATCGTTGGGCGTTATTATTATTATTATTACGGGAAAACTAAAATTAAAAACCAAGCTACAGGTATAATCATATGTATACATATCTATGTGTATGTATATCGACAGCCTCTGTAGTGTAGTGGTTGAGCAGATCGGCTCATAGCCTGGAGGCGGCAGATTTAGATCGAGTTTTAAGTTCGACTCTGCTTTTACCGTTGAACCAAAAAGACCTGGGTAGCAGCATGGGTAGAGCCTGCTACTCCAGTATGAAAAACACAAAAATGACAAATCTCATTCCCATTTCTCACACGATTCAGAAACTCTTGAAATCCCAACATAAAACTTTAATTCTCCACAAATCATTATTAATTAGCGAAACGTGTGAAAGGGACAGTTCCTGGAGCAATAAAATAAAATAACGTACAAATCTCGTCGTAAACGTTTTACAACCAAATCGTAATGTTTTTTATTGTAATGTGGGAAAAGAAAGCTCGTTAGGGCTACCCTGAACGAATAATTGTCACGCGACGAATTTGATATGTATTATGTAGGTTTCATTCATACCCAAGATATAAACTATTTATATCTAATAGTACTTATTAATTACACCTTTGCTTCTACATATATGGACATTTAATTATCAACCGACTTCAAAAAAGGAAGAGGTTTATTCAATTCGACTGTTTTTTATGTGTTACCTTGGAACTTACGACTGGGTGAACCGATTTTGATGATTCTTTTTTTCTTTGAAAGCTGGTGCTTTCCGTGTGGTCTCATTTTAATTTGATTTAGTTCTGATGTGTAGATTTTGAGTTATCCATAATAATAGATCCATAAAAGCGCAAATGCTTGTTCTGAGTCTGAGTGTTGTGGGAGCATGGTCCTCGTAGTTCCTGGGTCCCTAGACACAGGGAATCCTAGTTAGGGTCCAGGATCTATGTATGTGATCGTTGGGCGCTATTATTATAATGTGTGTTTCGACTTCAGCTACATTGATGATGTTCTTATATTTGTCATAATAAAATGTGGTGGGATTAACGTCGGGTGGACTCTTTTAAAAAAAGTAATTATTACTCACGGGTGCTTTTGACATTTTGTATATAGTGTTTTAAAGATAGGTAATAAGATGGTATGTACATTAATTTAGTGATGTTTCCATCTAATTAAACCCAAGTTTCTATTTTTTTATGTTTTTAGATTATGTTATCTTAGTATATTGTACAGCAAATAAACATTTACTGAATATAAATTAAAGAGAACAGATTGAAACCGCCAATAAAATCATTTTAAATACTATATTCATAGTTCGTCAATGATAACGGTAATAGTGACAATAATTTGCGATATTCATTTCAACTCCAATGAAATTTGCATAACTATCAAGGCTTTTACAACCGTGATAAAATTAAACCCTTATCGTTAAACAGGGTATCGTTAATCAATATAAGGGTAAAAATTTTACGTCGCAAAAAAGTAAAAGAAGTTGAGTAAAAAAGAGGCGACATATGTGCGACAAGATGGCGACGTCAAGTGGGCAGCGCAGGCGCAGGTAGCGGGACGAGAACGCTCTTGACGTTCGTAGTAATGGGATGATGTCGATAAAAAAAATTGTATGTCGATAGAAGTATTTAATAAGATCAGTTTTAGTTATTTGAAATTATGTAAAATAAAGTTACTTAAAACTCAAAGTTACTTATGTAGAGTTTATAAAAGCTTTTTTATTTTTTATAAATTATTCTTCTTTACTATTAGTTTATAAAGAAAACAAAACAACCTAAGAAAAATAAGATTTTTAATGCTTGCAATTAGTATTGCATAACTAGTTTTAATAAATATTACAGTTCTTCTCAAAAGTGCTTTAAATCTAAAACATATTTTAGGTATATGCTTACTGTAATTGAAGGCAATAAAATCACATGCGAACAAAATAGACATTCCATTTGCCGATTTATTTTAATGGCATAAAAATCATCACACAAGACTTCGTAAAATAGATGAGCTATAGGTACCTTTGGCTGTGGCTTTTCTAACATGTAGTGAGGCACTTAATCAAACATCAATCGATATCGCCATATTATCGCAAGATCACAACACTATTTTCAACGCCTGTTTAAATTTATCAAACACTCGAGATTCTTATCGAGGCGGACGCACATCTTATTTGTTGGTTTTAACATTCTCAATCTGTGTGTTCGATAAAAAATATTCTCA
The DNA here is from genome assembly GCA_905220475.3 of Ennomos fuscantarius. NCBI lineage: Eukaryota > Metazoa > Arthropoda > Insecta > Lepidoptera > Geometridae > Ennomos > Ennomos fuscantarius. The sequence continues at coordinate 15,189,892 of HG992035.1, forward strand.
GCGTTTGAGATAAGTTTATTTAAAAATGCGAAATTTAAATTCAATTATAAAGTACGCCTTTTCGGATTATATACTGATGATATATGAAGAATATAGGACATAATAATAGAGTTTGGTAAAAGCAAAATCTTAGATCTTATGTAGTCACAATAAGTCTATCCAATTGAAAATACTACCAAATCTTTCTTCATATTTATAAATAAGTTGTACGTAAGCTGCAGGTTGAGGATACAGAAGAGAAAATTTCTAATACTGATTAATTTGAACATAAAAAATTACATGATATAATTATCCTAATATTCATATAATCTTCCGGCCTGGCCGGGCCCGGAGTATCTTAAGCCATTCAAAAACACGTGAAATGACATAAGACACTCTCTGCTGCGTCGGCGCATGCCTGGACGACACCACACGCACTGGACTGACGTCACACGATGACATAACAAATATGACGATTTATGTCAATATTTTTTTTTTTTGTTATTTAATGATGTGACGAGTTAGTCGTTCACCTGATGTTAAGCGCCACGGCCGCCCATAACAGAACAGTGTCACTTGGAACCCTAAAACAGAGTTTCTAGCGACACTGCACTGCGCACATCATCCTGAGACATCAGCACAGTCTGGTAATAAGATTACTCGACTGTGAGATCAGATCATAAAGTCTCAATTGCCCAGTAATTTCACTAGCTACAGTGCCCTTCAAACTGGAACACAGTAGTGCTTGCACACTACTGCTTGGCGGCAGAATAACTGGCAAAGCGGTGGTACCTACCTAGACGAACTTTGCAACAAAGTCCTACCACCTAGTTGTCAATGTCAATAAACCGTATTATTCGACTTCTTGTGCTGAGTAATTGTCATATCCACCATAAAATAATGAATATAAGTAATTAATATCTAATTATGTATCTACTTACAATAAATATGTATGTGTGTGGATATTTCACACAGCACCATCTAGCCCCAATCAATCAATCAATCAATCAAATATTTATTTGCTAGAACACAATTTACAAGAGATGTTTACATAAGTTACTACCAAACTAAGCAAAGCTTGTACTATGGGAACCCAATAACTTATACAATACGTAGATACTTTTTATTTGCAAATACATACATAGAATACAGTATAAAACCCATACACAAAACAAACATCGATGTTCATCACAAAAATGTTTGTCCTGGGTGAGAATTGAACCCACAACTTACAGTTCAGAAGGCAGAGCTAGATAGATAGATAGATAGAGAACTCTTTATTGTCTCACCAATGAAGTACAAAATCAGGTATAAATATAATATTTACGAACTAGTGTAACAATGGGCGGTCTTATCGCTGACAGCGATCTCTTCAAGACAACCTTTGGATGAACAGTAGCAGTAGAGAAGAATGAACAGAGCTACTACCAACTAAACTATCAGGCCAGTCAATATAATAATTATGTGTCTACTTGATAATAAATGCAAAATTAATAAATATCGCCAAGTACCAGTCTCGGCTGGAAATGGCTTCAAAGAACTTAGCGCATGATTTGATTGGATCGTATTACACACTCGCACGAGTAAGCGTGCGCGCATCTCTATGAACTTCCAGCCCTATTTATAGACAATATAATATTAGATAGAATTTACTAGGTGGTAGGACTTTACTGCAAAGTTCTTCTAGGTAGGTACCACTGCTTTGCCAGTTATTCTGCCGCCAAGCAGTAGTGCGCAAGCACTACTGTGTTCCGGTTTGAAGGGCACTGTAGCTAGTGAAATTACTGGGCAATTGAGACTTTATGATCTGATCTCACAGTCGTGTAATCTTATTACCAGACTGTGCTGATGTCTCAGGATGATGTGCGCAGTGCAGTGTCGCTTGAAACTCTATGTTTTAGGGTTCCGAGTGACACTGTTCTGTTATTGGCGGCCGTGGCGCTTAACATCAGGTGAACGACTAGCTCGTCACATCATTCAATAACATAAAAAAAAAAAGTTTTAATTTCGCTAAACGCAGATTAATCCCACCATGTTCTAGATGTCAGTATAATTAATCCCACCATGTTCTAGATGTCAGTATAATTAATCCCACCATGTTCTAGATGTCAGTATAATTAATCCCACCATGTTCTAGATGTCAGTATAATTAATCCCACCATGTTCTAGATGTCAGTATAATTATGCAGTGACCACTTACTTATTATTGACAGCCTCTGTGTGGTGGTTTAGCAGGTCAGCTCATAACCCGGAGGCGGCGGGTTCGATTCCCGCGGCAGGACAAGTATTTATGCACAGAAAAAAAAACGCAAATACTTGTTCTGAGTCCGGGTGTTGTGGGCACCATGGTCCTCGTAGTTCCTGGGTCCCTAGACACAGGGAAACCTAGTTAGGGTCCAGGATCTGTGTGTGATCGTTGGGCGTTATTATTATTATTATTACTTACCATCGGGTGGTTCACCTGCTTGCTTGTCACTCATTTCATTAAGAAAAAACAGTTTTTTCTAGAATGACGATAGGTAGCATGATCTGTCGCGTATACCAATTTGTGTCAATAATATTAAATTGTATGGGGGTTCAAAACTTTAACAGCCTTATTAATAAACACGAAATAGCTTTGGATTAGTTACACCATCTTTTGTCTCTTTCGATCCAGCTAAATATTCTAGTAGCAAAAAAAGGACAAAAGCTGAAGTAACTAACCCGAGAGTAATACCCGTTTATTAATAAGGCTGTAATGGACTTATGCAGGTCCAGATGTAAATAATCGCAAACTTCTAAGTGAATGGTTTATTTATTTTTTATTTTTTTTACTTCAAACTTGTCTCTCTAACTCATTTGACCGCGCTCTCACCTGATGGGAAGTGACGATACGATCGAAGGTGTAGCATGCTAGCCAAGTAAATACCTATTCACTCTTCTCTTGAACACGCCCGGGTCATAGTTCATATTCCATTCCTTAGCCGTTCTAATTAAGAACGTTGAGTCAAATCGCTTGGTACGAATGGGTAATAATTATAATATACTCGGCCACCTGCTCGCTGCGACTACGCCCCTTCACTGCGGATGAGGTATATCGCATTATCTCTACACGCGTTCCACCCAAACCATCAAAAGATGCTTACGGGATATCAATGCAGCTACTGAATATGGCGGCAGCGCCCATCGCTTCAATATTAGCGAATGTATTTAACCGGTGCTTGAAGGATGGTGCCTTCCCTGAGTCTCTAAAACTTAGTAAGGTTTCACCGATATTTAAAGGAAAAGGGAAACGATCAAATATGGATGGCTACCGACCGGTATCAATTATACCGGCTGTGGCCTAGGTATTTGAAAACGGCTTAAGTTCCCGGCTTATTGCTTACCTAACATCAATAGCCGCATTGTCTGACCGACAATACGCGTACCGCGAGGGTCAGTCGACTGTGTCTCTGACGCGCGAGGTGCTGCGCCGTGTGGTGGACGCCCGCGAGGGGAAGCAGCAAGTAGCAGTACTGTGCTGCGACCTTTCTAAGGCGTTCGATGTTGCAAACCACACGGTCCTAGCGATTAAAATGCAACACTACGGCATCTGCAACAAGCCCTTTAAACTACTAGAAGATCTCCTTCATCGCAGGTCCCAGGTAGTGGTGGGAGATGGTGGACGAGAGAGATCAGACCCGCTTATTACCAATATGGGTGTAGCCCAGGGTTCATCAGTCTCGAACATCTTATTTTCGTTACTGTTGAATGACTTACCGGATGCTGTGACGGGTGCAGATGTCTTCATGTATGCTGACGACGTTGCTGCAGTTGTAACAGCTACGTCAATGGAGCAACTGGAGCATAAGTTGAACAATACCGCCACGCAACTAGCCGAGTGGTTTCGCGAAAATGGCCTAGTGTTGAATTTAAATAAAACAAATTATATACACTTTAATTTATCCGGTCGCTCCGTACGCTGCCTAAGTGTTCTAGCAGCAGGTACAAAAATACAGCAATCGGATAATACTACCTTCCTGGGCTTCGAGATCGACCGCGGCCTAACCTGGGAGATCCACATACATAAGCTATGTGGAAAGCTAGGTGGCGCGTGCTTTGCGCTAGGCCGTCTCTCTCGGTTTTTGCCGAGGAAGGTAGTGCGTTCTTGCTATTTTGCCACTGTCCACTCCCTGCTGCAGTACGGGGCGGAGTTGTGGGCTCGTGCAGCAGACTGGGAGAGAGCTTTCCGGCTCCAGAAGCGCGCAGTGCGAGCGATTGTGAGGGTGTCGCAGGACACATCTGCCAGGCCGCACTTCAAATCACTTGGAATTCTCACATTGCCGTCAATAGTAATTTATCAAGTGGCGGTATTTGTGAGATTGAATGTAGGAGCCTATGTTAAAATAGGCGAATGTCACACGTACAGCACTCGTAGCCGGGGTAAGCTAGCACCCATAAAACGATCGCTCGCCAAGTCTGACAAGTTAACGCATGTCATGGGTCCGACGGTCTATAATCGTCTACCGGATGATATTAAAGGGGCACCAAGTTTGGAATCTTTCAAGTCAAATCTCAAACACTGGCTTATCAACCAAACGTTTTACAGCTATGCTGAGTTTTTGGAAAATAATAAATAATGAGATTTATTTGAAGTTACATTACAATTACCTCTTTAATTTGATATATAAGTAGATTGTAATGACATATTATTTAATTATTTTATTTTTATTTTGACATTTTTTTGATTATTTTATTTTGACATGTTTTTTAATTCGTGTATTTTGACATCTTTTTATATTTTGTTATTATTATAGAATTTATTTAGGCAATTATAATGATAATAATATATTATATGTATAGTCATACATTTTTTAAAACAAATTGCTATGTACCTGTGTACCTTATTTTATATGTGACGTGTATTTTTTTATATGAATAAATGACTATGACTATGACTATGACTATATATAATATTAATAATACGAATTTAGAAGAGATTGATTTGAGCGATGCGTTCGGAGTTTAGTTTTGTTAATGTAATATATCAGTAAGTACTTCATCTGTACCATACTACCTCTTATCACCCTAATGACTATAATTTCGGCATTGTGGCAAACGGGTCCATATTCGTAACTCAATCCAAAACATCTTCAAGCGTAACATTGAAGATAATGTCATAGGAAGTTTTTCTGACGTGGTCCCTATTTTTTTTATTTTTTTTTTACTTCAAACTTGTCTAGCATTTGACCACGCTCTCACCTGATGGGAAGTGACGATGCGATCGAAGATGTAACATGCTAGCCAAGTAAATACCTCTTCACTCTTCTCTTGAACACGCCCGGGTCATATTTCGCCGGAAACACAGACGCTGGCATTCCATTCCTTAGCCGTTCTAATTAAGAACGTTGAGTCAAATCGCTTGGTACGAATGGGTGGTATTTCGACCACGAAAGGTGACCCTATATGATTTATCCTTTTGAACATCAGTCTGGAATCTGGCTATTTAATCTTAATAAATAAAAATGAATCTCTATTTCCTTTGGTCATCGCATCACGGGTAAATGATAGAACATTTTCGATAATTCTTTTTTTATTGTGAGGAGAAGGTTCTTATGAAAGAAAAAGTTAAGAAAGTATGGAAAATTTTTACCACGCGGGTGAAACCGCGGGGCACGGCTAGTGGTAATAAAAAAATATGGTTATCTGTTCATAAAGTATTTTTGGGGTCATTAGAACGTTTTTATTTAAAAAAGTAAAACTGTACTTTAGTTTTAATCGGTCATTCCTATTTTTTCTATATACAATTTTTTTTTCATGTGATTGACACGTCACTTTACATTAGCGGCGTCGAAAAAGTGCTTTTTGTTTATTTTGGGCTTACACCGCACCTTAAAAACCCACTGAAAACTGTATGCTATTTGTATGTACACCTGACACTAACCATTATATAGGTTATAAAGCTATTAAAAAGTAAATTATAATTATTTTCAATAAGCTACCGCTCCATCGTTACAGTCTATGAATACGGACGTAGGCACGTGGTTCAGATCAGAGGCATTCAGTTGGTTTAACTAATTGTAGATAAGCGCTTCCTTCCTCGTTCTCCACTTGCATCTCACACACATTGACGATTCACCAGGAAAATATCCTTTATTTACTTAATTGCTGCCTAGCATAGATACTTAATAAATTACTTATTGACTTTTTGAAGTAAAACTTCTTTACTTGGGGAGTAAGCTGGTGAATATGAGGCGAACGGAAGTTGAATTTGGTTCACGTAGATCTCCATTGTCAACATAACAAAGTTATAAATTGGAGTTATTATGTTGGTATATCCGGTAAAATAACAATTTACGATTGTCAAGATGGCGACATTAACAATAACAAGGCAACAACAATGTTATACCAGCCGATAGATGGAGCTAAACTAAAGAAGTATTACATCAGTGGTGTGGTCTAAATCACACTCGTTTTTCTATGCAGGTAAAAGTCAAAAGATTTAATGCAAATAGGCAATTATTAGCACTTTTATGCATGTGGTATGTTTATATACTGTGTTATATATTAAGGTATGTATGCACTATGCCGATGCGACAGAAATAATTCCAGCTTTAAAATAACGAAAAATTCTATAAAGATAGGTATCTACTCGTAGTTCTAATAGCTAGAATAGCTTTTAATGGCTATTGTGTAGAACATCGTAATGTTTCTTAATTCGACTCCAACTGTTTTGGCCGCGCGCGACCGAAATTTTATAATTACACAATTGAATTCTTGGAAATGTACATAAGGAAACATTTGCTTATTGTTTTTATAATTAGCAAACTGCCTCCACTTAGCAGACTCTTACTATCCCCGTAAAGTTAGCAATTAAGATAAAAATTAAAAGCACAAGACAATGTAGCAGTGCAAGTGTGAACGGCCACCCACCTCGCGGCTGGGCATAATGTGAAATGCACAGCGGCCGTAAAGATGAGTGCGCGCCCGGACGGACACTTGATTAGCTGTTACTTTTTGGGTAGGGTGACCAACGTATTGCTTTCCAATTCTGCATTTACGACTCGATTTTCTCGCAGGATTTTACCATACAAGGTGCACTTTGCGGTTCTTTTCCTTATTATTACTTGCTTCTGCCCGCAGCTTCGCCCGCGTGGCCTATAGGAAACAAAGAACATTTTTTGTCATAGATAATTCAACCACTCATTTCGGGTGGTTTTAAAATTCCACCGAGAGAGGGTTCTTAGGGGTAGAATTTCGAAAAACCCTTTCTTAGTGGATACCTACACTTTACAAAGAAAACACCCTCTAAATTTCAAGTCTCTAGGACCAGCGGCTTAGGCTGTGCGTATAAGTCAGTTAGTCGGTCAGGACTTTGAATTTTATATGTATGAGATGAGTGGCTATATCAAGTAAACGGCCCATTTGATGGTAACCGGTTACAGTCAGGGGCGCTAATGATGCGAACTTGAAGACTATATTGATAATATTTTTGAGGGAATCCGTGTTGTAAGTTGTTAATCTGATTCACCTATCCTCTTCAAGTACGTGATATTTTTATTTATTATTATATACTTATATTGTAATAAGAAATTATTATTGATAATATTTGGAATTTAGTTTTTAGGTATAATTTAGGTACTTAACCCATTCATAAAATATTGTGCCCTAATTCACCAAGATATTCACAACTGAAAGAATTATATAGATATAAAATACTTGATTGCATAATAATATAACAAGTACATAGGCGACCTTAATGCTAGATAGTAGCATTTTCTTCCAGTTAAAAAATAATGTATTCATAAGAAGTAGTTAAAGTGAAGAGATTCTCCGAGAACTGTCGATATTTTTAGAATGTTTAACGCAAGTAATTAAGATAAAACTAAAGGTCATAACAATGTTGCAGAGCTAGTGCAAAATAAACCCACCGACCGCCCACCTTGACATGAATGTTGGTGATAATGTGAAATGGCGGTCGCGGCTGTGCACCCTACGGTGCGCGTGCGCAGCGCAGGACAAAAAAGATGACAATAATAATATGTTCGTGTGGCCTGAAGTATTTAATAATAAGATTTATCACACACAACTCTTTGAATGAGTCTTATAATAACAGTATTTTTCTTAAGCTGTTCAGTATGTCGCAACAAAACTGCCAAAACATACTGTATATCTATTTAAGTCCTAGATTAAAATTCAAATCAAATCACATCAAAATACATATTTTTTAGTGTTGGTGAAATAGATATATGCTTGTATGCATAACTAACGAATATATTTGGTTGCATCTCAGAAGGAGGTCAATCCACAGCTCTAAATGTGTGAAAGTGACTCAACCACTATTAGGTTCTTTAACTTGACCTAACCACTAACCTATTTTTCAAGTTAAAATATTATGTATTAGCTTCTGCCCGTGGCTTCGCTCTCTCATTTTATGTGAAGACTGCAGAAAAAAGCAATAATCACGAGTCTTAAACTCGAAATCGCGAGTCGAAATTTTTGCTTTCTTTTGTCCGTATTTACGTACTCGCGAACAGGTTATGTTTTTCAACAAAAAATTGCATTAGTATAGCTGTTACTTTTATTTTGATACTACGTTATAACTCCAAACGTTATAACCACAGCTACTAAAAAAAAGTAAAACTTCTTTGGTTTAGCTCTATCTACCGGCCGATATAACTTTACTTAATGTTAAAGTCGCCATCTTGACAATTGCTAATTATAATTCTACCGAAAATACCAACATTATAATACAAATTTTTAATTTTGTATGTTGAAAATCTATACGTGAACTAACTTCAACTTCCGTTCGCTTCGCATTCACCAGCTTACTCCCCAAGTAAAGCGTGCGTAAAGAAGTTTTACTTCAATAATTTTAATAATACTCATTGTAGTTTTTTCTTGTTCTGTGCTTATAACCCATTGTCACCCTACCAATCGTAAGCTCGGCACACACGTGGTGACGGCGAAACGGTCGCGTCGAGCGATTTACTGGTCGACAGTGCACCGCCGCTTCCTGCTGCTTTATGTCTCGGGATGGTGCTCGAGTACCGCGGCGCTCGGTTCTGAGCAGAGAGGAAGATGTTACTTACCAGATTGGTGTCCAATATCTGTAAAGAGAATAATTCCTTTTAGAAAAAGGGTTATAACCGACTTTAATGAGAATATCATCAATGTAATCGAAATTCCAATACGCATTATTCCTCCTTCCATTATTTCCTAGACGTGAGGACCTTTAATTGGCTTCCTAGTGCATAGTATGATGCTACGATGTAAGAAAAAGCTGTTGTTTTCCCCAAGAATAAATAAATAAATAAATTAAGGATACCTTAAAAACTACTTGTCAGATCTTGATCAAATTTAAATGAGACTACACGGAAAGCACGAGATTTCAAATAAAATAAAAATCATCAAAATCAATTCAGCTAGTAGAAAGTTCTGAGGTAAAACATTGATAAAAATAAATTATTTTGTACCTAATCATAGTTTACCTATGTATGACAACAATTGTCAATTATTATATATGTAGCTCTAATTATTTTTTGTTATAAATCCACTAGCGCAATTGATGAAATGCCCCCTTCCCACACAAAGCTACAATTAAATTGCATTCTCCCGTACTCGGTACAAATGGGTGGAATGATTGCCATCGATTGATGTCACCGTTCCGTGCTTTGGATCATTAAGGTCCACAGTCACCAACAGAAATTGGTGAACATAACTTACGGCGAACTTTCACTTGACGTCTTTTTTTTTCTTTAACATTCCTTTACTGCTTCAAATACATGAAATTTTGAAATGTAAACTTCTTTAGGCGCTTTGGGCACTTTTTGGGTGCACAAATCATGGAACTCACGTCATCGTCACCGCAGGCTTTCTATTTGAATCAATGTAATAATTGTCAGTAACAATGAAGTTGATTTTGGCGGGAAAACGAGAAAGATCGCATCACTGTATTGTATTATTTTCCAAAACTTGTGTTATTTTCAGTGTTAGTGCATAAACTTGGTGGCGCTTTATTCGTAAGTGCTGGATTACAAGCATGAGTGTGGGAATGTGGTATAAAAATGGTGAAACGTTTCTTTTCGTGTTGTTTCCAAAACTCCATAGAAGCTTCTAGTAAAGTTGCTATTACTCTACCAGGAGTATGACTAGACTATGACTTGACTTGATGACTTCGACTGTGACTTGACACATATCTGCTCTATCTGCAAAGCTGGCTAGTGTGGAGCCAATACACAAAAATAAAAACAATGATGTGCTTCGAGCAATTTAAAAATATAAATTTCATTGTATTTTATCGTTGACTGTACTGACGGCATCGTCAGTGCGTGCATACTGGATGACTGGGTGTTTTGGCCCTTCATTAGTTATGGATGGGGTTTGATTTGGGCATTACTGGCAAGTGAATAATGCTTCAGACTGCCAAGTTTGTCGTACTCTATTATAGTAAATAAGTCGTAGAGATTAACTACGAAATTCAGTATTCCAGTGATATCGTTATAAGTTTAAATACTTATCGACATCATACTTAACGACAGCCTCTGTGGGGTGATGGTTGATCAGATCGGCTCATAGCTCGGAGGCATCGGGTTTGATTACCGAGACAGGACAAATACTTGTGCACAGAAAAAAAGCGCAAATACTTGTTCTGTGTCTGGGTGTTGTGGGACCATGGTCCTCGTAGTCCCTGGGTCCCTAGACACAGGTAGTCCTAGTTAGGGTCCAGGATATATGTATGTGATCGTTATGCGTTATTATTACCTACTACTTGGATCACCTGTCACACTAAAATGTAATTTTTTTGAAGATATTAAAAATTTGTGTGTACTTCAAAAAATTTGGCTAACATCGGCCCTCAAGAATATAATTACAAATTTTCAACAAAAATATCATTCTCTTTAAACAATTTTTCATACATAAAACAGAGTAAAAATATTTTTATTTCCATCCTGTTTTATGTGGTCTGATGTTTACCAGATTTAAAAAAAGAATAGTATTTGCAACCTAAACAAAGTTAAACAAAAGTTGTACAGACCTAGCAGCTACGGGACATGCAAATAAAAATCTACGGTCTACGGTCTCCGGTTAACGTGACAAAATATGTGAATATCCTATATACTCCTAACAACTCGTACTCGAGAATCATTACCGAAACAATAGAAAATTGCGTGTTTTAGCGAGCGCCCCGGCGAGTACAATAAAAGCATGAATTGCGAGGCGCATCACTAATGTCTAATACAATTGTGCCGAGTGCTGTTCATGTGGCGGCCGCGTATGCCCTGATAGAGATGGGAAATTTAGCTATCGATAGTGAATAATAAAATATGAATTAGGTATGTCTGAGTTCAAGTATTGGCATTGGCTAATGTGATCGTTGGACGTTATTTATTTACTTATTTTATTGAATGGCCCGTTAGCTCAGTTTTTAGTATCCCTGCCTTCTAACTGCCGGTTGTGGGTTCAATTCCCACCCAGGACAAACATTTGTGTGATAAATACCGATGTTTGTTCTGTGTCTGGGTGTTATATTGTATTCTATGTATGTATTTACAAACAAAAAGTATCTAAGTATTGTATTAGCTATCTGGTTTCCATAGTTCAAGCTTTGCTTAGTTTGGGGCTAGATGGCACTGTGTGAAAAATGTCCACAGATATTTATTTTCCATAGATATTGTGCAGTTTAATTTTTTTTTATTAAGTCAGAGAAATGCCTTTTTATACCTGAATTCCAAAAAGGTAGTAGTAGTAAGTTCTCCTGGGACTATGTTCGTATAACAAATGTTTCTTTTAATCATTAGTTTTTTTTAATTAAATACCATGTTTATGATTTTTTACGCCCTAATAAATATAAAAATATACAAAATGAGTGTTGTTTATGAACGGAATGATACAGCAAGTTTCTAAGTATTGATCTAAAAAAACCATTACGAAATAATTACTAATCAACACTTCAATCTCACCCTTCCTTCCCCAAAACACCAGCAATCAGATCTTATCGTGCCAATTCCACAACAAATTTTATCGATAAGAAGTCCACTTTATCGATAAAAAGCATCGATAAGTTGCCAGCCGTATTCCGCCCCTTCGGGTTCTTGTCATTAAGGGTGATCCATCAAAACGTCCGCCTGGATTTAGGGTGTTCGACGCGTGCGCTCTAGCCTTGAGGGTACGGGGGTGAAAACAGGGTAGAAAAGAGGGGGGTAACAAACAAAATTAGATATTCGTACGGTGTCGCCGCAAAGCGGTGAGTGCACCCTGATTGATTGCTTCAGTAAAGATACATTTTTTTATTACGCTTCTAGATTGTTTGGTTACGGTATTAAATTGATGCTTTCATTGTTTAGGAGGTCATTGTCCTTTCTACCGTAAGGGTCAGTCAACTTTACTAAGTTCAGAAATATTGGATCAAGTTGTTATACATTATAAGGGTTCAGTTCGCGTGAGACTATAATAACTTTTAGGAAATCATAGTTAACGGTTTTTGATTTGTTATTTATTTATGATATTTTTTTAACCAATAGATTTTTTTAATAGTCTCTATTTGAAAAAGATTGTTATGGAGAAAATATAAGTTGTATCAATAGTTTGATATAAACCAACAACAAAATAAAAACTTTAATAAAACTTACACAGTAATAACTTTTAAGAAAAACAATGAAATCCTTAATACACTTTGTTGATACTAAACTAGTTACCGCAAGAAACTCTCAACGAGTCGTAACTGTTCGCAACAAATTTCAAAGTATCTCATTTCATCGTTCCTTTTAATACTCCCATCGTCAGCGACTCTGATATCATTAATTTACAAAAGTTGCACAAGAAAACTTCTTGAACAAAAACAAACAAAACTGCACGCGCAAAAAAGAGCAATTGCAACGTCTCGAAATATTACGAAACCGGAAGTTGGCGCGGGCTCATTTGAAAACGAAACAAAGCTTCCGCTACCAAACGAACTACTTAGCTATCGGAATATTGAAATGGGAATTTTCCATTTCCAATAATAATGCCGTTTTGGGTAGATATCGTGAGTTAACAGACATAATTTATGACGGTGAATGTTGAAATAATGTTTTCATATGATTTTTATTCCAGGATTTGACCAATTTAACATAGGTTTTCTTATATCTTTGAGTAGACGCCAAAATTATACTATTAGGTTTTTTATTATTAATTAGCCATTTTTAGTAAATTCAAGCAATTGAATTTAATAAGGCTACCTGACCAATGATCGTGATAGTTGATAGATGGTTTTATCTGTTTTAATAGATTATTACTTTATTTATGTCTCCAACTAGAAATAGAAATCTACTTTCCGCAATACGACAATACTTAATACCCCTACAAAATGCCAGTCATTACTCTCTTATTAATTGAAATAGGAAGTATAGAGAGGGGCCTAGACGCGCGCCTTGCGGGACTCCCACGTCTGTTGCCACCGATACACCCATACACTTGTCTAATGAAGGCTTTGACGCTTTTCCTAAGGAAGTGACATTTTACCACGTATTTTCTCATTCACCTCAAATATAAGCTTTATGTCTAAGATCTTAAAAATCAAATTTAAATAAAATAACTCTATCTAATGCATGTGCAAAGTACATTACTGTGGTAAGTCTATAATAAAGTGAACGAGTCTTCTATTATTGATGACTTTGAAAGAAAATAGAAGGCATAATGTATTATTAGTTCGTAGGACTTTGAATTTCTGTTGGCAGAGAATACTAAATATTATTTTATTTAATAAATTTATTGAAGTAAAACTTCTTTACGTACGCTTGTCTTGGGGAGTAAGCTAGTAAATGTGAGGCGGACGGAAGTTTACATTGGTTCACATAGGTCTCCATTATCAACATAACAATGTTGAAAATTTATATAATTACTAGCGGCCCGCCCCGGCTTCGCACGGGTATTTAATATATATCTATTATAGATTGAGATATAAACTATCCTATCTCTCAAATTGGATCGAACTGCACATGGTGTGCGAATTTTATTATAATCGGTTAAGTGGTTTAGGAGTCCATTGAGGACAAACATTGTGACACGAGATTTATATATATTAAGATTAAGATGTCCAGTAAAATGACAATTTACAATTGTCAAGATGGCGACATTAACATTAAATAAAGTTAAACCAGCTGATAGATGGAGCTACACTAAAAAAGTTGTACTTCTGTCGTGTGGTCTAAAGCACACTCGTTTTTTAGGAATATACTATGCCAGTCGTGTAATGATTACGGATTCGTGTGGAATAAGTATCGCACAAAACAAGAGAAAACCAACCATTTCTGCAGCATATTGGTAATATAACCAGCACTATGGAAGGTTTCTTCACTGTTCATTTATATTCATCAATAAATATATATTTTGTAATGACTACAAGCCATCAGTCGGAAGAAATAGGTCTTCTCTATAAGTGTCCCGATTCCAGATCGATCGGAACTGAGCTGGCGGCGGTCCAAGCGGGCCTTCTGCGGGCTTTGTTCCTATTGTGGGATTTTGGGAGAAATATGGGAGAGCTGCAGTTGTAACTTTTTTATTAACATCAGAAGTTAATGGTTTTTTAAGATAATAGTTTGAAATACATATTATTATTTTGAGATGTACAGTTATTTATATAAGAGCCAAAATGCCTTTTTGCTCGCTGATAATCGGATATATTAAATTTATGATATGTTAATCTGAACTTTCTCATATTGACACATTATTTTTAATTATCTTAGGTACCTAATTATGATGATTAATGTTATAGAAATCATTTTTAAGTTAATCAGAAATCACAACCTATTCATCTGTCATTTTCTACTGTAACCAATTAATTGCTCTGGAAAATAAACTAGTTTTTATTCTTATTTTTCTGTAAGTCTGTAAGAGATGTAAGCAAGCAAATAACAACATAGTAGTTGAAAATGAGCAAACATATATAAACTAGCTAATGAAGGCAGCCACTTATATAAACTGACTTCTACTTGAAGTTCAGGAAAAAAACAAATAAACCATGATCATGAAATAGATAATTTGCTTGTTTTCCTGCAAAAGTCAAAGAAAAACCATTTTATCCCAAAATATATTTCCTGAATCTATGCAGCGCTTTCCCATCAACGAAATATATGGCATTCCTACTTACGTAGTGAGGCTACGGCGCTACACGCTCTACGAGTCCATTGTGCTACGGCGTAGCCGCTACGGCACATTGGACCAAAAGTATTTTCCGGTTGCTATTGTCGGAAAACAGAAAGAAAAAGTGTAACAATACGAGAAACCAACTAATAAACGAATGGGTCATATTCTGCTATAGCAAATAAGTGCCTTAACAGATTTTTAACAAAAATAATATGACGTTGTCCTGTATATAATAAATATGAGTAAAATTACCGGTTGAATAGAAAACTTGCTTCTTTTTGACGCCTGACCTAACACGGGGGTTATTAAAATATGAATTAGTAATTCATCTTCTCTCAAGGCACGCAACATAAATACTTCATTCGACACGTCCTTCGCTGTAAAGACGCGAGCGTCTGTATGAATACTTGGGCACATAAGAGGGGCTTGAAGGAAAATACTACTTTGATGTGTACTTTATTTTATATTTAAGGGACAAATGGTTGACTGGGACATGTTAATATTGCAATTTTGAAAGGAGTGTAGTTCTTACAGTTATTGAGGCGGTTCATAAATAATTATATTAATGGCGATGTTTAGGTATTCTTGTAATATGTCGTGTTGTAAATGGATACGATTTGAACGGAACAATCATTGATTTTCGCATCTTCTACCTTGAAAAGGTCACCGTGGCCTATAGACAATAATTGTGACATTAGACGTGCCATTAAATCCGTTACTTAATCTCTGATAATACTGTTTTGGTCCTAGTTACAAGGAGTTACACATAAATCTCGATGTATGCGCATTATTTATGCGCATTTTCTTGCCTCCTGCACACTGTGTGCCTAGATGTGGAGATTTGCACTATATGCACTGCACATTTGTATATATGTATTTGTATACCGAGCCATATATAATTTCCACTATAACCGATACTGATAGTTGACGCCCTTCAATCACATACATAGGATCCTGGACCCTAACTAGGATTCCCTGTGTCTAGGGACCCAGGAACTACGAAGACCATGGTCCCACAACACCCAGACTCAGAACAAACGCTTGCGCTTTTTTTTCTGTGCACAGATACTTGTCCTGTTAGATAGGTACCAATTAAGTTTTCAACTTAACCTGGCGAGCTCTATTATTATCTTTCAGCTAATAATATAAATCTCTTAGGGAAACCTTTAACCAATTAATTGATAGACTCAGGCATGACTTCGCGGAATTTCATTTTAAATACAAAATGTAATAACAATATCTATTGTAATTCCGCTAAAAAAACATATAATAAGATCTTCTATGTTGGGGCGGTTTATAATCAATTACTTTGATTTTCACACAGACCCTACATCTTTTCTCTCAACAAAAAGTCCATGCACCAGTAGGTTTGCATAAAAGCGCAGTGAAAGCAACCGCATCGCTTCCACCTGTCGCCTCTGCACAAAGCCCCGTCGGCTGCTCGAGATCGATCCGCGCGCATGTAGCGTCTGCAAGGGATGCTGGGCTCACGGGGCAACTAACTCTGTTGGGAGATGGGATAAATCTTTGTAGCTTAGAGGACAATGAATTGTACTGGTTACTTGTGTGCAACGTTGTGTAAAAGATGTTTCTACATATCAATGAAATTATCTGAATAGGGTTCTTAGGCTGTTCTTGAGAGGGTTACCAGCTCTAGTTATTGTCAACCGTTGATCACGGCAACCCCTATGATAATACCTCAAAAATGCGACCAAAAAGGGTAAAAAAAATTACTTGCTTATTAACTCCCAATGAAAACAACGGGGATTGTCAGAATTTTCATCTCTATTATAGTGTCATTGGCCCACATAGGCCTTGAGAAAGTATTTAAGACTGTAGAGCCCTCGTTCTCCAACCCAGATGACGGCGAATTTAGTTTACGACTCCACTGCGACCGCTGAGTACCTCCGGCGTAAAACCAGGTAAGCTCGGCTTTAAACAGTTTACTGTCGACCTACCTGCGGCGTCGGTTGGGAATAATTCTGAGATAAAATGGCTTTGCGGAGTGATGTGGGGAGTCGAGGGAATAATGAACAGACGAGATATTGTGTCGAGTTGATTGTAATAGGAAGAGGTTATATCTTAACTTTTTTAATGGTAATGAATTATGCGAAGAGCTATTCGTTCGTCTGGTGCACCCACAACAGTTGCAGTGCCACTCAAAACTCTACAATATAACGTTTCATGTGATACTGCACTGTGCACGTCATCCAGATATCAGCACAGTCCATTAATAAATAATCTTTTTACTAGGTGGTAGGACTTTTCTGCAAAGTTCGTCTAGGTAGGTACCACCGCTTTGCCAGTTATTCTGCCGCCAAGCAGTAGTGCGCAAGCACTGCTGTGTTCCGGTTTGAAGGGCACTGTAGCTAGTGAAATTACTGGGCAAATGAGACTTTATGACCTGTAGTGTAAATAATAATGTAGTGTAGTACTTGATTGTGCTGATGTCTCAGGATGACGTGCGCAGTGCAGTGTCATACAAAACTCTATACTTTAGAGTTCCGAGTGACACTGCAACTGATATGGGCAGCTGTATCGCTTAACATCAGGCGAACGGTTAGCTCGTCACGTCCTTCCATAACATAAAAATAAAAAAATAAAAAATCTTACTGTGAGATCAGGACATGGATCTATTTTTTTTATTTCACCGTCTTTAGTGTAAGAACACAGTAGTGCTTGCACTACTGCTTTTGCAGAATGACTGGCAAACCTACCTATCTACACGAACTCTGCAGAATGACTGGCAAACCTACCTATCTACACGAACTCTGCAGAATGACTGGCAAACCTACCTATCTACACGAACTCTGCAGAATGACTGGCAAACCTACCTATCTACACGAACTCTGCAGAATGACTGGCAAACCTACCTATCTACACGAACTCTGCAGAATGACTGGCAAACCTACCTATCTACACGAACTCTGCAGAATGACTGGCAAACCTACCTATCTACACGAACTCTGCAGAATGACTGGCAAACCTACCTATCTACACGAACTCTGCAGAATGACTGGCAAACCTACCTATCTACACGAACTCTGCAGAATGACTGGCAAACCTACCTATCTACACGAACTCTGCAGAATGACTGGCAAACCTACCTATCTACACGAACTCTGCAGAATGACTGGCAAACCTACCTATCTACACGAACTCTGCAGAATGACTGGCAAACCTACCTATCTACACGAACTCTGCAGAATGACTGGCAAACCTACCTATCTACACGAACTCTGCAGAATGACTGGCAAACCTACCTATCTACACGAACTCTGCAGAATGACTGGCAAACCTACCTATCTACACGAACTCTGCAGAAAGTCCTACCTAGTAAAAATAGTGTTTCAATATCTCGATCAGGTTTCGAGTATATCCGATGCTCTTCCTCAAAAATCAGACACCACAAAACCTAATCTTCGACTACTACCAGGCTACTTTACTAAAAAAGCGCAAAATAGTGTCTTAGATAGCGAGTTTCATATTCACGTCATTTGGGGTAGAAATTTTCAAAGATGTTACCGATCCTCCGTTTGAAACCATACATGACTAAAGTGCTGACCACTAAGTTAAAAGGCATTGCCATTCACCGTGGCAACGCTGCTAGCATTTTGGGTACATTGATTGTAGCATTAGTAATGAAGGATATGGTGTAAATTTGATCTTAAAATTATACCACCATTTCTGTTAGAACCATTGAGTACGTTTTATGATCAATACCATAATTCGACTAACAATGTTGGTGTACAAAAACCGCATCTACCGTCAAGTTTTATTTTTCTTGCTTCAATATTTTTTTGACAGCCTCTGTGGTATAGTTAGTTGTTGAGCAGAACGGCTCATAACGCGGAGGTGGCGGGTTCGATTCTCGCGGCAAAACAACTATTTGTGCACAGAAAAAAAAGCGCAAATATTTGTCCTGAGTCTGGGTGTTGTGGGACCATGGTTCTCGTAGTTCCTGGGTCCTTATATACCGGGAATCCTAGTTAAGGTCCAGAATCTATACAGATCGTTGGGCGTTATAATTGTATTATTATTACCAGTGACATATGTGTATAAAGAGTGAGAGCTTTGTCCCAAGAAATATGTCTATTTTTTAATAGAAAAATACACAAGAAAGTTCAAAGCATTCACTTCAAACAAATCACAACAACATTGCCTTATCCTTTACAATTAACCGAATGGCATTACCGAACTCTACACTCACATGAATTTTAACTAACTCACCGACAACGAACTTCTAACTCTATTTCTTACACACTAGATGTAACAGTTGTGTAACAAAAGTAAATAATGCAGGTAAAAATTGTCGGGTAGTAAATCAAGGAGGAATAATTTCGCGGCTGTAACGGCATAAATCACACCCCCACCCCTAGCGAGGGGTGAATATATAGAAGCGGTAGTAATTAAAGCCTTGTTTTAGTTTGTGACTTTTCACGTGAGGTGAATGCTTAATATATTCTTTTCTGGGCTTGAAGTTACTTGATGTGATGAAGTAAATCTTATACGTAACAAAGGGTATATATATAGGATACAAACATATCGTCTAATTTTTTAAGTGAATGACGTAACGAGCTCGTCTGTCAGTTGATGCCTAGCAACACGCTCTTCTACAGTTGCATTGTCACTAGGAACTCTGTTCTAATGTAAAGTTTCGCGTGACACTGCACTGTGCACGTAATCCTGAGACATCAGCACAGTCCAGTTCAGTATTTTGTCTAATTACAGCCCCGCTGTCCCAGATATACCATTGAGAAATTGGCAACCCTTTGAGTCGGAAGAGTCAAATATTACAATTTACAAAACTTTAAAGTTTTTACTGAGCCACAATTTTTTTCCTTACCACCATTAAATAGTAACTTATAATAAATGTGTTTTTAAATAAAATAAATAATATGTAAATACATGCACACAGTATGGAACTAAAAAACCGCAGGTTCATATCTAAAGATCAGCATGTAGCTCGCGAGCTCCAGGTCGCTGACCCCTGCTCTAGTACTATTGTTGGATGTAGTAGATACTACTTTCTATCGCTACTATAACTACCATGCTTACTTACACCTCTAATCCTTAATACTAATTTTAAAAAAAACATTTCCCGTGCGTGCTGTAAGACTCCACGACTAAGGGGATACCCAGAGAATGGGCAGGCAGGATTAAGTCCCCACGGTACATTAAAATCTTCTACTTACCACCTGCCTGGATTTTTCTGCAAAGTTCGTCTAGGTAGGTACCACATTGCCAGTTATTCTGCCGCCAAGCAGTGGTGTTCAAGCACTACTGTGTTCTGGGTTGAAGGGCATTGTAGTTAGTGAAATTACTAGGCAATTGAGACTTTATGATCTGATCTCACAGTCGAGTAATCTTATTACCAAACTGTGCTGATGTCTCAAATTGATTAGCGCATTCTGCACATTGCAGTGTCACGCGAATCTTTATAGTTTAGAGTTCCGAGTCACACTGTTCTGTTATGGGCGTTCCGTGTCGCTTAACATCAGGTGACTAGCTCTATGATATATATGATATGATCCAAGGTGGTGTACCATGAACACCACCTTGCATTCATGCTTTGCATGAATGCAAGCATGCATTGCTTCATGCTGAACGCAGATCTACAGATCTGCGTTCAGCAGTTGACGTTCTCCGAATGTTGATGTGGTTTGATTCGAAATATGTCTCATAGTCTGTTTGTTTGTGTGGATTTCATACAGAATAGGCTCAATAAATTAAGAAGAAATTTAAAAAAACTTGAATTATTTGTCAACAGTTGCTTGTATTGTTTTACCTTTGATAGACTTGCATGTGACCCCTGACGTTACGTAGCGTTGCGTCGAAGATAAAACATGCTCATCTAAAAGATACCAGTTCACTCTTAACTTGAAAACTGCCAGATTATACTTTTCAGGAACCAGATACTTTTTAGTAGTACCAATTTTTGTAATGGTAAAACATTATAACAGCATGCCAAAGCTTCTACCTACATCCGATCATTCTACCAAACAGGAGTTTAATTTAATTTACTGCTAAACTTCGGGATTCCGAACAAAGTTTAGAGGGCGAAAAGTCACGCAATGTGAGCTAACTAATTACAGGAATTACAAACCAAAACCTCTTTACTTAAACTTAATCAATGGATTGTAATCCCCATTTGTACTAAATATTAAAGTCAAATATCATAGTAAAAAATCGTCGGTGAAAACAATGAAAGTCCTCGCCTCGACCATGAAGCGAAAATACCGAATTCCTTCATACTGACAGCTCCTATATAAGTTCGCACTTAAAATTCCTAGCCCCGGTTTGTCGTACATTTTTCAAAATCATGTCAAGTCAACATGCAAAATACTGTACGCTCATTGGCTGAGACAGCCGATGATCTACAGGCAGCCAATGATCGTTCAGTATTTGGTCTGCTTAGTTGACACAAATTTAATAAACGAATTTAAGAACCCGGGGAAAGTGGTGCTTAGTTGTGCAGCTAAGTTGTGTTTTGATAGAATGTACAGACGGTCGTTAATATTGTGATTATAATTTTTTTATGCCATAGGTAGAAAAATAGCATATAGTCCTCGCTATAGGAGGAGGTCACCCCAGCCTAACGTAAATCGAAAAGAAACGAATAAAACATACTTTGTTTAGTAATAATTAGAATTTCCATGTGGTTTTGTCTTATTTGCTAAGGTACATTTTAAGGATATGATTTGAAGAATCTCACTAAGAATCTTTCATCGTAATTGTGTTTTTATCAATGATCCAAAGACAACCTCTATGCAAATATATTACTATCTATTAGTATTGTACTCGCTATAAATAGGAAATAATAAATAAGAAATCCAGCACAGCGCTACTATACGTAACTAAGGATTTCATACTAACAAAGCTACAGCCTCTGTGGTGTGGTGGTTGAGCAGATTGGCTCATAGCCCAGAGGTGGCGGTTCAATTCCCGCGACAGGACAATTATTTGTCCACAGAAAAAAAGCGCCAATACTTGTTCTGTGTTTGGCTGTTGTGGATATCTCGTAGTTCCTGCATCCCTAGACACGGGCAATCTCAGTTAGGGTCCAGGATCTATGTATGTGATCGTTGGGCGTTATTATTATTACTTTATATATGATACTCTACAGCAAATACAGTAATGTATACTCGAATAACTCGTCCTAGTACATCAAAGTACATTTCACCTTCAAACCGACCTCGTAATCACAACTTGCAACTTACCCAACTCGATACTAAAGCCGGCGAGCTTTATACGTCCAGTTAACATATCCAAGTCACGGTACTTATCTTAAAGACGGCCTACCAGGATCCATAGAGGTTCTCACTCCATTGAGTTTCACTTAGGGACGCAATAAATACCTATCTGTATATAGCAGTCGATGTATAGCACCGTCATTAATAATCGAGGATACCTTTGTATGGATTCGGATGGTATGTGGGTATAGAAGTCTTTTCTGTGGGAAATGCGGAGTGGAAATCTTTTTCGGGTAATTCAGTTTGAAAGTGATTGAGCGTTAATGCTAAAGCCACCTTTACCGTATGTATACGCACATACGGTAAAGGTGGCTTTAGCTTTTTTTTTCTTAGTTTAATGTTTTGCTATGTGATGATTCCATAAACAGTTTATACATCTAACTATCTTATATTATTGTTAGTGAGTATATAGCAAACATTGTGGGTAACTTGGAAATGAGTTTTTTAACTAGTGGGACGAGGAAGCTCTGCATAACAAAGCATTTTTAAATGTAAGCTGTACACTAGACTCGTCCCGGTTTATGTGTAAACCAAATTTAATATAGAAAAGGCCTGTCGAGGCTTGGTTGGCATATATTGTAAAGGTTTTCGTCCATACGACTATAGTTTAGTTGGTTAATGTGGCAAAAGAGACCTACATAAGAAGAGCTGGATCAAACTGCGCTGGTTGTGGAAAATTTTGAAAGCTTTAACACTAGCACTAATCACATTAATATTATAAAGGCGAAAGTTTGCATGTGTGTTTGTGTGTATGTGTGTACTATCGGTACCAAGATAGCTTATACACTGGATTAACATATAGGCTACATTTTATCCCGGAAAAGTGAAATTTTCCCGTGGGATGAGCAAATAATTAAAAAACTTTTAACCGCGGGTGAAACCGCGGGGCACAACTAGTATTATATATAGGTAGAATGGGTAGTATAGAAATATTTTCATAGTTATTTTTTGTGGTTGTGAAGATTTCCTCACATGGGTGTCATTAAATAAAGTTCTCAAACTTATAAAAATAAATAAATAAACATCTGCAAGCAGACAGAATTTAAACATATACTGAACATTACCTTCAAAAATAACGTTAAAAATTTCTGATTTCAATTTTTGTTTTTATCTTAACTAAACCTTAAAAAGAAAGTACTGCCTTTTCATATTTTTCGTATCTGAAAATGCGCAGCCAGCCTATAAACGCTTAACCTAATCTCCTGAAATATAAGCCTCCAGTCAACCCCGCGAGGTCAAGCCGTTTGTCATGGGGTGGTTCCGCGGGGGTGAAATATGCCACGTTTTCACTTTTTAACCGACCCATGGATAAGACGTGTGAATAATTTAAGTGGGTTTTCGACCTTTTTGCGGTTGGTTAAAAAATGAACCAGACTCAGTATTTTGGGTACGGAATGCTGAGATAAGGGAATGGCAGAGTTTATAAAAATGGATATAGTATTATATATACCTATTTCTATAAATGTCTACACATATATATTTATTTTTATTTTCGTCAGGTTAGAAGTATTACATACATAGTTTTCTAGCTGCGTATACCCTAGTTGTTGATGCATGAGCTGAGCAAATTCAAAGCTATCATAGTAAAGCTTGACGTTCTTTACCCATCAGTAAGCTTTTAAGCAAAGTATACTGTGGTAATAATTTGAATAGGTGACGCTACGACAGGATTTTTACAACTGATTATGAATTTGACGTGCCTGATAGCTCAGTTGGTAGCCCTGCCTTCTGTACAGTGGGTCGTGGGTTCGATTTCTACCCAAGACAAATGTTTGTGTGATGAACATAGATGTGTTATTACACATATACGCATTCTATGTATGTATTTACAAACAAAAAAGTATATAAGTCTTATATCAGTTA
Source organism: Ennomos fuscantarius (assembly GCA_905220475.3). NCBI lineage: Eukaryota > Metazoa > Arthropoda > Insecta > Lepidoptera > Geometridae > Ennomos > Ennomos fuscantarius. The sequence goes on from HG992035.1 coordinate 15,214,071, forward strand.
TCCAGTTCCCATAGCTTTGCTTAGTTTGATGCTAGATAGCTGTGTGAATTGTCCACACATATTTATTTTTACCAAGCAAGCATTACTGTGCTTCGGAGATACGTAAGACAATAGCATATGGGCTACTAAAAATATTTCACACAACGGCCACTTTACCTACGCGAGAATTGGACTTAATAGTCTTAAAAGGCGTTTAATATTAAATATTTTTAAGTCCAATTTTCCATGCAAATGTTACGATTTGCCGTTTTCCTTATAAAATAATAATACACATGCAAATAAATATATTCCACAATCTGTTACAAACAATTCTCACTCACGGGTCACGGGTTGTTTCCGAAACAATTCCTTTACCTTGTTCCCTTTATTCCTTCGGAAAACGGTTTTCCTCAGAATCGTTTTATTTCGTGTTGAATTCAATTATAGAGAAACTAAGAAATGTGAATTAGAGAGGAAATGTTTGTGTTTTTGTTGTTTGGTTCCTTGAAACAATGGCTCGATAGTGTTGCTAACGGTTTTCAGATTGTTTTGCTGAAATTAAATAGTTTTTCTTTTAGTTCTGTCGGAATTGAATGTACAAAATTACCAAGTACAGTTACGTATATGTAGCATGACTATTTTTTTGTACTATTATGCCAATGTTTAACGCATCAGCGAAATAATTGTTGATCTAACGAACTAACTGTATTTCGATTAAAATAATGCGAACTGTTTCCTTTGAAACGATTTCCTATGTTTACATTATGTAATGCGGATTTCCACGTTTTTTTAATAATTCAAGGTTTGAGTTTAAATTTTTCGTTTGGCAACATCACTAACCAACCTTATAACTTGGAGTTTTGGTGGGAAAACGAAAAAGATCGCATCACCATTTTGTATTATTTTCCAAAACTTGTATTATTTTCGATGTTAGTGCATAAAATTGGTGGCATTTTAATGCTGGATTATAATGATGGTGATGGTATAATGATGGTGAAACGTTTCTTTTCATGTTGTTTCCAAAACTCCATAGAAGCTTCTGGTAAAGTGTCCACCACTTTACTAGGAGTGACTTGACGAGACTAGACTATGACTTAACCTGATGACTTGGACTGTGACTTGACTTGACTGATGTATAATATATATAATGTTACAAAATACTTCACTTCGGGAGCTGATGCAAGCGGCGTAGTATATATACGAGCTCACTTTTCGGGCAGCGCTCAGAGGCGACGGACGTTTTATAAAATCACGCTATTAATTATTGTCGGTTCTTAGTAAATCTTAATAAATATTCTTAGCTTGATTGTAAACTTATTTTTTTAAAACTAAAACCACTTAGGATTTCCAACATCAGAAGCGGGATCTAACTCAATTCTGACTTGGTTATTCTGATTTCAAATATTGCTTTGATTTTGCTGTTGTGATTTTAAAGAATTTCCGCTTAAATTTTTGGTAGCTACGGCTGAGACTAGTAAACGTAAAAGTCGTAAGCGAGTCGTAAGTGTTTTGGAAGATTCCAGGACACGCAGTTGCGAGTACATCGCGCGCCATGTCGGCGCCTGCACCGGATGCTCCGGCACGCCATCCGCGTCGTGCGAGCCGTCTGCCCGCTGACTGCGCCGTCGAGCGCCGAGTCGTACCCTGCAAGTCTGGACCTGTCCGTGCCGTGTACAAGCACGCCTCCGCCCACCACGGATATGGTTATAAGTAGCCGAAAACCTCATTAATGCTATGATGCCATGCCGGTAAGATCGAACCATGTATTTATGTCGAATTTCGATCTGTCTTAGCATGATTTTGATTCGTTGTGTAGTCAAATTGATCATGTGCGCAATCTAAATAGACGGGACGACAGTGAGTGTTTAGCACGTATAGGTAATTGTCTAAAAGGTGACGCGAGGTCGTGGCTATACGATTGGGTTTGTAATGATCGTAGTTGGCCAAATTTCAAGTGTGAATTTAAGGCATTGTGCCCTATACGAGTAAATATCGCGAACATTTTATTTGATGTTATGAAAACTGATTCTGATAACTACCCCACGTATGCAGAATACGCTGGACGTTTGTTGTTACGTTACGCATTGTTAACGATTTGAGTGATGAATGAGTTCATTGTAGCGATAGTTACACGCTGGTGTTACTGATACTCAAATTCGCGCAGCTGCTATGAATTTAGTGAGTTTTTTGCCCATTTATGTGAAACCTCATCAGATTACACCCGTTCGAGCTCGTGGTGTTTTTCGCAAAGATTATGTTCAACAAAACAAGCGAAAACGCGAGTATAGTGATTCTAAAGAGTGAGGCAGAATTTTCCATCAACGTTGAATTTTTTACAACTGAAATAGATTACTAAGGTCAAATGATTACTAATGGTCAGGTGAGACCGAGCGAGCACAAGGTAGAAGCTTCTGTTAACACGTAAGTGCCAAGCAATGTCTACAGAGGTTAGACATTTTTAATGCTACTAAGTTAGTTTTTGTTACTTTAGACGGTACATCCCCGGTTATTCATTCAAAACAGAACTCGCAATGGTACCGTTAAGATGCGGTGATGAATAATACTGCGTCCACACTACCAGACGCTGACCAGCAACTCAAAGACGCTTATGTCAACAAGGGTCGTCAGCAGTCACGAACCTTCACCGTTGGCGATTTTGTGTTCGTGAACAGGTCGTCACAATCTACGGGAAAGCTGGACTCTGGCATGCGGGGGCCCTACAAGGTCCTGCATGTGCTGCCACCCACCGCTGTAGCTCGAAACTTCGCGGCGGGTCTTATGGCAAGACAACGCAAGCGGCCGCCGATCACATGGTGTTTTGGCGGGGCGAATGGACGCTGGAGGCTTGTTCTGCGTTCTCCACTGCGGATATCTGTCTCACCAATGTGACTCAGCGATGACTGCACTTTGTGTGGCGTCGTTTGCAATGTGTGATCATTTCGCACAGTTGCCTTCTCTCTATTTGCAATGTGTGAGGTGGCCTATGCCTCTTCATGCAGTTGCCTTTTGCAATATGTGACGAGATTATTCTCTCCACATAGTTGCCGTTTTTGCAATGTGTGACGTGGTTTGTGAGTGCCATGTCATACAGTTGCCGTTTTTGCAAAGTATGACGTTATTTATGAATGTTATCTTATACAGTTACCGTTTTTGCAATGTGTGACGTGGTTTGTGAGTGCCATGTCATACAGTTGCCGTTTATGCTATTTATGACGTGATTTGTGAGTATTACATTATACAGTTACCGTTTTTGCAATGTGTGACGTGGTTTGTGAGTGCCATGTCATACAGTTGCCGTTTATGCTATTTATGACGTGATTTGTGAGTATTACATTATACAGTTGCCCTTTTTTCAATGTATTACGTTATTTGTGAGTGTTATGTCATACAGTTTCCGTTTTTGCAATGTATGACGTGATTTGTGAGTGTCACGTCATACAGTTGCCATTTTTGCAATGTGTGACGTGGTTTGTGAGTGCCATGTCATACAGTTACCGTTGTTGAAATGTATGACGTGTTAATGAGTGTCATATCATACAGTTGCCGTTTTCTATTACAATGTGTGGCGAAGTTTAGAAGTCCGGAATTCTGAAATTCGCAATACATTTATTTTTCTTTATTTACAATGCTAACATGCGCCTATAACCATTACTTCTTCTTACATCTTTTCATAAAATTGTTATGAAAACTGCGTTGGTTGTACTTGAGTGCACGCTTGTGCTTCTAACACAGTTGTTTTGCAGTCTCCGTTTTCAATGTTTATTACAAGTACCTGTTGAATTTCTCTAAATTGAAATTTCTTTGAATTGAGCAACAACTTCATTTTAATTTTGAAATGGTTTCAGTTACCAACGTTATGCCTGTACATCAGGTCCTAGAATCATGTTTTGTTGTGTTATAGAAGAAGACACAACGGTCGAGGTCGACGACAATGTGCCGCTTGAAGATGAAGCAGCTGTTGAGGACAACACGCAAGCAGGAACGGCCGTGTTACAAAATACTTCACTTCGGGAGCTGATGCAAGCGGCGTAGTATATATACGAGCTCACTTTTCGGGCAGCGCTCAGAGGCGACGGACGTTTTATAAAATCACGCTATTAATTATTGTCGGTTCTTAGTAAATCTTAATAAATATTCTTAGCTTGATTGTAAACTTATTTTTTTAAAACTAAAACCACTTAGGATTTCTAACAATAATATTAATTAACTTGAGAAATTATCAATTACTTGACACTGGCTAAATACACAAAATTGTGGAGCCAAATGAAAACAAAAAAAAACTTTATAACTATTACATCTAACATCTATGTGTTATCAAAATCCGTTTAGCCGTTTCAGCGCTACGGATGTTGTTAGAAACATACGTCATACACACAAACTTTTGCATTTTTATTCTTTTAATAAATTGTAATGACAAATCCTAAATTAATTCTAAATAAAATAAACTAAGCAACTAAATCTAAATTTATAAATTATTATAATAATAACGCCCAACGATCACAAACATAGATCCTGGACCCTAACTAGGATTTCTTGTGACCCAGGAACTACGAGGACCATGCTCCCACAACACCCAGACTCAGGACAAGTATTAGCGCTTAAATATAAATATCTAAACTACTTATATAAATAAAAAAAAAACTGTAAGCGTTTAAATCGCTGTCTGCGAGTAAGGTGCACAAAAAGCTGGCGACATTACCTCGTTGAATGGCCATAGAAACGCCACGGCAAAAAAGGAATTACTGGGCAAATGAGACTTTATGATCTGATCTCACAGTCGAGTAATCTTATTACCAGACTGTGCTGATGTCTCTGGATGATGTGCGCAGTGCAGTGTCACGCGAAGATTTATATTTTGGAGTTCTAAATGACAGTGTTCTATTATGGGCGGCCATGACGCTTAACATCAGGTGAACGACTAGCTCGCAAAGAAAGAAGATCGGTGACAAATCCCATATTCGGTAAACAGTTAAGCATATAAATATTTACTGGTAAATAAAAATGATCACAAAGTTTTGATCTTGGGAATTCAATAACATTTCCAATATAAACTCGAAGCAACAGCGGAAACAGCAGAAATAAGCGAAATAAGCGAAAACAGGAGCCAATGCGGAAATTACGTAAAGTCTTGGAGGGATTGCAAATGAAGCGGTTCCGCCTTGCTCCACGACACATTATAGTAATCCTGGGAGGATAGAACTTAGGCTCGCGTACCTAAGGAAAGTTGGAGAACTAGAACATATGAGAGAAAGTTGGGTTAATCTGGGACGAATTATTAGAAACCTCCGGGAAAATTCTAGGATTTGAATTTGAGAAAGTGATCATTGACAATGGAGCCGTGGGGGCCGGCTGCCATGAAAACATGACTTGGCCAAACGTTCGGTGGAAGCATCAGGTGAGCAGAATACTGGCTTTTATTTTGCTCAATAAATATTTTTTCATTGCCATTCAACGTGGTAACGCTGCCAGCATTCTGGGCACTTTCCGCACCAACGGTTAACTTTAAACATTTAATTTTTATTTATTTTAATTTCTTAGGTATAGTTTTGTTTTGTATTAACAAATAAATAAGTGATCTTAAATTAGGTGCGACCGCACGGTGCCGTCAGTTGTAAATTAATCCCTACACCATTTTATCAAACAATCATACTATATCAGGACGCACTTTTTGCTGCAACTTCATAATAAAAACAAAGAATAAATAGACATGTCAAAGCCTAAAGCATCTAACCGTAAAAACGTACAATATCACCTCTCCCTCGCATATAAGCGTTTGCACTTTTCTTATCTCTACGGTAGTAATAAATAATTCTTACCAAGCCAAGTTCCATGAATATCACTTAACCGAGATAAATACCTCGCATCCTTGCATTTTTATTCTTTACGAACACTCTGGCAAGCTGTAAAAAGAAACGAGCTCGCTTTTGTGGCCAAGAAATATTCGTTGATGCTATACCTAAATATGACGATTCTGTTCAAGAATAAATTATGTATTCTATTGTTCAGAGAGACGTTCCGATTGATTTTGCGTTAACCCAATTTGTTATATGAGTTTGGCACAGGAAATTACACTACGGAAATATTTTACGTGTTTTGGAACGGTTGTTGTTAATATTGATGACTCAAGATCGAGATATCAGTTTGTTTGCTATTTTTTTTTATTTTTTTTACTCCAAACTTGTCTAGCATTTGACCGCGCTCTCACCTGATGGGAAGTGACGATGCGATCGAAGATGTAGCATGCTAGCCAAGTAAAGCTTGCTTGTCAAATTGTTGTGATTGTAGTCAATATTGTTTTAACAAGGTTATAAGTTTTCATTTGGCTAGGTGTATATACCTGTATGACAGAGGAGTGAATGTGGCAGCAGAAGCACACGCGAATTTCAAACTGAAGCACCTTGGTTCGAATCTTTCTCTGCCTCGGATGTACGTCATGCATCAACACTCACTTGGCCAGTAGATTACGACCTACACCGTCTCTCTCTATTAGAGAAGGCCGGTAGACGTCATTGGAAGGGTACGGGCTAATAATAGTATTTTTTTAAAATGTGTAGGGCAGTCTCTGGGAACTGCCGATAGAAGTGAAAACGAATTAACTTGTGACATATAGTGAAGCGTGCGGTGACGATGACGTGAGTTTCAAGCTATTTGTTCACCCAAAAAGTACACAGTATACATATAGCTCATGGAAAACGTTCGGTGACAATGACGCGAGTACCATGACTTTTGTTCACCCAAAGAGGTCTCAATGCGTCAAATGAACCACTTCAAAAATTAAAGCTCTAATGAAAAGCTATGTTTCAGACAACAACATATCTTAAACCAAGGACAAGTTAAATTAACTTATTCGTTTATGTTATGAATAAAGAAAATAAACAATTTTACACACCATTGCGTTAAAAAAGAAGTTAAATATAACAAACATTCTTCCTCTTCCATTAAATTAACTGCGATCCAGAGTTTACTTCTGAATGCCTCCACAAAAGATATAAAAGAACCATTCACGTCTCACAATAATATCAGGACAAAATATTAAAATACAACGGCAACGGACAAATGCTCAATAAAGTGTCTAATATTGAGTCGACGACTGAAAGAAAGAGAAGAAAGATACAGAGATAAAGCACTCACTTTATTTTTACTCCATTTTCTGTCCATCCTTGAAGATAACTGTGACATTTGCCGTTTTCCCATTTACGGTATTTAGAATTACTTGCTTTTCCCGCTGTGCTTCCGTTTCGAGTTTGCAGCTAAATTTCAATTTAAATACGCCGCATATGTGATATAATTTTTTAGGTTAACCAACTGCGCCCCGCGGTTTCACCCGCGTGACAAAAATTTTCCAATTTTCCGCTCACCCTTTTCAATTTTCTATTTCATATTATAATAAACACAACAAAAAAGAATTAGCAAAAAAGTTCCATCCGTTTACGCGTAATAATAATAATAAAAATATAATAATATCACCAACGTTATCGCTATCACATACGCACGTAGATCCTGGACCCTAACTAGGATACCCTGTACCTACAGACCCAGGAACTACGAGGACCATGGTCCCACAACACCCAGACACAGAACAAGTACTCGCATTTGCACTTTTTTGCCGTGCAAAAAATACTTGTCCTGCCGTGGGAATCGAACCCGCCACCTGCGGGCTATGAGCTGACCCGCTCAACCACCACCCTATAGGGTGGTGGTTGAGCGGGCTGTCCTGTAATGCGATGACCAAGGGAAAGAGAGATTCATTTTTATATGTATAAATTACAAAATACTGTTTATTTAATATTAATAATACGGACAGCAATACTCTAGTGTTGGGATCATGTTAGGAGCATTATCGGTATTCGGGCACAATGCCGAATATTGCCGAACAAAACCGGATTAATCCAGTTATCGTCGGCTGCTAATAATAATAGTGTCCCCGTAATCCAGCGTGATGGATGACAGATCCACCCTTCCTGGACACCCCTTTTAATTGCCGGCGTGAATGCGCGGCCGTCAGTCACAGTGAATTTTCGATTTATATTATAATAAGTTCGATTCTCTGTCGGCTTCTTATAGTATTCGGTTTAATAAAGGTTTTGTTCGGGTTCACAGTGAGATTTTGCTTATTTGCGAGGGAAATTTTGAAGGGCTGGGATGGAAAGCGTGGAGTTCGCCTTAAGCTTGATGGATGCATTTTTCATTGCATTTTTAGCGTTTGATATGTAAAACTGTGATGAGACACGAAACCGGAGTGGCTTAATTTTGCGCATGAATAGTCATTTTCAAACGTATTTAAAAAAGAGAAAGTTTGCAATTCGGTTGTATTTTTTTTTGTTCGTTGTGTTGGAACTGATTTGGAAAATTCTTTTTCCATCCGAAAGTATATACTTGCAGATTAGTCATATAGCAATTTTATCAAAATCGTTTCAGGAGCTTGGATTTTAAATCAAAATAGCTGCAAATAATATATCATCCAAGCTAAGCCCAGTAAAAATTAATAGGGATAAAATTCGGCTTGACGGCATTTTTAAAAGGATATTATGTAGGTATTTAAGTTGCCACTTTATCAGTTACGTGGTGATGTTCGCGAAAGCCGCCGCGGCTTGCGTTAGTAACTGGCTCCCAGAAGTAGGACATCGAATATGTCTGAAACCTGGTCGGAGTAATTTCAACTTCATCATCATCATCAATCACAATTGACGTGAGTTAAGCCGTAATTTATGTGACAAAATGTGTCATATTCATGATAGTTTTCAAACTAAAATCACTTTATCGATTCGGCTATAGACTCTATTTTGGAGAGTGTGCGAAGCACTTACACAATTTTATTTCTCCATCTCTTTCTTTCACCGGACATCAAGGCGCACAAAAACACGGCACCCAACATAACATAGAAATTATATCAACCCGCACTAATAGTTTTGCAATGCACTTTATAGAGCGAACAGACTCATAGATACTCATAGCCTCAAAGAATCACTCACTCATAGAGTGAACAGGTTTCTTCTAGGCAAGCATGCACCATCGTAGACTGCACCATCGCGTTCCATCAAGTGAGATGGTCACATGCTTTGTCTATTAAAGATAAAAATAAAATTTACTCAATAACATGAGCTTCGTGATGCCAAAACTCATTTACCGAGACCTCAAACGAAAACGTATCCAATACACGCTCATCGTAATCTATACCAAAAATATTGTTTTTAGGAACTAGTTTTCTTTAGCAAAGCAATATCAAATGTTAAACTATTTTTCTCGAGTCTAGCCTACTTAGAAGTCTAGGTGCCTGGCAGGCTAGTCTCGAGTCTATAGAAGTAGATGTAAGTTGCTACACGCGAAGGTATTTACAATGCTGAACGCGGTTGAAACTTGGAGTCTACTTGGATACTTTAGCTTATTTAGCTTTATTCTGTATCTGGATTTTATGTTGTCTGAGCTTCTACCCGCAGCTTCGCCTGCGGCGTGGCCTATGGGAAAATAATTCAACCACCCATTTCACCCTCTTAAGGGTGGAATTTTGAAAAATCCTTTCTTATCGGATGACGTAATAACATCTACCTGCATGCTAAATTTCAGCCCGATCCGTCCAGTGGTTTGGGCTGTTCGTTGATAGATCACTATGTCAATCAGTCACCTTTGAGTTTTATTGTATGTATTTACAAATAAAAAGTATTTTAGTATTGTATAAGTTATCTGGTTCCCATAGTACAAGCTTTGCTTAGTTTGGGGCTAAGATGGCGCTGTGTGAAATGTCCAAGAATATTTATTTATTTGTTTAGCTTAGGTCTTCGTATAGTTTTACTGAAAACGTTGCGTAAGTTTCACAACAAAAGAAATATTTTATTGGCCCCAATTTTTGAAAACAATTATCGTTTTCTTGAATAACACGACATCAAATTTAAAATCTGAAAGGCCCAACGCTTGGATACTTAAAAGTAGGTATTGATTTTGATAAGTAATAAATAAATTTATTAAATTTGGAGTGGAGTGGAGTGAGACACTCTTTTTAGAATGGTTATTTAGCGCGAGTAGTATATCTGATTAAAACATACCCATATTCACAAATTTGTTGCTTATAAATGAAATCACAACACTTTCCGGCTGCCCTTTTCAATATCCTTTCATATTTCCAAAAGCAATATTTATTTTCTTTGTTATTTACATCAACATTTATCCGCAATGCAAACAACAAACACATCTGTGAAATAATCCAAAATTATCAGAACTTTCATAATGCCCTATTGCGGAGTTTTATTGCATATTAAACTTTATCACTAAAGACAAAAGACTCAAATTTGATAGTAATCAATACTACAAATTTTGTTTCTCGTCGGTCGTGATTTGTCAAATAATTTAAAACTCTATTGAGTGAGAGATAAGAGTAATAATTGATGCGACGGCAAGTAATGACAGGGATTGATAAATTGCTTCGTGTACGGCACAGATGTGGATGACGTAGTATCATTTATCCGTCGATCGAATGACTTTGTGGGCGATGAACGATGAACGAATGATGGATGGTTTTACGTACTGGAGGATCCCGAATACATGTGATTTTATTGAAAATTGTGAGCCCTTATAAATAGTAGTTGTGTTAACAATAGACCTCGCGAGCACCAACTTTTTGTGGAGTAAGCTGGTGAATGCGTAGCGAGGCGAACGAAAGTTAATTCACGTAGATCTCAATCGTCAATATTACAAACATTTTTTTTTGTTTTATTATGGCTCCACACTTTTGTGTATTTAGCCAGTGTCAAGTAATTGATAATTTCTCGAGTTAATTAATATATTATATGTATATATCAAGTCAAGTCAAGTCACAGTCCAAGTCATCAAGTCAAGTCGTAGTCTAGTTTAGTCAAGTCATACTCCTAGTAAAGCGGCAACTTTACACCATCATTATACTACTTTCCCACACTCATGCCTGTAAACCAGCACTCAACAAATAAAAAGCCACCAATTTTATGCACTAACACTGAAAATAACACAAGTTTTGGAAAATAATACAATGCGGAGACGCAATCTTTTTCGTTTTGCCGCCAAAACTATGTTTTTACATTTAACGACAGTAACTTTAAATAAAGCTAAAACAAAGTTACACCGGCCGATAGATGGAGCTAAAGACGTTTTACTTCAGTCGTGTGCTCTTCAGCACACTCATTTTAATTTTGCAACCTTTAGAATACATTACGTCGATCCATATAAAGTTTTTAGCGTTTTTGATTCCATTCGAATTTTTACAACACCATCTTGTTTAGAATTGAATATCTACCGAATGTTTCTGCCAAATAATATTATATCAAAATCGATCACTCCATTACCTCGCAATCTTATCTCTTAATCACTTGATCGTATTTCAAATTGTAGAACCTGTACACCAAATTTCGTCAAAATTAGTAAAAAAATACGACCTGCTAAATAAAACATAAATTCGTAATGGAAAACATTATAAATTTATGCTTATCCTTCTTTCTTCTAAATATATATAACTCAAAGGTGACTGACTGACTGACTGACTGACATAGTGATCTCTCAACGCACAGCCCAAACCACTGGACGGATGGGGCTGAAATTTGGCATGCAGGTAGTTGTTATGACGTAGGCATCCGCTATGAAAGGATTTTCCAAAATTCCACCCTTAAGAGGGTGAAATGGGTGGTTAAATTATTTTTCCATAGGCCACGCCGCGGGTGAAGCTGCGGGCAGAAGCTCGTTATATATATGCACAGAGTGTACTAATCCGCGAGAGCAACTTTTCTACTCTCAAAAAAAACTAAAACTCTAACTCCTTTTTTTGATCGGGTTAATTCTTTTGGTCTCTACCGATCTTTACAGCGTGCGAGAGCAACCCTATTTCCCTATTTGGTAGGTGTTCTATAAAGACGCAGCCACACTCCACAACAAATACCGCGTAGTAAGGCCCCCTGCACACTTGCGTACGTGCGCCCCCACGCGTAATTCAATTGCCCCGGGCGAGAGTCCCGCACGCTCGGGGCAAACGCACAATGCGCAGTGATTGGTCACGGATCTCGGACAACTTCGGAATCTTACGCCTTGTTCCGAACTACGTGTGCATTAGATTCTATATCGCTTTAATAAACGTTTCATTAGATTCTCGGTAAAGTTGCTCGAGTATTTATTCTAACGTTCTGATTTAGCTGATAATATTATTAGATCTATAGAGGTATTAATTTTGGAAAGCTTTTTTATTATTTATTTTTTTATGTTAGTGAATGATGTGTCGAGCTAGCCGTTTACCTGGTGTTAATTTTTAAAATTATTATTTAAGTCCTTATTACATAACTTAACAGTGATAATATTTGCACTATTTCTACCGTCAATCGCCTGTATTAAAATAAGGCGCGTTCACACGTGAGTTCCCGCCGGCCGCTCGTTACTGCGGGAATGGCTTCCGCATAGCAATGAGATCGTAGTTCAGTAGTGCGCCTGGGGATGAATTGGATTCTGTTTGTACTGTTTGAGCTTAAGTATTAAATATAAATCTAAAAAAAGTCTTTGGTATAAAATATAGTACATATGTCTACATAAAAAAGTTATTTAACCACATTATGTTTATATTTGTAAAAATTAAGTTTTTTTTAATGTTTAATTCTGTATCGTAGCTCCATTTTTAACTGACTTCCAAAAGAAGGAGGTACTGTGTTCGTCTGTATGTGTTTTTTGTTATAATATGGCCATTTAAGGTAAAAATTTAAAAGATTTGTTAAAGTAAAATGTAGCCAAAAGCTACCATGCACTATGCCGAAGTCCACTTAGTTGTTTGTTGATTCATGCTATATACCTGACTATTGATGACTGATAAAAATATATATTTGCACAAATTTTAAAGACACAATAATAATAAAACAGTGATAAAGTTACAGTTTATGAGCTGTTAGAAGACGAGTGTGCTTTAGACCACACGACTGAAGTAAATCTTCTTTAGTTTAGCTCCATCTATCGGCCGGTATAACTTTGTTTCTGCTTTGTTTAATATCGCTTTCTTGACAATTGCAAATCGTCATTTTAACAAACATACAAACATAATAATACAAATTTTTAACATTGTTATGTTGAAAATGAACCAACTGCAACTTTCGTTCACCTCGCAATCACCAGCTTACTCCCCAAGTCAATCGGGCGTAAAGAAGTTTTCCTTCAAAAATAACGCGAATGCTAAATAAATCACCTCATCCCACACATCATAACTTGCCTGTGTAATAACAGCGAATGTCGCATAATCGTCGCGGTTACGCCACCATAACTCACTTGGCGTTCGAGCGTCGCGTAATTAAAATTCATGGCGCGTTTGCCGCCGGTGTGCACGCGCCCTAATCAACCAATTGCAATTATACTATCGTAAAGGCAGCTAATAGTTCATGAAAAAAAACGTGTTTCGTGTATACAATGAAAAAAGCAGATTAAAAATGCTATGTTGTAAGTAGTTCAATCTACGATTTATTTTTTCGTGCATCATAGCATTTTGTAACTTATTTTCAAACCCAATAACAGAAAATTCTATAAAAGAGATGGTTAGTAAAAATTAAAGGATTCAGTCCATATTATTGACTAAATTTTTGATGAAAACGTCTCGATACTCTCCGTGGCCCAAATATCGAGCAAAGAATATTAAAAAAAAAAGTTTCCTTTCATCCTCACTATTAGTAAGGAAAGCGAGACATTGAAAAAATTATACAAAATAGTTTAAATTATTTTCATTGCTCTTTCTCCGTGCAGAAGGAAGAACACCCCTTATATAAAAGAATTTAAAACAACACCAAATTTTAAAAATGCGTATAAAATAATGATGATTAATAAATGCAATATTTCCATAGACTATTTACCATGAAGTAGTTAATCTCTATGTACATTTCAATATGACCTATATTCCTTTTACTTTTCAAACAAATAAACTAGTACATAAGACTAAAACACACTCACCTGCATGTAAAACAATACCTCGAACCCGGAACCGTTGCGAACACTAGTTGGTAGTCTATAACGTAAATATAAATATTTATCTCCTCACTCGTACCTTCCAGTCATTCATAACACACGCGAAAATCACCTCTACACCCGTATAATAAAGTCTACTCTCCCAACCGTGGTGTAATAAGCACATCAATGTATTTGAGTTGTCCAAACAACGAATTAGCCGTTAACGATTGTTTAAACGGTTATTTTTAACGATAGCAGTTTTACGATCGCAGTGCGCGGGTTTAGTTAGTAATTTAGTTTTATTTTATAAGTTGTATTATTAGGTTGTTACATAAAGTGGGATTATGATTATTTGTTTATAAAATAAAGGATTATTTTACTGAAATAAATTACTACGTTTTCTACTTTTAACACTGAATCTACTATTAAGGTACACTACAAACACTAGTGCTTAAATCTAGAACTTCCTAATTTATAAAATCATTATTATTCTATAAGAGATAGTTTGTATAGTTCGCGTCGGGATCGCTAGGGCGGGCGGCGCCACGTAGGCGGGCGGACGTCAGAGCCGTTGGGCGGCGAATGCGCTCTGAACAGTCAGCGCGGGTCTTAAATCCTTTGTAGGTACGTAGAACATTCGTGCGACGCTCTGAGTTACTTTGTTCTTATGCTAAGTTAGAGAAAGGCTTTCTAATATGTTATGATAGGCTGTATTCATAGCAGTACTATACAGAAAGTAGATTAATAAGACAGCCTCTGTGGTGTGGTGGTTGAACAGGTTGGCTCATAACCCGGAGGCGGCAGGTTCGATTCCCGTGGCAGGACAAGTATTTATGCACAGAAAAAAAGCGCTAGTATTTGTTCTGAGCCTGGTTGTTCCTCGGTCCATCTATCAGTTCCATGGTCCTCATAGTTCCTGGGTCCCTAGACACAGGGAATCCTAGTTAGGGTCCAGTATCTATGTATGTGATCGTTGGGAGTTATTATTATTATGTACAAATTATACAATATGTGTAAATTTAGTTATTTGATAGAGCTCTGACTAAAGTAATATAAATTAAGTATTCGTAAGTTTCATTGGAAGAGTACTGTTCAAAACAACACTGGGAATCCTACTGTAATGAAAAGCGAAATTATGCGAAACAGCTTGTATCATTTATTAAAGTCATTAATTGCAAATTGAGTTTATTATTATATTGTATATAATAGGTCTTTACCTATGAAATTGCCGTATTGCAGTACAGACTTTTTCAAACAAAAAAAAGTTTTGATTGGCTATGAATTCTAAATTCAAATTAATTTTGTTTTAAAATATGACATTCTATTTACAATATAAGTCTTTTGTTTATTGATTAGCGTTGTATTTTCATTAAATTTCAACATTTTTCCTCATAATGGATACTTTGAAATTTCGTGTAATTATGGAATATGAGTTCCGTCGTGGCACCAACGCGGCACAAACGACACGCAACATCAACGACGTAAACGTCTCCGTAAACGGAGAGAACTGTACAAACGAACGTACAACCCGTTATTGGTTTGCTCGGTTCCGTTCTGGGAATTTTGACTTGAAAAATGAACCTCGTGGTCGTCCGGAAACTTTGGTCAACAATGATGAATTAAAGGCGATTGTGGAAGCTGATGAATCTCAATCTACAGCTGAGCAGGCAGCAGCTTTTGATGTTAGCATCAAAACAATATTGGTCCATTTGCGACAGATTGGCAAGATAAAAAAGCTTGATAGATGGGTGCCCCACGAACTTAACGATCGCCAGCGCAACGTACGCGTCGAGACTTGCCTTGCGCTGCTTAACAGGCACAGAAATGAAGGAATTTTGAACCGAATTGTTACGTGCGACGAAAAATGGATTCTTTTTGACAATCGAAAGCGCTCAGCAAGTTGGTTAGATCCTGGTTCGGTACAAAAGCAATGTGCAAAACGAAAAATGACCCCTAGAAAGGTGATGGTCACAGTTTGGTGGTCTAGTGCTGGTGTGATTCATCATAGCTTTTTACAAAACGGCGAGAGCATTACTGCAGATGTGTACATTGAAGAACTGACCACAATGATGGCGAAACTCGCACGTCTGCAACCAGCTTTGGTCAATCGGTCGTCTCCACTGCTACTTCACGATAACGCGCGACCCCATACTGCACAACAGACCGTCTCTAAGCTTCATGAGTTGGGTTTGGAAGCTCTCCCTCATCCGCCATACTCACCAGATCTTGCGCCTACCGACTATTACTTTTTCCAAAATTTGGACAACTTTTTAGCGGGAAAAAAATTCAATTCCCGAGAGGCAGTACAAAACGCCTTTGAAGAGTTTGTTGTCTCCCGTCCTGCTGATTTTTTCAAGAAGGGCATCCATAAACTGCCACAGCGTTGGCAAAGATGTATATTGTATTATAAATAAATATTTTATTCTATTCCGTTTTTAGTGCTAAGATTAGACTATTTTCAATAAAGTATCTAATGTGAATTTTGTATTTTTTTTAAGTGTTGTGACATCCACATTGTTCTTATAAAATATTTTTTATAAATTTTATAGGTTATTAGGTTACTTCTTAAAGAATTCTACAACATAAGTCAGTAGCCTTACGATTTCGTTCTTTTTTTTCGTTTATTGCGATAAAAAATTTATGTCCTAAATATTTTGACACTAACTATTACCACAACTACGTTTTGGTCTTAAAATCAATTTGCACCCTCCCAGTAGTTTTACTGCATGCAATCATGTAAGTTAACTAACTCAATAACCTACCCTACTTCTATTACTTTATGGGGGTATAAAATTTTTATAGCCTTGTTGAACGGTAGTTGACAAGAGGATAAAATTACAGGGTAGTTTGATGGGGATGATTGGGGGTAGAAAATAGGAGTTTTATTGACTGTCTTTGTGTTCTGTTAATTTACTGCTGATTAAAATAGACGCTGGGAAGTAAACAACGTCGCAAACATCATCATAATGGCTGTTGATTTCAAACGTGTGTGCATAATTAGGGGCAAACAAGCAAGCGGACAACT
Source organism: Ennomos fuscantarius (assembly GCA_905220475.3). Lineage (NCBI taxonomy): Eukaryota > Metazoa > Arthropoda > Insecta > Lepidoptera > Geometridae > Ennomos > Ennomos fuscantarius. The sequence goes on from HG992035.1 coordinate 15,231,001, forward strand.
GATGGTAAGTTGCCACCGTCTTTTATAGACATCTGCGCGTGATACTTCCTCACACGTGATTGGTTTGCGGTAGTGTTTAAGATATTATTAGAATTTGCTTTTATGCCAATATAAAAAATTGTAAAATATTAAAATCTCTCTCTTCTCTTTAATACATACATTATTTTTTGTATTATTGAATGATGTGACGAGCTAGTCATTCACCTGTTAAGCGACACAGCTGCCCATAACAGAACAGTTTCACACGGAACTCCAAAATACAAAGTTTCGCGTGGCACTGCACTTCGCGCATAATCCTGAGACATCAGCACAGTCTGGTAATAAGATTACTCGACTGCGAGATCAGATCATAAAACACATTTGCCCAGTAATTTCACAGGCTACAGTGCTCTTCAAACCGGAACGCAGCAGTGCTTGCACACTACTACTTGGCGGCAGAATAACTAGTAAAGCAGTGGTACGTACCTAGACGAGCATGGCAGAATAGTGCTACCACCTAGTAGAAAAGTATAAGTAAGTCATTTTTTTGCAACAAATTTGTTCCCGAACTCGGTCTTCACGACCTTGTATCGTGACAACCTCTTGACCTATTTTGCTCATATATCAAATACTTGTTTAGAATTGAGTACCCAATGTTTCTGCCAAATATTAAGAAAACCTGCCGGTGAAAATCACCGCTGCAAACTTTACCTTTTTAGGGTCAGGAGTTTTGATTGGAGAGTACTAACTACAACACTTTTAGTGACACAAAAAGTGTTGTGTTTGTGACACAATAGTTTTTGTGAACTTATAAAAGTGTAAAAAAGTGTTGTAAATGTGCTAAAAATAGCCTATTTGCAATAAATCTTTTGATTTTGACGGACAGCTGAACCATGTTTCGTCAGTTGAAACAAACTTCGTTTGTTTCGTTCACTCGGTTGATGCATTTAATCATAATGATAAGTTTCACTCTACAAATATTAATCTCATGACAGCAAAAATATTCGTCTTCGTGCGTCGAAAGTGTTTTTAGATCTAATGCAATCAATTAAACACGTTTTCGAATCAATTAGCCGTTTAATAAGTTTTTGGAAACGTATAGGACTCTCGCTTTGTAAATGATAACCTTAACATAACGTTGTTGTTTTAATTCTATGAATTTTTATTTTTTCCACGCTTTTACGTCAAGTCTTGGAAAATCAGTGTTTTGCTCTAGCAGATTTTTCCTCAATTCTTCATGTTAAAGCCTGCGATGCCGCGGTGAGGCGCGGCGGGTAAGTGGCGTTTAATTAAAAATATGTCGGCTGCTGGTTCGAGGGGCGCCGCGGCTACTTCGGGGATATTGGAGAGAGGAGGACGGCGGGGGCTGGAGGAATGTTGGTAGATGTGTTTAGTTTGAGAGGAAGATTTTTTGAGGTAACCTTAATTGGAATAGTGTAAGTGGCTTCCAGTGTGCGGTTCTTGGATAACTTAGAGCGGCTTATTCCGTTTTCTTCCATACACTTTAGACTTCCATACACACATAGATTGATTCGTAAAATTGTTCATGATAAATGAAAAAAGGGAGTTTTGGCAGGAAAAGGAAAAAGATCGTGTCACCGCATTGTATTATTTTCCAAAACTTGTGTTAATTTCAGTGTAAGTGCATAAAATTGGTGGCATTTTATCCGTTAAGTGCTGGATTACAGGCATAAGTGTGGAAAAATGGTATAATGATGGTAAAACGTTTCTTTTCATATTGTTTCCAAAACAAATAAAATAGTATTTAATTTATTTATAAAAAAAAAATTCACAAATAGTTTATTTTTAATCAATTTATGGCTTTGGGTTAACTATTTGCGTTTATTTTAGAGCCAACATCAAGTGTAAGAACGTTCATTAAATTGTAATACGAGCTGGCTGCTGCTATAACATCTAACTGCAGTGCTGCCAACATTATGCAAAGCGCATAGTTATCATTGACTTGGCCGACGGAGTCCCGGGGGTTACACACAAACATGTAGAGGTACTAGATCAGTTTGAAGGAAAAGCGTACTCATTGTATATGACAAAGTGCAGTTACATCGGTAGCGTGAAAGAACATTCTTTTAAACTCATTTATTATACAGGCGTGCTATACTATTTTGGGTGGTAACTTTTTGATGCATGGCTTTTGGCATCTCGCTTAAGCGAGATAATGACGGCTTTTTAAAATATTTTTATACATTTATACAGGGTTTATTATTACAGAATATGCCAGTTTTATATCTAATCAGGTTTAGGTAATTAAATAAACTAAATTTTAGCGGTTGCTTGTTACAGGTCGAAAAGATTATTGGCATCGCTACATAACGAGTAGTCTTGTGGCTACGTTAATCGAGATTAAATTGACTCCCGTGATTTACTCGAACGACTCTGCAACTTGTACGTCCCCGACAAATATGTGCGACAGGCCCAGTAGACGACACAGGCTGTTTGCGGTTCCCGGTTCCCGTACTGTGGCCCGAGCCGAGTCTCCCGTGTGCCGGTCCCTAAGGAACCTCAATGCACTCCTCGACGCCAACCCTGTTTTTGATATCTTTTTTGACAATTTGAAAACTGTTGTTTCTATCCTACTGCGAAAATGTTTGATCTATATTTTCAATGTATTATTAATTGGTGCTTATTTAATTTGACTTATGACATTTATTTTTAAATATATTATAATTAATAATTTAGTAATAAGTGTAATTGGTCTAAAACCTTATTACAATAAATAAAAATTAAAAAACTGTAGTTCGTTGGTTGGTTATAAGACCTTCCAGTGTTGGTAAATATAAATATAGTACAAAGTCAGAAACTTAGGGAACCTTATTCTGGGGATTAAGCTCGGTAGAAAAAAATTCTACCTTAGCCATATTAACTGAAGTGATGAAATGAAAGTCCATCTATAATATTTTTGTCGGCCACATCTAGAATGTTAGGTGCGTGTTGAAACAGCGTTAAGTGGCAACTAAACAATATCGAAAAGGTTAACGAGTAACAAAGAGGAACAACTTGCGCCTGAAACTGCCCTCCGTAGCATCCTGTAGCCCCTCGTAGCACACCGTAGCTCCCTGTAACACATCGTAGTGCCCCGCAACCCCCTGCATTGGACAGTGGACTGTGGATGGGGATACAGTCAGGATTCCAATTATTATGAGTACAACAATATTCTAGAGTGCTGCCATTTAATTTTATTAACATTTTGAGGAAGGGTTCATGAATTATTTACAAAAACTTTTTAGTGCAAATTGGTTTTCATTATTTTTAAAGTTTGTTGTGACGTTACCATTACCTTGATATTTAGGGAAAAGAAAAAACGATAAAAAATTCCCTTTAATATCTATAGGTTTAAATAGCCTAAAATAAATGTGTTTTATATTTATTTATCTATCTATCCAACTAGCAACCAGGCTTAAAATAATTCAATCCACAAGCAATTACTTAGATAAATATTAGCGCATGAAACAAATAATATTAGTATCTATTTACGATACAAAATACGCATAAAAAGATTGTTGAATAAATCCACTGCAGAGAAAAAAATACTTTTATCCAATTCACTACCTCGGAAACAATACAGCTTTTGCACAAATAATTTCCAAGCTTAGGACATAATGTCCTCTCCAATCGAGGCGCAGACTTCACTCATTCACGCCCAAGTGTGGGCCCAGCGTGGCTCCGCCGGTGAGACACTTCACGGGGACCTTTTCATACTCCGTTATATTCTTGAGTGGATTTAGAATAAAACCGCGTTGATAGAAACTGAGTCGTTTAGGTAGATTCCGCTGGGAAGCACAAACAAACGTTTCAATAGGTAACGAAAAGAGTACTTTAACTAACAAAAGTACTTTAAATAATTTAAAATGAAACGAGAAAAATGAGACTTCAATTTTTGGGCCATCTAACGAAAGTTCTATTGAATTTTTATATCCCTATTAAAAGATCAAAATGATTATAATATCCATTGTCAGTTTTACGTTTGGTGTGTGTTTAATTATAGAAAAAAATGGGATATTTTTTCTGAGGATTTTTCTACTGTTGCAAAATGTCACACGGATTTAGTTTGAAAACTATCGTGACTATGATATACATTTTTGAAAGATTAGTAACGGTTAAACTTACGGCAATCAAAAGTCAAAATTACCTCGACCAGGTTTTGGACATATTCGATGTCCTTCTGGGAGCCAGACACTAACGCAAGCCGTGGCGGCTTTTGCGAGCGTCAGCACGTAACTGAGGAAGGACATTGAATATAATATATTCGATACTTGGTCGGAGTAATTTTGAATTTTAATTGACGTGAGTTAAGCCGTTATTACAAGATATCACACATTTTTCAAAATCTACCTAAAAATACTACCTTAGCACCCGTGTCGTATACAATGCCTCTCATTCCATAATTTTATTAAAGGTATGTGGAAGCTGATTCGTTATTTTTGCGCTGTCTGTCTGTCCGTGTTGGACGCAGTAATGTTTGTGCAATTTTGCCCGGAAATTCTTTCTTTCATACCAGTGTCAAAGGCCGCCTCTTTTCGCATTATGTCGAGTCAGCTTTTATTTTATTTGAAAAAACGTACAGCTTTGTTAATATTTTAGTACTAATTCTGAATGTCATAATGGCAGTTTTGTATCTTTTATTATTTGGGTTGTAATGGGTCTCATTTTTAAATAATTTATGAGCCAAGCCGACGGCATATCGTGGTGATCCTGGACCCTAACTAGGATTCCCTGTGTCTAGGGACCTAGGAACAACGAGGACCATTGTCACAACACCCAGACTCAGAACAAGTATTTACGTTTATTTGTCTGTGCACAAATACTTGTCCTGCCGCGGTAATCGAACACGCTGCCTCCGGGTTATGAGCCGACCTGCTCAACCACCACATCCCAGAGGCTGTCAACTTTTTTATTTAGCTGAATGGATTTGGATGAAATTCGGTACCAAGATAACGAAAGAGACACACTGGATTAACATATAGGCTATATTTTATTCCGGTAAAGTGAAATGTTCCCGAGGGATGAGCAAATAATTAAAATACTTTTTATCCGCGGGTGAAACCGCGGGGCGCAACTAGTATCTAATAATATATAGTTTTACAGCCATATTTATAACACCACCCGTTGTTAGCCGTTTTGTATGTTTTATGGGCTGCAGGGGGTACGCCAGGGGACACTTTATGGCCTATTACAGTGTACGGTGGTGTAATGCTTGGTATATAATTGCAGTTACTTGTCACTGGATTGGTCTGTTGAGAATTGCATAAATGACCACATGGGACGTTTAAATAGGCTGGTTAGTTTAATTGCAAAGGATTTTATTTACACAGTTTACGCTGATTGCTGTGCCTTTAACCAACTCCAAAATAGGAGAAGGTTCTCAGTTTGGTTGTATTTTCTGAATCCGATTTGGTAGCATAACCGATTTGGATGAAACTTTGCACACGGATTAGGGGGAGGTCTTCAAGAAAAGAGGAGGTGATATTTAGATACAGACTATGCCTAGATTGGAGCGCGTAGGTAATAGAATTATTATATTATGATAAATGTTGTTCCAGCACTTATAATCTATATAGTAATGTAAGTTATGGAAAATGGAAATATTAATAATCTTATTATTATTGTATAATCATTAATTTCTTTTCGTTTGGTGGAAGCATCAGGTGACCAGAATGCTGGCTTTTATTTTGCACAAAAAATAAGCATTGCCATTCAACGTGGTAATGCTGCCAGCATTCTGGGAACTTTCCGCTCTACCAACGGGTTATTTTAAACTTTTGGTTTTTATTTATTTTGAGTTCTTAGGTATAGTTTAGTTGTTTCAGGTCTAGTTTAGTTTAGTTATAATAATAATATGCGTGGACATCTCACACAACGCCATCTAGCCCCAAACTAAGCAAAGTTCGTATTATGGGTACCAGATAACTGATACAATACTTAAATACTTTTTGTTTGTAAATATATATGTGGGCAGGAACGGGTTGTGGGTAGGTAGGTTGCAACCTATATAACTATAGGCCTTCAGCATGTCCACACCGCGCCGTGTCTGGAACAAGAATGATCCGTAGCACACCAATCGATTCCTTTATATAGCCAGACAGGTAGGGGCGCCATGACAGTTGCCGGTGCTGCCACTGTAATAAATTTAATGCCACCACAGGGTAAATTACGGTGCTCGATCGCTGTGCATAGAGTTTATAACTGGACGTAGCCGCCGTCATATACATATAATAGTTATTGTTAATTCATTTGTAAATGTTATTTATCCCGCAAATAAATTTCTCAATTTCTTTTTTATATAATAAATTGTTATTATATTTTTTTACCTCAGAACTTCGACTGGGTGATCTGATTTTATTGATATTTTTTTTTTATTTGAAAGCTGGCGCTTCCCGCATGGTCCTATTTCAAATTGGTCTAGTTCTGACTATGGCATCTATGATAAACTTTTTTTTAAATTATTATTATTGTTATAAGTCTGAAGTAGGTATTTTACCCTTCGCGTTTGTTAATCATGTACGCTACTTTATATGCAATGTATATATTAGGTAGGTAAACTATGATAGCAAATCTTAAAACCCTATCCAAATTGTTTGCAAACTAAATGCACAAGATTACTCCCGGCGCACGTCGCGGCTCTGCATCCACTGGTTCATCAACAAATATATTATTGACCAGTATAAACGGATACTTTAGGGTAAAACTATGAGCTAGTTAATGCAAAGATGATATTCCACACTTATTTTTAATCTGTGGGATTATCTGGCTCGTGTCGTGAAGGGTAATCTGCAGGGGACACGTATGTTCAAACTGTACTTAACGAATTTGAGAACTCGTATCAGTGGCGTAGCTAAGTAACGAAAGGCCCTGGGGCAAAAAATAAACTAGGGCTCCAATGAAACTATTTAAGAGTACGTTTCGTTTTTGTCGTTTTCCGATTTTGACGTACTCCAGATTCGTCGAAAGGTTTATCTATATTCTGAATGTGGGAGAAATTTTCACTAGTTTAATTTATAGTTTGTAAGTCAGAGTCCCAGGGGCCCCTGCCCTCCAGTAGCTACGCCACTGACTCATATGACTTATTAAAGAGTCGAGAGAGAGAGAGAGAGAGACTGTCAAATCCATACAAATTTGTGTATCTATTGGTTGCAATCAATTTACGCGTGATCGTCTAGCAGAAATACCACGGAGGTAAAGGTTTTTTTTTATGTTATTGTATGATGTGACGAGCTAGTCGTTCACCTGATGTTAAGCGACACGGCCGCCCATAACAGAACAGGAACTCGGAACTCCAACATGTAAAGTTTCGCATAACTGCTGCACTGCGCACATCATCCTGAGACATCAGCACAGTCAGGTAATAATATTACTCGACTGTGAGATCAGATCATAACGTCTCATTTGTCCAGTAATTTCACTAGCTACATTGCCCTTTAAGCCGGAACACAGTAGTGCTTGCACAGTACTGCTTGGTGGCAGAATAACTGGCAAAGAGGTGGTACCTACCTAGACGAACATTGCAGCAAAGTCCTACCACCTAGTGGTAGGTACCTACTGGACCAAATTGAAATGGGACCACAAGGAAGTACCAGCTTTCAAATTAAAAAGAATTAATATCGGTTCACCCAGTCCAGCCACCAAGTTTTGAGGTAACAATAATAAAAACTAGTGTGCTTTAGACCACATGACTGAAGTAAAACTTTTTTAGTTTAGCTCCATCTATCGGCCGGTATAACTTTGTATTTGCTTTGTTTAATGTTAATGTCGCCACCTTGACAATTGTAAGTTGTCATTTTTCCAGTTAACCAACAACTTTCGACTTCCGTTCGCCTCCCATTCACCAGCTTACTTCCCAAGTCAAGCATAAAGAAGTTTAAGATCAAAAGTACAGTCGAACTGAGAACCTCCTCCTTTTTGAAAGTTGAAAAACAGAAAGCCGTGACGTCATTGTTTTTTAGTTTGTAAATCCTCATCTCGGGAGTCGACGCATCTGTGCGCGGGATCCGCAGACGACGCGGCGTTGATTGTTGACACGCCATATTGCTCGGTGGGAACCATCGCACCCGGCTCAATAGGATTATAGTGGGAATTTTAACTACTGGTTTTTATTTTCTTTTTGAAGTAAAACTTCTTTACGCAAGCTTTTTTTTTATGTTATGAAATGACATGACGAGCAAGCCGCTCACCTGATGTTACGACGACTGCCCATATCAGTTGCAGTGACACTTGAAACACTAAAATATAGTTTCGCGTGACACTGCACTGCGCACGTCATTCTGAGACATCAGTACAGTCTGGTAATAAGATTACAAAACTGTGAGGTTAGATCATAAAGTCTCATTTGCCCAGTAATTTCACTAGCTACAGTGCCCTTCAAACCGGAACACAGTAGTGCTTGCGTACTACTGCTTGGCGGTAGAATAACTGGCAAAGCGGTGGTACCTACCTAGACGAACTTTGCAGAAAAGTCCTACCACCTAGTGTTGACTTGACTTGGGAAGTAAGCTGGTGAATGCGAGACGGACAGAAGTTGAAGTTGGTTCACGTAGATCTCCATTGTCAACATAACATAGGTAAAAATTTGTATTATTATATTGGTATATGCAGTAAAATGACAATTTACAATTGTCAAGATGGCGACATTAACATTAAACAAAGCAAAAGGTTTTGGCGGGAAAACGAACAAGATCGCGTCACCGCATTGTATTATTTTCCCAAAACTTGTGTTATTTTCAGTGTTAGTGCATAAAATTGGTGGCATTTTATTTGTTAAGTGCTGAATTACAGGCATGAGTGTGCGAAAGTGGTATAATGATGGTGAAACATTTAATTTCGTGTTGTTTCAAAAACTCCATAGAAGCTTCTGGTAAAGTTGCCACCACTTTACTTTTCCCGCCAATTTTTACTTTTTCGTTTTCCCGCCAAAAGTCGTGTATGTATTTTCGGTCAATTTATTTGTTTAGTTGCTCTGTGTAAAATGTAGGTCTGCTCATGCTCTGTGTGAAGTACATTTATTACACACAACATTCATTACTTATTTGCCTGAATATATCCTAACTCTAATGTTCTTAATATTTTTTACTAGTTGCGCCCCGCGGTTTCACCTACGCATAAAAAGTATTTTAATTATTTGCTCATCCCACGGGAGCATTTTACTTTTCCGGGATAAAATGTAGCCTATATGTTAATCCAGTGTATAAGCTATCTTGGTACCGAATTTCATCCAAAACCATTCAGCCGTTTGAGCGTGAAGGAGTAACAAACATACACACATACACACTTACAAACTTTCGGCTTTATAATTAGTGTGATTAAAAAATAATTAAAATGCCTTACATTATTACATCATTATTTGTGAATATTAGATAGATACATAGATATAATCTAACACTCTATAACTCTTTGTTGTTCCACCAATGATATATAAAAGTATCAAAAAAAACCTTATAAACTAGTATTACAATGGGCGGTCTTATCGCTGACATTGTGTAATTAATCATGAGTATAACAGCTTATAATGATTATTAAATTATTATGCTAGTAAATAAAACCCATACACAAATAATTAATTTGAACTCGCTTATACACAATTTTCAAGAACTATGTTTATGCTATGTAATTGAAAGTACCTACGTAAGCAGTTGTGCAAATTAGACCACATTTCAAACCGCTCAATTTCCCTCGTAAGCAAGTCGTCAGTGAACCTCGGAATAATCTAAACATCTGTTATCGCATCGCCAGCGACGCGTACGCACCGCTTCCTGCCGTCCGGTTCCCGTCCGGCTGCCGTCCGGCTGCCGTCCGTTGGCGTCAGCTTATTGACGCGTCCGGCCGTACGAAACGGCGCCTAGCCGAGATTATCTAAAGCCTGCTAGAGCATTTTAAATAGCTACCAAGCTTTCACTATGTAATGTTTGTTGTATAGGTAAGGAAGTATAAAAGAATTACCACAGAGTACAACAATAATACTTGGTTTAAAATGTACACTAGTACGTATAAAATGTATATTTGAAAGTATAATAAAAACCTTTAAAAATAATACTTGGCGCCGCCGTACTGTTAGTCTCAGCGAGCGGTAATAAATAATTTCATTAGAAAAGTAATAAATAAGTAAAATAAAAAAAAGCTTTTATTTGTTCCTTATACAATCTAAACAAACACAACAAAAGTTTTTATACTTAAACTATTAATTTCTTAACATATTCGTATATATATTTATATGTTTACTTTCGTTTCTAATTATATTAATTTACTTATATCTATTCAAAATAACATGACGTGTTAGAAAGAAATTTAGGTTAGTTAGGGTAGAAAAGTAAGTACTTACTTAAGTAATCTATTTTATAATATCGCAAATTAGCGCGTTATCGTTTGTTGATAAAAAAACTGAAGAAAGAAATTAATCGATAAAACGTACATACTCATACTGTAAATTCATTTAAAATGTATTTTTGTAACAGCTGTAGCAATTGTGTATTTTTGGACCATAACTATAAGCATCGATGGTTCAGTGGTAGAATGCTCGCCTGCCACGCGGGCGGCCCGGGTTCGATTCCCGGTCGATGCAATGACTTTTTGCATATAATTTTGATAGAAAAAATGGCCCACTATGAGAATAAGAGAAAAATAAGCCGGTCATAATGGTGTAGTATACATTTTAGACATTACAATCCTTTGGTACCAACACGAAAAATATTAATTATTTTGTGTGTAATTTAATGATAAGAAATCGTGCAGAAATGATAACAGCTCAGTCATGGTTCACTGCTCCAAATAAATAGAGATAAAACGAAATAGATTAAGTCCCAAAAAAAACGAGTATGCTATAGACCACACGACGGAAGTAAAACTTTTTTAGTTTAGCGCCATCTATTGGCCGGTATAGCTTTGTTTTTGCTTTTTTTCCCCTTTCGAGGAATGAATGACGCCGCACGTCTTGTGCATTTTCTAGCGTCATGTTCTTGATTTTGCTCTGTTTAATGTTAATGTCGCCATCTTGACAATTGTAAATTGTCATTTAAAATTGTTTGATAAGAATTCGAAAATGGCGGTTGTGAATTTTGATTATTTTTCCATAAATTGTGTATTTTTTAATTTTAATGTGTTATAAGGGTGGATTATTATCCGTTAAGTGTTCATGAACATGCATGAGTGTTGGCAAATGATTCCAACCAAGTCTTTAACCATGCCTTTTTTTCTCTTCAAGGCTTCCTAGAGTCTTCAGTAAAATATCCACCATTTTACAATGGCATTTTGACTGACAAACTAAGACTTTCACATGACATAGCCGTACAATAATTCCTTACTTGACATTGGCAGAATTATCGCTTAAAAGCAAGCCATTAAACGAAAAGAAAAAGAAGAAAAACATAATATTTTTTATTTTTATTTTGTTGTTTTGACAATGGAGATCCGCGTGAACCAACTTCCGTTCGCCTCCAGCTTACTCCGTCAAGCGTGCGTAAAGAAGTTTTACTTCAAGGAAAGATAAAACGAAATAGATATCTCCAAAAAATACATCACTAAGTCCACAGGGATTAAGAAAACCGTAGGGAATAGTGAAGGGACACGTTCTCGAAGCCGACCAGATCCTATGATCCCACCTGATTGATTGCTGCCTGCGGGCGGATCGGGGACTCGGGTTAGCCAGGGGAATAGTACGGGGAGAGGTGTACGATTGTAATTTGAACATGTAGGCACAGTACTACAGTATGTAGAGATAGGATCGATTAAATAATAATAATAATATTTATTCTAAAATTCACATGAGGGACAACAATATAAATCTTAGGAAACCAAAGTATTGCAAAATTAGAGAAATACCTATATAAAAAAAATCAAAATACAGTCGGCGCATTCACGCTAGCTAAAAAGCTTCGTCTTGCGGCGGCGTCGTGTGTCGGGTCGTCCTCTTCCCTCAAACATTGTCGTATATTATATTATAAGAGCTTCTGCCCGCAGCTTCTCCCGCGGCGTGGCCTATGGGAAAATAATTCAACCACCAATTCCACCCTATTAAGGGTGGAATTTCGAAAAACCCTTTCTTAGCGGATGCCTACGTCATAACATCTACCTGCATGCCAAATTTCAGCCCAATCCGTCCAGTGGTTTGGGCTGTGCGTTGATAGATCACTAAGTCAGTCAGTCAATCAGTCAGTCACCTTTGAGTTATATATATTTGGATTATTACAGTATTTGTACGAATAAGTACAATTACATCACAGATCCTATAAAAAAAAGTCAGATACACCGCTCGGAACACGGGATTGACACCCGCGAAGCGGGTACTAAAACACAAAGCGGATACTACGTACTACGTTTCGAATTAATACAATTTCAAGCCACTGAAACTTACATAAACCTTTTCTATTACTTAATAAGTACTCTACATTAAAATGAAGCCGTTGAAGTTTAAAGTCAATTTTCTCGAAACTATCAATTTGACAGTTAAACCCTTTTTGATCTCACACCTTGAATTGACTATCACGCATTCGATTACATGATTTGAAAACTTTCCATATACTGGGAAAGTGATCGCAAATACACGCACAAAGAGATCAATCCACACACCACAGTGTCCCACTGTAGTTAGGTACAAAGTAGGTACACAGTAGGTACACAGTAGGTACACAGTAGGTACACAGTAGGTACACAGTAGGTACACAGTACACAGTACCGCAGTAGGTACGGTAGGTAAACACGACAGGTACCTATCTGTACAGACACTTCAATCCTAACTGCAATCACACCCGCCGAGTATGTCAATAGACAACCAATCGGGTGGTAGCCCTCCCTTCAGGGTTGTCACGGATTATTTTTGATTTAATTTTTAATTGGAAGTTATTGTTATATTTAACCAATATACACAAACTAGCTTCTACCCGCGGCTTCACCCGTGTGGCCTATAAAAAACGAAGAAAAATTTTTTTCATAGATAATTCAACCACCTATTTCACCCTTTTAGGGATAGAATTTCAAAAAACCCTTTCTTAGTGGATACCTACACTTTACAAAGAACACATCCCTTAAATTTCAAGTCTCTAGGACCAGCGGTTTAGGCTGTGCGTTTGAATGGGCAGGACTTTGAATTTTATATGTAGGTATAGATAATTGGCGACAAGCTAAATTGAATCTTAAGCTAAAGTATATTTAATTAAAAAAGCCGAATTGTAAGTAGAAAGGGGCTATAAATAAAATAGAATTTAGATCACCTTCTGCGGGAAGCGTATCTAAAAAGCTGGCAACATTCCCTCAATGTGTATGAAAAAAATGGAAAAGTACAAAAAATATCTGTTTAGTCAGATTTTTTTATAGCTTTTCCCGATAATGCAGGGAATGGCTTCATTAGAAAGAGACGCATGATGAGGAGGCAAATAAATCAAGTCGGATAAAGTTGTATTAAGTACAGTTATAATGTGGTAACATTAACAGTAAATTCCGTATAAGTTGCGTTTTTTACTTTAAATTACATTTTTCACTGCTACACAAATTCTAAAACGTTGAAATAATTAGTGTAACTTACCTTTTCAAACGTTCCATTATTGTTTAATTTTTAAATCCTTTAGTTCTATAAACAACACGATAAACCCCCCCTCCCTCCTATTAACGTCTGACTCAAGTAGATTCGACGAACCAGCACATTTTACTTAATCCCTTAAAGCGACCTCTTTCTCTAATTATCTTACTGAGAAGTCGAATGAGGGCAAGGTTAAAGGTCTAATTACGGTCTGGCGATTTTAAGCTTTGTGAAAGCATTTTACTGTACCTATAGATAAAATTATTTTACAATCCTCAGTAAAATAATTCACCAATTCATAATTGAAGTGGATCACGTAGATCTCCATTGTCAACATAACAAAGTTAAAAAATATTTACAGTTTGTATTATGTTAGTATGTTCGGTAAAATGACAATTAACAATTGTCAAGATGGCGATATTAACATTAAATAAAGAAAACACTAAGTTACACCGGCCGGTAGATGGAGTTAAACTAAAGAAGTTTCGCTTCAATATGTGGTCTAAAAAGGAAACTTTAAAAAAAGGTATCAAAAAAGGAGCTAAACTAAAAAAAGTTTTACTTCAGTCGTGTGGTCTAAAGCACACTCATTTTTTAAAAATAAATCACCAAACACTAATTACAAAACCTATCACAAAATAGAATACAGAACTATTACTTGATTTTACTTTTACAAGTTTATTGTAAGCGGCAGCCCTGGCGAGCAATCCCCGTTCCGGCGCGTTCCCGCGGGAATGCGGACACCGCTTGCTCTAAAGCAATCGATTTTGTGTACAGATAGGTACACTGTACAAATACGATTACATTAATCGAGTTACACATACCTAACCACAGATATTTTTTTGAAAATCACTTTTAAAGTGAATCTTCTTTACGCACGCTTGACGTGGAGAGTAAGCTGGTGAATGCGAGGCGAACGGAAGTTGAACTTGGTTTACGTAGATCTCCATTGTCAACATAACAAAGTTAAACATTTGTATTATAATGTTGGCATGTCCAGTAAAATTGTCAAGATGGCGTTATTAACATTAAACAAAACAAAATATATTATATATTTGTTATATATATTACAGTACTTTTGTTTTCAGTATTTAAATAAATAAATAAATAAATAAATATATGCGAACCATCTAGCCCCAAACTAAGCAAAGCTTGTACTATGAGAACCAGATAACAAAGCAAAATCAAAGTTATACCGGCCGATATATGTAGCTAAACTAAAGCAGCCTTATTAATAAACACAAACTAGCTTTAGACTAGTTACAAGATCTTTTGTCTCTTTCGATCCAGCTAAATATTCCAGTAGCAAAAACAGGACGAAAGCTGAAGTAACTAATCCGAGACTAATACCCGTTTATTAATAAGGCTGAAGAAGTTTTACTTCAATCACGTGGTGTAAAGAGCACTTAAAAAAAAATTGGAATCAAATAAACCTGGTATGTACAGCTCCTGAGCTTATAAAGTTCCGAATCTCACAGGAAAGTAGGTATTTTACAAGTTTCCAAATATTCGTCGGGAATTTCCCAAACTTGCCCGCCGTCGGAAATAGCTTTTCAACTGCACTAGTGATTG
Source organism: Ennomos fuscantarius (assembly GCA_905220475.3). Taxonomy (NCBI): domain Eukaryota; kingdom Metazoa; phylum Arthropoda; class Insecta; order Lepidoptera; family Geometridae; genus Ennomos; species Ennomos fuscantarius. Next base: position 15,246,068 of record HG992035.1, read on the forward strand.
TTAAAAGTTCCCAATAAAATTTGATTATTATACTTTACTTCATCCTCCTCGGGAAAATCGAAGTTTAAAAATGTCAGAAGCTTTCGATAAAGTAATTAATGTTGAAGCTTTAAGTGAATTTTAAATCAAAAAGTGTAAATTTAATTATTACCTAGCAAAGACACGTAGAGTTAATAAGAGCTTCGATAAAAGTCCAGATTTCACACATGAATTGGATTACTATTAATACTTGTTCAAAATAAAATAATAATTTTTCGTTTATATTATCTAAATATATATAACTCAAAGGTGACTGACTGACTGACTGACTGACATAGTGATCTATCAACGCACAGTCCAAACCACTGAACGGATCAGGCTGAAATTTGGCATGCAGGTAGATGTTATGACGTAGGCATCCGCTAAGAAAGGATTTTCGAAATTCCATTTTTAAGAGGGTGAAATGGGTGGTTGAATTATTTTCCCATAGGCCACGCCGCGGGCGAAGCTGCGGGCAGAAGTTCGTATTACATATTTTTAAGGCAATAGAAAAGAAAAGGAAAGGTTACAAACTAAAAAACTTGGGTGTGGACTATTTTTGGAAATTACATTCGCATTTCTCCCAGATGGGAATATTTGGATAAAAGCGGTATTAATCCAAAAATTTCACGTATCATAAATAAACACAGATCGTCGACCGAGGAAAACTTAAAAAGCATTCGTGTCAATACACCTCGCTGGAAATCTACAAAGGCTATAACATTATCGCTGGCGATACATCCGCACTCGGAAATACATCGCTTATATTCAGAGAGGAGAGGAGTGGAGAGGGGTGGACAGGAATAGTGTGGAAATGCTTATCGGATCACATCGGAGCGCGGCGGAGCGGGGGCGGGTATCGGGTTCGATCAGACGATTCTGGGCACTGGTGAATCTTTTAAGTTTTTTACAGACGGGTGAATGGTGACCAAACTTATTACTTAATCAAAGCACAATCAACGAATCTAGAGGATCTACATAGATGTTACATAATATCTTTAAATGTTATGCTTTTTTTACCATATTCAGGAAAACAAACAATACTACATTAAAAGTATAGCTTATAAATAATATGCAATTAATTCATTTGCATTAAGTCCTCCGTTTGTACTGTTTTAATGCAATAAAGATAAAGAATAATAATAGGATTTAAGCTTATTTCAGTTGCTTTAATTTCATACTAAAAACATACTTGTATTGTAATATATATCTTTTGCAGTTATTTTGATTTAATGACTTAGCTATTGAGTGAAGTTTATCTCGAAATTTCTCAAAATTCATATGGCACCAATCTGAAATAAATCCTTACAAACAAAAAAGAATTTCCGATATCGGTTACTTAATAAAGGAATGAGATAAAAAGTAACGAAAAGAATACAACCGAATTGACAACCTCCTTCTTTATTGAAGTCAGTAGACAATTTAAGGGAACTTGAGTTAGAGTCTTAGAAACTGTAGGCAAACTAAATATTACGCATACAGAGGGATTAGTAAACTCCAGTTTGCTTCTAGTTGCTGCGCATTTTATAATATCATACTTATACATTATTATTTTAAAATAAATAATTATCCTACAACTGAAAATAAAATATGAAATAATCATTATCTCAGCTCATTACTGAAATTACTGGGCAAATGAGACTTATGACCTGATCTCACAGTCTAGTAATCTTATTACTAGATTGTGCTGATGTCTTAGAATGACGTTCGCAGTGCAGTGTCAAGCGAAACTCTGTACTTTAGAGTTCCAAGTGACACTGCAACTGATATGTGCAGCCGTGTCGTTTAACATCAGGCGAACTATTAGCTCGTCGCATCATTCCTTACAAAAAAAATCATACTTTGTACCGAATATTACCTATTAACATTTATTTTTATTTACTATGAAATATAAGCATGTAACAATTCTAATCACCAAACTTGTCGAGATATGGCTAATATTTGTGATTTAGATTTACTTGTAAACTTTTGTCACAAGTCTTCCGTTATTACCACCTCGTTTGTAGAGCCCCTAACACCGGTTACGACGCGAAAATTCGCTTTAGATAGCTAAATCGTTTTTATTTCGTGTCGAGTTCGCTTCGGCTCTCGGTTTAGATTCAGTGATCGAATATAATAGGTAAACAATAGTAGACGCTAGTGATGTTCACGTTTCATTTAGTGAGTGAACAATATTTTATCACTTTTTGCAGTATCGCATTGTTATTACCGCGACTGGTTTGAAGCGAATTGCATCGCATTGCAGTTAGGCGTGACTCATTGAAGTAAAACTTCTTTATCCATGCTTGGCTTGGAGAATAAGCTGGTAAATGCGAGGCGAATTGAAGTTGAACTTAGTGCACGTAGATCTCCACTGTCAACAAAACAAACTTAAAAATTTGTATTATTATGTTGGTATCCGGTAAAATGACAATGTTATACCGGCCGATAGATGGAACTAAACTGAAGAAGTTTTACTTCAGTCGTATGGTCTAACGCACACTTGTTTTATTGTCTGTTTTAGTTAAATCGTTTGTTCTTAACATAATTTAGCCATGCGTAGTTTCTTGGGCCAAGGTTTGTGTGTTAAGCAGCTTCACCAAAAACATACCTAATATTATTGAGCTCTACCAACTTTTACATTATTTATTGTATATATGCATCGATGCATTACATATTTGCAACTTTTAACTCTGTTTTATGTCGGCGGCGTATCAGCGTGGCAGGAATCCACAACCGACGTATTTAGCAAGAGACTCTGTCTAACTGGAGAGTCAATTAAGACATGGGCCTTAATACAAAATAATGAATGGATGTGACTTATGACAAATCATCATCACAACAGATTTACAGAGTTTGAGTCAAATAAACGAATTGGCGCCGATATATATACTAGATGTTAGTATATGGCACAGGGAATCATAATTGAAAACGTTAATATACGTACTTTGTGAAAATTTCATTGACAGACAAGCAAGTCATTTTAGTTAAAAAAAAACTTTAAATGTAAATCAAACGAAGGAGGCGCCCTACGTACGTAAATAGTATTTTTAGCACTATTAGTTTTAAAATGTTGAATTAAAAAATACAATTGCATCATTGTAAAATGAATTCATCATTGAATGTCAAAATGAAAACTAATAGGAATCTTTACCAAGCTAATGATGGAATTTTTACTAGGTGGTAGGACTTTTCTGCAAAGTTCGTTTTGTCACATCATTCATTTTAAAAAATGGAACATGTCAGAGGTTCAGTACTAAATATCAACCATCTAAGCTTGATCCAGCAATGAATCTGGCCGGATTAATTCATCCTAACGTGATTAAAAATAAAATTGTCCAACCCTCGTCGCTAAACGTTTTATAGGGGTTTGATAGACTCGCAGCATAGGGGGATAACTTTTATGGGTAATAGTTTGTAAGGGTTACAATTGTAACATTTAATTGTGAAAAAAAAGGCTATTGTGGGAGGCTTTTGTCGTGGACTAGGGTGTGCTGATGACACACATGATGACTACATTTATAAGAAAAACGTATATAACATGTGTATAATAACTATTTTTAACAATTTGCCGAATGAAATTAAATCTTTAGAAGGAAATATATTTAAAAAACATTTGAGTGACTGGCGCTTAGGCAAATGTTTCTATGGTGTCAAGGTATATGTAACATGTAATAACAAATGCTAGTTGGTAGGACTTTTCTGCAAAGTTCGTCTAGGTAGGTACTACCGCTTTGCCAGGTATTCTGCCGCCAAGCAGTAGTGTGCAAATACTACTGTGTTCCGGTTTGAAGGGCATTGTAGCTAGTGAAATTACTGGGCAAATGAGACTTTATGATCTGATCTCACAGTCGAGTAATCTTATTACGACTGTGCTGATGTCTCAGCATGATGTGCGCAGTGTGATGTCACGCGAAACTTTATATTTTAGAGTTCCGAGCGACAGTGTTCTGTTACGGGCAGCCGTATTGCTTAACATCAGGTGAATGACTAGCTTGTCACATCATTTACTTATATAAAAAAAAAAACAAATATTAAGGTAGTAACAAAAATATTTTTTTAAAATTTGCACGCTTGCTTGCATGTTGAATGCACATATCCACTACTTACTATGTGACCTTGTACCCAAATTATTAGTGTATTCTTGCAAATAAACAAATGATTTGATTTGATAATTATGCTAATATTAACAATACTGACAAACAAGGCGTGTGGATAAAAAAAACAGTCGAATCGAGCCTTTTTGAAAGTCGATTGAAATAATACAAGAAATGTATTGTTTTCGGAGTAGCATTATAATACAGAGCTAGTCGAATTAAGTCACGCTGTCAAAAACAATGCAGTTATTCGTACACAAAACCTATGCTCATTTCTCAAGGCGTTACATCAAAAAGAAGGTATATAATTAAGAAATAATCATTCACGAGTCTCCATCAACAGTTACAGAAATAATGATCGTGTCCATCTCAGACGAAGCTAATCAACAGCTAAATAACGCCGTCACTGGAACATAACGACTCCGCCGTTAGGGGGAGGCACGTAGGATAACGACTGGTGGAAGAGGGTGAACGAGAGATGCTCGTTCATGTTGATGGTCATTTGTTTTGTGTTTTAGTTGATTTAAAGTGTTGAATTTCAGTGTTTCAGCTTCCAAACTCAAACATAAATGGTGTTTCATTTCCAAGATACGAGTTAAAGAAAATGGTATTTCCTAATGCATCACTTGACCTCGCCATATAATCAACAATTTCCGTGCTTGGCAGTTTCTTTCAACAATAATGGTTACTTACTTTTTGAATTTTTGACCTTAGATGTTCTTATGCACATTACTGACTATTGAAAAATAAAAAGGCCCCAAAGTTATTCATTGATTTATTAAGAGCGTTAGGATAATATAGGTAATAATCAGAATATTAATTACAGCCAATAAAATAGCTCTCGTTATAAAAATCTAAAACAATTAAGTATCTACAAATAAATGCAATTTCACCCTACACATAATGATCACCCAGCTGGCTCTAGCTTCTATCCAGACTCTATTTAAATCCTACAAAGTCTCCTTAAATATTTGCATTCTGATTGATTCTATGTTTCATTTGGTGCACGCGCACTAAGCAGTGTTTTTAGTCACACCAAACAGCTGATGGCCACGACGTTGTTCAGGTATCATCAACATAGAATATATTGCGTAATAAATGTAAATAGATACAGCCTATATATTTTTTAATAAATAAAGGCCTTATTGTACAAAACAAATCATAAAAGTTTTATAAATATAACTATTCACAAAGAGAGCAAAAGTTAACCTTATACAAAAATATGCTAAATAACTGGATGTATTAGATCGGCATATAATTATGTTTATTTTTTAACTGATACCATATTTTGGAAAAGTTTTTTAAAGTACCATATTATTGGAACCGTTTGACTTTTGAACCGTCCAAGAAATGCGGTAGATTTTAAAAAACCTTATATACAAATATTCAAGTAAAAGTTGAAGAAAAATGGGACCATATCTTGATCTTTTCAAAGTATAAGACAAAATTACTTAATATATGATGTGAGTACTTTTTTTTTTGTTTATTTTTTTAAGGATCAATGAACAGTATCACATACATTATTTAAGTTATCGGTATAAATAAAAAGTTTAACAGATGTGCTACCAGCATTATTGACCACAAATTACTAAATAAAAACATTAGATACCTACTTATATTGAGACAAGATACTATACTTACAATTATACAGTAAAGAGAAAGAGAAAGAGAACGGCCAATGCAAACAAATTATTACTCTTAGTGTAACCTAACGTAAGCATTTAAACATTTATTATAGGATTTTACAGCTAGGTAATCACGTACCCCGATTGCAAAAGCTAGAAACACAAATTTGTATGATTTGACATTTTAAATACACAGCTTATATGCATAGTTACTATAGAAATTTTTAAATTCACAAATGAAAATTCTTCTGATGCATTGCAACTAAAGTTCCGTGATTACACCACAGATCAGTGGGATGCAGTAAGGTACAGTGCAACCCCCTACTATGATTGACCGCTGCCAAACCCACAACGCTCACCAAGCAGGTCTATCACTGATCGCTTAAAACATCCCACCCGATCGTTAAATATATCTAAACAATTGAAATTATCATTATACGTTTTAGTCATGCGGTAAAGAGGTGATCGGTGACCGGAGTTGGTACGACAGGTAGCCGTGGAAAAGGTTTTATGACTAATTGTATCACGCGGATGAGATCTAAATGGTACTTTTAGGCGAATCCTGTTGACCAGGTCCGGGCAGTCGTATCGATTGTGACATATGTCAAACAATAGCATAACATCAAGTTGTTGTCTCCTAGATTTCAAATCTAAAAGTTTATATTTTACTAATAAGTCTTCATAAGGTATAGTATAACGGCAACACCTGAAATGTACACAGCGCAAAAATTTCTTTTGTACTCTTTCAATATCCTTATTATAACAATTATAAAGTGGAGTCCACACTGACACGGCATATTCTAATTGTGAACGAATTAATGACTTGTATAATAGTTGATACGTTTGCTCATTCTTGAAATTACAGGACGACCTAATAACAAAATTGTACATTTTAAAACCACGAGATATTATATTTTGGACGTGAATATCTAGGGTTAGCTTGTTATCTAAAGTAATGCCGAGATCCTTTATTACTTTAACTTTATCAAGATTAGTATCGCAAAGAGAATAGGTAAAGTTACTTATGTTTCTCTTGCGTGTAAAAATTATAGATTTACATTTATTTAGACTCAATGCTAGTTTATTTTTTATACAGTAAGCAGAGAATCGATCCAAATCAGACTGAAAGTTTGCATGATCTTGATATGTGTTAATAACTTGATAAATTTTTAAATCGTCTGCGTATAACAGGAACTTACTAAATTTAAAGCAGTGGTTAATATCGATATATATAAAAAAAAAGCAAAGGGCCCAAAATCGATCCTTGTGGGACGCCAGAACTAATGGGAAGTACATCCGATTCATAACCATTGATAGCTACCTTTTGGCTACGGTTCGTAATGTAGGATTTAAACCAGCGCCACAAGTTACCGCGAATGCCGTTAAATGCAATTTTGTCAAGAAGGATTTTGTGGTCCACTCTGTCAAAAGCTTTTTGGAAGTCAGTGTATACACTATCAGTTTGTTTGTTCTTATCAAGATTTTCAAATAGTTCAGTGGTATACACTAGTAAATTTGTGACTGTAGAGCGACGTTGCACAAAACCATGTTGATTCGGAATAATATAACTATGTAAGCTAGGATACACCGCATTACGTATAAGTCTTTCGAAAAGCTTCGACAGAGTGGGTAAAATTGATATTGGACGATAATTCTCTACGTCCTTCTTCGAACCTCCCTTATGGACTGGTACTATGCGTGCCATCTTCCAAATACGGGGGCAGACACCCTCCTTTAGACACAAATTAAGAATATAATGTATAGGTAAACAGACTGCGTCAGCTGTTCGGTTTAAAAAATATGGAGGTATATTATCAACACCCGCACCTTTTGTTGGATCCAACCTGCGTAATTCAGATTTAACGTCATTCATATTAAGGTAAATATCGCTTATAATGACATCTGAATCTGGATTATCTAATACTTCTACATTTTCTAAGTCATAATCGTCTGTAACAGAAGAGGTTTCAAAAACTGACTGAAAATATCTAGAATAAAGATTACAGACCCCGAGCGGATCTATCGCCACCTGTTCCTGATAGCACATGCAGCCAGGTATGTCACTATTTTTTTTCCTATTAGAAATATAGGTCCAGAAATATTTAACATTCGTTTTGATACTATTTTCAACTTTACTAATATAATTCTTATAACACGTGTCTGAACCTAATTTAAGTCGATTTCTAAAAATAGAAAATTGTTCATAATCATATAAGTTTTTATATTTTTTCCATGTTATCCATGCCTTCTTTTTATCTTTGAAAATGTGCCTTAAAGAGGTGTTAAACCAGACAGGAAAACCAGCCGTAGTTACTAATTTTGTTGGTATATTTTTAGATATTATACCATAAATAGTATCATAAAAAACATTGACTGCACACTCAGATGATTTACCTTTTAAGAGTGTGTCCCAGTCCACATTAATTATATCATCATTCATTATTTGATAATCCGCTTTAGCAAAACAGTGTCTGATGTGAGATTTACGTTTCATACACTTATATCCACGCTCAATAGGTACCGTTACATAAAATACAGGATGATAATTATCTATAGGTACTAACGGCACCGGCGTGTGAGATAGCTCGCAGTTTCTTTTATTGGAAATAAATAAGTCTAATATTTTATTATTCTTATTCCTAATGTGATTAAATTGCATACTGTTTGACATTATTAAAAAATCATTTATTAAATTAACTGAGCGAGAGATAGACGAGGCCGGGATGGGCTGCATATAGGTTTCCTTTGCGTACCAGTCCAGTGAAGGCATGTTAAAATCTCCGACGATAAAATTAAAGGTATTAGTTGTACATTCAAGTATGTTTTGCATGTAATTAAAGTACGAAAAATAGGTATCATCTTTTTGATTAGGTGGGATATACACCGCACTAAAAATATAGGTATTTAAGCCAAACTCAAGTTGAATCGTAATATAATCTATTATCACGGCAGGGAAAGGTGTGGATACAGGCGGGGGCGGGGGTGGGGGAGTGACGAGGCGCGCGCGCGCACATGACGCAATCGAGCGCAGTACGGCAATCAAAACCCCCCCGCCATCCCTACGCCCTGTCACCAAGCGATCCCTGTCGCACCGAAACAAAACATAACGCGAGTTTATTAATTCATTGTCATATATATCACTATTTAACCATGTCTCTGTCAAAATAATTATATCATAAGAATGCAATAGAATATTCATATAAAGAGTATGAAGCTTGGACCTTAACCCTCGACAGTTCTGATAATACACAGTAATAGCTTCATTATCCATTTTTAACATTAACTATAAATAATATTAATAAATAGATGTAATGGTAAAAACTGCCGCGGTTACGGATCACCAATGTTAACAATAACAAAATAAAGAGGGTATCTGCCGCCACAAGCCGCAATTGATGCGCAGAAAGCATACACAATAACCAGAGCCGGTGCAGTATGAGTCCACAACAATATATAAATGAAGTTATAAATTTAGGTTCTACATAAATAAGATGACATAAACAGCAACAGTATCGATGATACTTAATATCGTAAAATATTATTATTCTTACATAACATCGGAGGAGCCATTTATACGCTATAATTATGATGAAATTGTGCCGAGCGCAAGTAAAATCAAGTGATACCACAATAACTATACCTATTATAAAACAAAAATAAAAATAGACGTTTATTAAAGTGTGAGATATTATCACACAACGAGAAATAAAATTGATTTGAATATATATTACAAATAGATTATACATATTTATGGAGTAAATAAAGTATGCATTGGTATTGAGTTTTAAAGTTATGCAACATGAATTAAATACACATCAATTTATCTTCAAAACATCTTGCGAGTTACGTACCGCCAATACCGGGGAGCTGTCCGACTTACGCATAAGAACAATACCGTGTTTAACCCATACATATTTATACGAGTGAGTTTTAGCTTTATCCCGGCACTCGCGAAACAATATTTTATTTCTTAGAGTTAAGTGTTCATTAGCGTAAATTTTATTTGACGAGCCTGTGATTGACAACTGGGACGATTCTACACCTTTTTTCATCCGAAAGGCAGCCAAAAAATTATCACGTAGGTATCTAGATGCGAACTTGACTATCACATTCTTAGGGCGTGTGTCGGTGCTACTAGCGTGAGGCACACGATGAATCGATAGGATATCCCGTTGAGTAAATTCACACTTGATGAATGAGCCCAGCTGCATCAGAATAGTGATCAGGTTTTCACCACGCTTGTCAGGAAGGTTAACGAGTTCGACATTGCTGGCTCTGGCAGCCTGTTCCATTGCGGCGACCTTGTTCTCAAGCGCAGAGACTCGGTCAGGTGTACTTACAATAAAATAATATACGTCTCCTTGTTAATAATATACGACCAGAACCGCCAAATGCACGTGCACCCTTCACCCTTACCGCAGCAGCTAGCTCATCGTCGTCGACAGAAGCTCCTAGAACTCTTATCACTTACCACTCCAGTTTCCATCCTTTAACACAGCACGTTGCAGTCTCAACACTCCAACCAATTCGCGCGGTAAAACGTTCTCAATCGAATCAGTCGTGCCGATGCATATTGAATTAGTGCACCCAGACGGTCTCCTCGTACTTTGACCACAGAATTAATAATAGTTCTACGGTCCTTTAACAAGGAGTTCAATCACTGACAGAATATGGTCTACGATTAGATTTCATTTGAAAAAAGTATTTAACCGAATTGTTGTGCTAATTTCATTTTTAACTAAAATTTTACAAGGTGTAACTACAGTTAAGTTTAGTTGATTTGATTAAGCCGGTTTATCTCCATAGAACAAAAATCAATGTTATTTTATATTAAGTCATTTGTTAAACGTTAATTTATATTTTACTGAACAACAGTAAGCAAATCCAAGTGGTGACATACAAATAAACTATTTGATGTAATGTAAGTGATTAATGATAAGATTTATTATTTTTCTAGGTTAATGAATGACATGATAAGCTAGTCTTTCATCTGATGTTAAGTATCGCGGGCGCCGATAACAGTTGCAGTGTCACACAGAACTTTTAAATATTAAGTTTCACGTGACGCTGCACTACGCGTATAGTACTGTGAGATCAGGTTATAAAGTCTCATTTGCAATATAATTTCACTAGCTACAGTGCCCTTTAAACCGGAACACAGTAGTGCTTGCACACTACTGTTTGGTGGCAGAGTAACTGGCAAAGTGGTGGTACCTATCACCTAGAAGAATTTCCCCTAGTGTATAAAAGATTTTCCATTTAGTAATGGTGTGGTCTTCTTTTTATCTATTTTTAAGGGGTTTTTAAACAAAGTTTATGCTAGCCCCATTGTTACATATTTATAAAAGATGAAATCAACAAAGAACAAAACAAATAAAAGATAAAAGAAAAATAAAAAAATTCTTAAGCATTACTTATGATGTGTGGTCTTAAAGGGCAAGTTAAGCATGAATTTATTACATTGCATATAATGAGGTAAAAACTGTTTGTATTACCAGCTAAGTACTTACTGTCTATCGTCGTACTAATAGTACCACAGCTATTTCTATGCTAAATTTAATCGAGACTATTCCAGCCATTAGGCTTGATAATGTAACAGGTAGACAGAGAGACCAGTAGGTAGAGTCACTCCACACTAATAATAATTAATATAGATTTTAAATTATTGTCTTCAATTACGGAATGAGCATGAAACCTGATATAATTTGCAACTTAAGTTTAATTTACTCTGACCTTGAACTACGCTGGCTACCTAAGCCTCAGACGGGTCAAATAGGTCATCTAACTACCCCTTGATTACACTCTAAATAAGCCTAGCCTACTAGGGCTTGAAAAGGGTTTCATTTTCCCTTTAGGGGTTTTATTGCTTGTACTTACAAATAAATGTCGCGTTTTATGACTCGTAAATTATAACACTCATAAAAATTGTTATAAAATGCTTAAAATTGTGAATGTTTTATTTTTTATCTGTAAGTCTATTAAAGCCATTAAAGTTTAAGTACTGTAAGGGTATTGGGAAAACGGTGACATGATTTTAACGGTACGTAAAGGTATTAAGTGATGTTGTAATTTAAATCACACTTCACACTAACATTATAAAGGCGAAAGTTTGTGCGTGTGTTTGTGTGTATGTTTGTTATCCTTCACGCTCAAACGGCTGAATGGATTTAGATGAAATTCGGTACCAAGATAGCTTATACACTGGATTAACATATAGGCCACATTTTATCCCGGAAAAGTGAAATTTCCCGTGGGATGAGCAAATAATTAAAATACTTTTTTAACGCGGGTGAAACCGCGAGGCGCAACTAGTAAATAAATAAAAATACTAGCCCCAACTTAAGCAAAGTTTGAAACTATGGGAACCAGATAAATGATACAATAAATAGTAATAAGGCCCAACGATCACATAGATCGTGGACCCTAACTAAGATTACCTGTGTCTGGGGACCCAGGAACTACGAGGACCATAATCACAATACTTATATACTTTTAGTTTTTTTGTAAATACATACATAGAATACAATATAATACGCAGACCATTATAACCAGAGGTATGATATTGTAAGTAATCAACATCGATGTTTTTGTCTGGGTCCCAAACATAGAACAAATATCGATGTTCATCACGCAAATGTTGGTCCTGGGTGGGAATCGAACCCACACCCCACCTTCTATCAAGCACTACGATACCTTGCATTATTGACGGACAATATTCTCTGTAGGTCCCTTGTCGTTCTTTCAAATCCATAGAAACGTACACCGAGACCGATGACGTAATTCTTCCTTAAGTAAAAACCATCAAACATAAACGAATCTTGTCTAAAACTCGTTACAACAATCCTAAAGTCGCTTTGAAACATAACGAGAATATTTCTAATTCCATCTCCCACTCGCCATTCCGCTTGCCCAACAAAATTTAACTCCATTCGACTCTTTCCGTGTTAAAGTAACTTAATTATAAAAGAGTTGACCCGAATCCTTTGCAAAATGTTAAATATCTTTTTGCTTGACCCTTTTTAACGGCAACTTTCCCGTTTGGTAATTTATAGCGAACAATTAAGGGAAATTACATGTCTACCCTTTTTATAAGATATATTGCGCGGAGTAAGGCTACAAGCTTACGTTTTAAAATGTTTTCATTTGATTTATACGGGTCACAATTTTACCTTTATTTAAAATAAAAGTTAAATTTTAAACTAAATTAAAAAGATGAATAGAAAATAAGATACCAATAAAACCAGGGTCGTTTCTTTTATTAACTCGAATGCCACGTTGCGTGGGCAAGACTTTACAGAAGTGAATTCTGTCACATATAAGACACTAGCTTCTGCCCGTGGCCTATAGGAAACGAAGAAGAAATTTTTTCATAGATAATTCAACCACCCATTTCACCCTCTTAGGGATGGAATTTTAAAAAAACCCTTTCTTAGTGGATACCTACACTTTACAACGAACACACCTTCCAAATTTCAAGTCTCTAGGATCAGCGGTTTAGGCGGCGCATTGATATATAATTCAGTCAGTCAGGACTTTGATCTTTATATGTATAGATAATGCTTTTGCTAGACTAGCAGACTATAGATATAGTACTAATTTGCCAACGGAACTGTAGGATAATACTTTGCATACCAGATTTGATAAGCAACGTAATTAAGTAGTAAATCCTTATGTATTACATGATAAGCGTTTCTGTCAGTTGAACGCTGGCCACGCAATTTCTTTGTCAATATAGTATAGTTTGTACGTTTACATAAGAAGATTTTGCTTTCCTCTAGCATCTAGATAAACAGTTATACTGGCAAAACAGAAGTTTAATTGATAATGCATTTATTTGCATTTTTCTACCATTTTAATTTTTTCGGGTTTAAAATAGTCTTTGAGGTTTTTAAGCGACACTGATCTTTAAGTAAAGAAAATAAAGTTAAAAATTAAATTACACTGAAAGTGCTCATCTCATTATGAATCGGCCTTTAGTAACCAATAATGAGAGAAGTTTTTTTTCCCACTAGATAACCAGTTATTAAACTTGGTTTTCTAATAGGAATAAACGAAATGAACGATATGATCGATATAATGTCTGAACAGTTCTAAGAATCTAAGTATTGGTAGGTTTTTTGGCGGGAAAACGAAAAAGATCGCGTCGTCGCATTGTATTATTTTCCAAAACATGTTATTTTCAATGTTAGTGCATCAAATTGGTGGCATTTTATTCGTTAAGTTCTATATTACAGGCATGAGTGTGGTAGCAACTTTTTTATATTATAAAAAAGTTGCTACCACTTTACTAGGAGTATGACTTGACTAGACTAGACTATGACTTGGACTGTGACTTGACGTGCTTGACACATAATATGTATAATATAAATTAACTTGAGAAATTATCAATTACTTGACACTGGCTAAATAAAAAAAAGTGTGGAGCCAAAAAAAAGTATTAGTAAAAAAGAGAACATGAAGTAAATAATAACTACAACTAGTATGCTAACACTCACGAGATACAGTCGAACAATTCGACTGGTGTTCAGGGAGGATGATGTTCATGAGGTTGGGCACCTATATTGCCCGAACACCGGTCGAGGTATTCGACTGCATCTCGTGAGTGTTAGCCGCGTACTAGTTGTAGTTATGCATACTACTCACGTGGGTGTCATAATATCATGAAGTAAATCTCGCTGAGGGCTACTATTCTGCACTTTCTTCCATAGTAGATACCTTTACAGACAAAGACGATATTAAACTTGTAAATACCAATGCGAATAACATTACAACTAGAGAGTTATAATGCCATTTTCCTTGGCTCCATCCTACAAACAAAATCACACCAGCACATTTTACTTAAACAACATTCTAACAATAAAAGGATCGATTTACCCGTCATCCTACGAGATATTATCTCGCCTTCATCTCAAGCCGTCAAATATTGACCTTGTCCTTCACCCCACAGATATTGGTCTCTCTCTCCCCCACCCTCGGGGGTATACACACCCCAACACTTTCTTATGTGTGGTTTTAAATTGAGCGTCTGATTCGGGAGTTATTGTGTTAGGTTCCAATTGGTTTTTGATTACGAGGCGGTGGTGCGGGATATTGGGAAGTTTTGATTGCAAGTATAAAATGTAAATGCAACAGCAAAGACAGATGCATTTGTAGCAAATATGAAATGTAATGTGTATATTAAATAACCGCAACTGAAGTCGAGTTGAGCGAACTAAGCTTTTTTGAAGTAAAACTTCTTTACGCACTCTTGGGGAGTAATGGAGGTCATATACGTTAGGGTTTGCTCATGCAAAACCATCATTATGCAGGCTAAAACCATCATTGGTTTGCCATGCATAATGCATATTGGTAGTAGCAAATATCAAAATTGATATTTTATGCCTATTATGCTCGCGCGCAAGCATAACCGAGCGTGTATGGCCTCCATAAGTTGGCGAGGCGAATGGAAGTTGATTCACAAAGATCTCAATTGCCAACATAAAAAAGTTAAAATTTGTATTATTATTTTGGTATGTCCGATAAAATCACAATTTACAATTGTCAAGATGGCGAAATTAACGTTTAAAAAAGCAAAAACAAAGTTATAATATGCTTAACTAAAGAAGTTTTACTTCAGTCGTGTGTTCTAAAGCACACTTTTTTTTTAACATCAAGGTACTTAAAAGTCACTGGACGAATCAAACATGACAGTTGACAAATCCACGTGCTGTTCAAAACTTCTTGAATTTTTTTCCCACCAGCAATTATTCTAATTGCCTACCAAACCGTTCTCCTTTTCTAAATAGTAATAAAAATGCAATGAATCTGAGTAGAAGACACCGTGTGCACGTTTTGGAAAACATTTGAAATGAACCCTGAAAATGAATTTGCATTTCATAGATTTAAACTACACGAGAATCTAAGGTACTTTGTAAGATCATACAAAAACACTTTTAGTTTTCATAAGTCGAGTTTTGCCTCGACACAGCACAAAATTGTTTACACCCAACTCCTAAAACATTTCAGAAGCACTTGCTTTTCACTTCCATTCAGTAAGTTTCCATTTTATACCGCAAAAAGCTTACAGAAACATTTCAGTAAAGCGATTCATATGGTAATGACAAAAAATATTTCTTTAGAAAATATAAGTTTCCGGAACGGAAATAAAAGCGTTATTGAAGCAGATCAAGGTGATTCAAAGCGGTATGTGGCTTTTTATTGCATTAGTCTTGTGGGTATCTATAGCTGGCGCGATACTGTTATATACGCTAATACTAGATAGATAAACTTTTTATTAACACCAAGATGACGAAATACAATAGAAGAAAGTTTATAAGTAGGTTACAAACGGTCTTATCGCTGAAAAGAGATCTCTTTCAGACAACCTTTGGATGAACAGAGATAGATCAATGAGTATGGACGGTGGTGCTATAAAATAAAAGTTACTATTTAGATATTACAATAAATATTCAATAGTGGACTACTAAATATATATAGGCTACGGATTAAGCATAGCGGGCAAACAATAAAACTATAGGCCTTCAGCATGCGCACCGGACCGTGTCCGGAGCAAGAATGATCCGTAGTACACCGAGCGCTCTCTTTTTATAGCCAGATGGGTGGGGGAATGATGACAGCTACCGGTGTTGCCACTGTAATAAATAAATTAAATGCTACCACAGGGTAACTTACGGTACTGCCCGCTGCGCCTAGAGTTTACAACCGGATGTTGCCGCCGTCATATACAATAGATAGTACTTATTATACTTAACGCGCCTGTCAATAGGTTATTTGAGGTATTTGAGAGTACAACAGAATCTCGAATAACAATGCAGTAAATTTGTTTGAAGGTAGCACAAGCAAGTTTAAGTTGGTTCAAGCTCTCGAAATATACAGGTTGTCCAGAAGTTGAAGGATATCGATTTAACTGCGGGTAGGTCACAACATGTCCTACTATATGCCAAAGTTTTATTTTAGTAAGAGATTTTACCTGAATTGAAACACAAATTTGTATGGATTTAACAGTTTATGTGCATAGTTACTATGAAAATATACAAATTATGAATGAAATATCTCCTGTTGCATTGCAATCAAAGATCCGTGATCACAGGCTTGGTGAAAATGGTGGGGAGCCGTTGGATGCAAAGAGCACTTAGCCGCCCCAAGAAGCACTCTATAGGGGAAGCTTATGTTCAGCAGTAGACGTTTTGGATGACGATGGTGATGACAAACTACCACAAACACAAACACATAATTATTCCGGAGCATTCGCGCTCACTAAAAAGCTTCTTCTTGCGGCGGTGTCGTGTGTCGGGTCGTCGTCTTCCCTCAAACATGGTCGAGGAGGCGATGGCTGGAACATGCGTCAAGCTCGTAAACGGGCGCTGCTTGCGGGAGCTGGTTTGCTCGTGGTGTATGCACAATTAGAAATAAGTAGTTATGTATTTGTTATTGGTTGTATTGTCCTTCCTGTATTGTATTTATGTTCATGTTATAATAAGCTAAAGTAATACATTTAAAATAATTTAACAAATAGCACAGACCTGAGTGTCTGTGGTAATGTAGATAAAAAAAATTAAAAGGTTTCTTAGGAATCAATCTTAAACCTGTAACAATATATGTGAACTAAAAATATGTTGCAAATAAGAAATGTTTTATTCGCGAATCTCTAATATGCGCTTCGCTTCATTGACTACTAACTTCAGCTGGAACTATTGCTTCATAACAGCCAAGTTTTTATTTTTATTGGTTCTCTTTATCACGCCGGCAAACTAACGGAAAACTTCATCTACAGGAAAATTATGAAGCGGTTAAGTTTTCAAGTACATTGTTACTATTAGGTATTATAAAAAGAACGAGTTTATTTTTTATATAAAAGTACTAAAATATTAATATAATTAAATATAAGTTTAATTAAATTATTAATTAAGAATCCGTGTAAGCCGAAAATCAACGAAAAGCACTTGTTTGAGGTTACTATTGTGACGTGACGGGTTTAGTTAATCATAAGAAAAAAATTGTGTGAATCTATATATTATATATATATATATAAGAAAGTCAAAATCAATTAAACACATGTAGATAGGCCAGTGTTCTAAAAGAATGAATAGATAAAATATTTGTTTGGTATCTTTATTTTTCACGTAATCTACAGAATTTCGCATATTTAACACATTTCCATGCGTACTTAGTTTGACATCAAATTATGATCTGCGATTTTCAACTTTAAGCAGGGCGCTACAGAGACCCCGACAAAAAACGTGCTAAAATGTCTACTCAGTACATTTTAACACTTTATTGAAAAAAAGTTTATAAAGGCTATATGTTTATTTGAGTGCCAAGAAAAACATCTTGAAACAATAAGACCGCTTATTGAAGATAATAATATATCTCAAAGCTATCGCATATATATCAATTTAGATGTTGGTTTTATTTTTTATTTTAATATTCATTTTCATTATGTAAGACTTAAAGCTTAGCTTAGTGGACATTTTTGGATCACCTGGCTAACTTTACTTGAGAGCTAGTATCCAATCCCAATCTAGAAGCCACCTTTGGTCATAATATTCTCACTTAGATCGCATTTCTCTAACGATACCTTATTCTTTACACCACACGACTGAAGTAAAACTTCTTTAGTTTAGCTCCATTTATCGGCCGGTATAACTTTGTTTTTGCTTTGTTTAATGTTAATGTCACCATCTTGACAATTATAAATTGTTCATTTTACTGGATTTTTTTAACCTTGTTATGTTGACAATGGAGATCTACGTAAACCAAATTCAACTTCCGTTCGCCTCGCTTGCAAGCTTACTCCCCAAGTCAAGCGTGTAAAGAATTTTACTACAAAAATCAGTTGTAACTCAGAAGAATGGTCCGAAAGTCACCACAGTAGTCGTTCGACAGATGTGTACGTTACTCGGGGGCAGACAGAGATCTATTTGATATGCAGTAGCCCCCGGCGGCACTTGGATATGAGTTTTATAATACACATAGAGTGGGATTTACTAGGATAGAAATTTGAGATATATTTTCCTTATATTTGCGTAAAAATAGGACAGAAAGAACTTACTATTCTTTATTTCTACGCAGATATCATAGGAGTCTTGCTTGACGTAGTTCAAACATAATAATGTCTACCCACGTCTTGGGCAGTCGCAATATTACTTGTAAAATATGTAGGGGTAGAGAGGGGTGGGGAGGGGAGGTGTAAAGGTGAATGTTTACTATGACTTATGAGGTAGTGCAGAAATATATCCGGATTCATTTTAATTGAAATTCAAAGATGCTTTACTTGCATTTGCAGTAATATGATTGTAAGAAACTGGTTGAAGGCCGTGGAAATAACAAGATACGGGCTAGAAGCAGCAAATTTCTTAGCGACTGTATTTCTACAAAAAACTCAATTATAATTTTTTTACACCGCAGATAAATCTAACTCCTCCATTAGTTCACCTCTTCCGTCTCTATCTCTCACACTTCGTTCACAAACTACATATTAATACTATTTATCTGTTCTTAAACTTCTAACTATATCTTTGCTATTTTTAAGCCTACATGAATGTTATGAATTATAGCATTCTAAACATCAGTAACAAATTCTATAGTTGGCTCGTATCATCCACCTGCTTTTATCCCATTTAAACAGGGCCGGTGCAGTATGTTTTTCTCTTTCACTCATTTCTGTCAGACGTCATCTGTCACTGTCTAAAGACAAGAACTATGACTTGACTTGACATATATACATATGTAACGCGGGCTTAATTTAGATGGCGATACTTTTTTTTTGTTTTTGTTTTGGGTCCACACTTTTGTGTATTTAGCCAACCTCAAGTATTTGATAATTTCTCAGATTAAGTCAAAAGTCAAGTCATCAAGGTAAGTCATAGTCTAGTCAAGTCATACTCCTAGTAAAATGGTGGCAATTTTACTAGAAGCTTCTATGGAGTTTTGGAAACAACACGAAAAAAAACGTTTCACCATCATTATACCACTTTTCCACACTCATGCACGTAATCCAGCACTTAACAAATAAAATGCCACCAAATTTATGCACTAACACTGAAAATAACACAAGTTTTGGAAAATAATACAATGCGGTGACGCGATCTTTTACGTTTTCCCGCCAAAACTCCAAAGACAATTTTAGACAATCCAACGGCACGTTTATGAGTCTTCTGATTAATTATACAATTAGCTAGCTAGTTAATTTTGACAAGCATAGTATTAAAGTTGAGAATTCTTAAACAGATCGTCACAGATACAGTAACACATACTGCGTCGTAACTGGATGGGTGACCGCTACCAAAAAAGTCAGTAGCCTAGCCACTAACCACTAGCCGCGAAGGAAGAAAGGAAGTATTCAGGGCATATATTTTATTCTTTGGTATAGTTAACTTTAAGCAAAAATAAAGCCAGGACTTTTTTAAAAAGTTAATTAAATCACGTTTTACATTTCCAAGATTCATTTCTCAGAGTAAAATTAAGTTGAAACTTAACAAGCGCTGATTAAGTTAAGCGCGTTGAAATTGTCCGAGAGTTTAACACAGTCAACTTTTTCTAATAAAAAGAACAAATACTTGTTAATAAGTTCCAGCGAGTGTAAAAAAGACTTATGCGTTGTACAATCGTGCGCAAAACGGTTTTGCATAATTAAATAATAACTTGAGAAGAAGATATAACATTATATCCACGCTATTCTTATCATCATCATCGTCAGGGTGTACTAGTTCTACCTGGTAACACTGTAAAGGTCGATAGAGACCAACCGCACTAGCCCGTTCAAAAAAAACAGGGTATATTAGTCTACCACTAGAGATACTTACTAGGTGGTACTAGTTGGTTACTAGGTGGTAAAGGTTTACTGGGTGATAGGATTTTTCTGCAAAGTCCGTCTAGGTAGGACCACCACTTTGCCAATTATTCTGGCACCAAGCAGTAGTGCGCAAGCACTACTGTATTCCGGTTTGAAAGGCATTGTAGCTAGCTGGGTAATTGAGACTTTATGATCTAATCACACAGTCGAGTAATCTTATTACCAGCTGATGACTCAGGACGATGTGTGCAGTGCAGTGTCGCGTGAAATTTTACATTTTAGAGTTCCGAGTAGCACTGTTCTGTTATGGGCGGCCTGTCGCCTAACATCAGTGCCAGCTGCTTTGCGCATGTCGTCTATCTTGCCGCAGGGCATCCTTATCTACATTACCTCAGTCGAATAGTGGTCTCTACTCTACAACACGTTTATTCCATTCATATTCCAACGGTCATCGGTTCTTTGGTCAGCTCATTGTCCATTGAGCTTGTTAATTCACTAGTACCCTCATTGATAATTTCTAATAAGTTTTCAACATTCATTTTAAGACCACACTCTGGTGGATAAATGGTTTAGAGTCTGACTGGTTTGACACTGTAAAAAGTTTAAATAAATGTAACTCTACACTGCATTATTAATAATTTTAAGCATTTTAAAAAAGGGAAAACACGATTGAAGTATGTAGCACCTAACTAAAAAGAAAATTTCTTATATATTTTACAAGCCTTATCGTTTGATATTCATAATTTATTCGTATTTTATGATTATTGAATAATTTACAAAAAAAACGAGTGTGCTTTAGACAACACGACTGAAGTAAAACTTCTTTAGTTTAACTTCATCTCTCTGCCGGTATAACTTTGTTTAATGCTAATGTTGCCATTTTAACAATTCTAAATTGTAATTTTACCATTTAGTTTAGTTTGGGCCTAGATGGCGCTGTGTCAAATGTACACGTATATTTAGTTATTATTTATTTATCTACGTGAACCGACTTCAGCTTCCGTTCGCCTCGCATTCACCAACTTACTGCCCAAGTCAAGGGTGCGTAAAGAAGTTTTACTTCAAAAATTATTTCTTTTATAAGCGATAGTACAACCGGCGGTGTCGAGACGGGCAGTAATCGAATCATTGCCCAGGTGGCGCGCTGGCGGCGACTCTACAGTACCCGATACGGCAGTGCCCTGCAGCGATCCTGTCTATCGTATTCCTGACATTGCTATATACACTTTATAAGGCTGAATCTAAGTTATATAAACTAGAATTTATGAAAAACTGTATCTACAGTATTCTATGCTCTCATCACACTTCACACTAATATTATAACGGCGCAAGTTTGTATGTGTGTATGTTTGTTACTCCTTCACGCTCAAACGGCTGAATGCATTTGGATGAAATTCAGTACCAAGATAGCTTATACACTGGATTAACATGTAGGCTACATTTTATCCAGGAAAAGAGAAATGTTCTCGTGGGATGAGCAAATAATTAAAATACTTTTTATCCGCGGGTGAAACCGCGGGGCGCAACTAGTAGAATTATAAATGAAGATAAGGTATATTTACATCAGTCAGTCAAAAACTGACCCTGCGTCTCACCATGACACTCGAAGCGCTTTGGTGATTCTTTCTTTTGCAATGCAAATAATAATAATAATAAAGCCCAAAGATCACATACATAGAGCCTAGACCCTAACTAGGATTCCCTGAATATAGGGACCCAGTAAGTACGAGGACCATGCTCCCACAACACCTAAACAGAGAACTAGTTTTTTTTCTGTACACAAATACTTGTGCAGCCGCGAGAATCGAACTCGGCACCTCCCGGTTATAAGCCAACCTGCTCAACCACCACATCACAGAGGCTGAAATGCACACATGCATTGCATCTTTAAGCAAGCCAAGAAGCTAGTTCCTTATCTTTATTTTTATTTATATCTATGGGTGTGAGTTGTCTTATTACTTCTGTGGGTGTGTATATAATAATAATAATATAATAACAACAATTTTCTGTCATCAGTGATAATGAAAACGTCTAATTTGCAATCCTAACACAAGGAAATCTGTGCACACAGAATCTTTGTGAATTTACGAGCTACTATGAGCCTACAATAAAAAAATAATGAAATGGTCACATTCCTTCTCATCCCGCGACAAAGACAAAAAAGCACGCATAATAAGCCGCGTTACATCCTGATCAAAATTTCAGCCAACGCTGACCGGAAGTCGGCAACCGGAAACGAAAACGGCCGGCAGATGGCGCATTTTCCTCTTATTGCTGACCGCGGGACAAAGCCTGTCGCTTCATATTCTTCACCACTTATACAACAACATTCGACACTCCAAAATATACTTTACTACATACAGTTTAAGCATCAACACAGCGCAGTACAAACTTTGTTAGTATTTTGAATTATGCAACTAGTTTATTCAACCATTTTACTTCTACCCGCATTTTGTAGCAAAGGAAACTTTATGGCTTTCTTTTAGAGATTATACTTGTTTTGATGTAGTTGGCGTTTGTTAAAGTATACAAGTAGTTGATGTACAGGGGAGGGAGTAATTTGCGTCTGGGTTCCGTGGGCTTAATGGCGTTCCGTGGGGTGGAACCTTTTTAAAGTTCACCCGCGATTGTGCAGTTCGGATAATTGATCTAACTATGAGGGCATCGCACGTGCGCAGGCAAGGCAAGGAGTGAGTGACTCTTGACGGACAAGTTGTTTGGTGTTTGTACTTTGATGAGACGTTCAGACATCTGATGACACTTCGAAATAGCGCGTTCAATCAATCGAAGTCTAGAATAAGAACTCGGCATTTTAGTTTTAAAATTTTCATAAGTGTGATTCATTTTAAATTAATATATCCCCGACTGCTACTCACGAATGTGCCGATATTTCGACCAGGCTTCGAGCACATCCAATGCTCTTCTTCAGGAGGCGAGTTCGCGCAGAGAGATCGCGGCGGTGACTGTAATTACTCTGTATCTTTTTTTATTTTTTTGTCTGTCTTTTTTAATACAAAATCAATTCTCAAATTATGAAAAGCCACAACTATTGTTTCGTCAATATCTCTGCAATTACCTATTTCAACTACTATTATTGTTTCTTGTAAAGAGAATTAATTGAAATTAATGAGAGGGGGTGATAAGTATGATGACTAAATGCCATAAAACTGAGCATCACTTGCTTTACTCAATAATCTGAGCCTGAATACAACAGACGACCGCCCCTCCTCAGAGTAAGTATTGTGGAGGGAAGTGTGCTAATAAATCCACAGACTGTATAAATAATGGCAAACGTTTTGTATCTATTTTGTTCCCACGGCGCCGCCACGGGGATAAACAGTATGGATATTCCTGTAATCTACAAAGTCATGCACGTTTATGAAATTATTGTCATTATTATTGTAAGTATTTAAAGTTTTAGAGAAGAGTGCACGTAGCACAGTTGAAAGTATGAAATATGTTTTAGGAAAGTTTGCGCCAATGTGGCCGTGTAGTCCTAGAATGCAATGTCCGTATGGTCCCAGTGTGTGAATAGGACCATCCCATCTCTTCCCGTGGATGCCGTGAGAGCCGGTTAAGGTAACATGCTGGGAATGGGCAGCAGCATTCTTCTTGGCTTAATTATAAGCTACTTAGTGGTAACGGGTTGGGCGGCGACCGACCGCATCGGGTCAATAATAATACAACTGAAATTTCGGAATCTACAATATTCTAGAAATTGATGGATTTAGCTCTTAGAATTAAGTCGAACTGGCAATGCAGGCCACATCGCTCGCAGTACCGACAATCTATGGGGAAGAAAGGTTCTCGTGTACCGTTTACGAGCTGGAAGACGCAGCGTAGGTTGGTCTCCCACTAGGTGGACCGATGACCTGGTCAGAACCGCGAGAAGCTGATGGATACAAAAGGTAAGTAGCCGCACAAAGTGGCGCTCTGTGGGTGAGGCCTATTCTATATTAACGCCTTCATGCTTTTTTTTTACATCAAATTTAACTAGCATTTGACCACACTCTCACCTGATGGGAAGTGATGATGTGATCGAATGTAGCATGCTAGCCAAGTAAATACCTATTCACTCTTCTCTTAAACACGCCCGGGTCAAATTTCGCCGGAAACACAGACGCTGGCAGGGCATTCCATTCCATGCTGTAGATGATGATGCCAGAACTCTAGGAAACTGCCGCTCACTGAATTAATGAAAAATGTGATCTAACGGTATAACAACGGATAGGTCCCAACTGAAACTTGTATTAAAGACATATGCACATCTATACGATAGACGCAAATAAAAAACATAAATCTTATTGAATTAGGTACAATTTGTAGGCACCATTGACCATATTACTTTTATACCACAATCTGTGTCCATATTTCACGTTCCCATTATTATCTATCGCAGAAATGATTTATTACATTACGCAGTCTAGTCTGGCCTTCAATAGTCCAGCTTATTGAATAGAGCTTTTAGTGCGGATCGGACACGCCTCTCGGTCATTGTTATATAGATATATTATTTACTTTGATTGTTCTAACTTATCCTATTATGTATAATTCGGGTTTGTAAGTACAGTTGTAACTCTAAAATAATATAAGAACGTTTATTTTTACAGCTGTTTTTATCTGCTATTCGTATCTGCAAACCATAAGTAACTCAAACTAAGAAACTATCGTATTTTTTTTTAATATGCAAAGTAAATGAATACCGCACTAATTTAAATGTTGTAACAAAACAGTACCTACGTTTCTTTAACACAGAATAAATAATAGTGTAAGTATCATTATCAAATAGGTTTACAAATAGGTAATACGTTTTACCACCTTGGTGTGAGCAAAGATATAGCAAGCAAACCAAGAAAGTACCTATTCACTCTAACCTTTTTTTATGTTAACGTATGGCGTGACGAGCTAACCGTTCACCTGATTTTAAGTGACACGGCTGCCCATATCAGTTGCAGTATCACTCGGAACTCTATATACAGTTTCACGTGACACTGCGCACGTTATCCTGGACATCAACACAATCTAGTAAAAAGATTACTAGACTGTGAGATCAGGGCATAAAGTCTCATTTTCCCAGTAATTTCACTAGCTACAGTGCCCTTTAAACCGGAACACAGTAGTGCTTATAACCTTGACGATGCCTAGATTATAAAACAAGCAAGATTACATATATCCATTCTTGGGCAGTGCGCACTTCCAAATTCAATGATCTCTACCATATAAGTAATGTAGATTACTTAAAATTATTTATGGTGAGTTTTTGAGACAAATTAAGAAAAATATAAGTCACTGCGTACATATACAGAAGGCTTTGTCGTGAGTGACTGACTGGCAGACCACGTACACCTGCAACCGCTTAGAGATTTGACATTTGAAGGGTGTCTTTAGAGATTTGACATTTCCGGGGTGTCTTCTTTAATGGGTTAGGGGTATACTAAGAAAAGGTTTTAAGACCCTGAGGGGATTAAATGGGGTAACAATTATATAAACAAGCCAAATATAAACAAAACTCTCATTCCCAATATGTAATATTATACTTAAGTTGCACTAATTCCTTTAGCCACTGGTATTTTTAGCAGGTGTAGCCAAAGATAGGTTGCTTCAATCTGAAGATATATATCACGTTGTCTATGGCTTTGCAGGTAGAGCGAAGAAGTATGCGGAGTTATACCCATCTCCATAAGAGCTATACCATATCTCTGTTTGGTAAGTGGTAACTAACCACGGTCGGAGCCTACCATCAGGGCTTGTTGCCTGCTTTGCCCGCCACCCTTATTTTGTGCGGACATGGGCGTTGATTTCGACTCACAAAAAACTGCGATATAAATTAGATACTATATAATATTTTTTTCTTAGCCTAAGTTCCTCGTATGTGTACTTGAGTTAAACAAAATAATAAACAATAGAATATCTTGTTAAAAAGTCATATCGTGTTTCATTGTATTTTTTTTCTGTAAATAAGTATTCCAAAGATCTTCTATATCACTTAATAAAAGATCAAAGGTAATGGCCTCAGAGGAGCTATCTCGCCCCCAGCCCCGCCTCCAGAAGATTTAAAGATTAGTCACGGAGAGTGATGTCTCCTAGAATATCACTTTGGACAGCACTTAGGGCTTAAAATGCTTTAACTGTAAAGTTATATAGCAGTTACGCTATACTTAGAGCTCTTACCTAGGTAATCTATGTTATTAGTTGTGCTTACAAATGGACTTCGAAATTTTAAGTAACAAAACTCTGTTTGATAATTCCTGAGGGCATCTTTTGGCGTAGTGGTTAAGTTGTTAGGCTCATCACCTGTTGAGAGTTAGCTGAGAGTGCTTGACAATATTTGTTGAACAGGAAAATGAAATGTAACATGCTAATCTTTAGTTCTTAATTCTGTGGTTTCATCAACCTGGGTGTTTGGGCGTGAATGGGCGTTTTATCTTTTCAATATGTTTTCAAGTCGTGAAAGCTCAAAAAGTGTTACAGTGATATGAATATACAGCACAAAATACGTATTCCTAAGATGCCTGCACTATATATTATTTGGGCACACTCCTTAATGGCGGTTTTCAATATGAGTGTGTGACGAGCGCAGTCCCTCGACGCTGTAGCAGATCTACACCGTAGGCTTTCACGTAGACGTGGACCGTAGACTGTGGAGGCGCGTAGACCTGACAGGCTTTTTAATACATAATAGCACTCGATTATCTGCGTAATTTTCCCAAAAATCAGCATATCGATTTATATTATTTTTCAAATATTTATTTGCATGTCATTAAAAATACGGTCTAACAACGATTAATGGAAATATCGTAAAAAAAACCTCAATTTTCACTCCGGAATGAGTAGCAGGTTGAGGAGCACATAAGGCGGGCTGGCATATTCGGTACGGCGGTATTTTTTGAACACCAAAGCAGCAGCGACTGCCAGGCTAGCAGCGTACTCATTGCCCTATTTTTACAAGGTTAGCAAAGCATTGGTGACGCTACGGTGACCACTTCCCATCAGGTGAACCGTATGCTTGTTTGCTCTTTTTAACTTTAAAAAAATTGCATTGCAATATTTTGCTACCACAGCTCCTGGTCACCTCTAGCAGCTTGTATCAGCGTTGGTCGCAAGTCTCCGCTGACGGGGCAGGCAGCGCACCAATATCTCTGATGGAATACTTGTTACGCGTCTAGTAACCAACAAAAGTGTTGAAAAACATAATGTTAAAAAACTGCTTGAATTATAAAAAAATATTATTTACTGATTTTCTTTTCTGTTTGAAGATTTTCAATGGATATTTTAGTTTCTAACATAATAAGTAAATAGGTAAAGAAAATTGTTGAGTATTATTTGTTTAATATTCCTTACTATTATATAATTAGTACTTAGTAATTAATTGTATTGTGTTAGTAAATAAATTTGATAGTTATTATAAATAAGTTTATTGTAATGTTTCATTGGAAGTACTATTCCAAATAAACATTACAATACAACACAGCACAGTTCAGCACAACACAGAGAATCCTACTGTGCTGAACAGCAAAATTTTGCGAAATAGCTTGTATTATTTATAAAATGTATAATGCTAATAGTTAACTGAGTTAATTGCTTATGCACCAATAAATAAATATTCTATTATATTTTTTTAAAGTCGTTACATGTTTTCGGCTCGATTATCCCACGGCAACGTACAATGATAACTGGAAATAACAATGATTGGCTTTGAATGTGCATGGCGCTAATTTATTTTTTATAAATAAATGATACATAATAAATATACATAAATTTTGTTAGTTATTTTACGGAATATTTGTGACATATTAACATTCACAAACAATAATTTGTGCCCGTCTGTACGTATATCGCGAGCTCTTACCTTAACTTGAGGTGTCACAGCATATGACGTACAAAGCCTCTCATATCGCCACATCACCTCACCCAGGACGTACAGGGGTGGTACCTAAAATAGGGGCTGGTTCACTACCTAATATAAAAAAACGTGCTTTAGGCGACACGCCTAATGTAAAACTTCTTTAGCTCCATGTACCGGCCGATGTCACCATTTGGGCAATAATAAATTGCATTTCACCGGATATGGATACCAACATAATAATACAAATTTTAAGTAATTTTTTACTTTGCTTCGTTGACAATGGAGATCTACGTGAATCAATAACTTACGTTTGCCTCGTTACGCATTCACCAGCTTACTCATCAAGTTAAGCGTGCGTAACTTGGTGAGTTTTACTTCAAAAATATAAACAATTTTTGTTTTTCGTGTTTATAGTTTCGTTAGCTCATCGAAACTGTACTAGTACTAGTACTGTTCGTAGCTAAACTGATTTGGATAAAATTTAGTACACAAATTTCTTACGCCACCCAAGTCTACACAAATAAAAGATTTTTTTCTTGAAAAATAAGGTATTTTCGTGAGAATACCTGTAATTGCAGATGAAAATAACATTGATAATAGAGTATTGAATTTGTATTGATAAATATGTAGTACTAAAGTAAGCAAAGCTTGTACTATGGGAACTAGATAAATGATACATTACTTAGATACTTTTTGTTTGTAAATATATACATAGAATACAATATAACCAGGCACAGAACTAACATCGACGTTCATCACACAAAATGTTCAACCTGAGTGGGAATCGAATCCACAATCCACAGTTCAGAAGGTACTTTACAACCGACCAAACTAGCGGGCCAGTCAATATATATAAAGGACTATGTAATTAATATAGAGTTTAGGTGATTAGGTTGCGGGAGGAGATGGGACTACGCAAGACGCTTGTCACATAAATCTGCATAAGTCTCAGCGGAGTCTCGAGGGAGTCACTGCAAAAAGAATTTTCACAGCGCCTTCCGACGTTCCCATCCGAATCTTTATTTTCTATCACTTTTATATGGTTTCAGCTTCGAGAAGGGATAACTTGGGCGGTTTCTTATGTAGCTATAGGTACAAAACGCGATGAGACGTTCGTATTAAGAACATTTTTTTGAGTTTGAGACTAAATGCTGTGTGTATGAAAAAGTCAAAATATTTTCTCAGCGATACAACTCTCAAAGAAATCGCATTTAAATTGGACCATAAAGACATAAGTACGGTAAAATCAAATATTTAAAGCCGGAATTTTACTTTTCTATGGATATTTCTTAATAATTATATTTTTATTTATTTTATGACATTCTGTGTGTGTTCTTAGAATGAATGTATTTATATTTCTATTTACATAGAGAGAAATTTCTTTCTTTCTTCAAATTTTTATGGAAAGGTGGCTATCTTTATTGTATAGATGTTTTTTTTGTATTGGCTTCCATACTTTAGACCTTAGACTTTCATGCTTATTACGTCCCTGGCGGACCGACACGTTAAACTTACATTCCGCCTTCTGCTAATAGACCTGTAAGGTTTTATTTTTGAGTAAACTTCCTTTTTAGATGATTTTGGTTAAAATAACTGTGACTTAAAATTGATAAAAGCATCCATTAAAATTGTTTTAGAACAGTGATTGTTGTAGATATAACATGAAAAAGACAGAATTAAAAATCTTCGTACAAAAACAATAAATCGCATATGCATGACGCAGCCTGCATCACCCAGACCAATTTCAAGAAGCTAGCAGGTTCATCAGCATCAAGCGCCTGAAGACATCCACTGCTGAGCATAGGCCTCCACAGAGTGCCAGTTTGAGCGGCTACTTGCCTCCTGCACCCATCAGCTCCTTGACTTTGACCAGGAGGTGATCACGAAACTTTAATTGCAATTCAACAGGCGATTGTCAATTTCCATACTAACTATCCACATAAACTATGTATGACTGGCCCGATAGCTCAGTTGGTAGTAACCCTGCCTTCTGAACTGTGGGTTGTGGGTTCGATTCCCACCCAGGACAAACATTTATGTGATGAACATAGGTGTTTGTTCTGTGTCTGGGTGTTATATTGTATTCTATGTATGCATTTACAAACAAAAAGTATATAAGTATTGTATCAGTTATCTGGTTCCCATAATACAAGCTTTGCTTAGTTTGGGGCTAGACGGCGCTGTGTAAAATGTCCACAAATATATATTTTTTTTTTTATTGAAACAGTCAAATCCATACTAATTGTGTTTCTAATTGTTGCAATCGAGTAACAGTAATCGCCCAGCAGATCGTCATACATAGCTAGTTCTATATCTTCTCTGTTTTATTTACATCTACGAATGACTTTTATTTCAATAATCGTTAATACAAAACTAAATTAGTCCTAAAAAACTAAACTATACCTACTATATATATGAATGATAGATAACTCGCTTTAGCTTATTACCAAAAGCGACTCAAAACTGATGAATGTGACATGAAATGAGTTTAGTTGTAACATCGGAAACGGAAGTAATTTGCTGTTAAAATGTGTGTGTGTGAAAGATTTACGCATTTTAAGAAGGTCTACTGAGTAATTAGTGTGATAATGAGCAGTTTAGGGGATTTATTACTGTTGCATGCCTCTTGAGATGTTACAAAAACAACAACAACTTATAAAATTTCAAAAAGCCATCTATTGGTTGATATTCTATGATTTATTCTCAATTGGGCACCTAATTATAATGTGTAGATGTGTCAGGATTTTACTAATCTCAATGTCATTAATATAAGACATGTTGGGCGCACACCATGTGTGCAGCTTTGATTGCAAATCTATTGATAAGCAGCGCGTCATCATATGTATTTCTACTATATAATGATTGACTGTGACCTTTGGACCAAATCCATAGGTCACAATCAATCATTATATAGTGAGACCAATCTTATGATCATCTGATAGAGTCAGATCTCAGAGTAAGTACAGTTAAATTATATATAGCAAATAATTAAAATACTTTTTATCTGCGGGTGAAACCGCGAGGCGCAACTAGTAATTAATAATAATTCGGATACTACTACATTTATGTTCGGGTTCGATTCCCGCGGCTGGACAAGTAATTCTGCAGAGAAAAAAAGCCCAAATACTTATTCTGAGTCTGCGTGGTGTAGGACCATGACCCTCGTAGTTCCTGGGTCCCTAGGTACAGGTCATCCTAGTTAGGGTCCAGGATCTATGTATGTGATAGTTGAGCGTTATTATTATCATTATTATTATTTGCACATGCATTTGAAAATTTCTCTGTGTATATCTTCCATTCTTTTTACTACTTTACACAACTTTTTACTTTTATTTAATGCAAATTGCTCTGAAATATTCTGAAGCAGTAAAGCGACACTCATCAAACAGAAGCCACAGATTATAGAAAAAGTAACTTAAAACAGAAACCCAGCTTTACTGCCAAGTACATTACCAGTCTGGAGTAATCCAGGCATTAAGTGAAGCTATGTAAAGAAGACGTTAAAGTAAGCACAACAGTGACGTCATTTGTCAGGAGCCGGGCTCTCAAATAAAAATGCAAACGTTATGCAAATATTGCCCAGTTGTACAAAAGTTGCGTTTTTTGCTCAAAACTCAAGTTTTTGTGTGAATTTCATGACGGAGGCGCCTCGAGGGTGCGATGGCTGCTAACTCTGAGATATTGCGAGTTAGCTTCTTGTTTTGTGTTTAAAGTGGGCATTTTCTCTTAGCATCCACTTG
Source organism: Ennomos fuscantarius (assembly GCA_905220475.3). Taxonomy (NCBI): domain Eukaryota; kingdom Metazoa; phylum Arthropoda; class Insecta; order Lepidoptera; family Geometridae; genus Ennomos; species Ennomos fuscantarius. The sequence continues at coordinate 15,278,167 of HG992035.1, forward strand.
AGAGCTTTAGTTGTACTTTTATAATAGAAACAGCGTTTGCTCGCTAAAAAGCACCAATTGGAAGAATTCTGAAAATTTATTATATAATAACAGAGCTGAAGTTTGTGCTTAGAAGAAAAATATGGTTCATTTTGCAAAAATCCTCGAAAAGCTCTACTTTTAAGGCTATATTACTTTTTAAATTATTTCAAGCTAAAAGCCAAGAGGTTTCTTATTTCAGCGATTCGAATATTTTAGAAATAATTTCCTTGCGTTTTTCCCGTATTTTTACCATCAAAGCAGATAACTTCAGGGATGGGTCACGTTCGAATTATTTTTAATTACTCCCCGTGGACCCAATTTGGTTTTTTCAAAAACGGATCACTTCAAAGTGTGGATCTTTTAGCGAGTGGTAATTATATCACGATTCTTTTTACCTTAGCACAGATAAAATGTATAGTAATCTATTAGCAACCGTAGTAGGTACTAGAGAACGCTCACGGTTTTACCCGCGTTTTTTATGTCTTTTTTTTAAGTTGCTCTTTTAGCTATATTTTTAGATAGTCTGGAAGAGATCGCTTTAAGCAATAAGACCCCATTATGAAACTTGATTTTATGTTTATAATTACTAATTATTCCTGTGTTATGGTGTTTTTATTTTTGTCTATGAATCTATTCTATAAAAGGAAGACTCTTTTCCAACATCAAGTTTCTACGTCCCACAGCTTGCGACTGGGATCGTCCATGTTATATATTAGTCGGTCAGCCAATCATTACAAAGTATTTTAAAATACACATTCTACTTATAGTATGTATCTGAACGATACCAAACAATGACACAATTAAGTAAAACAATAAATAAACCAAAGACAGTTCCAATTACCCGCGAATAAAATAATAAATTAAGGAAATCACATTGAGTTACATCTCCCGAACAAAGGGCACATAATTCAGTTTATTTGCTTATCGCTTTCTTGTACAGTTCGTATTGTTGTTGTAGAGAAATGCGGTGAGACGGAGTCGGGGCGATTTAATTAAATCTGCAGATACTTGGAAACTTTACGAAGGAAATCGTTACCCTTACGCTTAAAACATAATATTTCAATGCTAGTTACGTATGCTGCAAGTGGAGGATGCAGACGAGAAACTAATCACACTTCACACTAATATTATAAAGGTGAAAGTTTGCATGTGTGTATGTGTGTATGTTTGTTACTCCTTCACGATGAAACGGCTGAATGGATTAACATATAGGCTACATTTTATCCCGGAAAAGTGAAATTTTCCCGTGGGATGGGTAAATAATTAAAAGACTTTTTATCTGTGGGCGAAACCACGGGGCGCTACTAGTATGGATATAAATCTTTAATTTGAACATAAAAAATTACATGATGATATTAGGTCTTTACCTATGAAATTGCCGTTTTGTTTGAAAAAAGTTAAAGTATTTTTTTTTCGAACTTATTTATTTCTTTTATTCAAAGTAATCACCCCTGCAATCAATGCATCTTTGCCAACGCTGTGGCAGTTTATGGATGCCCTTCTTGAAAAAATCAGCAGGACGGGAGACAACAAACTCTTCAAAGGCGTTTTGTACTGCCTCTCGGGAATTGAATTTTTTTCCCGCTAAAAAGTTGTCCAAATTTTGGAAAAAGTAATAGTCGGTAGGCGCAAGATCTGGTGAGTATGGCGGATGAGGGAGAGCTTCCAAACCCAACTCATGCAGCTTAGAGACGGTCTGTTGTGCAGTATGGGGTCGCGCGTTGTCGTGAAGTAGCAGTGGAGACGACCGATTGACCAAAGCTGGTTGCAGACGTGCGAGTTTCGCCATCATTGTGGTCAGTTCTTCAATGTACACATCTGCAGTAATGCTCTCGCCGTTTTATAAAAAGCTATGAAGAATCACATCAGCACTAGACCACCAAACTGTGACCATCACCTTTCTAGGGGTCATTTTTCGTTTTGCACATTGCTTTGGTACCGAACCAGGATCTAACCAACTTGCTGAACGCTTTCGATTGTCAAAAAGAATCCATTTTTCGTCGCACGTAACAATTCGGTACAAAATTCCTTCATTTCTGTGCCTGTTAAGCCGCGCAAGGCAAGTCTCGACGCGTACGTTGCGCTGGCGATCGTTAAGTTCGTGGGGCACCCATCTATCAAGCTTTTTTATCTTGCCAATCTGTCGCAAATGGACCAATATTGTTTTGATGCTAACATCAAAAGCTGCTGCCAGCTCAGCTGTAGACTGAGATTCATCAGCTTCCACAATCGCCTTTAATTCATCATTGTTGACCAAAGTTTCCGGACGACCACGAGGTTCATTTTTCAAGTCAAAATTCCCAGAACGTAACCGAGCAAACCAATAACGGGTTGTGCGTTCGTTTGTACAGTTCTCTCCGTAAACGTCGTTGATGTTACGTGTCGTTTGTGCCGCGTTGGTGCCACGACGGAACTCATATTCCAAAATTACACGAAATTTCAAAGTATCCATTATGAGGAAAATTGTTGAAATGTAATGAAAATACAACGCTAATCAATAAACAAAAGACTTATATTGTAAATAGAATGTCATATTTTTAAAACAAAATTAATTTGAATTTAGAATTCGTAGCCAATCAAAACTTTTTTTTGTTTGCCTATTATATTCTATATTCTATATTCTAACCTATTATATTCTAATATTCCTACAATCTAAGGTGGTGCTTCCGGCCCCGAGGCTGGGACCGGAATATCTTATGCCATTCAAAAACCAGTGAAATGACACTGTCTGCTGCGTCAGCGCATGCCTGGAAACACCAGTAGCGGTGAGCTGTCGAATGACATGCGGAACATGCTTTTAATATTTTTTCATATAAAATAAGCTTTACTATTTGTTAATATAAAAAAGATGACATGGACATTAAAATTTAAGGCACAAACGCACGCGTAGCACTCGTAGCTCCCGTAGCACTCGTAACACACGTAGCGTATCGGAGGGTCCAACGGCGATATATCACGCGAAGCCTCAATTTGTCGTCATTACGCATTTAGATCCGAAGCCACAGAATAAATAATAGTACCGATACGGCAAGCTTATCAGTAATCTTTGTGTTTGGCGTATAGTGTGGGTGAAGTCAAATATGATATCTAGCTCTGAGAACAGTAATGCCTAGTATATTAACCTCCCGAGCACTTGTTGAAGAAATCCCAAGCAATTTTACAGGCACCTTTTCGAGTAGCGCAGCAAGGTGGGCTTTGCTCGAATAAGGTTATCAAAATAATGACCACATTACGAGCGTCTTCGTATAATATGCAAAGACATTGACAACGGCCTATTATTTATAAAATCTTGCATTTAAAATCATGAGTTACATAGCAGTATTCTTGTGTGAGCATGTTCAGTTACGATGATATATTCGTTGGTACACCTGACAAGATTACTTAAGATTTAACTCAAAAACTATAATTTCCGAACTTTCGCCCGAGACTTTCCTAAAGCGAACAGATTATGTAAATTTGGTTTTAAAACAGTTTCTCCGAACGCGGTCGTGGGTACAACTTGAATAATACGGGAATATCTTCAAAGGAACTCATTTGGCATTACATTTGGATTTACTTAAACGGCTTTTGAAAATGTTTCGCTATACTTTAAATGTGAAGAAAAGATGCGTTGAAAGAGCTTGTTCACGTGATGAAACCTTTCTATCCTTTCCTTTCTTTTCTTTTTACCTTTTTACTTCTTAATTAGCCTCGTGGCTTTACCCGTTTTTTTACCCTTGTTCATCCCCAGAAACTATTACTCTTGTAAAAGTGCACTATGTTGATCTCGAGAGTTTAGGTAATCTATGTACATTTCTATGTTTAATTGTGACAGCCTCTGTGGTTTGGTGGTTGAGCAGATCGGCTCATAACCGAGAGGCGGTGGGTTCAATTCCCGTGACAGGACAAGTATTTGTGCACAGGAAAAAAAGCGCAAATACTTGTTCTGAATCAGCGTGGTGTGGGACCATGGTCTTCGTAGTTCCTGGGTCCCTAGACACAGGAAATTCTAGTTAGGGTCTAGGATCTATGTATGTGATCATTGGGCGTAATCGGTTAAATTATTTTGGCGTAAAACATATTCAGACGATGTTTCACTGTTATCGACCGATCAATTGAAGTTTGGAACGAATGATTTTACCGCGACTTGACCGCGTCATCACTCACCGTCACTTGAGACAGTATTTTCGAACTAATATTGTCGAAATACGGGTTCTACAATTTCGTCAAATTGTTTTTTATTTCTCCCAAAAAGAGGAAAAATTTACTGTCGTACTATTTACGGGTCGATTTTGATGATATTTGCCAAAAACATTTGTACTCAATTCTAAACAAAATAGTGTGAAAAAGCCGATGGGCAAAAAAGTGAGGTGGGCGAAAAAAAATTGATTATGGACCAGCATGATGTACCTATTGATCAAAAGCACTAAAGCAATGACTTGCACCAAGTGAATGTCAGCCATTGGCTGAGAAGAGCCTGAAATCGTGTTCAGTGACCTGGGCTATTGGCATTACAATGGAATAGTGCAGGCTGGTGATGATGATGTTGATGACATTATTACTTACGAGCTTCTGCCCGCAGCTTCGCCCGCGGCGTGGCCTATGAGAAAATAATTCAACCACCCATTTCACCCTCTTAAGGTGGAATTTTAAAAAATCGTTTCTTAAAAATCCTTATGTTCTTGCACTATGCCTACGTCATAACATCTACCTGTTTGGGCTGTGCGTTGATAGATCACTATGTCAGTCAGTCAGTCAGTCAGTCACCTTTGAGTTATATATATTTAGATAGATAAAGGTTCAAAAAAATTTAAATAGCTTTCTTTCTTTACAGGTTTCTCAATGCGATGAACTCGCCCTACATTTATGTAAATCTACGTTAAATCGGCATCGGCGGCTCTGGCTTGTCTGGTCCCTAACGCCGGAAATTATTAAAATTGTACGCCGTTACTACGTAATTTCAGCTGCAGGAACGTTGTGGAGGAGCATTTTGGATATTTTACCTTATTTAGTAAGAGCAGATAGAATTTGAATACCCACTCCCGTCCCCGCCAATAAAGGTATTCAGTAAAAACACAATACAAATAATTTATAGTGAGATAAACAATAAAGCGCAAATACTTGTTCTGTCTGGGTGTTGTGGGACCATGGTCCTCGTAGTTCCTGGGTCCCTAGACACAGGGAAACCTAATTAGGGTCCAGTATCTATGTATACGATCGTTGGGCGCTATTATTATTATTATCTGTGCAAATTTGTCATTGAAAAAAATCACAAAGATAAACAGAAATCGCACCCAGAACTTACAGTGTAAAAGGCGAGCTATTATAAAATGAGCTTTGAGGCTAATAAAGCCTAGTAGGTAAGCAAAAATAGGCGTGGTAATGGGTAGTCTTATCACCTTCTAAAACACTTTCAGATTGAAGAATAGCACATCTAATGTACAATTTCACAACATACGATTTCATTATTATCCCGTCCAAAGTTACCGATCACTCGCGAGACGTGAACCAAATCCAGCCCTAGTGAAGCCCAGTAGCAAAACAGCAGGGGAGGTCAACCTTTATTGGATTACGTACCGGCAGCAGGGGTGACCAACCATGTTCCGCACGCAACACACGTGCGTTGCAATTTGGGGCTGCACGTAATGAAGTAGGGTTTGCCACCCCTAGGCGAAGCAAAGTTAGCCCTGCAGGGTTGTGAAAGCGAGGATTTTATAAGGCGAGCTTAGCTAATATCTCAGCTCCGTGGTTTGACCCATGGGGCGTGGATAATGATCACGGTATCCCACAGAAATGACACTATTTTCCGGGAATAAAGTACACTATATACTTCAGGGTCTAAAGTATTCTATCCGTCTTATCATTTCAACGTTCAGTAAACATACACAATAATTACACATACACAACACGCGTTTATATAACTAGTAAGAGAGGATAAGAGTTTTGGCGGGAAAGCGAAAAAGATTGCGTCACCGCATTGTATTATTTTCTAAAACTTGTGTTATTTTCAGTGTTAGTGCATAAAATTGGTGGCATTTCATTCGTTAAGTGCTGGATTACAGGCGTGAGTGTGGGAAAATGGTATAATGATGGTGAAACGTTTCTTTTCGTGTTGTTTCCAAAACTCCATAGAAGCTTTAAGTAAAGTTGCCACCACTTTACTGGGAGTATGACTTTGACTAGACTATAACTTGACTATAACTTGACTTGATGACTTCGACTGTGTCTTGACACATATTTGCGTGAAATATCATTAACTTGATACATTATCAATTACTTGACACTGGCTAAATACACGGAAGTGTGGAGCCAAAACATTTTTAATTGCAATTCTAACACTGCTCATGAATTACTTCTTTGAGTTTCTACTTTAACAAACGCGAAGCGTTAACGTAGTTCAGACTTCAATGGTTTTTTTCATGGATGCCATTGTCAGAACTGAACCAACTTGAAATAGGACCACACGTGAAACACCAGCTTTCAAATAAAAATAATTTTCAAAATCGGTTCATCCACTCGAAAGTTCTGAGGTATCTTCATTTTTACACCTGTTTCAAAAATTATTTTTTATACTTGTGTATTGATCTCATACGACTTTTGTAAAATCAGTCCAGTAGTTTCGATTTTAAATCAAAATAAGCAGAAAAAAATATGAATAACATCCAAGTATGTCCTCAATAGGTAATTAAGGCGATTGAAATTAAAGTTTAACGCCTTTTTAAGGATATTATCATGTAAGGATTGCTTACCAATTATAGCTCGACTTGCACTGGAGCGCCGTCCCTTACAATCTGCAACAAAATGCAATTATTGTTAAAACTTGTTTCTAAGAACAGTGACGTGCCCAAACCACGCCTAAATAAAAAGTTGTATCTTAGAACAACAGTTGCTATGGCCTTTTTTTAAACCTTGCTAGTTGGGTATAGAATATTGACAGCCTCTGTAGTATGGTGGTTGAGCAAGTCAGCTCATAGCCCGGAGGTGGGGGTTCGATTCCCGTGACAGGAAAAGTATTTGTGCACAGAAAAAACAAAGCGCAAAAACTTGTTCTGTGTTTGGCTGTTGTGGGACCACTTTCTTCGTAGTTCCTGCGTCCCTAGACACAGGGAATCTGTTCTTTCGCCGGCAATTTGGATGACCAGGAGTACGGAATACTGCTACTCTTAGCAGACCAAGTACTAAGACCAAGACCAGTAGGAGATGATTTTTTAATAAAAACTCTTATTTTACGCACTACACTAATAGTTTTATTTCTCTTCTGAACAGATATAAACAACAACATAAAAACGTTAGGTTCCACCAAAGAGTATAGACACCTTTTCACAGATAACAAACTTAGAACTAATTTATTGTTGCCATTCAACAGAATCCTAGTTAGGATCTTGGGATCTATGTATGTGATCGTTGTGTATTATCATTTTACTGCACAAGAATAAAACAAGAACATGGGCGAACTTAATGCTAATTAGCATTTTCTTCCAGTTAATCTTAGTGTAGTGTAGTACGAGGGATAGTGCTGGATTGAAAAAAGAAAAAGGAAAAGTCACCCATTCAAACTTACCTAGTAAAGACTATTGAATAAATTCATTCCGACTTAGATTGTAACAAAACCAGTGCTATCTCTCGCAATAAATACATTTGTTGAAATGACATTGTTTGTTCGCAGTTTTCAACTCATCTCAGAGCTGGAGCTCAAACTATCGCCGACGTAGTGGAGTATTATTTGAGGCGATAGATGTTGTCTGTGACTTTGCTTGTTAAGTTTTTGAAGTAAAACTTCTTTACACACGCTTGACTCGGGAATTAAGCTGGTAATGCGAGGCGCACGGAAGTTGAAGTTGGTTCACGTAGATCTCCATTGTCAACATAACAAAGTTAAAAATTTGTGTTTATTATATTGGTATGTCCGGTAAAATGACAATTTACAATTGTCAAGATGGCGACATTAACATTAGCAAAGCAAAAACAAAGTTTTACCGGCAGATAGATGGAGCTAAACTAAAGAAGTTGCTTGCCATGTAAATCCATTGTGGCCGACGACGACCCTGTGTTTCCGTGATAGAACATAATAAAGTGCGAAATATATTGTATATATGATTCATCCTACGTTTGGAAATCTCGCTGTTCCGACCAACAATCAAGAACTTTTCACTATAGCTTCATCCCGCGGTCGGCGACGTAAACAAGTAAACGAATCGTTTTACAGCTCTCAGCACGTCGTAAACAGTTTCGCGTTATCTTATTAAGCGACGCCGCCTAGTCTTGGCGAATTGTCTTTATGTGCCAATAGAAATTTGGGACATTTTGTATCATTAATTATATTATAAATTTGTTAGCCGCAACGATGTTTTTATGTTTTGGCTCCACACCTCTGTGTATTTAGCCAGTGTCAAGTAATTGATAATTTATCAAGTTAATGATATTTCACGCAAATATGTGTCAAGTCATAGTCGAAGTCATCAAGTCAAGTCATAGTCTAGTCAAAGTGATACTCCTAGTAAAGTGGTGGCAACTTTACTTGAAGCTTCTATGGAGTTTTGAAAACAACACGAAAAGAAACGTTTCACCATCATTACACCATTTTCCCACACTCACGCCTGTAATCCAGCACTTAACGAATAGAATGCCACCAATCGTATGCACTAACAGTGAAAATAACACCAGTTTTGGAAAATAACACCTATAATGCGGTGACGCAATCTTTTTCGCGTTCCCGCCAAAACTCAGCCGTTACGTTTACAATCTCCTCTAGTGAGCTAGTTCACGATGCTTCTATTCCCCAATTTATAGGATTCCCTAACAAAGTTATTTGCTTTTGTTGTGATTTGATTTTAGTTTTTCATGTTTCATGTATTGTATTGTAGCTCTCATTGCGACGATCGGCTGTAAAGTTAAGGATTTACAATTCAAAATTTTAATTTATTAGCGAGCCTATATACTTATTGGATTTCATTATTATTAATTATTTGAAATAATCACTTAATAATAACAACGTAGCATGTACAACGATACGAAGTTAATCAAAAAAATATTGCACGCATAATATAATACCGAAACCCTATTTGTGACTAAACCAACAAAATTCCAGAAATGAATAATCACCAAACAATAAGCAAAACGCAAGACAAAACTAAACCTTTTGTCTCACCCCCAGCATCTTTTAATTAAACACATAATTGGTGTAACGAAGAGCCCCATAATAAGCCGTCTCTCACAACTGACCCTGAGGGGCCAAGTATTTTTTTGAGGTCTCCTTGGCAGATCTTTTTTGGGTACGAATTAACAATGAGCGAGATTTGTTAAGTGAGTTATGAAATGAGCAGTCTTGTTCTATTTATTCTACGTTATTGCGCAAATTGCGAGATTGTCCTTTGTTTTACTTCAGTGCAATTTTCGAGAAATGAACTACGAGGTTAAAAAAATTATGCTTATATATTTTAATTTTAATGTTTAATTATTTATTACGTTCTTTAAATTTTAAGGATATCAGAATAAAAATACTACAAATACTTTAATAAAAATGGTAAAGGTATTAATTATTTCTTATTCCTAATTCAAAACCAGTCACATAACTGATTGTGATAAATAAACTTACAACATGAAAATGCTGTGAATTCACTACAAAATGACGTAGAGAGTTAAGATACACTATTAAACAAAACTTCACCGAAACAGCTTCTTTTTGCCTTAAAATTGCCCCATAAAACAATCAAAACGACGTCCACGGTACGCTAGTATGCGAGCGCTTAACTTTATTTACACAGCACGCCGTATGAAGTATCGCGTAATTTCTTGTAAGCTTAATTACTCACGAGCTTATTTGAAAGAAAGAAAGAAAGAAAGAAAAAACATTTATTCGTGACACACAACTGATAAAAAAATACGTAACACAAAAACAATAAAACAATGCTACGTGGTGTCACGAATGGGCTCCGACTCAGCATACAATTAAGGTCCTAAGACCTTAATAACTGATTTTCAGTCGGAACACATTTGTGACACCACGAACGTCAGGACATACTTAATATATTAATACAATAATTTTACTACATAAAAATTAAAAAAGTTTACATGCTGTAGACAAAAATACAATAAACAAGAACAAACATGAACAAGACATATAAATATAATAATAATAATACTTTAATAAACATAACATATAATTAACACATAACATAAAAATTTCAAGTCAGTGTCAAGTGCCAACGGCCGACCACAGCACGTCACGCGTGCCGCCATCGTGCCGCCACGTCAACGCCATGTATTAAAGTCACAGACTCTAGGGTCACAGAGCACTATACTAAACTTAAATAATTATAATAGTAGTCTTACTTAGCTGACCAATTATTACTGTAAAACCATGTGTGTAATTTTAGTCTGTGCATAGCATTGACCTACAAAGTAAAATATTGTTTACAATTTGATATGTACATAGAACTAATAAAAATAAATATACACATAGATGGTAATTAATTGAATTTATACGTTGTAAAACATTCATAAGTGGAAACATAAAGTAATAATTTTTTATGCGCAAACAGTTATTTTATACGTAGGGAACAATCGAACACGAACACTTTGCGCCTCGACTCCCTTCCCCTCGCCTCGCTTCTCCTTGCTTCGCTTTTCCTCGCCTCGCTTTTCCTCGCTTCGCTTTCCCTAGCTTCTGCTACATAAAGTATGCGTCAAATAAGCATTAAAACTTTTTCAAGGGTAAACTTTACACACGTTTCGGGGCGGGTTTATTAATTTTCTCCTATTTTATGAGATGATTGTGGTTTCTGTTTTGATGTGCCGTTTTTGTAAACTAACTTGGATGCAAATTTATAATTGAAAGCATTGAAACTTAGGGTTTTGGGAAAAAATTGTTTTCAGATTGGTAACGTCCCAAAATAAATAATAGTATTATACGCACGTTACACTTCATCGTTTAATTTAAATAAGCTAGGGCAGTTCCAATTTTCTTATATATGCAGGCAGATTAGCGTTAGCGGAAGATGCAGATGCATCCCCGCTGGGTGCACCGAGGACCTGACCAATCCACGGGTGCAACGAAGAATTAAGTAGCTGGTCTAAGTGGCGCTCTATAAGGTAAATATAAGTTCAGCAGTAGATGGCTTCTGGCTACTGAGGAGGTTAGTGTTTAACCCCATTTCCTTATGTTATGCGACAATAAATACGCCGGCATTTTTGGTACATAGCTCTCAAGAAATATTCACTCCTTTTCTATGCTATACTAAAACAAGGATTTCTCAAATAAAAGACTTGATTATTTTACAACTTAATTTACTCAAGCAAGGACTTGAGTCGAGCTTAAAGAAATTTAAGCCTCAAATCAGTCTCTACTAAGCAAACCCTCCAACATGCCACTAAATTGCTAACCCGTTAATAGCAAGCCCCCGTCGCAACACATCGCGTCGTCGCGTCGGTTGCGCGTCAAAGCGGCGACGGATCGCAATTAAGGAGGTACAACGACATTAATTAAAGCCTTCTTTCGGATCCCGCGTCGCTGCCTCCGCCTCGTCTCGCAATCTAAACTAGCCTTTAGTGAAAAATAAGTTTTTAATTAAGACATTTCGAGGGCGCCGCTTTCGTTAGTCAACTTGGTGTAATTTTGTAAACGTTTCACGATACATTTTAACGAACCTGCGTTTTTTTTTTTAATTGAAAGAAAATGTTCCAGTTGCATTATTTATATCTCATTTTTTCGAAAACTGTAATAAAAAAGACATCGGAATGGCTCACCACTTGTCTATACGAGAAGATTTAAAAAAACGATTGACGGCTATCATTGAGTTATAGGTAGCAGGTAATAGATAAAAACACCTCCACGACGATTTCACGTCACCGTTTAATCTTGGGTTCTTGATTTTTGATAGGGTCGCTGGAATGCCTCAGTAATGCAACTAATTTGTGTACAAAAATTGGTTTTACCATTTAAATTTAAGTATAAGCAAGCCATGTAAAAGATTACTAAAAAAATGGTTGTCTGTAAATTCGGTAGGTAAGGTTTACGAATAATAATTTTACGTGATAACGTCATAACAAAACACTAATGCCGATCGTGCCTCTCTATCGCTTGTTCCGCGGTCTCGCTTGCACGCTCGGCTCAGGTGGAACGTGACATTGAGTTATACTTTTCCGTGCGCGCAGCCGGCGTCCATCAATTTATAATACGTTATCAGGTCAAAAACGTCCCATAGTTTAAGCCTCCTATCTCCAAGTCACAGACTAAATAGTGGGTCTACCGTTATAAAATGCACGCCACGAGGTCGGCAGTTATCTGCGAGAGCCATGAGGGATGGACGCGGACCAAGCTCTTTCTGAATATAAATGGGAGGCTAAAGGCGATTCTACCTCACTCCAGTGGAATCATTGATTTGACTAGTTTGATAGCTCAGTTGGTAGGTCCCCCTGCCTTCTGAGCTGTGGGTTGTGGGTTCAATTCCCACCCAAGACAAACGTTTGTGTGATGAACATCGATGCTTATTCTATGTATTTAACAAAAAAGTATATAACTATTGTATCAGTTACCTGATTCCCATAGTACAAGCTTTGCTTGGTTTGGGGCTAGATGGCGCTGTGTGAAATGTCGACACATATCTAATTATTTATTATTCATTTATTGATATCCATATACTGACAGAGATGGGTATAGATGGTCATATCCATCTCTGTCTATCTGTATGTTAACTTGTCACACCTTTTCAGCGTTGGATTTAGTGTTCTGCCGTAATGAGTAATATTGCTCACCTTATATGATTTTTAAGTGCATCTAAGTTACTTCTTGTTCTTTCTTCTCTATCATTTAAGAACTACACTGGTTTAGTTATAAAATTGATTGCATTCTTCTTAGTTTTCAGCCAGTATTTTCAGCTTTTGGTACGACTTGAGATTAGCCTTTTCCATTTACACTTTCGTGATCATCTTTTCTCTTCCTTTTTCTTTCATAATGAATTCGTCATGATAGAGAATTTTATCAACTTAACAAAATCATATCACAAGCTACAAGCTTTCAGTTTCTAAATAGATCTACTTGCATTGAATATCCACTTGTTCCAGTCGCTATCACCGTGTAAAAAGACCCGTATAGTTACTAGCTAAAACAAACGCAAACATCACAGTATGAATATTAAATTTATAATCTGTGGCTCAGACGTGATTTATTATAGCGACCCGTATTGCGGATGGTTCATTTAATATATTTTCAACGGGTTTTATACATATCGTTTAAGTAGTGCATTTTTGCACAAAACGTCTAATATACCGACTGAGTTTTAATCTGTTCATGTGGAAGGCACTGAAAAAGATACCTAGACAAAGAATAATCCGATCTGCGATACACAAGTTAAATAAATAGAATACAATACGAACTCACCTCTATATCTTAAAATAAGGAACTACGAGGACCATGGTCGTCGTTAGTTCCTGGGTCCATAGACACAAGGAATCCTAGTTAGCATCCAGGATCTATGTATGTGATCGTTGGGCGTTATTATTATTATTAAGGTTACAATTATAACACACTGGAACTTGAGGCGAAAATAGCGGCCTAGGAATGGGGCTTGCACCTGTTTATTTTATAGACTTTAAAACAGCATCAGTATTGAAATAGTTATGATATGTCAAGCCGCAATCGCAGCGTGTAAGTCCTCCTAGTGTAACATACTTCCAGCAACAACTCATTGGCAAGCTGTTATCTAAGAACTTGGACGAGGTGGAGTGAACCATCACTTCCTCGTCCTTTGCTATTGCCGCCGGTCATAACTAAGGGTTGCTTCTATGACGAAAGAGATAATAACCTTTTTATCTGGTCTTTAGTTAATAAGTTTCACATTCATCTGTTTTTATTTATATATTATTTGAGCATAGGTTAGTATATATAGTATTTATTTGCACCACCGTCCATGCTTATAATATCTTATATATCTGTGTATCCAAAGGTTGTCTGGAAGAGATCGCTCTTAGTGATAAGACCGCCGATTGTACCTATCTTATAATGTAATTCTCTTTTCTACATATTTATTTTTAGTGTCAATAAAGCGTTTTGTATTGTACTGTATTGTATTCAATCCAATGTTTCATCGTACAGTCTAAAAATATCCCCACTCGCTTTTTCTTGTTTTGGCTGATATTCCTAAGCTGTGTTTGGTTCGGTCGCGCTAGTTTGTGAATTGTGTGCGCTAGAAAAATTTCCTTGCTAACTATGCACATAAACTGCGTATTCAAACTGTAATACTAATTTTGTTTCAATTGGTTGCAATGGAGCTACGTGATGATAGCTGGTCTGAGCCGCGGGGCGCCGTTGCTTGCAAGAGGCAATCAGCTGGTTAAAGAGGCGCCTTATGGGGGCGTGGACGTCTTCTGGCTGGTGATGATGATGGATGATGACTGACTATAAAATATACGTATTTTTCTGCATAGTGACAACCCTATCGTAATGCACTACGGTGTAAGGTTACCTCGGCCGACTCTCCGGATAGTTTGACTTCAACTACACAGCTACGGTGCTGAACGATACGTGCATAAGCGTAGCGATTAGCGAGTTAAAGTACCACTTGTCAATGAAGTTATGAACATAATTATCCACAAATACATATTAAAATAGAGTCACGACATAGAAAATGCGTTTGACAATTAACAATATCATTTTTAAAATCTGAATTATAATATTCTTTTAAAAAATAGGCTAGGTAATGGCGGGAGAAAAGGACTTCATTCGCCTTAGTTTTATACTGGATATATTTGTATGGACTTTTGTATGTAAATAATTAGATAAAACTCTTTATTGACACCGAGGTAACAAATACAATAACAGGAAATAACTAATGAGTAGGATAAAATGGGTGTTCTTACCGCTAAAAGCGATCTCTTCCAGACAACCTTTACGGCACGGTGAAAGTCAATCATTTATGTATGGACTGGGATATACTTGGATGACATGATTTTCTCAGTTATTTCATTTATTATGAACTAAACTACTTAATATTGGTTTTGTTGAAATTTCTATTGCAATGTGATAGTATATCGTTTTCAAATAATAAAAATAATTTTTTATCGGTTTATAAATGATGGAGTGAACATCATAAAGTTCCGCACAACGATAAATGCTTTTATCCAAGACATTTGTGTCCATGTGATTTTGTTGGCGGCATCAATTTCATATTTTTATGATAAAGGTTGACATTTTGTTTTGTCAGTCAGACGACATATGTTTGAGGGCGAAGCATTGGTCCATCATCATCAGCTGAACATCCCTCCTCCATCAGAACAGCTGATCTATGCTGCGTCTTCCGGTCCGGTCCTGGTTACCAGTGAAAACCTTGCTTGTGGTTGGCTATTTAATTACAACTGTAGATGATCATGTGGAATGATGACAAATTAGTGTAGCTCTATGTTATTCTCTGGTTACTCTGGTTTCCCATGCACTGACGGTCAGCATGCCTCACTTACAATTCTTACAAAGCACCAGGTAAAGCGACCACTTCCCAACTACCCTCACCACAGCTACATCACATCCGTTCCCAGAAGGCGGTAACCTGAGCCCAGTGACCGCGAGGTGTGAACTCCAATCGACTGACACATTATACCGCGCACCCTCGCGGCTCAGGTTGCACAGTTTGAGCTTTACTTAGAGGTAATTAGCTCGCAACTGTTCCATTTTGATGAGTGGTTATCGACTAATTTTGTTTGACAAAGTAAGTTATGTAAGCTACCTACTGGCTTTAAAGGCTAATTAATTTAAATGATTAAATTATTCGTAATACTTTATTGTTATATAATAGCTAAAATTTAAATAATAAAGACATTAATATTAATATTACCCAGATTATAAAAATTGATATGTAAGATGTTTCTTATAAATAAATGAATTGAATTGAATATTACAATAAAAAATTACTTTGTTAGATTTTTTTTAAACATTACAATACAATACAAAACGCTTTATTGACACCAAAAATAAACATGTAGAAATGAGAATAAATAAATAATAAAAATAGGTACGGTGGGCGGACTTTTCGATAAGAACGATATCTTCCAGAACACCTATGGATGGACAGAGATATGAGGAACTATGAGCACGGACGGGGGTGCAAATAAACAGCATATACTTTAAACATAGAATTGGAATTGAATAGAATTGGTAATGGCGCCAATAACATTCCATTTACAATGAAATAACATTGGATAGCGCAATAATATTTTCAGGCAGCTTTTCTAAGAGGCAAAGGGTATTTCTTTCTATATGAATAAAATCTTTTACTTCACGGTCCCATAATTATGTCTACGTATACACCTATATCTGTAATATCTTATGCGAAATTTTTTGCCGAACACTGCTTAAATTTTCGTCTACCCCCGAGTATACCCCCGTCAAAAAAGCATCGTCTATAACCCCTGCTTAATATAAAATGATAATAAGTAGAAGGGTGCATTGAGCAAGAGTAAGTCTTGGGCGTTGAGCAAAGAGCCTAGCAGAGAAGAAATAAACGAAATTATTTCTAAACTCTTATCACACTAATATATTATAAAGGCGAAAATTTGTATGTGTGTTTGTGTTTATGTATGTATGTTTGTTACTCTTTCACGCTCAAATGGCTGAATGGATTTGGATAAAATTCGGTACCAAGATTGCTTGTACCCTGGATTAACGTATAGGCTACATTTTATCCCGGAAGAGTGAAATTTTCCCGTGGGATGAGCAAATAATTAAAATGCTTTTCATCCGCGGGTGAAACCGCGGGACGCAACTAGTAAACGTTATAAAATTACTAAATTTTAAATATTCAATGACTTTTGTTGTTGTTAAAACAAAAAATTTACAGAGGTACAGATTATGGTTTATAGTACGAGTAGTATCGAAAAGAAAACCTTTGAATCACAAAGAAATTTTACTTTAGGTTACCTATGCATTAAATTAGTTTACAAAAAAACTGGATTATGTAGTTTAAAACTTGAGAATAAATGCATGCACCACAAATTTTCAACCACCAACCTTCATGGTTGAAAAGTTCCCTACATCAATATCACATTTGTGTAAGTGGCATTTCACTGATGTGTAACAAAAATGTATCAAATGCACCTCCACTCAGTTGCCTTCCTACGACCCTGTATTATTCCTGGGGCTGGTGCGAGAGGGGTGGATCGATCCTAAGGGAATCCCTACACAGGTGGCGAGGTGTCCGAGCGGTGGCTGGTTTCACGCCTCCACTAGGAGTGCAGAAAAGGTAATAAAATGGAATGATTTGAGAACATTGGTATTTTATTTATGAACACGCCTTCACAGTGTATGTTCACTTTTGATAGTGGTCATTTGTGAGGTGATACAAACAAAAACAACGCAAACTATTTGAAATAAGACTCTTTATTTTATACAATATTTGTATTGTTTTCTTTACAATTACCAAGGATGAGGCGTCTAATGCTCACTCTGTTGTATAAAAAAAAAATCAAAATAAGTGCGTGAAGTGGTCAAGTGCGAGATGAAGTTACGATAAAGATATTGAACGAGCTATTTACAATTTAGCTATTTGATTTGGTTACGCAACACTCTGTGCACGAGTCTGACTCGCACTTAGATTTTTTAATACTGCCCAAGTCACGTGGTTCCTCCTTTATAGGGCTCACTTGTTTTCCACTTACTGTACTAGAGATAAGAGTAAACTATTACAATTAGACACAACCGTAAAACAACCGTAAATGTGACGTATAGGTACGACAATAGAACTAATCGCGCGTATCTCAGTATATAGCTGTGTCGTAAACTAAGTTACGGTGACATCCGACAAGGATAAGCATGACGATTTTGTAACCTATTTTATTGGACGTAGGTTTTTAGCAAGCTTACGTTACCAGTCGTTAGCTATGTTAAATATAATTTACAAAACAGTATTACTATACACACAACAGTATACTACTTAATAAATGGTATGGTATAATAAGGAAAACTTTCCTCTCTAAGATCAAGGTCGGTTTTGGGGGCGCCATCTAAAATATATTTTAAAAATGTTAAATTTTGCCTTAATTTCATACCGAGAAATACTTAGATGATAACATCATCTAATATTGTTTCAGTTAAGAATTTTGATTGAATAACAAAAGTACCAGATAAATCGATTTTAATTAAAGAAGGATGGTGACTTTCCTTGTATTTTGAGTTCCAGCCTTTTTACGACGTACAGTACAGATATTTTCACAGTTTTCAAGAGAGTTTTAGAGTTAAGACGATGGTGGGGAAAAATAATTATCGAGGTTATGGTACATAACCTATATCTATCATATCTCTCGTATCGTCTAGGTAGGACCTGTAGTATGAAACATGGCCGTAGCAAACGTATTTTTGTATTATTTTTTGACTAAATATTTCATTTTAATGTATTAAAGTTTACATACAATATTTTTAGTGCGACATTTAAGAAAAAGTCGCTTCTAGCTCGTAGAGAGTAGTATTTTCTTTGGAAAGGAACTTAAAAAGCTTGTTGCGTTTTGTTTTACGCAATATATATATTATCTTGATTTCTAACAAATATTTAATAATAACTTTTTATTATAAATACTGCTTAAAAAATGCGAGATGTTTTTAAAAATTGGTACAGTAAACGATTTATAAAAATATACCTATTGCATTCATGAATGGCATTTTTTTAATGTTCATGCAAAAGTCGCCATTTTTTTCTACGGCACCAATTTGGCAGTATGTCCTAATAATTAAAAAAGATGTTTTGGAATATTTTTATCAGTAACAAAGATCTATGATAACAAACATTAAACAGCTTTTTGTCTAGTATTTCGACCTTTTTTATCATCCACCCGCATCTTCAGTCTACCCTTGAACATGGTGCATGTAACTACGTCGAAATATCAGGATCTTGGAAATAATTCCAATCGCGGTAAAGATCCAATTAGTACTATTAAAAGAGAATGCTCTTCAATAGGTAAATACAAAAGGGTTAGCAGTAAACTCGTTTACCGTTGTACCGTCCCCATCACGCTGTCGACCGGCACATTCGACCTGCAGAACGGATAGGGCATAGGCAATGAATAATTTATGTGATGACACACTTGTGCTTTATGTGGTAGAGTTGTTTAGTTTCGACTGAGACATAAATTAATTAACAGTTAACAATTTAATTTTTAAA
Source organism: Ennomos fuscantarius (assembly GCA_905220475.3). Lineage (NCBI taxonomy): Eukaryota > Metazoa > Arthropoda > Insecta > Lepidoptera > Geometridae > Ennomos > Ennomos fuscantarius. The sequence continues at coordinate 15,297,306 of HG992035.1, forward strand.
TATAAGGAAATTGATTTGAATTCTGAACTGGATTACATGCCATGCTAGCTCAAATCAAGTTCGTGACTCAAATATTTCCTTTACGCTAAGCAGATGAAATTGTTATAAATCATGATTCTTTAATTAATAGTTACCTCGTAAGTTGGAGCTTTGCCTAATTGCCACGACGATTATCGAGTCAAAACATTAACAGGTCAACGGGTAATTTTGGTTAACCGTAGACCCGTTAAACTAGAAATAAAATTGATATTAAGTAAAAAACAGATTATGTTTTAGACCACATGACTGAAGTAAAAGTGCTTCAGCTCCATCTATCGGCCGGTATAACTTTGTTTTTGCTTTGTTTAATGTTAATGTCGCCATCTTGACAATTGCAAATTATGTTTTTACCGGACATACCAACATAATGAAACAAATTTTAAGTAATTTTTAACTTTGCTATGTTGAGATCCATGTTACTCAACCACATCAACTTCCGTTCGCATCGTCACGCATTTACCAACTCCCCTTACTCCCCAAGTCAAGCGAGAGTAAAGAAGTTTTACTTCAATAATTTATCAGGAGCAAGAAAACTATATTATAAGTAAAGTATGATTTTGTGCTTTATGTCAGAACTATGAGCAGGCGCTCGTAGTTATCTTTCTCATTGCACTACTGGTGCAGGCAATCTGGCACAATGCAGAACAGAAAACTCCGATCCGAAGCTTCGATTACAACTGTAAAGAAGAAACTACAAGGAACTTTAAAGTGATGTATATTTTTTTCTTCTTTCTACTGTATTTTACAATGTATATAATTCATTACAGTTGAGATAATGAATATGTTACAAAAGTAACTACCACGTCACACCGGTGCAAGAAAAATACCGTGATTATCTTAATAAACATTATAAATAGAAACTGAAATTATAGATAGGAACAGGCAATAGGCTAAGTACCTAAGATTTCCTACCGTTAAGCTTGGGATATTCAGGCCAAGCTTTTAGCATATAATATATAGAATTGAGTACAATGCGTAAGTTTATCCGGCACCTTTATCATTATGACTTTTTTTTCAGTTTACATTTGTACGTATAATATGCTCAGATCATGAAAAATTCATTGTTATTTTTTAAATATTTGTTCACACATTGCCATCTAGCTCCAAACTGAGCAAAGCTTGTACTATGGGATCCAGATAACTGATAAAACACTAAGATATCATTTTGTTCGTAAATATGTATTTACATATATAGAATACAATATATCACTCAGACAAAGAACAAACATCAATGTTCATCACACAAATGTTTGGATGGGAATCGAACCCACACCCAACAATTCAGAAGGCAGGGTAACTACTAACTGAACTATAGAACCAGTGAAAAATGTCAGTTGATTTAATAGGTACTTATCTACCACTATTTTATAGCAGAGAAACTATACTATTCTAAAATACTCTTCAAAGGAAAAGAAAAGGCAAAGAAGGCACAAGTTGCAATCAGCGGCGATTGTAGCAATCAGCGGCACATGACAGCGCGTCGTCATGGAGACGGGGTCAGTGACCCACGCCACCCGCTGCACAACAACCTGCCGCAACCATTTCCTATAATTTTCCTACAATTTTCTACCATTTTCATTAATATTACCTTTAGAGAGAAAATAACATGGTGAACGATTAAAAGTTATTGGAAGTAGACGTTCTTAAAGACATTCAGTGCCGATATACGTATTATATATTGGGAAACTTACCTCAGTGTGTATTCCAGATTGCCGTTTATTTACTATACACAAGCTCTAAGTGGAAACTTTTAATAGTCCCAGGAAATAAAGCAATAAGTTACTAATAAGTAAAGTTTTATTCGTATACAAACACAAGCCACTGTAACTTTAATTACAAACTAACTACTAACTAAACTATGTACACAGTTTTTTTTCCCGCACTGGCCACTTAGCTCTCATTAAATTAAAAAGATCACTTTCCGTAAAAAGTTCCGAATTCAAAAAACAAAAATGGAACAAAAACGTTCGCGTGCCCGTACATGTCAGCGAATGCGACCGGCCGGCTTGTTCCGAACGCATGAAACGGATAAATTATATTTCATTTTTCAAATTGTTGGACACCCAAAACCAATTCTTATTGCAAAGGATTAAGATCGCTACCTGAAGGAGTTAGAGACGACCTGAACACGGCAGTGTAGTACATTCGAATACCATTTTCAAATTTTGCTGCGGAAAACTGGCTTTTCCGCTGTCGTTGTAAATGCCAATTTCCTTTTACATATCCAGTATCCTTCTATTTTCAAACTTAACTCAAAAATATTAAAGCTTAGTTCAGCTTGTGTTCTATAGTAGACAATGCGCCACGCAATGACGTTTGCAATGGATAGAGGTGGAAATAGAAAATGTGGTAGGCGTGAAAGAGATGGAGCAAGCAGGGGTAGGTAGCGAGGGTTGCACGCGAGTCTCGAATGGACCTTCAGAGAAGCTATAAAGAATCGATCTTAAGATGGCGATGTTATTTGAAGGTTAAGGACTACGGAACACTAAACTACTAAACTAAATCGGTATTTGGCTTTGAACTTGTCGAGATTTATTTTTTACTTAATTTCTTTAGGCATAACCGTTAGGTTATGTGTATATTTGTTTGGCCAACGTACAGTTATGAATGTTAAAAATATATTCAGACCTCAAAGAAATATACCATTCATTCATTCATAAAGATCAGTGTCGAAATCATATACATACATACATCTAGGTTTAAATAAATTAATAATAATAATAACGCCCTACGATCACATACATAGATCCGACTAACTAGGATTTCCTGTGTCTAGGGACCCAGGGACTATGACCATGATCCCACAACACCCAGACACAGAACAAGTATTTGCGCGTTTTTTTCATAAAAATATCTAGGTTTAGTAATAGGTATTTATCTTTATATCTATTTACTAATGACTTACATAGAAAAACACTTATCAATAAATACTGGATAAAATGTATGTGCTTATCATCATCTAACATCAAAGTTATTCTTCAAAAGCTGAAACCCATTTCCCGCAATCAGTTTTCATTTTGCAGCCAATCACAGACCTGCTAGATACGTCACAAGAAAGTCAAGATATCCATTGACCTATTCCTCCTTCACATGTGAATCGGAAGGATTTCCTTTTGAACTGAACAGGGAACTTGAACTAGGGTTGTCGGTTGCTTGGAAATTTTAGGCGGAATGGGAAGCACGGCGCTAAAAATTTTATCATCCCTGATTTATAAATGGAGAAAAAAGGTGTCCCGTAATTTACCTGGTACCTGAAAAGGGTATCTTAAAAATATATTGATCTATGTAGTATGTAAACAAAGGGTATGTGTGTGAAATTTTATCCATATTGGTACGGCCATTTTACTGTGAAAACCACAAGTGTATCCTATAATTTAAAACTGCGCATAGAATCTATTTCCCATTTTCTCCAATTTCATTCAAATCTGATCAGCGATTACGTGAAGAGAGAACAACTAAACAAACAATTGTACTTTAGAGCACACGACTGAAGTAAAACTTAGTAAACAAAACATGCACACTCTCATTATTATTTATTAACCTTAAAATCAAAGTCAAAGTCAAGGACACAAGATTTATTTGCAAATAGGCTATTTTTAGCACATTTACAAGTCAAACTTATATTAGGTAGGTACTAAACATTAAGTTATTTTAAGCATATAAAATTACAAAGTGCTTATTGTCAAATAATATATAGCAAGACCATTACGATATATATGAGTTTTCAAAAGCAGTTCTTTTTCTCACTACTGGTGCAAGCAATCCGGCACAATGCAGAACAGAAAATTCCGATCCGAAGCTTCGATTACAACTGTGAATAAGAAACTATACAGTGGTGTTTTTTTTACTGTCTTTTACAATATATATAATTTATTAACATAACGAATTATTATGTCGTCGACAGCCCTGCGCCCAAGCGTGCAGAGGACGGCAAAGGGAATGCATGATGAGAGCTCGGATCGCTTGTTTACAACTTTTTGTTGGCGCTCGCGATGACTTCAGAACTTGGCTCTGGTTAAGGAGTTAGTCCAAACTTGTAAACCCTGAGATGCAAACAGGAATGTTGCTAGCACTGAAAAATAAATAGAACAGAAGAAATAATAACAAACGTAAACAGATTTATATGGTTTTCTCATGGATGCTGTTGTCAGAACTGGACTAAATTGAAATGGGACCACAAGTAAAGCGCCAGCTATCAAATAAAAAAAATCATAAAATTGGTTCACCCAGCCATATAATAATAATGATAACGACCAACGATCACATGCACATACATAGATCCTGGACTCTAATTAGAATTCCCTGTGTCTAGGGACCCAGGAACTACGAGGACCATGCTCTTAACACACAGACTCAAAACAAGTATTTGCACTTTTTTATTTTCTTTTATTTTTATTTATTAAGGAGATGCCAAGTAAAGTTTCCTGTACAAGTTGTTGCTGACTGTATCCGCAATGAAGCTCCTTGGTTTAAGAGGCAAGGCCGGGATCGAATTGCGTTTAAGATTCTCGCAAAGTTGTGCTAGTTTGTGGAGAGCCAGAGGCAAAGTAAGTCGTAGATAAATAATGAAGCTCTGGGACTGTAGTTGTAGCCACAATAGCTGTGTGTAACGTTGACAGTACTTTAAATTCAAGTGAGAAAGAGTTAGTAATGTCAATGAGGTAAAAAAACGAGTGTACTTTAGACCACGCGACTGAAGAAAACTTCTTTAGCTACATCTATCGGCCGGTATAACTTTGTTTAATGTTAATATCACCATCTTGAAAATTATAAATTGTTATTTTACCGGACATACCAACATAATAATACAAATGTTTAACTTTGTTATGTTGACAATGGAGATCTACTTTACCAACTCTACTACCAATAACTTTTAACTTCCGTTCGACTCGTCGGCTTATTCCCCAAGGCAAACGTGCGTAAAGAAGCGTTACTTCAAAAATGTGGTCTTATTCTGATGTATATGTTATATACTATTCTATTTCCGGCATTAAGACAAGCAAGTATTTAGGTTTGTCAATAGTCTGTCAAAATATCTGCAAAACCATTTTCCTTCAGCGATTCGCATCAAAGAACATCAAAGGAGCTCGTTAGACTGATCCTTCAATATTCCATACGTATTTATCAGTACACTGCACACAGGCAATAAAAGGAAATGGAGACCTAATCGGGTCTAAACATTTGTCACTCACTCAGTGAAAAATCACTACTTTTACCCTGCTATCTGGGCATGGCAGAGATTGGAGAATTTTAGTTTGACTTAGTGATGGCAATCAAACTTGCGTCGAGTATTTATTTGGAGTTTTATGACGGCTTCTAATTATTATTTTCTATTAGCCGTTTACTAGTTGTAGTTATGAATACTACTCACGTCAGTTTCTATAATATTATAGCTTCTAATTCTACCTATCGGTGGTAGTTGGTCCGTGCAAAGTCCAAGATCACACATGCACTATCATCTCGGTGTTGCCAAGAGAAGCCCAGTCTCTAAGTACTAAATACTCTTGGGGTAAAGAGTGAAATAATCGGTTAATTAGTGCTTCGTAGAGCATCTTCTCTATCACGTGGTGCATTAAAGCGAGAAAAGTCACATAAGGCGCTGGGTGAAAGAGATGACGCTCTACAAAGCCGAATCTAGCCAATTATCTTCATGTTTAAGTCGATGTGCGTCATTTACCTGTATATCAACTTAACGTACCGAGATGACACGAGCCATTGCCTCTCTATCGCGATCGCACTCGATGGCTACATGCTAGCAGTACCCGCTAGTGATGGGAGAAGTGACTGCTCTGTGCGGTGACCTGTAACATCTGTCCCGGTATAATGTATCAGTTCAACGTTTCGAGTGATACAAGGAACCCTCGCCCGCGCCGCCGGTCATATGGAAAAATGAACTTTTAGGAAAAATGTGCTTAGACCACACGACTGACGTAAAGCTTCTTTAGTTTAGCTCCATCTATCAGCCGGTATAACTTTGTTTTTGCTTTGTTTAATGTCAATGACGCCATCTTGACAATTGTAAATTGTCATTTTACCAGACCCACCAACATAATAATACAAATTTTAAGTATTGTAAAAGTAAATTTAATTTTTTACTTTGTTATGTTGAAAATGTGAACCAGTACAACACGCCTTTTTTTTTTACTTCAAACTTGTCTAGCATTTGACCACGCTCTCACCTGGTGGGAAGTGACGATGTGATCGAAGGTGTAGCATGCCTCTCTCTTGCCCCTACAGTAGTACACAAAATGTAATCCTATCTCTTTTTCTATCTCTACTAACTTATATCCCTCTCAACTTCCGTTCGTCTCGTCACACATTCACCAGCTCCTCAAGTCAAGCGTGCTTCTAGAAGTTTTACTTCAATAACGTACCTACATGGATTAATGTTTGGGATGGCCGAGTTTGGTTGAGGATTGTGCTGTCCTGGATCTGTGGTGATCACACACCTTATCTCAGACAGTGGTAGTATGTAGCGGTAATAAAAGGTTGCATTGAAAGCGACGGTTACGTATTAGTTTAAGCTCTCATATTTTAAATTGAATCCAGCAATGAACTTAATTTTTTCGGAAACAAATTCAACTCCTTATTGCATTCACTTTTTTAACATGATCCTCACACAACACAAAACATCAATGCAATTCTTCCACTTGCAATTATAAAGGAACGTTTTAAGATCTAAAAGGTTACTGGTAGGACTTTTCTGCAAAGTTCGTCTAGGTAGGTACCACTGCTTTGCTAGCAATTCTGCCGTCAAGCCAAGCACTACTGCATTCCGGTTTGAAGGGCATTGTAGCTAGTGAAATTACTGGGCAATTGAGACTTTATGATCTGCTCTCACAGTCGAGTAATCTTATTACCAGGCTGTGCTGAAGTCTCAGGATGATGAGCGTGGTGCAGTATCACGCGTAACTTTATATTTTAGAGATCTGAGTGACACTAATCTATTATAGGCGGCCGTGTCGCTTAAAATCAGGTGACCGACTAATTCATCACATCATTCATCTCTTTTCTGTAAAATTTTGTTGTAGACAGGTTATCAAAATGGCCAAACGCACGAAGAAGGTTGGCATCTGGCAAATATGGCACACGTTATGGTGCTTCCCTCCGTAAAATGGTAAAGAAAATGGAAGTGAACCAAGCACGCCAAATACACTTGCTCATTTTGCGGCAAGGATGCCATGAAGCGTTCATTGTGTTGGTATTTAGTCATGCAAGCGCTGCAAGAGGAATGTTGCGGGTGGTGCTTGGGTCTTCTCAACCACAGCAGCATCTTCCTGTAGATCAGGTAAACATTGACATTAGCATAAGTACCTACTAAACATTAAAAAAAAACGGATTTTGAGATAACCGGGAATTAACAAGGTCTAAAAAAGAAATACTTCGTTCGTTCGTTCAAATAGAAAGCGTATAGATCCAGCTCTCAATAGCTGGAATCCCATTCACGTTCAAAGGCACTAAGTAGCAGCCAGCTAATTTCCAGCGTCGTCGTGTCGTGTCGCATGATGTCGCGACTTGTCGCGTTTGAAAGCAGCTAATTATGGCAATGTATGATGCTCTAGGAACAAGCCATTCTTTGTGGTGCGGATGTTTTTTGCGTGTAAATTCTGAGCTTAATTTTGTGGTGTAATAAAGCTGCGAAAATAAGACAGGTTGAGGAATGAACACTATAGATATGATGCTTTTATGCCATCATCATTTGCTATATTTGCTTGCCATCTATCACCATTGTAAAAGTGCAAAAATAGCCTATTTGCAATAATTTTTTTGATTTTGACTTTGAAATCATGGCCCACACTCCCTCCATGTGAGAGAAGCCCATGTCCCAGCTGTGGGTATACGTGCATGCGAATAGTTACCTAGTTTTTAGTAACAGCATTGTATAAATTATCTATACTTCTATACTAATATTATAAACAGGAAAGACTTGTATGTAACAAATTGGCTCAAAAATTACTGGACCGATTTTAAAAATTCTTTCATCATTTGAATGCTACATTATCACTAATTAATATAGGCTATTTAAATTACATGAAAAAATAAGAATCCTTACTAAAACTAAAATTTAAAAAAATGCCTGTAAAATATCTTTCATCGGATGCGCTGCGAAAACTATTGATGATAGAACAAAAACAATTTCCGCAATAATAAAGAACTCATGAACAAAAAATTTCGCGATAGAATGTTTCTAACTATTGTAGTTATGTCACTATGATTATAATTTAGGTATGTCTTGCATTTACGGTACGTTTATGCCAAAATGTTTGAAAAATAAATGTCCACTCGTGCGAAGCCGGGACGGGCCGCTAGTTTTTCATAAAGGGCTGGTTAAGTAGGTTTTGAACTTTAAGTACCTTCGGAGTGTACACAGCAACGTCTTGTTGTCATAGAGTTCATTTCTATATTTAGATGATAGACTGACGTAGGTGCCTATGTAACAGACTGTAAATAAATAACTTGAACTAAATCTGAGAGCAATAAATAAATCAACGCTTTCGGATTTTCTTAAACTGTAACTTTCTTGTAAAGACCAAAATTTCTTGTCTAATGCAATTAAAACTTAGCTCAGCTAATTAACTTACAAAACTATGCTTCAGAAAATACTGATTCCACCCCTCACCTCTCAGCAATAGTTTTAAGTGGCCAGTCGAAGCGGGCGGCGCAGTCAAAGCGCGGCACAGATCAAAGCCTCCGTAATGGCTTTTTAGAAGGACGCGGAGGGGTGAGGCGCGGTGAGGGGTGTCAAGTAGCAGGGGTGCACTACGGGACCGCAGAGGACGTAGAGGTGACATGCAGAAATACTGTGGTAAAGACAGGTCTTTCATTGATAGCTTTGAGAGAAAATATTTCACATTGAACCGGTTATGATAGCTCAATTGGTAGTACCTTCTGAGCTGTAGATTGTGGGTTCGATTCCCACCCAGGACAAACTTTTAACAACGATCACATACATAGATCCTGGACCCTAACTAGGATTCCCTGTGTTTAGGGATTCAGGAACTACGAGGACCATGGTTTGTTGAACATCGATTTTTTTTCTGTGTCTGGATTTTATGTTGTATTCTATATATTATATATATATTTACAAACAAAAATATAAGTATTGTATCAGTTATGTGGTTCTCATAGTACAAGCTTTGCTTAGTTTGGGGCTAGATAGCGCTGTGTTAAATGTCCACAAATATTTATTTATCATTTACATATTTATGATGAAAATGGATTCGCCTATGGATACAATACGTTGGCTGAACTAAACCAACGTAATTTACTATACACGACTAATTGGGACCTTGCCTTCACTCGGGCAAATACGGGAACGAGCGTCGGCAAAGTCGATCTTCCAACAGTTGACCTTGTGTGGTGGAAGCAGTGCAAAACTTCTTTCGAATTTTTTATTTGTCTTTCTGCATTTTATGTCAGTTGCACAGAATCAGTTTCGAGCCTGCTGCCAAGATCAATGCTATTGAAACTAACAAGACTAAGATAATAGTGCTAACTTACATGACATCATAATTACAAAAATAATAATATAACAAAAAAACGAGTGTGCTTTAGACCACACGATTGAAGTAAAACTTCTTTAGTTTAGCTCCATCTATCGGCCGGTATGACTTTGTTTTTTCTTTGTTTAATGTCAATGTCGCCATCTTGACAATTGTAAATCGTCATTTTACCGGGCATACAACATAATAACACAAATTTTTACCTTTGTTATGTTGACAATGGAGATCTACGTGAACCAACTTCAACTTCTGTTCGCCTCGGCGCGGCGAGACCAGGTTTGTTTGCGCCTAGGAATTAGCGAGAGACAGTTTACCATTCTTGGGATGCTTATTCTGGAGATAAGAAATTTTGGTTTTATTTCAACATTTTTTTATGTTAAGGATTGATGTGACGAGCTAGCCGTTCGCCTGATGTTAAGGGACATGGCTGCCCGTATCAGTTGCAGTGTCACTCGGAATTCTAAATTATATAGTTTCGCGTGCCACTGCACTGCGCACGTCATCCTGAGATTACTAGAGTGTAGTCGGGTCATAAAATCCCATTTGTCCAATAATTTCACTAGTTACATTGTCTTTCAAACCGGAACACAGAAATGCTTGCGCACTACTGCCGGGCGGCAGAATAACTGGAAAAGCGGTGGTACCTACCTAGATAAACTTTGCAGAAATGTACTACCACCCAAGCAATGGCTGAACTTAGGCAATAATATAATAACTACAACTATTACACGGCTAACACTCACGAGATACAGTCGAATAACTCGACCGGTGTTCGGGCAATAAAGATGCCCATCCTCGAGGAGTACGCGCGGCGGCGGTGGTGGCGGCTCGGCGCTGATGGCGCCGGCGCTGACGGCCATGGTCCGCAGTCAGCGCCGAGCCGCCACCACCGCCGCCGCGCGTACTCCTTGAGGATGGGCATCTTTATTGCCCGAACACCGGTCGAGTTATTCGACTGTATCTCGTGAGTGTTAGCCGTGTAATAGTTGTAGTTATGAGTACTACTCACGTCAGTTTCTATAATAATATAATAATAATAATAATAATATGTGTGGACACCTCACACAACGCCATCTAGCCCCAAACTAAGCAAAGCTTGTATTATGGGAACCAGATAACTGATACAATACTTAAATACTTTTTGTTTGTAAATACATACATAGAATACAATATAACACCCAGACACAGAACAAACATCGATGTTCATCACACAAATGTTTGTCCTGGGTGGGAATCGAACCCACAACCCACAGTTCAGAAGGCAGGGTTCCTACCAACTAAGCTATCGGGCCAGTCGAATCGCAATGATGATGGATGACGTCTGCTGACCACCGAGAATTCCCCCAAGCTCCATCTCATTGTGACAGAACCCTCCGGATGACATCATGATTGGTTGAACCACCCTTCTTATTGGTTGAAACCCAAACTTAATAAAGTTGAAGCATATCGTCTTGAAGCAGCACCCCTACCGCGTAACCGTTCTGGGAATCGGCTTCGCCTGCCATCTTGCACGCTCCAGTTAACAAGTCCAAGAGTGCGAGCAAGAGAGAACACGATTACGATCTCCACCAGACTTACGCGGTAAGGCCCCAGGTCGTCCAAGTAAAAGAGCACTTATAAAATTGTCTCCATCCAGAATAAGAGTCCGTCTCGGTCAGGAGCCGCTGGGCGCGACCCACATCCTTTCAGCGCATTTACTGTATCTCTGTTTGACATCGCAATCGCGCCGAGACGCCGCTGAATCCACTTTTCATCTGACTTCTGTGGCTGGTCCATAGAGACCGGATGCTGTTTAAATTGTTCATATAGATAGATAGGTAAACTCTTCCTGTAAACGCACACCTATTATTAAAATGTAAAAGAATACAACGAATTACAAGATGTGGGGAACAATGGGCGACCTTATCGCTAAAAGAGATCTCTTCCAGGCAACTTTTGGACGTCTCTACGTCCAAAAGCTTTATACTTTTTTTTGACATTTCACACAGCGCCGTCTAGTCGTACGTTACGTTGGTTTAGTTTAGCCAACGTATGGCGAAACCTTTTTCATCATAAATATGTAAATGATAAATAAATATTTGTGGACATTTCACACAGCGCCATCTAGCCCCAAATTTAGCAAACCTTGTACTATGGGAGTCAGATAACCGATACAATACTTAGATACTTTTTGTTTGTAAATACATACGTAGAATACATAATCGTTAAGGACGGAGTGCACATTAACTATATACTAATGAGATAATTTACGATGATATAATATTTAGATACTGCGGCGTAGATTTATTCAGTGAAGTATGGAGCTTTTTTTTTGGTTTGGCTCCACACTTTTGTGTATTTAGCCGGTGTCAAGTTAATTATATAATATCATGTGTCAAGTCAACTCGGAGTCCAAGTCATCAAGTCAAGTCATAGTCTAGTCAAGTCATACAATTCTAGTAAAGTGGTGGCAACTTTACCAGAAGTTTCTATGGAGTTTTGGAAACAACACGAAAAGAGATGTTTCACTATAATTATACCACTTTCCCACACTCACGCCTGTAATCCAGCACTTAACGAATAAAATGCCACCAATTTTATGCACTAACACTGAAAGTAACACAAGTTTTGGAAAACAATACAATGCGGTGACGCGATCTTTTTCATTTTCCCGCCAAAACTCCTATGGAGCTATGGCGAGGGGTATGCTTCAGGGTTTTCTTGCGTGAGAAAACCTGGAATTTGAAGATCCGCAGTTGAACTAAAGCTACATCGCTCGCAGAAGCGACAATAAATGGAGTGCTGTATAACTTAATTCCCTATTTTATATCAGTAAACATTGTTGCCTACACCCATCGTGAAGTTTGATTACCTATCACAACATCCGGTAGCTCCGCCTATATCTCTTCATTATTTCCCATCACTATTTTAGTTTACTTTTCTCCCTTCAACCCCTCACAAAACTTACAGTACAATTATAGCCCAAGAAAATCACCAACACACAGCACATTCAATGTTCAACCCTAATGTAAAGAGATACGGTAGATTAGAACTAAACTTATAAGTTTAGGGCTAATGTTGACAGAAAATACAATTTCCGGCGGATTCCGCACGATTTGCAGGTAATTGCACTCTTGCTGTGACGTCGTTTCAACACAGAACTCGCCCTTTACTTTCAAGATCCTGAATGCTGACGCGACCCCCTCTCGCCCCACTCCACACATACCATACTGCACACATAATATTATATGTACTGTAGGTATAGTAGATAAGTAATCGCTTAACATCAGGTGAACATGAGCTCGTCACATCATTCATTAACATTAAAAAAAAACTGCTACAAGAAAACAAAAAACAAGTAAAAAATAAAATCTCTGACATAAAAAGGAACACTCTTGTAACAATTAAATAGCATTTTGAAAAAAAAAAGGCATGCGTTAAGCGTATAACACCCACTTTTTGCATCGGGGATCAGAAGTATTACTCGTTGTCATTACAAATCATATATTAGGTCTTTACCTATGAAATTGCCGTTTTGTTTGAAAAAAGTTAAAGTATTTTTTTTTCGAACTTATTTATTTCTTTTATTCAAAGTATTCACCCCTGCAATCAATGCATCTTTGCCAACGCTGTGGCAGTTTATGGATGCCCTTCTTGAAAAAATCAGCAGGACGGGAGACAACAAACTCTTCAAAGGCGTTTTGTACTGCCTCTCGGGAATTGAATTTTTTTCCCGCTAAAAAGTTGTCCAAATTTTGGAAAAAGTAATAGTCGGTAGGCGCAAGATCTGGTGAGTATGGTGGATGAGGGAGAGCTTCCAAACCCAACTCATGCAGCTTAGAGACGGTCTGTTGTGCAGTATGGGGTCGCGCGTTGTCGTGAAGTAGCAGTGGAGACGACCGATTGACCAAAGCTGGTTGCAGACGTGCGAGTTTCGCCATCATTGTGGTCAGTTCTTCAATGTACACATCTGCAGTAATGCTCTCGCCGTTTTGTAAAAAGCTATGATGAATCACACCAGCACTAGACCACCAAACTGTGACCATCACCTTTCTAGGGGTCATTTTTCGTTTTGCACATTGCTTTGGTACCGAACCAGGATCTAACCAACTTGCTGAGCGCTTTCGATTATCAAAAAGAATCCATTTTTCGTCGCACGTAACAATTCGGTTCAAAATTCCTTCATTTCTGTGCCTGTTAAGCAGCGCAAGGCAAGTCTCGACGCGTACGTTGCGCTGGCGATCGTTAAGTTCGTGGGGCACCCATCTATCAAGCTTTTTTATCTTGCCAATCTGTCGCAAATGGACCAATATTGTTTTGATGCTAACATCAAAAGCTGCTGCCAGCTCAGCTGTAGATTGAGATTCATCAGCTTCCACAATCGCCTTTAATTCATCATTGTTGACCAAAGTTTCCGGACGACCACGAGGTTCATTTTTCAAGTCAAAATTCCCAGAACGGAACCGAGCAAACCAATAACGGGTTGTACGTTCGTTTGTACAGTTCTCTCCGTAAACGTCGTTGATGTTACGTGTCGTTTGTGCCGCGTTGGTGCCACGACGGAACTCATGTTCCATAATTACACGAAATTTCAAAGTATCCATTATGAGGAAAAATGTTGAAATGTAATGAAAATACAACGCTAATCAATAAACAAAAGACTTATATTGTAAATAGAATGTCATATTTTTAAAATAAAATTAATTTTAATTTAGAATTCATAGCCAATCAAAACTTTTTTTGTTTGAAAAAGTCTGTACTGCTATACGGCAATTTCATAGGTAAAGACCTATTATTTATTATTATTATCTTTAGTTCTTTAGCTTCCTCTTTTCATAACTTGTGCCTATTTTTAAATACCACTAGCGCCATCTATCGATTCTGTTAAGAACCTCAACCTTGACTTGTGTGACGTCGCTCTCTTTGACTTTATAGCTAATGAATTAAATAACTTACAATGTAGTAAATATGTCCATAAAAATGAAATCTTTATTTTTTATTATTCATTGCAACAGCATATAATACATAAAATAGTACTATTTAACAAAATGTGCGTTGGCCGGGAATCGAACCCGGATCAACTGCTTGGAAGGCAACTATGCTGACCATTACACCACCAACGCATCTGTTAGGAAGGTCGAAATTTAATTTCATTATCAAATATGATTTTTGTGTTTGTAATAATTTGATTAGATTTGGAATAAAAAGTTATAGAAAGGAATGACTATAAGATAGGTACCAAAGCTATACCTACAGTAATTTTTCTCAAACACCAATATTTTTAGCTGACAACTTAAAGGTTAGAAAAACTTAGAACAATTTAGTTGCTTGTTTTTTGATAATATGGAGTTATGACCTAATTTCATGACTTTCTGATGGTATAATACAGATATTTAATCCGGGTATAGGCAAAAAAAACCTTCCGAACTGCTGTTTTTTTTTATTAACGCTCTAATGCTTTTTCTATCGACCTTTACTGCATCACCGGACGATGTGTGATCTATCCGATATTAAGGTCCGTATTACAGAACGATGCTCAGTCATCGATCGATGCTCAAGTAGAGATTTCATTCATAAAGTGATCAATTATTGAATGAAATCTCTGCTTGAACACCGTTTGGTGACTGAGCATCGTTCTGTAATACGAACCTAAGTAACAGTGACTGCAGCAACATAACCTCAAAGGTACAATGTACCAACTTACAAAAGCTAATTTATACAGGGATGACACTACACCGATCTTAACTTAACCCGGAGGCGCTCGCGCGGGACAATGCGGCCGCGGGAGCGAGCGGGGAGGGGCGAGGGGGGGTGTCGAGTACGCCTCTGTAATCAGGGCTAATAGAAGCGCGTATGCTTTGATCTGCGCCTCAAAGCGAGTAGGGCCGAACTCGCGAGACGAGCGTAGAGTTAGCAACGTGAAGATCGGAACTTTTAAAGGTTTCTGAACTTTCTGATGCTTGGATGAGTGAACCCCCATCTTAAGAACTAGAGGATTAGTTATCCTTAATTCCCAATCACTTCGTATCCAATTTTCTTGGTCTCGAGATTTTTGGGATCGATATCATTTAGTACAGTCATGTAGACTCAAATTTATCATTTTTAATTAGTGATGACGCTGAAATCACAGATTTGATCCGTTAAAAATTTGACTAAGTTCCGTATTACAAAAGGATGCTCAGTCATCGATCGGTGCTCAAGCAGAGATTTCATTCATAAAGTGATCAATTAGAGAATGAAATCTCTGCTTGAGCACCGATTGATGACTGAGATCGTTCTGTAATACGGACCTAAATGTAACTACGAATGGTAGGACTTTTCTGCAAAGTTCGTCTAGGTAGGTACCACCGCTTTGCCAGTTATTCTGCCGCCAAGCAGTAGTGTGCAAGTGCTACTGTGTTCCGGTTTGAAGGGCACTGTAGCTAGTGAAATTACTGGGCGATTGAGACTTTATCATCTGATCTCACAGTCGAGTAATGTTTTTACCAGACTGCGCTGATGTCTCAGGATGATGTGCGCAGTGCAGTGTCACGCGATACTTTAGAGTTCCGAGTGGCACTGTTTGTCGTAGTCTATGGAAGGTTTAAATGGTGAAAAAATAAGAAGTGCATTTTTGGTCAGGGTAAAACTGTAATAACTGAACAGTAATGGGCGGCCATGTCGCTTAACACCAGGTAAACGACTAGCTCGACATCATTCACTAACATGAAAAAAACATACTAATGATCATTGCGTTTTAATAAAAATAATTTCTTATTATTTTTTAGCCTGCACTAGGCAGTAAATAACCACTCATTTCAGCCACATACATGGATCCTGGAACCTAACTAGGATTCCCTGTGTCTAGGGACCCAGGAACTACAAAGACCATGGTCCCCCAACCACCACACCACAGAGGCTGTGATGTAATATCTATGCTACCCTCTTACCTAGGTAGAGGTAGATAGATAGGTAGGTAATTCCACCGCGTCGCCTCTAACGCCTCCTAGCCCCACGCCGCAAGGTAAGCCACGGAAACGCTGAAGAGTCTAAGCGTTGCAAGTGCAATATTGTTTTCATTCTGCTTTGCGGCGCCGCGTCCTGTAATTGATTCTTTTGTGGTATAATTGCGAGATCGCATCGAGTCGAGCGCGTGTCCCTCAGACCATTCATATTCAGCGGTAACGTGACGTTTAGTGCTCAGCCTTAATTGGTTTTCTTATTTCCTCCCATTGAGTGGGGTTTGTTTTGTTTGATGTGAAAGGTAATTACGGATGGGAATTTTAATTAATTGGATTGGATTGAGTGTCTGTGAAAAATGATTTGGTGCTATTTAGGTGAAAATAAAGTAAACATAATCCGGCATGATGAATCGCGGGCGTTTCACTTGTAAAGTAGCGTTAGGTTAACTAAAAACGGCAAACATAGGCTATGATTCGTATCAGTCAGTCAGACAGTCAATTAATGTAGGCCTATACCTTTATATTTATTTTATTTTATATCATAGGCGCACATAATAGATCATAGAAATTACATTTACAAACAACATGATTTAAAAATTACACAATGAACAATTGTATAATCCAATCACATGCCTGACTTAAAACAGAATTTAAAAAAATATTCCCATAGTACAAGCTTTGCTTAGTTTGGGGCTAGATGGCGTTGTGTGAGATGTCCACACATATTATTATTATTATAATTCTTACTGAATAATTTTTATATAACTGTATCTAAATATATCTACCAATAAAGTAGACACATAATTGACCGTAGAGTAACGAAAAGAAAAAAAGAGGAACGAAAACATATTTTTCCCTTTTTTTAAATTACTCAATCGATCTTCGGAATTAAAAAATATAAATTTTTTTTTAATAATGTAAATGCCGGTTTTGAACCCAATTTGAACTTCTTTATGAATAAGTCAATAAAATATTGATAAACGGATCGCTATTATTATAGCTCACTGGTGTCTTTGCCCTCAATATATGGTATACTAGCTGATCCGCCCGGCTACACTTCACACCCTTCAACCTTGACCAAGAGAATCTTCTTCTTCCTTTTTCACCTTTTTGAACCTTCCCTAGACCACGACAAACATTTCATAACCAAAACCAGCTAAATCGGCCCAGGTTATAGCGAGACAAACGAACAGCAATTGATTTTTATATATATAGAATATGAGCTTCTGTTTGGAACGCTGAGGTATTGTACAATGTACAGTAGCTATTCAATCAACAAATCAAGACACGGCCATAAAATCGAAAGAAACATACACGATAGCTGTAATCCAAAATTGTTACACAACAAACTACTATATTTACCTAACGCTTCCGCTATCTGCATTTACACGTGTAAGTAAATAGCGAGTATGTCGCCTAGAAAGGAAATAATCCAGTTATTCATGATATTATCGGCAGTAAATAGTTTTATCTTACCTGGTGACCGAGGACAGTGATTGATACCGTCGGCAGTATTTATTTAAGGTCCACCGATAAGGGAGTGTATGTTTGATTTTGTCCTAAAAATATGCGTTATCTTGGAGATACGCTGTTGGGTAGTGGCTAGTCATATCGGCTTCCTTTTGGTTGGCTTCCATCTTCGATAGGTTTAGAAATAATTTACATTAATTCAAATTTAATTTTAAAGTTCAACTTAGAAAAAATCTTGCACGACTATATTATATGATTTTAGCGAAGTAAAAAAAAAGTTATGTCTCTAAAATCTGGCAGGATTGATTTTGAATATTGATCCAACGAAAGTTGATAAGTCAAACGCATTATTCTAACATTAAACTGCCTCTGTGGTGTGGTGTGGTGGTTGAGCGGATCGGCTCATAGCCTGGAGATGGTGGGTTGGATTCCCGCGGCAGGACAAGTATTTCTGCACAGAAAACGAACGCAATTTTTTGTGCTGTGTGTGTTGTGGGACCATAGTCCTCGTAGTTCCTTACAGCCTTTTTAATAAACACGAACTAGCTTTAGACTAGTTACACCAACTTTTGTCTCTTTCGATCCAGCTAAATATTCTAGTAGCAAAAAAAGGACAAAAGCTGAAGTAACTAATGCCAGACTAATACCCGTTTATTAATGAAGCTGTTAGTGTCCAGATGCAGGTCCAGGATATCTATGTATGTGATCGTTGGGCGTTATTTCTTTCTTTTCTTTCAAACCATACCTAACGTAGTCTGTGAGACGTGTTCAAATTCCTAACAGAATTTCTGACCTGAATCATTGGTAATTCTGCTTCAGTATCGGTCCCCTTCAATTCCAATTGACCTACAATTCTAATACATTCCAATAAAATTAATATATTCCCGACTGTTACTCTCGAATAGTATGTCGATTTCTTGACCAGGTTTCTCGGATCTCGCTGCGTGAACTCACCTTCTGAGGAAGAGCATCGGATATGCTCGAAACCTGGTCGAGAAATCGACATACTATTCGTAAGTAACAGTCGGGAGTATATTAATTTAAAATTAATCACACTCATGAGAATTTTAATACTAAAATTCCAATAAAAGTTGAATAATACCTTATTAATAGATAGACTCCAATCTTCCATATCTTTCAATTATTTCGACACAACTGTTTACGGTACCATAGTTTATGGTCACGAGGCATACATTAACCTTGGCACCTATAACAAGACCAAATAAAAGATACTTCATTCAGGAACCCATTCGCACGTCATCGCCGCAGTTGGGAAACTGTTCGAGCGCTGCGCTCGAGAAAACAAAACAAACTAGCAGAATTATTATCGACATACCCTCTTATTTTATCACTATTTAGTAAATTCTAATGTGTGTCGACGTTCATAGAAACCAGAGTGGGTCGTAAATCCGTTCGCGGGGCAGTTAGGAGGCCTTGATGTAGTATACTTACATCTGTTCAAATAAACACTCAGTAAAATTATGATCGTCTGCGCTAACGCGGAGCGTGATACTGATAATATACGTCGTAATAATTCTTACATCAAAGCGAAATACATCGATTCGCTAATGCCCTCGTAGATGTATGTATTTCGTTCATGTAAATTGAATTAATCATGATGATTCGTTGCAGCGTAAATGTATCTTTACCAAAAAAAGCATAAATACTTGTTCCGTGTCTGAGTGTTGTGGGACCCACTTTTTATTAAAAAATGTGTGTAGACCTTTTTTATTGAAGTCTCGTTACAAAAGTACATCAAAGGGCGTCACTAAAAATCAAAAACTTAATTATAATAGTACGAGCTTCTGCCCGCAGCTTCGCCCGCGGCGTGGCCTATGGGAAAATAATTCAACCACCCATTTCACCCTCTTAAGGGTGGAATTTCGAAAAATCCTTAGCGGATGTCTACGTCATAACATCTACCTGCATGCCAAATTTCAGCCCGATCTGTCCAGTGGTTTGGGCTGTGCGTTGATAGATCAAAATGTCAGTCAGTCAATCAATCAATCACCTTTGAGTTATATATATTTAGATAGTAAGTAAGTAAATGTTCATGATATTGATCAGTTAACGTTGCGATTCGTCCGCATGAACCATAGCGTGAAATATCAAACCCTAAACTGGTGGTCCAAGCCGCTAGCTGCGCCGTTGCTGGTGACAGCTGCACGCAGCCGACCGCCGCTGACATGACGCCCAGTTCCGATTGCTGCCTGTGTACGCATCGTTGGAACCGTTTAGATAACATTTCTGCGGATACTTGGGTAGATGTGTTTACATAGTTTACTACAAAATATGGAGATGATTTCAGATATTTAATTTTAATTAAATAGTGTTTCACGAAATATTTTGATCAGGATTTTGGATTAGGATTAGTTGATCATGATTATTATAATAATATTAGTCGAATCATTTAATATGTAAAATTTATATTGAAAAATACATTGTAATGATTGACAAATAAACAAGTCTGACCTTTCCTGTTTTGAAGTAAAAGTTTTTTCCGCACGTTTACGAGTAAGCTGGTGAATGCGTAACAAGGCGAACGGAAATTGAGAGGGAGATATATGTTAGTGAACGTAGATCTCCATTGTCGAGATAAAAATTACTTAAAATTTGTATCCAATTTACAATTTTATACATATAAAATTCAAAGTCCTGACTGACTGACTTATATATCAATGCATACCCTAAGCCGCTGGTCGTAGAGACTTTTGAGAAATTTGGAGGGTGTGTTTTTTGTAATCCACTAAGAAAGGGTATTTCACAAAATTCCATCCCTAAGAGGGTGAAATGGTTGGTTGAATTATCTATGAAATATTTTCTTCTTCGTTTCCTATAGGCCGCGGGCGAAGCCGCGGTAAAAAGATAGTTGTAGTATACAATTTACAATCGGGGGGCGAGTTGGCTGAACTGCGGTCGCGACCCCTTCTCGCCCCCGGTACGGCGGACGAGGTGCTCACGGGGGGGTTTTAGTGGGCTCGAGTCCCACATACCCCCTGCCACCACCTCCGTGGTAGCAGGGAATGCGAGGGCATTCCCCCACCTCAAAAAAAAAAAATACAATTTACAGTGGTCACGATGGCGACATTAATATTAAACAAAGTTATACCGGCCGATAGATAGAGCTCAAGATGTATTACTTCTTTAAAAAAATATTTAAAAAGGAGTGTGCTGTAGCCCACTGGCACACTCGTTTTTATAATTTTTAATTATCATATTGCTCTGTGTAACCTACTATACTCTATATTTACATCTGTCTTATTAATCCTCTATATTTACATCTGTCTTATTATTTAAATATAAATCACCAGTATCAATATCTAACACATGACCCTAAAAAAATACTGTCTACTACTTTTTTTAATGTTTTGGCTCCACACTTTTGTGTATTTAGCCAGTGTCAAGTAATTGATAATTCATCAAGTTAATAATATTTCACGCAAACATGTGTCAAGTCACAGTCGAAGTCATCAAGTCAAGTCATAGTCTAGTCAAAGTAATACTCCTAGTAAAGTGGTGGCAACTTTACTTGAAGCTTCTATGGAGTTTTGGAAACAACACGAAAAGAAAAGTTTCACCATCATTATACCATTTTCCCACACTCACGCCTGTAATCCAGCACTTAACGAATGAAATGCCACCAATTTTATGCACTAACACTGAAAATAACACAAGTTTTAGAAAATAATACAATGCGGTGACGCAATCTTTTTCGCTTTCCCGCCAAAACTCTTATCCTCTCTTACTAGTTATATAAACGCGTGTTGTGTATGTGTAATTATTGTGTATGTTTACTGAACGTTGAAATGATAAAAAGTTAGTGCATAAAATGCCACCAATTTTATGCACTAACACTGAAAATAACACAAGTTTTGGAAAATAATACAATGCGGTGACGCAATCTTTTTCGCTTCCCCGCCAAAACTCCGTCTACTACTTTAATCAACAGTAACTACCGCCATCTAGCGGCTACACGTCCAGCGTTGTCCGGACGTGTAGCCGGTAGATGGCAGCAGTCTCATGGTCTCGGCGCCGGCGACGGGTTACAATTTCCTAACTGTCGCTGTGACGCGATGACGGTGCACTCACGCTTCCTATTGCTTGACGTCGTCGATAGGGGGCTACTCTTTACTTACAAATCACACAATCTAAAAAATAACATTACTTAATTGTTACCTACTGATACTAACATACATTTTTGTGAGCATAGTGCGTGTCCAAGTAGTATTAGAAATTTGGACTTTCTGTCTGTTTCCTTAGCCTCTTTGGACTAAGCAAATAAAATCTTGAATACGTTTAGTATGAAGTGCTTATAATTGAGCCCTTGACAACGCCGGCTTATCTCATTTCTCATTTCTGATTCTGATTCCACCTTTCAGAGAAACTTCAGAGTTTTGCCAGATAATTGGATATTTAAACATAAACCAGATGCCAAAAAGAATTAAGAGACTTCATTAGTGTCTTGTCTCCACAAGACATTTATGAAGGCTCTTAATACTTATCTACCGTTGGATGCAAGAGGAAAGTAGCTTCTCAAAATGGCAGTCTATGAGGCATAGGCCTGCTGAAGTATTATATATATACGAGTTTATTAAGCTTTACATTACTGTACTCGCCATCTAGTCCTTTTATCAAAGTATTTCTATTGAAATCATTAGTTGTGTAGTTATCGCTAGGGGCCCTGTGCTGGCTTTCAGATAAATATTGTACGATAGAAGACAGTGGGTACAGTAATGTTTAACAGTAATGTTTTGTAACGTTACGCCGTTGTCGCCGCCCGAGACACGTCTTGA
The DNA here is from genome assembly GCA_905220475.3 of Ennomos fuscantarius. Lineage (NCBI taxonomy): Eukaryota > Metazoa > Arthropoda > Insecta > Lepidoptera > Geometridae > Ennomos > Ennomos fuscantarius. Next base: position 15,320,031 of record HG992035.1, read on the forward strand.
GCGACTCGGGTGATCCTACAGCAGCCGTAGTATCGACAGCGCTACGATCACCGGACCAGTCTAGCCCTTGTGGCTCAGGTCCGCTTTCGGCACCGGTATAGGATAGCAGCGCAACACAATCAGACACCGACCCCGCGAGCGAGGTCGGCGTACCCCCCGTAGGTTAGCTAGAACGGTCGCTACTTTCAATAGGGTCCACTCTTCCAGTGGACGTAGTCTTCTCGATCCTCTTATCCCGGCAACGGCCCAGGCCCAGGCTCGCACCCCAGGGGTGCCCTTGAGCTAGTTGCCTCCCACATTTGACGGCTGGGCGCCTTAAGCGCCTGCCCTTCCGACCGGTGACGCTGTAAAGGTCGGTGAGAGAGACCAACAGAATTAGCGCGTCAAAAAAAAGTAATGTAAAGTTTGAATAGATTTGTGGTACTACAGTATATGGTAGCCCCTTTTGCTTTTCATTCGAATCAAAACGTGAGGGCTTTTAGGCTGTGTCAGCAGTCGGGAGCGACAACAATCCAACTGGCAGTGATGAACTGACAGATTTACAGAGCAAGTACTTTGGGCAGAATCAAGTCCATATGTCGATTCGGTATGACGTTGGCGCTGGCGTATTTAAATCATTCTGTATATTCAGCATAGCGATGGCATAGTGGTATTTTATCTAAGACTTAAGGCGAGATTAAATAGCAACCCTAATCATTAATAACTAGTTTTACCCCGCGGTTTCACCCGCGGATAAAAAGTATTTTAATTATTTGCTCATCCCATGGGAAAATTTCACTTTTCCGGGATTAAATGTAGCCTATATGTTAATCCAGTGTATAAGCTGTATTGGTACCGAATTTCATGCAAATCCATTCAGCCGTTTGAGCGTGAAGGAGTAACAAACATACACACATACAAACTTTCGCCTTTATAATATTAGTGTGATAGTGTGAAGTGTGATGGATACTTCAGAAATGTAATGAGTCTGTGGTAATATTGTACCTATATGTTGTGGCAGGTTCACTCAGTTTGTTCATTCAATTTCAACCTCAGTTCATTCTCTATGATAATGCATCGAAATCCTGTACGTTTAGTCTGTACCGTAATTATTATTTGTTATAATCGCCACCTCTTATAAGTTTTAAAATATCATCTTAAAATATTGAGTAGAATTAATGCGGACTTTATTTTATCGCCAAATCCTTTTTTTATTGTTTGATAGGTTTGCGTTTGACCACCATCTCACCTGATGGTAAGTGACGATGTGGTCTAGGATGTAACACGCTAGTCCTTGTCCCACACTTCACGCTACTGTGTAGAATCCTGCCCGAATGTAAACATGTTTGATGTTTTCACAATTCAGTAGCAAATCTAGCGGTTTAGTCATTGTTTTTTCACCAATCGGTGTCTAGCGGACTATAATTCGGTATTTAGTGGATTCCGTAAAAATATCTTTCATATCTCTGTAAAAAGGTAAACAACTACCGATGACGTAATAATCATCATCTAGACTCTCTTACCCCCCATGTCATCCAAAATAAACAAAGCAAAGACCCCCCCCCTTTCTTGGGACTATATGACAGGTGCTTATATGACATAAGTACCGTACAGAATAATAATAATAATATTTGTGTACATCTCACACAGCTCCATCTAGCCCAAAACTAAGCAAAGCTTGTACTATGGAAACCAGATAACTTTAAATTATTTGTTTTATATAAAAATATTAGGTAAGTATATATAGAGATTATATATATATACACGCCTTACAGACTGACATTACGACAGAGAATACCACGGTTACAAAAAGATCGCCCCCGGGTGGGCTTGAACCACCAACCTTTCGGTTAACAGCCGAACGCGCTAACCAATTGCGCCACGGAGGCAGATGAGCAATGTAGTGAAATAACTATTAGGTTTGTAAGACAACTATTGAGTGACAAAGATAGAAACATAAATAGAAGCGTCTTACCTGTAAACCTGTTTTCTACCTGTACATTGACTATCACCTCCTCAACACAAAAATGTGTGCATGAACTGTGTTTATTGAGGCTTTGAATAAAAGAAACACAGATCTTAGTTGGAAAACCTTACGCGTTTAGTTAAAGTTATTTGTTAAGTTGCACCTTAGTTGCTGAGATTGAGGTTATGTTGACAAGCTTTTAGCTAAGTAAGCTCGTGATTTGAGAATGAAGTAAACATTATACGCGAGTAATTTCGTAGTGAAGTGTTTCGTTGTTCCATGTTGAAACAGTTCGGTGCATTAATTGGTCTTATTTTAGTTAGTGTTTTAGTTTTATTGTACCTAATTGAGGTGTTGTGCTCTACTATCTACAGTTATCTGATAGTATCTTTCTCAACTCTATTATTTGAATAAAAGTAGAGATAGTTTTTAGTTAAAAGTTCCAAAGACGGTCAAGATTTTTCCTGTGAAAAAGAAACTGTCGGTGCCAATGGCGAACCGAGGGCCGGGCACTTGCTGTACTTCTTCAGTGGAGAGAGCTGGTCTTCCAGGCCTTTTGAGGGATCTGCAGCGCCTCTCGGAGGACCAGGATTCCGCTGACCTGGTCTTCATTCTTGGAACTGCAGAGGAGAAAGTTTACGCGCACAAAATAATCTTAATCGCGAGGTAAGAGAACAAAAAGTAATTCCCGTACCGGGAATCGAACCCGAGCCTCCTGGGTGAAAGCCAGGTATCCTAGCCACTAGACCATACGGGAGATGAGAAGACTGACGAAAATAACTATTACATTCAAAGTAATATGTTTTATTAGGAATTACTAAATAGTTATTTTCTTCAAAAAAAATTTTTTTTTCACGGCAAATTGCCTTTATTTTTCAAATACTACAATGATATAATATCTAATACTAAAAACTACCTACTACTACAAAAAAAAAACATTTGAACTATAGTACTGGCTGCGATGACCTGTAGACAGTCCAAATGCTCCAGCCCACTACCAGTAGGTAGCGTACCAAACATGCTGCCAGCATTGCCCCGTTGAATTGCAATGCTTATTCGTTGTGCCAAAATAGTGCCAGCATATTGGTCACGCGTAGCGTCGACCAGGCTCTCTGATAAACTTTTGAAAACGCAATGAGCTCCCGGTCCCCAAGGACCCAGGGTCTCAACACCAAACGGAAAAATAATTTACATGTCAAAATACTTATAAAATATAAAAATATGCTCCACAGTGCGAATGTATGTACCGACTTGATGAGCCGCGACTTAACTTCAGCTTTCCAAAAATGTAATACTGATTATGATTACGCGAAAATCACATTCGTCTTGTCCACCCGCCTACATTTTCTACAGATGTAACGCCATCTATCGAAATAATTTGTTGCGTACAAACCTTCATAGATGGCGCTCATTGACAAATTAGGAAAGCATTCTAGGTACATCGTAGAGAATTAAGTAACTGTTGAGACTAGACTATGACTTAACTTGATGACTTGGACTGTGACTTGACTTGACACATTATATGATATTAATTAACTTGAGATACTATCAATCAATTACTTGACACTGGCTAAATACACAAAAGTGTGGAGCCAAAACCTACCAAAAAAAAAAGTAACTGTTTTGTTTATATCTAGTAATAATAAAAACATAATTGGTCTAGCCCACAGAAACTGATGTCAAGACTGTGGTCTAGCCTCAATTTTAGCACTTTAGCTGTAAGTACGTAGGTACCTCCACCACACATCGCAGCTGTGAATTTTAAAATAATAAGGGAAGCTTTCTTCTGGAACGTAGGTAGGTCAAATATAAATAAAAAAATTGATATTCCCGATATTTAAATCTTATATAGCGTCCATTTTGTAAGAAAGAAAGAAAAAAGAGATGTCCCTACTGTATCATTTAAATAAAAATAAAAAAACAAATACATTAGTAATATATTAAAAAAGAGCACGGACCCAGGAGCCTGTGATAAAAAAGCATTAAAAAAACTTAGGTAGGTGAATTTCAAAGTATTTGTATTATAGGTGCTACCAATAACTATACAAAATTATAGATATGTTATTATCGGTTTGTACCCTATAAACTTACCTTTAACTTACTACTACTCTACAAACTGTAGTCATTGTACTTAGTATAACGCTGTTTAACGCACTGATTAACTAGGTAAATCTTACTTAAGTACTCACTTACTCCATATAGAAAAAGGTACCATACTTAGGTTAGGTTATAGATGTCCATATATCTATAGTAATAATAATAATAAATATCTGTGGACATTTCACACAGCGCCATCTAGCCCTAAACCAAGCAAAGCTTGTATTATGGGAACCAAATAACTGATACAATACTATAATATTAAATGCTTTTTGTTTGTAAATACATACATATAATACAATATAACACCCAGACATAGAACAAACACCTATGTTCATCTCACGTATTTTGCCCTGGGTGGGAATCCAACCCACAGTTCAGAAGGCAGGGTTACTACCAACTGAGCTATCGGGCCAGTAATCTATCCATATTGCAATTAAATTCGGAACTAATACAATAAGATCCCTCGGCGTCCGTTTCGAATGAATTATGTATTGTGAAAGTTAAGAGATCGGTAAAAAAGCTACCGTCTGCCAATTTGCATGTAAATAGGCAACGAGCAAGCAGCCAGTCGACATGTGGCCACAGTCCGGCGAAACGGAGTTCGCCAAACTTGCGCGCAACTTGCTAACTTATGCGAAAACTTTACTCCACTAGGAGTAAATTGGAAAAATAACTTGGTATTTATTTGTGTCGGTCTCGAGCTCGTACTTTGCCTCCTTTTGATCTACGGCCCAAGTTTCCCGCCTGTTGTATCGGCTATCTGCTTTTTATGAATATCGGAAGGGAAATAACATTGCTCGATGTAAGTTGTAGCCATATTTTATTGGGAATTATCCTGCGTCTGTTCGCGGATTTGGGTCAGCTATTATGTCTTCGTTTATTTAGGGCAGTGACAATAAAGCTTTATACGGATAAATTGTATCGCATTTCGATCGGTGCGTAGCGCATGTTTGTTGAGGATTTTTGTTATTTTGCTGTCGTATTTGGACGGTAAGATATACTTAGGCGTGTTATTTAATGGTGTCTACATCGTACCGAAGCTATACATATATATATATATATTTTTTTTACTTCAAACTTGTCTAGCATTTGACCACGCTCTCACCTGATGGGAAGTGACGATGCGATCGAAGGTGTAGCATGCTAGCCAAGTAAATACCTATTCACTCTTCTATTGAACACGCCCGGGTCATATTTCGCCGGAAACAGACGCTGGCAAGGCATTCCATTATATACATAAGATACAAAATAATAATGATACATGGCGGTATTATACAGGTACATAATTTGTAGTTAGTATATTAAATATAGGGCGGTGGTTCTTGAGGAACGGCTTCATGAGATCGGAATTAATCGGAATGCATGAGATCAATTTTATTAATGGAACATTACAGAGTCTGTCAGTTATACCGATTACTTGACCATAAACTCACTGAATTTACACAGCCCAGAAAGTAGTTTCCATATCCATTGAGTTCTTATTTAATTAATATAGTACCTTGTTAGACACTACCTACGATGTAGGTTAACTTTACAACTATTTTAAGCTTTTATAGGTCGTCAAAGCAGTATCATATAGCCATATAATTTGTGTAACGTGAAAGTTTATGTTTGAATGACGTGAAGAGCTGGCTGTTCACCTGATGTTAAGCGACATGGCCGCCCATAACAGAACAATGTCACTGGGAACTCCTCAATATAAAGTTTCGCGTGACACTGCACTGCGCACATAATCCTGAGACACCAGCACAGTCTAGTAATAAGATTACTCGACTGTGAGATCAGATCATAGTCTTATTTGCCCAGTAATTTCACTAGCTACAGTGATCTTCAAACCGGAACACAATGCTTGCACACTATTGCTTGGGCAGAATAACTGGCAAAGCGGTGGTACCTACATAGACGAACTTTGCAGAATAGTCTGACTACCTTGTAAAACCTAGTAAATAGGTAGTAGTAGTAGTGTGTGTAAGTATTTGTACTTTATATTTGTTACCACTCATCGCTAAATTAATGGCTGAAAAGGTTAGATAAAACAAATACCAACCTAACTTATCTAAGGTTAGGTTTTGAAGTTACATAATGGGTACCTAATTTTATAACGCAATATTTCAAGTTCAATTACAATTATTTATTATTTTCTGCCAGCATGTTGGGTACGCTACCTACTGATAGTGGGCTGGGGCATTTGGACTGTCTAGGTCATCGCGGCCAGTATATAGTGTTTAGTATTCGTTATTATATCATTGTAGTATTTAGTTGAAAACAAAGGCAATTTGCCGGTAAAAATGTATTTATTTTCATTCCACAATGTTGTTTACAGATAATTTTTTTTAAATACCAGTTCATCATGAACCCTGTCAGTCACGCAAAATTAGAAGAGAGGAGACTCAACCATTATTTCATTATTCAACATGCAATTAAAAATATTGCAAACTAGACGAGCTACTGTCCGCAGCTTCTCCCGAGGCGTGGCCTGTGGGAAAATAATTCAACCACCCATTTCACCCTCTTAAGAGTGGAATTTCGAAAAATCCTTTCTTAGCGGATGCCTACGTCATAACATCTACCTGCATGCCAAATTTCAGCCCGATCCGTCCAGTGGTTTCGGCTGTGCGTTGATAGATGACTATGTCAGTCAGTCACTTTTGAGTTATATATATTTAGATTATTATACCCAATTATAAATATTCTACTATACTTTTAATATTACCTATGGCTCCTGTGGTACAGCCGTACAGCACAAATAGTCTGTAATAATTACCGTCTATATCTAGGTAGATATTTACTCCATCCTCGGGCCAGGTATCCCGGTCGCCAGCTCGGGCACAGCTGGTGGAAGTACGCCACTCACTTTGCATGATTAATCACCGAAGTTCGCAACGCGCGCGCGGCTCCCAGCCTTCCAAGCGAGGATCATGTAACTTGAAAATATCGGTATTTGTCGTACTTGTTCACGGACTTCCGATTTTTGTTAGCAAATAAGGCATATAGAAAATCTTTTTGGGATAAGGTGATCTGCTATCAGCTCGGGAGCTTGCGTTTATGTAAATTTGATGAGATGGTTATGTTTGATACTGGTGTCAAATTCGTAATACCCTTTTATCTGCTAGAAAATAAAAAATGTTTCTTGGACATACAATTTTTGATAGGGGATTTCACATAATATTCTTGATAATGAAAGATTTAACTAAGTACACGTTTCATATGTTTTAAGTAGTTTAAAGCCTTTCAATTATGTGGTTTTACAGCCAATTTTGTTTAATTTAATTATTTGATATTGATAAGACAGTTACAAATGTAACAAAGGTGACAAAGGTTAGATTAGACGAGAAATAGACTCTGTAATATTTTGGGGGATTTTGCCTATGAAGTACGGTATAAACTCACGTATTACACTAAAGTACACATCACACACATCTGAGTAAGTATATAAATTTCAATTTCTGTAGCCAGTGCCCATTTTCTAGTACCCAATAAGGTATACCGTTTATCATAATTCACCTCTACATGTTTCAGTCCCTGCTTCCAAGCTGCCTCAATCAATCATCCCCTTCTCATAATAACAATTTATATTTTTACTTTCAGTTTGTTGCTAATTTGGTTTATAGCTACGGCTGTTTTTGTTCCTTAATCCGAGTGTTGTTTGGTAAATCTTAATTTGGGTGCTTTGTTCGATAACTTGGACAATTCGTTTTTATAGCGTTTATAAAAAGAGGTGGTTGAAAGCCTCATAAAAAGTTGAGAATTCATTTTATTGTGATTAGTTTGTTAATTGCGTTATTGTTTGACAGCTTCTGTGGTATGGTGGTTAAGCAGGTCGGCTCATAATCCAGAGGCGACTGGTTCGATTCCCGCGGCAGGCCAAGTATTTATGCACAGAAAAAAGCGCATATATGTACTTGTTTTGAGTTTTATTTCACAACCATCAAGAGGTCTTCAATATCTTGATATGATAGTTTGAAGCCATTCGACACACTTTAGTTTGCAATTATACAACGTTAGGGAATAAATATTTAATTGCCTGTTTAGTCTATTGATTATGAAGTGACGAAGAAAAAATCCTGTAGGATAGGCCTCACTACATACCTATATAAAGTAAAGCAAGCGTTTTAATCGAATTGGCTTTAAATACGCAAAATTCAATTTGAATAGCGCATAAAAGTTTAAAACAACGTACAGCGCTGTCAGTAAGAACCGCAAAATTTTGGCTTGCCAACAGCAAGCTCAATATAATTCAGCAATTCATTTATCTAGAATCCTGCTGTCAAATGCTAAGCGGCTACGCCAAATCAGTAGCCGCAGCCACCGAGCTCATCGCAAATCGCTAACACAACCGACTATTGCTCGATAATTCAAACTGGAACTTAATTACGGCAGGGCGGTAGCAAGGAGGGGGGAGGGGTGATTGATGACTCAGTGAGGAGGAACGCCCGGGAATTTATTGCATAAGTGCCCCGTTAGTGCCTGTAATGCTGCTGGGAATTATGGGGGTAGTTGTGGGCAATTTACAAATTATGCCATGGTTGACCCAGTTAGAGTGGCGTATGCCCGCGGAGTAGATCGATGGTTGTGTTCGGGGTTATGACGTTGACAGCGTATCAAGTTAGTCCACAGCAGTAATTAAGGCTATAGCTGCCAGCTGTTGTTTTTGAAGTAAAACTTCTTTACGCTCGCTTGACTTGGGGAGTAAGCTGGTGAATGCGTAACGAGGCGCACCGAAGTTGATGGTTCACGTTGATCTCTATTGTAACAAAGTTAAAATTACTTCAAATTTGTATTATACTCGTATGTTGGTATGTCCGGTAAAATGACAATTTACAATTGTCAAGATGGTGACATTAACAAAACAAAGTTATACCGATCGAAAGATGGAGCTAAAGAAGTTTTATTTGAGTCGTGTGGTATAAAGTACACTCGTTTTTTTATATTGTTGGATAGGTTTGCGTTTGACCACTGTCTCACCCAATGACGGTGTGGTGTAGGATGTAGCACGCTTACCTAGAAGATACCTGTTCACTCTCGATCTCCAAAGTTTTCGGGAAATACGGACGCAAGTAAAGCGTTCCACTCTTTGGCTGTTCGCATTATAAACGTGGAGGCAAATAGCTTAAAAAATATAAAAATAACAATAACGCCCAAAGATCACAGATCCATAGATCCTGGACTCTAACTAGGATTCTCTGTGTCTAGGGACCCATAAACTGCGATGACATGTGTCCCACAACACCCAGACACAGAACAGTATTTGCGCTATTTTTATCTGTGCACAAATACTTATCCTGCCACCTCCGAGCTATGAGCTGACCTACTCAACCCACCCCCTTGAGGCTGTCACATTGCCGGCCGCTGATCACATGCTATCTGTTTTGGATCTGTCAGCTTTATGGACCTGTCATTGGCCTGTCGCCACATAAATGAAATCGCTCGCTGTGCAAAAAGCATAAAGCTTGAATCTGACTCACATACTTACGTTATTATAACCAAAAGCTTTCAAAAGTACTCTAATTTCAATAGCGTCCGTAACACAATTTCAATAGTGTCCGTAACACAATTTCAATAGCGTCCGTAACACAATTTCAATAGCGTCCGTAACACAATTTCAATAGCGTCCGTAACACAATTTCAATAGCGTCCGTAACACAATTTCAATAGCGTCCATAACACAATTTCAATAGCGTCCGTAACACAATTTCAATAGCGTCCGTAACACAATTTCAATAGCGTCCGTAACACAATTTCAATAGCGTCCGTAACACAATTTCAATAGGGTCCGTAACACAATTACGCACGTTTCGTAAATTATTTCATGAATGCTGCCGCGTTTCAATTAAGAATTTCCCAACTTATTCTATTTACAATACGTGTGCTGTTGCGACTCCCGTCTTACCACGGAACGTACAACAGCCAACTTTTAGCCGACGATACATGTATTTGTTGAAATAAATGAGAAAAGTTTGTTCCGCGCCGCCATTGTAACTAGGCGTTGGAAAAAACACTGCGCGGTGTGTAATTTGAAGCAACGCCACCTATCTGCAAGTGCGGTGAACAAACCTGTGAATGTAATTACAACTTCGACTGCCACGCGAACAACTCGTTTTGCTGTGTCCATCAGTTCTTTACTTTTGAAGTAAAACTTCTTTACGCACGCTTGACTTGAGGAGTATGCTGGTGAATGCTTGACGAGGCGAATAGAATTTGAGAGGGAGATATAAGTTAGTGAAGATAGAAAGTGAGAGAAAGTTACGTTTCGTATATTTTACTGTATATATAATCTTAATCTTTTAAATATATATATAACTCAAAGGTGACTGAATGACTGACATAGTGATCTATCAACGCACAGCCCAAACGACTGGACGGATCAGGCTGAAATTTGGCATACAGGTAGATGTTTTGACGTAAACATTCGCTAAGAAAGGATTTTCCGAAATTTCACCCTTAAGAGGGTGAAATGGGTGATTGAATTAATTTCGCATAGGACACGCCGCGGGCGAAGCTGCGGGCAGAAGCTCGTAATATATGTAATTATTAATATAATAATAATAACGCCCCACGACCACATTCGTAGAATCTGGACCCTAACTAGGATTCCCTGTGTTTACCTGTATTCTCCTATACTACGAGGACCATGGTCTTACAACACCCAGACACAGAACAAGCATTTGCGTTTTTTTAATGCACAAATACTTGTCCTTTCACAGGAATCGTACTAATCAGAACTATCTATCTATCAGAACACAGACGGTAAAGAGTAGTCTATGGTAGAGCTGCTATACTTCTTCGATTTTCAAAAAAGTGTCTCAACTATTTACGTTTAAAAATAATGATGGTCACCCTCATATAGACGCGAATCGCACAAAGCCAACAACACGCGGCGCGCGACAGAATGCCGATTCTACAACAATTATTTTACCCACAAACAACAAAAACCGCTACGTTTCAACACGAAAAGGTGAGGGTTGTTTATCCATCAACAAAGAGAATATATTTAATACATATACAGGGCTGTTTCAGACCCATTCATACGCAACTTATTTAACGCGGACTTATTTGACAGCGTCTGTGGTGTGGTGGTTGAGCAGGTCGGCTCATAACCCGGATGCGGTGGGTTCGATTCCCGCGGCAGGACAAGTATTTGTGTACATAAAAAAGCGCAAATATTTGGTATTGTTCTTAGTCTGGGTGTTGTGGGACCATGGCCCTCGTATGTTCCTGGGTCCCTAGACACAGGGAATCCTAGTTAGGGTGCCATTTTCCTTTAAAATAACGCTTAACTACTACATCATATCGTCACATTAATTTTAGGCTCTCGAACTGATTTATTTTTATTGCAGAGATAAATAATATTCTTCAAAAAATATTGAGTCGTGCATGAAAATAAAAATTAAATATCTCTATATATAATATAAAAATAAGAATGAAGCAAACATTTTAAGATACAGGAATAGAAAGAGACAGCTCAAACACGCAGTGACGTCAGTTACTAGTCCTTCATAGTACCTCATTAGTAAGCTATGGTACTTCTATGGTACAATCTCAACAAATTATGCCTTCATTTTATTTGTGAGGTAGAAGCTACCTCCACACGATCTCTGTTTTGCGATATAGATACAGATGCCCCTCCAGAAACTTTAAAAGCATATTACTATTTGTATTTAACAAGTTTTCTTCTCTTTTCAATACACTAATATTTAACCTACTTTAGACAATAATATTGGCTTGTTCATTTTTAATAGAAATAAATAGCCTAATCTGCTTATTAATTATAGTTCTTATAGTATCTTCTAATAGTAAACTATGAGAATTATGTAATATTGGTCTCACTAGGTAGTGACATCAAGCAATTGACATAAATAGGCAAGAAATAAAAAGGATATATCAACTCTAGCTTCTGCCCGCAGCTTCGCCCGCGGCGTGGCCTATGGGAAAGTAATTCAACCAGCCATTTCACCCTTTTAAGGGTGGAATTTCGAAAAATCCTTTCTTGGTGGATGCCTACGTCATAACATCTATCAGCATGCCAAATTTCAGCCCGATCCGTCCAGTGGTTTGGGCTGTGCTTTGATAGATCACTATGTCAGTCAGTCAGTCACCTTTGAGTTATATATATTTACCAGCGGCCCGCCCCGGCTTCGCACGGGTATTTAATATATTAGGTCTTTACCTATGAAATTGCCGTTTTGTTTGAAAAAAGTTAAAGTATTTTTTTTTCGAACTTATTTATTTCTTTCATTCAAAGTAATCACCCCTGCAATCAATGCATCTTTGCCAACGCTGTGGCAGTTTATGGATGCCCTTCTTGAAAAAATTAGCAGGACGGGAGACAACAAACTCTTCAAAGGCGTTTTGTACTGCCTCTCGGGAATTGAATTTTTTTCCCGCTAAAAAGTTGTCCAAATTTTGGAAAAAGTAATAGTCGGTAGGCGCAAGATCTGGTGAGTATGGCGGATGAGGGAGAGCTTCCAAACCCAACTCATGCAGCTTAGAGACGGTCTGTAGTGCAGTATGGGGTCGCGCGTTGTCGTGAAGTAGCAGTGGAGACGACCGATTGAACAAAGCTGGTTGCAGACGTGCGAGTTTCGCCATCATTGTGGTCAGTTCTTAAATGTACACATCTGCAGTAATGCTCTCGCCGTTTTGTAAAAAGCTATGATGAATCACACCAGCACTAGACCACCAAACTGTGACCATCACCTTTCTAGGGGTCATTTTTCGTTTTGCACATTGCTTTGGTACCGAACCAGGATCTAACCAACTTGCTGAGCGCTTTCGATTGTCAAAAAGAATCCATTTTTTTGTCGCACGTAACAATTCGGTTCAAAATTCCTTCATTTCTGTGCCTGTTAAGCAGCGCAAGGCAAGTCTCGACGCGTACGTTGCGCTGGCGATCGTTAAGTTCGTGGGGCACCCATCTATCAAGCTTTTTTATCTTGCCAATCTGTCGCAAATGGACCAATATTGTTTTGATGCTAACATCAAAAGCTGCTGCCAGCTCAGCTGTAGATTGAGATTCATCAGCTTCCACAATCGCCTTTAATTCATCATTGTTGACCAAAGTTTCCGGACGACCACGAGGTTCATTTTTCAAGTCAAAATTCCCAGAACGGAACCGAGCAAATCAATAACGGGTTGTACGTTCGTTTGTACAGTTCTCTCCGTAAACGTCGTTGATGTTACGTGTCGTTTGTGCCGCGTTGGTGCCACGACGGAACTCATATTCCATAATTACACGAAATTTCAAAGTATCCATTATGAGGAAAAATGTTGAAATGTAATGAAAATACAACGCTAATCAATAAACAAAAGACTTATATTGTAAATAGAATGTTATATTTTTAAAACAAAAATAATTTGAATTTAGAATTCATAGCCAATGAAAACTTTTTTTTGTTTGAAAAAGTCTGTACTGCAATATGGCAATTTCATAGGTAAAGACCTATTATATCTACTATAGATTGAGATATAAACTATCCTATCTCTCAAGTTGGATCGAACTGCACATGGTGTGCGAATTTTATTATAATCGGTTAAGTGGTTTAGGATTCCATTGAGGACAAACATTGTGACACGAGATTTATATATATTATATTATAAGATATTCCTTTTAAGAGTCCAACCGAATTCAATCCCAGCATTCGTTTATCACAAAAATGAGAACATCATCAATGTGGTTGAAATCGAAATGCACATTATTAAGGATAACTCAAAAACTACCCATCCGATCTTGATCAAAATGAAATGGGACCACACGGGAAGCCCCAGCTTCTAAACACAAATAATCATCAAAATCGGTTCACCCAGTCGAAAGTTCTGTGGTAACAAACATAAAAAAATTGAGTCGAATTAAGAACCTCCTACTTTTTGGAAGTTGGTTGAATTGAGTTGTAGATCATTCTAGGGTGACAGCGTAAGCGTGTTGATAGTTACGTGTGGCTACGACGTAGCACGTAGCTCGGGGCTCGCTACGCTCTACTGGAACGAGAGCTTTACTGAACAATGTTCATGGAATTCCTTAACATGAAATGTTAGAGAAATATAAGGTGGTATTTTTTGCAAACAATACTTCTGCATAGAAGCTAACCTAATTTTTAGATTATGTTAATGACGATTTTAAACATATTCGTGACGTAAAATAATTCTGCAGGTTGCCACTGAAAAATCTGATAAACAATTAAATAGTACTCAGACCGTAAGTAAGCATTATTTCTTGTTCATTTATTTTTCTATGTACAAAGCGTTTTCAAATGCAGTAAAAAGCATTTTCTCCCAGTAAATTTAGACAAAAAAATAACATTAGTGACATAAGTTTATAATCAAAATAGAGTTTATTACCTCATTTAAACAATTAAACTAAAATAAAACTAAAAACTATGCATTACATAAAGTATTGAATAACTTTTCTATTAAATGATAATAATAATTTTACGTTTCTTGCGAATTGAGTCTTATGGGCAATCATTCTTGAACTTTTATCACTCCTAACATTCAATAGATCGACTTTAATCATTCAATTTTCATTCTGGAACTAAATGTATTTTTATTCCACTATTTTTCAAAAACCTACTTGTTGACTTCTAGCATCTAAAATGTACTGTAAATGTAATATCGGCCAATAGATGGAACTTCATTAAAGAAGTTTTACTTCAGACGTGTGGTCGAAAGCACATTCTTTTTTTTTAATTTAAATCATATCCAACCTCATGCATGGCCAGGACATTTAAAAATAATGACCACAGCAACAAATCTCTCCGCTAATAAGGCGGGCGACGTCACCTCCAGAGGTGTCAACCGCTGGGTTCCAATTTGTGGCTGGCACAATGCACTACCACAAAATATAAAAGACTTTCCACTACGCAAAGGCTGTCAACTAACTAAATAGGCGGTAGAAAATTAAGCTTTGTGGATTTTTTTATTTATTAGTTGAAATAAGGTTGAAATAGTTTAATAATGCTTATGATATGTTGCCTCTCTGTCTATTCTATAATGGAGTAAATAAAGAAGAAGATAAAGTTGTTTGCTTGATGCAGTATCATTTTCATAATGATAATGCATCAAGCAAACAAATTTATTGGCGCGGTCTTTCGATAATCTGGAATAAGGTATTTGTAGTCTTAGTAAATACCTAGATAAGATTTTATTTATTTTACCCAATGGTAAAATAAAGATTTTATTTATTTTACCCAATGGTAAAATAAAGATTTTATTTATTTTACCCAATGGTAAAATAAATAAAATCACATTTGGTAAACCGAATAAGTTATTATTAGCGATCCGAGTTTCACTGTTCTGTTATAGGCGGCCGTGTCGCTTAACATCAGGTGGACGTCTAGCTAGTCACATCATTCACTAACATAAGAAGAAGAAAAAAGTATGGAAAGTTGTTTTTTATTTTGGGTGGTTTATACTATATTAATCTGATAACATTTAGCTAGTTATCGAAAAATCACCCATTAGTCTAAGTAATATCTTAATAAAAATATGTGATTTATAAGATACCAGCTATAGCTCCTTCTCATCAACATTTGTACACCGTGTAATTTCCAAGATTGAATCATGGCAATCACGTAAATGCGTTGCTGATTAGATAGTTCTACCTATATTGTATGAGAAATCTTGCGTTCATTATTAGATTCTTAATTTATTCTTTCGTGTGACAAGTCGGAAAACTTAGAAAGGTGACCGCATATTATTTTTTGGTTTAATAGGCGGTAAGACTTTTCTGCAAAGTTCGTCTAGGTAGGTACCACCATTTTACCAGTTACTCTGCCGCCAAGCAGTAGTGTGTAAGCACTACTGTGTTCCGGTTTGAAAGGCATTGTACCTAGTGAAGTTACATTGCAAATGAGACTTTATGTCCTGATCTCACAGTACTAGACTGTGCTGATGACTCAGGATGACGAGCGCAGTATCACGTGAAACTTAATATTTTAGAGTTTCGAGTGACAGTTCTGTTATGGGCGGCCGCTTAACATCAGGTGAACAACTAGGTCGTCAAATCAATCATTAACATTTTTAAAAATTAAACTGTTTTTACGCATATTTTAGTTCATTCAGTTGCTTTTTCAAATCTGACCGTAATATCTACATCATGTAAGACCACGAGTTTGTATGTACGTATAAATGACAATGAAAAGGTTTGTATTGTAGTAATATACGGAAAAAAAATTGTAATGTGGTTTAAATTAAACGTCGCTTATTTGAGAAATGTTTGAATTTAACTCTGCAGTTTGTAGTAACGATATCATTCGAAAAAACGTTTCTTACATCCTTTTCTATGTGTAGCAAATTCTTCATATTTTACGTGCTTGTCGTTTTGCAACTTATCAGCAAACTTTCAGCCTTGTTTACTTGTCGCGTTCAACCGGAACAAGCAGCAAAAAATGTTTGATTAATCGTAGGCCGTCACTGTCAGCGGCAGCGGTGCGTCTGCGGCTCGGTTGCGGCTAACTTTCCATTAATCCCGCTAATGTAAATCGCGCGTCAACGTCGCGTCGTCGGCGCGACGCGTCGCGCGGTCGCTACTCATCAATCACTGTGCCACAAGATACAAATTGTGTTTAGTTTTGTTTAGGTACTACAACTAATAAGCTTAATATAATTCTTTGATAAATTATGATAGAGGACGCCTTCGGATCGGAGTTTTATGTTCTGCATTGTGCCGGATTGTTTGCACCAGTAATGAGAAAGAGAACTTTTTTTTTTCATACTCATATATATAGAAAGCCCATTACAAAATGGGCTTTCTATATATTATTTGATAATAAGCACTTTGTATTTTATATGCTTGGTGAAATTAATTTTAAGTACCTACCTAATATAATTTTGACTTGAAAAGTGCTAAAAATAGCCTATTTGCAATAAATCTTTTGACTTTGATTTTGACGTGTTGCGAAAGAACATTTATAAAGAAAGAGTTTTTGTGTGTGTGTGAAAGTGGTCGCAGCCTAAGAATATGTACACCCATTTCTTCCCGGAGGTGCTATAAGAACCGGTTAAGGGAATATCCAGGAATTAGGCGGTAGAATGGGCTCCCATTGGAGGCCTATATTCAGCAGTGGACTCAAAAAGCCTGTTAGCCTGTCTTATGAAGATTGATTTAAACGCTCTAAGTTATAACTCGTGCATTACTAAACATAGCATAAACTTAGGCATTATATTCGATAGCCCAACTTGAAAGTGCCGGCAATAGCTGAGAGTATGCCTAAGTTGAAGAGGTTCGGTATAGCCACTTTACCACTTAGATTATTTGTCGTCAGCGAGGCTGCACTATTAAAAGTTGGCCGGCGACACGGCGGCGAATCGCTGCTTAACAGCTATGGAAATGCTCTTCGTAATTTGCGAAGTTTTAAGTAAGCGAGCTTGAAAGATATTATAGTTTAACTAGCTTCTGCCCTCGCCTTCAGCCGCGTGGCTTATAGGAAACGAAGAAAAATTTTCATAGGTAATTCAACCACCCATTTCACCCTCTTAGGGGTAGAATTTCGAAAATTCCTTTCTTAGTGGATACCTACACTTTACAAAGAATACAACCTCCAAATTTCAAGTCTCTAGGACCAGCGGTTTAGGCTGTGCGTTGATATATAAGCCAGTCATACAGTCAGTCAGGACTTTGAATTTTATATGTATAAATAGGTATGGTTTGTAAATAACTCTGAACTAGGAATGGGGCTTAAAAAGTTTAGGCTGAAACCCAATTTCGACCAATTTAAAAAAAACGATATGCTTGCGTTTATCCACATCTTTCAATAATATATAGTACTAGCGGCCCGCCCCTGCTTCGCACGTTTACGTTGGGTTACATAATCTAAGATATCATACGGATCCCTTACTTTTTGAAAAGTTGCTAAAATATATCTAATGTTCATCAGGGATAATGTAGGATTATAATGGTGAAAGAATTTTTCAAATAGGTCCAGTGATTTCAGAGCCTATTCAATGCAAACAAACAATCAAATCTTTTTTCCTTATAATTTAGTTTAGATAATAGTGTGTCACACCAAACCTCGTATTCATCTCCCGATATAATCCATGAACGTAAGTCGACAAAAAATAAATGATCACAAAGGGTAAGCGAAGAACTCGCCAAGTAATCAGCGGCCGCCATGACATCTGCACTGAAAATGGCACGAGCAAGCTAATCAGGTCTTTGACACTCGGATGCTGTCGTTGGGACACCGAATTTGGGGATGACACTTTTTGCTGAGACGGACAAATGTGGCTGCTGGTTATGCGATTCATCATTTGGGGTTTGGAGAAACTTACTGGGTCAGACTTGATTAAGTAGCTTTAAGAAATGGAGGAAACTGTAGGGAAATTTTGGACGTAGTAAATATATTACATCAACCCCATTCATGATAGCTAACTTAAAAAAAAAACCTTAAACTTTTTTTTAATAATACCTACTTGGTAAATAACAGTTGCATGCATAGATTTGGGTGCATAAATAAACACAAAGCAAAAGTCAAAGATTTTATTGCAAATAGGCTATTTTTGGCACTTTACTTAATATTAAAATTGTTGTACCTAAATATATAAAATTACAAAGTGCTTACTGTCAAATATCATAGGAGCAAGCCCATAAGGTACAATACGTTAATTTGAAAAAAAAAAAAGAAGTTTTCTTTCTCACTACTGGTGCAATCAATCCGGCACAATGAAAAAACTCCGATCCGAAGCATCGATTACAACTGTGAAGAAGAAGCTACAAGAAACTGTACATTGATATATTATTTATGTTTGTGTATAAGTATATAAATACAGCGACCCAGTACCTACCACTAGTAAGTAATCTATAAATATATAAAGAAAGTCGTATTAGTTACACTATTTATAACTCAAGAACGGCTGAACTGATTTGGCTGAAAATTGGTGGGGGAGGTAGCTTAAAACCAGGAGACTGACATAGTATACTTTTTATCACGTACCTTTTCTATTACTTACACTGTACTCTACATTAAAATGAAGCCGTTAAAGTTTAAAGTAAATTTTCTCCAAACTATCAATTTGACAGTTAAACCCTTTTTGATCTCACCCCTTGAATTATGTTTAGCTGTTAGAAGGCCATCAGGTCTTTTCTAGTTGATGAATAAAATTAATGTTTCTACTAACAACTTTTTCATTAGAAAAATAATAAAACACCAATAGATAGTTATATTTTCTTTTCGGATCCAACACCTCTCAGCTAAGCTCAGCCTAATTGATTTATCGGCCCAACTGCCGAATGAAATAAACAGCCATTTTATCTCCACATTCGCAGTTAATCAATGTTTAAACCGTTGATTAATTCGGACGGTACGATTGGCTTATTGGAGCCCTTGGAAGCCATCCGTCTTGGTAGGGACCACTGCGGTTGAAGGTTTTAGAAGTGAGCATTGTTTTAGATTTTGGAGTACATATACTTACAATCGTCTGCAATAGGTAATTTTTTAATTGATGACTAAATATTCAAAACAAAACAATAAAGACCAAAGTAAGTTTTGGCATATTGCTTAGGCACCTATTGTTTAGATCTCCTTTGATATTACACGCTTAAAAATTGAACCAAGTTTCACTAGGTGGTAGAACTTTTTGGCATAAACTGTAATAATAATAATAACGCCCAACGACCACATACATAGATCCTGGACCCTAACAAGGATTCCTTGTATCTAGGGACCCAGGAACTACGAGGACCCACAACAAAAGCGCAAAAAAAAAGCGCAAAACTTGTTCTGAGTCTGGGACTCAGAACAAGTTTTGCGCTTTTTTTTGTGCACAAGTGCTTGTCCTGCCGCCACACTAAAATTGTAATTTTAAAATAATTTAATTTCCTAATTATAACAAGAGACAACGGGATTTTCATATTAAAATGATTGCCTACCTAATAAAACTTATTTTAACGTCAAATACCGAAAGATGTTTTATTTTTAATTATTTTATTTTTAGCATTATCTCCAAAGTTCGCTGTCGCGGAGTAACAAGTCTCATAGACATGCTCTTTGATTAAAACTTCCAAAATAGACAATTTGTAAGCATTTCCACAAGGACAATCACCGCAACTCTGTAGTTTTGATCAAAGTTAAAATAGGGTTTAGCTAATAGCAAATCCAATCAAGTCTGTGACAAGCGAGAGGCGGCGCTGGTGCTGCGGGTACCAGGGTTGCCAGCTGTAAGATTTTCCACGAAGTAGCAGCTCGCTCTGGTTTGGCAATTCAAATAGCTCGTCACGTCATTCATTGATATAATAACTCGTTTTTAAAAAAGGTTTTAACCGACTTCTATACCAATGAAAACATCTAAAAATATATATAACTCAAAAGTGACTGGCTGACTGACTGACATAGTGATCTATCAACGCACAGCCCAAACCACTGGATGGATCGGACTGAAATTTGGCATGCAGGTACATGTTATGACGTAGACATCCGCTAAGGAAGGATTTTCCGAAATTCCACCCTTAAAAAGGTGAAATGGGTGGTTGAATTATTTTCCCATAGGCCACGCCACGGGCAAAGCTGCGGGCAGAAGCTCCTTATAAATATGGTCTAAATTGAAATACGCATTATTACGAAATAATTAAAAACTACTCGTCAGATCTTGATCAAAATTAAATGGGACCACAAGGGAAGCACCAGCTTTCCAATAAAAAATAATCATCAATATTCACCGGTTCACCCAATCGAAAGTTCTGAGGTAACAATCATAAATAATATAGTCGAATTGAGAACCTCCTAATTTTTTTATTGCGTTTAAAACTAATGATGCTCCTTTTCGAGGTTCCGTGACTGCAGGTTATTGAAAATTTCAAAAGCATTAAATGTAAGAAATTAAAATAAATTAAAATAAATAAATAATTATTTTTACATTCTTACCGTTCACCTGTGAATATATAATAATAATCAAGACATTTCACACAGCGCCATCTAGCCCCAAACTAAGCAAAGCTTGTACTATGGGAATCAGATAACTGATACAATACTTAGGTACTATTTGTGTATAAATACATACATAGAATAATCGATGTTCGATTCCCACCCATCACAATGTTGGCCATGGGTGGGAATCGAACCAACAACCCACAAAACGGCCCAGTCATTTATGTAGAGGTTAGCAACCCTAGTTCCATAAAATATAATGAACGTGTCACGTGATCTCTACATAGAGCTAATCTATTCGTGATCCATCACTTGATTGAACATTAAGCATAGATATACAGCCTCTGTGTTGTGGTGTTTGAACAGGTGGGCTCATAACCCGGAGACGGCGGGTTCGATTCCCGCGGCAGGACAAGTATTTATGCACAGGAAAAAAAGCGCAAAGACTTGTTCTGAGTCTGGGTATTGTGGGACCATGGTCCTCGTAATTTCTGGGTCCCAAGACGTAGGGAATCCTAGTTAGGGTCCAGGATCTATGGAATCGTTGGGCGTTATTATTATTATTAAGGGTTAGCACTTCTATATCATTTACAATTTTTTTAATCATTGTAACGAAGTAGGTGTATAAAATTGGTGATAACGTACTTTAGTAGGTAATTTAAGTGTTGGACATAATATGGATATTTGTTTACCTACTGGGGAATTATCCAGCTTCTAGTTCTGAATAGTATTGTGTAAGTGTTGGTACGTTTTTGTATCAGGAAGTCGGTATAAAGCGATAAGACCGCTCATTATATTGCTTGTTTTTATTTTAATTTATTGATGTATTACTGGTATAATGTACATTAGTCAGAAGGTATACCTAAGTAAATACGTATCCTTACCGGCGGCTATTTTAAGTTACATCAAAAATGTACTTTCAAGGAATACTGAAGTATATATTTACCGATTGCCAATAGCGCCAATAAAATCTAATCATTTCCAGTACCACTAATAAAACGTAATTATTGCCAGTACCACTAATAAATTTTAATCATTGCCAGTACCACCAATAAAATGCAATTATTGCAAGTACCACCAACAAAATTTAATTATTGCAAGTACCACCAATAAAATTACAATATTGCCGGTACCACAAATAAAATTTTATTATTGCCAGTACCACCAATTAAATTTTATCAGTTTCAGTACCATCAATAAAATTTAAGCGCCCAGTACCAAAAAAATTTAACCATCGGGTTGTCGTAGTTCCATGCTATCGTCTCAACAAAAAACGGTGCCTCCCTCGCGGCCCGAGTCCTGAAGCCGGCGAACTTCTCGCATATCTTACCAACTCGGAGTTGACAAGTTCGCGA
Source organism: Ennomos fuscantarius (assembly GCA_905220475.3). Lineage (NCBI taxonomy): Eukaryota > Metazoa > Arthropoda > Insecta > Lepidoptera > Geometridae > Ennomos > Ennomos fuscantarius. Next base: position 15,342,287 of record HG992035.1, read on the forward strand.
AGCTATGCTCTCGAGTATTTCATCGCAGATTATCGGCTTTTAATTACCGTCGTTGAGTGCACGTTGCTGCTTTGAAATATAGCTCGTTAGTTGAGGACTTTTTGATGCCTACTACCTGAGCCTTATTTATACAGGTCTGTATGTGGCTTTGGTATCATTCGAAAGAAGGTGACTAAATGAAGGCTTCATGGGAGGTTGATCGGTGGCTCTGACCATCGTGATAAGTGAACCAGAGATGGATGACCGGTCGATGTGTCGCTCTCGTAGTCGGAATAAGCTTTCAAAGCGATCCTATGTAGATTCAATAGCAAGACGAGCCCATGAAGAGAACAAGGGGAAAAGGCTCTAATCTATTGATTATCAATTCAATTCATTTAATTGAAATATGATTCTATCAATTATCATTTCATTTATTTATTACACCAACCAGGATCATCACAATATAAAATAATAATATTTGATACCTTGTTACTTAAAATAAAAATACATACATCAATAAATTTTTAAATTACAAAATCATTAATTAAAATACTATAAATATAATATGTTACATATGTGGACAGATATTTACTGTTTTCGCATAATGATATGAAAAAAAATCAGATATAAAGTCTTAAATAAGTTATTGAAATGAGATAGTAATAATTAATATAATGAAAATAAAAAATTTTAAGGTGCAAAAGTTTCCAAAACACGAAACGGGGCGAGATCTGCCGCATTCCTGGATGTACGGTAACGCCATCTGTGGGCGGGCAGCCGATACCGATACGAATGCCGCATGTTCAGCCGGAGACTTTCCGGCTTTTCATTCAGTATGTCTACACAGGAAAGGTACAGAGTTTTATTATTTAACTTGTAATTATATTTTTTTACACATTAAATAATTTTATTATTTTTGTACATTTATATGTTTAAGATAGCGCCATCTAGTGTTGAGTAGCAACACTACTTACACGTAGGCTTGGCAATAATTTCCCTTAGCTAGCACCGCTAGGTAGATGGCAATAATATAAATGGTTTTATAATTATATAAATTATCGAAGTATTTACTATTTAAAAAAAATTACAAACAGCTGGATAAAAATCAAAGTTTTCTACATTTGCTACTTACATAAATGATTTAGTTGCTGCTTCAAGACTCTGGAGTATTTGAAATGATGACGCTAGCAGCTGATCTTGGAGTTGAAGATCTTCGGGCTGCTTGCGAAGACCATGTTACTTCCACCCTGAGCGTGGAAAGCGCTTGCACTTTATTGGCTGCAGCAATGGAGATACAAGACCGACCTGGTAAGTATTCCGTAATTTTAAACAATCTCCTAAGATGCGATGGTGGTGTAATGGTCAGCATAGTTGCCTTCCAAGCAGTTGATCCGGGTTCGATTCCCGGCCATCGCACATTTTGCACTTTTTTTAAAAGTTATATTTATTACTGCTTGCTTATCATAATTTTAACAGAATTTTATAGTTTAAACAGACGGTTTATTCACATCATCTGTTGAATTTTATTTAGGATTTCTTCTTTCTTGTTTTTCCCTCACTGATGATGATTGTGAGCATTGTGTAGGTGTTTCAAGTCAAGGCCTTATACAATACTCAGTCGTATAAGTTTATGTTATTTATTATGTTTTTTTTATTACGTCATGAACCATATTTATTTACCGTCAGTAGTGGTCACAAATACAATCCAATCAAATTATAATGAAAAATATCTCCCCTCAGAATTCACTTCGTTGCTTTGCGGCTATATTATAGTGGTTCTGTAGACTATAATAAAATAGGACATAGTATAAATGATGTATAGGACATAGTATAAATTCTGTTGTGTGAGATAATGTGAAATGAAACGTAAGTCGTGTGTTGTTATTAGGTTGAAAGTGTCTTGGGTGCCCTTTAAAATTATGCTAAACTTATATTACTATTATTATTTCACAATTTACATTGGCTAAATACCATTATAGTTCGGAGCTACTAGAGAAAAAAGCTGTTACGGTTGTTTTGTTGCGTTCATTCACTCGTTTGCATTCCTTAGATCCATAGAGAAACCATTGAAAATAGAGACGCTCCACACGCATAAAGGGCCTGCAATGTCAGACAGAAAAAAATTAAAATGGGCCGAGAATATTTACTATATACTTAATATACTTAATGTTGCCATCTTGTTTTTTCTTCAAACCTTGTTCGTATTACTATCAGCCATCAATCAACATAAGTTTTATAAGTGGCCGCTATTAAAAAGAAAAACTAGATAGTGCCAAAATATTCAAAGCCCTTTGTTTAAATCTAGTTCAAAAAAGAAAACATTAGTTCAGAGTCCATAATGGGTATTCCAAATTCAAAACTTTTTACACATCGATGTTTCAATGACATAATTCTCGTAAAAGGTTTCTTTGTCGCGTGAGCTTTGGGGCAAACAATTAAATCCTCAAACGTAGTAAAATTCAACAAATATAATCTGCGGCTCATTTCCTTAATACAAGATGTGATAGTGTTTTATCGCTCTTGTATTATTGTGACTCTTCTGTTCCTTTTTGGCTCTCTATGGTTGAACACTACACGTTGTGTTTTTAGCCTGTGGGAATGAATAATAAATTCAACGAGTTCATTCGCATACAAGTCAGCGTTATTCATTCTTTGACTGACGCTCCGAGGAATTTGAGAAAGCCGAAATCGTTTTGGCGGCTTTTGTGTTTTTTGTTTGATAATTTTGTCAACATAACTTTTACTATGGCGTACAAGGGACCACCGAAAGTTCAAAAGGTGATGGTACAGCCCATCAACCTCATCTTCCGTTACTTACAAAACAGAAGCAGAGTTCAAATCTGGCTGTATGAAAATGTGAATCTGAGACTGGAGGGACACATTGTTGGATTTGACGAATATATGAATATTGTATTGGACGAGGCTGAAGAGTACCACGTCAAGACGAAGAACAGGCGACAGATTGGAAGAATTATGATGAAAGGCGACAACATCACGCTAATTCAAAACGTGAATCCAAACGCTACAGTGTAATGTTAGGTTATAAAAATATTTCTAAGTTCAGGTCATTCCTAGTGATTAAACGTGTTAACTTCCTCATATTTCTGTCTCAGTGTTTAATGACACGTCCTGTACAAAATAAGTATGTACTAAAGAAACTTTTCACAATTTGAAGTGCTTAAGGATTGATGTAAGCCATCTCAGTTTTGTGGTATTAAACTTAAGATTTACATAGACCTGTGTTTTATTCCATATCCTATAATGCAGGTACTAAAAGATTGTCTAGTCCACGGTTTATTCAAGGAACTTATAACCGGTAGGTATCTTTATTTCTATAAATTTACCTCGTTAAATAAATCATTCTGTAATTGAACATGCTATTATGTTCTAGGAGGCAAAAGTGCATCATCATTCATGGAGCGCTGTATAACGTTCATTGGAGACAATGCAGCTGAGTGTGTCAAAACAAATGCCTTTCTTAACCTGCCAAAGGAAGGATTGATCAAACTCATTTCATCAGATTTTGTAAGTACTTCAAGATCTACCAGTTCTTTAGTTATTCAAAGCAAGTGGTAACATATTATCTTTTACTGTTAGAGACTAAGACTATTAAGAATTTAGTTCAGTGCAAACTTCTAATAAGTTTGGTAGTTTATAAAATGGGGTGTAGAGAGTCCATTTTCTGTTTCTTAGGTAAAAGAGCAACAGGGAGGAAGGGAGTAAAGAGCCCTATAAAATGCAAACTTGTTATTTAATAATTAATATTATCCAAAACATATATTATATACAAGTGGAGAGCCAATGTAGATGATCATCAACAGCCTGAAGACATCCACTGCGGAACATAGAGAGAGATGAGCGGCTACTTGACTCTTGATCCATGAGCTTCTTGACATGATCAGGTTGCTGGTGCACCTAGCAGGGAGCTGACTTACAATTGCATCTTCCGGTTTGTCACTCTGCACTCGAGAACCTTTCTTACCTATCGGTTTTCTGTTCTGTGAGCAATGTGGCCTGCCCACTGCTATATCAACTTGCTAATTCTAAGAGCTATTCTAATTGTAAATGGGCGAGATATAGCCTCAACTGTCATCCCACACAATATGTCTTGTTCTTTCTCCCTTGCCAGCAATCTACCCTAGCCAAACCAGATCTCTAAAATAGCGGAGCTCAAGCCTAGGTCGCTTGCACAGGTGTTTTAATGTTGGTAGTCAAGATAATACTAAAATGGGTGATATTATAACAATTGTGACAAAGCATGAAGGTGATAATAAGCACTCTTCAAGGTGGTTGCAATTTGACAACTCATTATGATTAGATTCATTTTAATTCTTATATCCTCTGTGGCTACTGGCTATGCAGTACAGCTGCACTGCAAATCTTCTCATATCAGATCTTATCTTGTAGATAAATGAGGGCAATACAATAATGTTGTTTATTCGCCCACAGCTGTGTCTAGAAGAAGAGGAGGTATGGCGCTGCGCACTTGCGTGGTCGAAGCAGCGCGCCGGCGTGACGCAGCCCGCCGCGCACTGGACGGAGGAGGAACGCGCGAGGGTGTGTTTACACCTCGCACCTCTCATGCATCATGTTCGCTTGCTGCTTATTGGTGAGGACCATTTCATTTGTCAGCTGTCTATAGTTTAGAATACTAAATTGTTTCATTTTAGTAACATATTTATTGCCTTGTCTTACAGCTCCTTAGTTCACACTTAACTCCAGGTACTCCTATTAAGTATGTCCTAGAGAGATAAGTCTGAACTTAGCCGCTGTCAAACTAATGCAGATGAGCATATATTTGCCTACATATGTCGCGCATTGCCGACTACTCCATGTTCATTTGATAGGTACTACCAATTTAAAATATGCCTGGGAGACACATTCATTGATAAGGCCACCCATTGTGGCTCAGTCTTAATTTTTATTTTATTTTGACAATAAAGTGATTTTTATTGTATCCTAAAGATTGGAACCTATAAAACAGAAGAATACACACTTTCACAGCCTCTGGTGTTGCTTGGTGTTGGTGGTCAGCTCATAACCCAGAGGTGGTGTGTTCGATTCCCGCGGCAGTACAAGTGCACAGAAACATCACAAATGCTTGTTCTGCGTATAAGTGTTGTGGGAGCATGGTCCAGTTCCTGTGTCCCTAGATACAGGGAATCCTAGTTAGGGTCCAGGATCTATGTATGTGATCGTTGGGCGTTATTATTAATACTTACTGTTTTCCTTGGCTCCACCATGACCACTTCTTCTTTTATCTCATGAAATATCTCTGTCTGTCTCTCTATCGGTTTGTCATCTATCCATGAATAAATGACAGAAAAGGTGATGTTTTGTATGTAGATAGTTTAAGCCCTGGTAAATAAAATAGAGTGCATTTTATCCCACAAACTAGCTTTTTTTCAAACAACAACAAAACTTCTCAAAATATACAAGTTATAAGCATTTTCAAGAGTAGAAAGAGACAGTTCAAACTCGCAGTGACATAAAAATTGTACAGTGCTATAAGCCACTAGGTTAGTCGTGTCTGTAACTGTTCGTTCCACAGATAGCGCAGTCTTCGCGGAGGAGGTGGAACCAACGGGCGCAGTTCCGATGGAGTTGTCCCTGGAGCGGTACCGGCGCGCCGCGCTGCACTCCGCGCCACTGGAGCCCGACAAGCGGACGCAGCCGCGGTATGAACTATTCACCGTATTGTATATTCGGTTTAGAATGAGTATGAAAATTCTAGATAGAATAGGCCACTGGAGCTTTACCATCAAATGGTCTAATGACTGACCTGATAACTCAGTTGGTAGTAACTCTGCCTTCTGAGCTGTAAGGTGTGGGTTATAAAAAAAGTATCAGTAAAGTTCAGCCGTAATTGGTAACCTCGTGTAGTATTTATAACGGGGTTTCAGTGTATCAAAGGGCAGGATACTTAAAACTCTGACACTAGGAACCTTTGGGTTTATAAAATAATAATTGAAGATCGCATTTCATACAATTCATATCCATTTTAAATTCGGTGAAGTCCACCCTTAGAAGAAAAAAATTGATTACTATAGCATGCGGTAATGTAATGTAATTACGGAACACCTGATAAAAGCTGAGGCTGTTATATCATAATCATAATTTTTGACCCAAAACTTTTTACAGACGTGGGATGGGAATCAATCATCTTAAGTATCATTATATTCTTTAGCATTTTAATAGGTGGGTATTCAGACTGTGAATATGCTAATTAGTACATACTTATATAAACTTTTAATTTACATGTTACAATATTAAAACTACTTTTACAACTTTAACAGTTTATAGATGTATTTATAACTTGCCACACATACAGATGGCAATGTTATATTATTGTAGTAGTTAATTAGTTTGTTAAGATGATTAAGTAAATAAATAAATAATAAACATATTGAGGAATAAAAATACTAATATAGATTGACGGTTGATTTGATTCGAATGGGATGAAGTAACACTACATTGTAACAACAAAGTAAATCATTTTTCGGTCCCCCATCATGACCTTCTCATAGTTACTTTTACAATACAATTTAAAGGTTGACAGCTCCTCAGTTCGCACCTATCCCTCTGTGATGTACCTACTGCAATGCATTTGGTATGTCACAGAGGAATAAGTTAGAAGAAGTTAGCTCTACGAAATTCTTAGGTTTAATGCTCGATCAAAACTGCGACTGGAAAAGTCATATAGATTACGTATGCGACAAACTCGACCGATTCGTGTTCGAAATGTGTGCGTGCTATTTGTGGCGCCTGGTTTATGGCCAATTTTCAAAAAACTTCGCATACTACCGCTGGTTTGCACATATATCAGGGATCTTTGTGTTTTTGTCCAACAGTATCCGCAGTATTTCCAAATACAGTCGGAGGTATACATTAGAAGTACTAGATACAAAAACAAACTCTACCTTCCTCAGTGCAAGCTAGAACTGCTCATATAAACGCTATCAGAGTGTACAATAACTTACCTGACATTTACAAGAATTTGCCTCTAATTACTTTACAAAATTGACTCAATGGCTCTTAGATAAATGTTTTTATGATTTAAATGAATATATGACTTATAAAGAATGATAATATACCAACAATTGTATGGCTAGTAATTAATAAATGTAAGGAACTTATAACATTGCACACCACTGTCGTGGTAGAATGTACGAGCGTTTTAATTGTAATACCAACTATTTATGTACTACATTCTGCAATAAATGATATTCTATTCTATTCTAATAAGTGCGAACTTAGGAGCCGGCAGACTTCAGTACAAATGGGCATATGTCTTTATTTATAGGTTGGCTGTGAACATGTTCACGGGATCTCTGATACTGCAGCAGGAGAAAAGTGCCTTCCAGTCCATCATCAACAACTGGTGAGAACTGCAACTTGAAATCTGCTTTCCATAAAAAAGAATATTCGGGGCCTTCTTTGGGGACCGCCGATATTGAAAACTAAGTAACTTGTGACATATAGCTCATGGGTGCGGTGACGATGACGCGAGTTTCACGCTTTTTGTTCACCCAAAAAGTACACAAATATACACAGCATGCATATATGGCTCATGAAAAGCGTTCGGGGACGATGACGCGAGTTCCATGATTTTTGTTTACTCTAAAAGTGCTCAGAGCCTAAAGGAGTTATCACTTCTGGTACGTAAAGAACAACTCTTGATCCCAGAAATTAAACATTATTGCGGGAAATCTACATTTGGATACGTGGGTCGCCTCTACCTCTAGGTAATATGGGAATTTTCAAATTAGGAATCAAATTTGTATAGTTAATAGCAATCAAAATTCCGCGATTACACTCAGATTATAAAATCTGATTTGCCCAGCCATTTCATTACCTACAATATCCTTCAAAATGGAACACAGCAGTGTTTGCACACTACTGCTTGGCGGCGGAACATCTGGCAAAGCGGTACCTGTACCCTTGTAGAAAAGTCCTACCATTTAAAATACAAAGTGATACAGAAATGACTAGTGTAATTCTCTTGATATTTCTGTATTATTGAAGTAAAACTTCTTTACACATGCATGGTTTCGTAAATATGTAACGGGGTGAACGGAAGTTGAAAGTTGTTGGTTCACGTCCATTGTCAATATAACAAAGTTAAAGATATATAAAGTTTGTATCATTACGTTGGTATGTCTGGTAAAATTACAATTTACAACTGCCAAGATGGCGACATTAACATTAAACAAAGCAAAAACAAAGTTATACCGGTCGATAGATGGCGCTCAACTAAAGAAGCTTGTCGTTTGGTCTAAATTTTTTGGTATTTAAAATGAGCTTCCGCGATGTCATGCCTGGGTCGATCGAGTTTCTCACCACCTTGCGACTTTCCTCTCCCTTTTTTTGATTTGGTTTGGCACCACACTTGTGTATTTAACCAGTGTCTAGTAATTGATAATTTTTCAAGTTAATTATTACATTAATTATGTGTCAAGTCAAGTCACAGTCCAAGTCATCAAGTCAAGTCATAATCTAGTCTAGTATAGTCAAGTCATACTCCTAGTAAAGTGGTAGCAACTTTACCAGAAGCTTCTATGGAGTTTTGGCAACAACACGAAAAGAAACGTTTCACCAACATTATACCACTTTCCCACACTCACTGTAATCCAGCACTTAACGAATAAAATGCCACCAATTTTATGCACTAACACTGAAAATAACAAGTTTTGGAAAATAATACAATGCGGTGACGCGATCTTTTTCGTTTTCCTGGCAAACCTTGCCTCTCCTTGTACCCGCGCGGCGTCCCCTGGCCAGGTGCGGCACCCCGAAGCAATCGTGGCGGCTGGTGTTCCGCGCCTCGACCCACGGCTACTCGGCGCAAGCCTTCCACTCGCACTGCGACGGCATCGCGCCTGTCTTGTTACTCGTGCATGTAAGTATACTTATAAATCTAACCAGACTCACGTCACAGGCCAGTCCTATTAAAAAAAAAATTGTGCACATTTCACACAACATATCTAGTTCCAAACTAAGCAAAGCTTGTACCAGGCTTGTACTATGAAAACCAGATAACTGATACAATACCTCAGATACTGTTTGTTTGTAAATACATACATAGAATACACATACACAGAAGAAACATCGGCATTCACCACACAAATGTTTGTCCTGGGTGGGAATCGAACCCACAACCTACAGCTCAGAAGGCAGGGTTACTACCAACTGAGCTACCGTGCCAGTCAAATTAACAATCAATATTTTCTCGTTCTTTATTCATGTAAATTGTATGCCGACTAAGGGAAAGGGAGTCGAACCGGCCACCTCCGGTTTATGAGCCGACCTACTCAACCACCACACCACAGATCAATCACAGATCACAGATCACTGTCAAATCCAGCCCAATTCAAGATGCAGTTCTTGCTGTGACGTCACAGACCAGCAGCACAAGCCATCCAAGTGACCCGCTAGTACACCTTATATTTGACTGGCCCGATAGCTCAGTTGGTAGTAATGCTGCCTTCTGAACTGCGGGTTGTGGATTCGATTCCCACCCAGGACAAACATTTGTGTTATGAACTATTATGTATAAACTTCATAGACATTTGCTGCACAATTAATAAACAACCTCCAGATATGTTTCCTGTTTCACAGTATATCGGCATTAGTTTTCGTGTTATTCACTCCGCTGCCGAGGACCAACTGAACTCCCCTGAACAACGTTCTACCCTTTTTAAAGAGGCGACGCAACAAGTTTCGGCCATGACAGTCGACAACGACGCCACCTGGTGGCGAGTCAACAAACCGTCCACAAGTCAATCACACTATTCAATACTACTTTTGACGATAAATATTGTAAATAACTTGACTAACTATAGCAACTCTTTTACATTTAATGTGTGTAATGTGTAAATAATCCTATATTGTTAACAGAACATAGGTAAATTGTTCTGTGTCTGGGTGTTATATTGTATTCTATGTATGTATTTACAAACAAAAAATATCTAAGTATTGTATTAGTTATCCGGCCCCCATAGATAGATAGATATATAAACTCTTTATTGACACCAAGGTAACAAATACAAAAACAGGAATTAACTAATAAGCAGGTAACAATGGACGGTCTTATCGCTAAAAAGCGATCTCTTCCAGACAACCTTTGGATAGACAGAGATAGATCAACGAACAAGGATGGTGGTGCTAAAAAGTTACTGTGTACATACATACTAAGACAAATATAATTTTGACTTGTAAAAGTGCTAAAATTAGCCTATTTGCAATAAATCTTTTGAATTTGAATTTGAATACAAGTATATAGTACAAGCCATAGTACAAGCTTTGCTTAGTTTGGGGCTAGATGGCGCTGTGTGAGATGTCCACAAATATATTTCTACCCCCCTCGTGCAGCTGTCCCGCGGCGGGGTGATCGGCGGGTACGCGGAGGTGGCGTGGGCGGCGGGCGGCGGCGGCTACCTGCCCGCCGAGCGCGCCTTCCTGTTCTCGCTGGGGGAGCCCCCCGCCAGGTACACGCTGCTCAAGAAGCCGTTCGCGCTCTGCTACCATCCCGAGTAAGGCTACTTCTGTTTACTACACTACTATTTCGACTGGCCCGATAGCTCAGTTGGTAGTAACCCTGCCTTCTGAACTGTGGGTTGTGGGTTCGATTCCCACCCAGGACAAACATTTGTGTGGTGAACATATAGGTGTTTGTTCTGTGTCTGGGTGTGATATGGTATTTAGTATTTAACAAAAATTATTTAAGTATTGTATCAGTTATCTGGTTCCCATAATACAAGCTTTGCTTAGTTTGAGGCTAGATGGCGTTGTGTGAGATGTCCACACATATTATTATTATTATTATATTATTTCACACTGAAAATCAGTAAGTGAGATTGTAATTTTCAACCTCAGTTTACTGAGTCGGGACCTATTCCTGACATCACATAATGTCACAATTAAGTTCTTCTATGTCGTATTGTTTTGTTTCCATCGTATTGCATAGTATGTTTTGAATATATAGATTTCATTTCAAAATGTACAAGGATATATTTGGCCCAATTTTGAAGGCTTGAATTAACTACTTTTATAAAAGGGGTTTAAACGGATACAATCCCAATGAGAACATCATAAATATAGTCGAAATCCAAATATGCATTATTAAGGATAACTCAAAAACTACTTATCAGATCTTGATCAAAATTAAATGAGACCACACGATACGCACAAGCTTTCAAATAAAAAATAATCATTAAAATCGGTTAATCTAGGCGAAAGTTCTGTGGTAACAAACATGATAGAGTGCTTTAGACCACGCGACTGAAATAAAACTTCTTTAGCTCCATCTCTCTTGCCCCTAATTAGCTACCTACCTACATTACATTACATTACCTACCTAATATACGAAACCTAACTCTTTCTTTCTATCTTATCGCGTAGAGGGGGAGGATAAGTATATCTCTCTCTCTCAACTTCCGTTCGCCTCACGTTTTTAGCTAGTGAAATTACTGGGCAATTGAGACTATGATCTGATCTCACAGTCGAGTAATCTTATTACAAGACTGTGCTGATGTCTCAGGATGATGTGCGCAGTGCAGCAGTCATGCGAAACTTTATATAATGGAGTTCCGAGTGACACTGTTCTGTTATGGGCGGCCGTGTCGCTTAACATCAGGTGAACGACTAGCTCGTCACATCATTCAATAACATAAAAAAAAACCTGTGTCGCAGGATCTAGCCTCTTACGTTCCTTTCATAAATCTGTGGAAGGTTATTGTATTAAAACTGAGTGACTGAGTGTTGCAGATATGGAGGTGTGTGTAAATGTGTGTCTGTGACGTGAGGCTGTGTTAGTGTAAATTAGTGAATGTGTGTATATTCCCACTACATTACTGATACATATGTAGAAGTGAAACATTACCAATTGTTGAAATGTTTGAATGGGAAGCTTACTCGTCGATACAGATGAACCGATTAGGGAGTTATTAAAATCGAGTGTCCACAGCTGCGGGCCGATATTCGGCGCGGGCGCAGACCTGCTGATCGCGAGCAATTGCAACGCCAACAACGAGTCGTACAGCAACCTGCACTCGTACGGGGACCCGCTCGCGCCCGCCAGCCTCGCGCCCGACTACAACTTCACCGTCGGCGACTACGAGATATTCACGCCCAAACATAACTAGCGCTGTTGCGCGGACTCACCTGCGGTTGCAATGCAATCGGAGAAATTACTTTTTGTTTCCTAAAATTCCTAATTTGATAATTTCTTCAGTATCTACTTATGCACTTAAACTATGTTATTTTAGCTGCATTACAACAGACCTGATTCCGTAATTTTTGTTAAATTATTTTAAATTTATTACTTTAGCTTATTATTAATTACGGACATAAACAAAAAACAAGAGGGACAATACAATTTTATAATCATAAACAATGGATTGAAACTGTCGAATCCGTACAAATTTGTGTTTCCGTTGGTTGCAATCAAGTTCCATGATCGCCTAGCTGGAAACTGTTGGTAACCTCTGTTTCCCACTTCAGAGGTGGCCAACATTTTCAAGGTCAGTAAGTTTAAAGTGATGTAGCTATCGTCTTAGGCTGTGTCCACACTAGGCAAACAGTGAGCGGCGGACTGTTTGTGCGAACCTATACATTTTAAATGGAGTGTCCATACTGCCTATAAAGCGCGTATAATACGCGGTTTGCGGCGTTACGCTAGTAAATATCAATCGATATATAATCGATACGCAAAGTGGCGGCAAAGTACGCTCACTACGCTTGCGATGTATCAAAGTATAATATGTGTCGACATCTCACACAACGCCATCTAGCCTCAAACTAAGCAAAGCTTGTACTATGGGAACCAGATAACTGATACAATACTTACATACTTTTTGTTTGTAAATACATACATATAATACCATATAACACCCAGACACAAAACAAACACCTATATGTTCATCACACAAATGTTTGTCCTGGGTGGGATTCGAACCCACAACCCACAGTTCAGAAGGCAGGGTTACTACCAACTGAGCTATTGGGCCAGTTAAAAGTATGCCTTTTTACCCTATAGTTCGCTGGCGTTTCGCGGCTAATTTACTATCTATAGTTCGCCGCTCACGACATCGAGTTTGCACGCTTCCGCCGTCTGCGGATAATCAGCCTATTGTTAGCCTAGTGGGGATACAGCCTTAGGATTGAATACGATACGACGAATATCACATAATAATTTTAAGTATTTTTGGGTCCGTCGCGTGTTTGTATCTCACGACGAGATAATTTGTATTCCTTTCAATAAATATTTAGATGTATACTTTTGTATTCTTTATTTAATTAAACATTATAGTACCACAATCGGAGATGAGTTCCATCTTTGTTGTTCAACTACCTGGACGTAGCAAGCGATTCGCTAACTCATTGATTACACGACCTGGGGCCTTACCGCGTAAGTCTGGTGGAGATCGTAATCGTATTATCTCTCGCTCGCACTCGTGGACTTGTTAATTGGCGCGTGCAGGATGGCAGGCGAAGACGATTCCCAGAACGGTTACGCGGTAGGGGTGCAGCAAAGGAGTGGAACGAACACCTGGCACCAATCTTCCCAGCCATGTAATTCCTTGGCGTTTTACCAGAACCAGTGCAAATAGTTAGTACCTTCTGAGCACGCGTGGTTCATCGGCAAACTCATCTTCACTTTGGAGGTGTTCAATAATTACCAATCAATCAAATATTTAGTTCATAAAAACATTACAAACATAGAGGAGTTTTTTTAAATGTTATTGAATGATGTGACGAGCTAGTCGCCCGTAACCGAACAGTGTCACTCGGAACTCCAACATGTAAAGTTTCGCATGACTGCTGCACTGCGCACATCATCCTGAGACATCAGCGCAGTCTGGTAAGATTACTCGACTGTGAGATCCGATCATAAAGTCTCATTTGCCCAGTAATTTCACTAGCTACATTGCCTTTCGAACCGGAACACAGTAGTGCTTGCACACTACTGCTTGGCGGCAAAATAACTGACAAAGCGGTGGTACCTACCTAGACAAACTTTGCAGAAAAGTCCTACCACCTAGTAAAAAAGTACCGTTATATTAAAATACGCTCAGATAAAAATAAGAATATACTACAACCTTGGGAGTCTTCAAATCGAGAGTGAACAGGTATCTTCTAGGCAAGCGTGTTACATCCTAGACCACGTCACCATCAGGTGCGATAGTGGTCAAACGCAAGCCTATCCAACAACAAAAAAAATCCTTATTAATCCTTACACAATAGAACCAAAAACTAGAGAATCGTAAAAGGGCCCTGATTAATAAATTACGTGAGGTTTTGAAGGGGGAAGGAGTCGAGCCAAATCTTTTACATCTTAAAAAATCTCTTTTGAAGTTTGCTCTACACTGAATCATCCTAGTTTAGCCTTTTCTGCAATTCGCTATTTGACTATTAAAAATTACCGCTGAGATACTTTCGTAGAAAAGAACCTAATAGCATTTCAAAAGTTTCTGGAAAATCACCTGTCGCTTAAGTCGTTTTCTCGCATAACAGCTACATGAATTAGTTACGACGTCACACGAGCTTCCTAAACGAATGCACCACAGCTTAGTAATGAGGTGCTAGGAAGTAATAATTTGTGACGCCACTGTATATGTTTAAGCAGTCTGTAATGAAAATAAATTAATATTTGTGGACATTTCACACAGCGCCATCTAACTCTAAATTAAGCAAATCTTTAACTACGGGAAACAGATAACTGATACAATACTTAGATGCTTTTTCTTTGAAAATACATAGGTACATAAAATACAATATAACACACAAAAACACAGAAGAAACAGAACATAACAAACACTTATGTTCATCACATAAATGTTTGCCCTGGGTGGGAAATTGGAATCGAATCCACAACCTACAGCTCCGAAGGCAGGGTTACTACCAACTGAGCTATCCGGTCAATGCTTATTTATAACATTGTCATTTTTTGTTAGCTTATTCATAAAATCAAATTAAATCAATACAGTCTATAACAGCCTTATTAATACCTAAACACGAACTAGCTTTAGACTAGTTACATCATCTTTTGTCTCTTTCGATCCAGCTAAATATTCCAGTAGCAAAAAAAGGACAAAAGCTGAAGTAACTAATCCGAGACTAATACCCGTTTATTAATAAGTCTGTAAGTAACTTGTGAGACAAAACTATTCTAGTGAGTAAATCACATTGCCTTAAATAGATGGCGCTACCATAGATTATAAAGCTAACCATAGCCGTAGAAAGGTAGGTACAGATTGTACAACGTTGTAAATAACTAACGGTTTGGACAGTAGTCGCGAGATGCCGCTAGCAGTGCTAGGCAGGACTTCGGTGCAAGAGTCCGTCTATGTAGGTACCCACAGCACTGTGGTCAAGTTAGAAGGGCATCACTGCAGCTAGTGAAATTACCCTAGACTAGATTGCTGCTTTCTCAGGATGCCGTGCGCAGTGCATCGTACCTATCACGCAAATCCTTATCAAGTAGAGTTCTGAGTAGCATTGCAACTGTTATTGGCTGCCGCGACGCTTATCATCATGGGAATGACTAGCTCAACGCATTATTCGTATACATAATTTTTTTGTAAATCACTTAAGTGCATGTCACAAAGGCCGTCACCTTAGAAATGTAAAACGTAATATTAAAAGGCGACCTACGTAAACCGGGCTGATTCTATATAAACAGGGCGGATTCTATGTAAATAGGGCGGATTTTATATGAGCAGGGTAGATTCTATGTAAACGGCGGATTGTATGTAAACAGCGGATTCTATGTAAACAGCGGATTCTATGTAAACAGCGGATTCTATGTAAACAGGGCGGATTCTATGTAAACAGAGCGGATTCTATATTGTATGATATAATTAACGGCCTCTGTGGTGGGTGGTTGAGCAGGTCCGCTCATAGCTCTAAAATAGTGAGTTCGATTTCCGCGGCAAGACAAAAAAAACCGCAAATACTTGTTCTGTGTCCGGGTGTTGTTGGATCCCTGGATACAGGGAATCCTAGCTATTGTTCAGGATATACGTGATCGTTGGGCTTTATTTATAGTCATTACTATTTATTACTTTTATAATAAGTATGAATGGCTAGATCGTGTTATTAGTAGATAGCTAGCTAAAAAGGCATTTTAGAAAAAAAAATCCATGTGTATAGTAATTATAATCTTTGGTTTTCAACAAACGCATGTTTAGAATACGCTTTATTGTAAACAACTGCACACGCGTAAAAGTGTTATCGCACTGGCTTAGACAATGCAAGGAAAACTATTAATAATTTTTATAATAATAACAATAATGACGACCATATTTTATGTCAACCAAAGAGGAATATGTTAACTAGGTAAACAGCTGTTTACCTAAGTCAAAGTCAAAAGACTTGCAAATAGGCTATTTTTAGCACTTTTACAAGTTGACGGTAGCTACTTACCTACATGTATTACAGTATGTAGGTAGGTAATAAAATAAAATAAATATATAGATGAATATACATAAACAGCTGGAGGATGTCGACTGCTGAACATAGGTCCCAGGAACTACGAGGACCATGGTCCCACAATACTCAGACTCAGAAAAAGTATTCACAAATTTACCTGTATTCGCGTTTCACAGAAATATAGTCCCACTCTTCCCGCGGGTGCCGTAAGAGCCGGCCAAAGGTTGACAGCCTCTGTGGTGTGACGGTTGGGCAGGTCGGCTCATAGCCCGGAGGCATCGGGTTCGATTCCCGCGGCAGGACAAGTAATTGTGCACAGAAAAAAAAAGCGTCTGTGTGTGGGGCCATGGTCCTCGTAGTTCCTGGGTCCTTAGACACATGGAATCCTTGTTAGGGTCCAGGATCTATTTTTGTGATCATATATAAAGAAAAGAAACAAATATAGAATTAAAAAACTACCCGGGTACCAACTAGTGCAATGGGACATGGCGATAAAAACTGCGAGGTGTTGTATTGGTTCTGAAACAATAAAACCAAATTAATAATACAAGGAAGTATTCTTCTGCAAATAAACAATAATTCTTAATATCGGAGCTTATCTCGGTCGGCTCGGTCATCCGATACATCCATGGGAAATGTGAAGTGCCCATCTGCAGGAGTGTCTTATTCTCACGCATTAAAAACCTCTAATCAGGCAACTAGGTCTAATTTTGGTAAGCAGTATTGACATAAATATTTTTTGTCTAGAGTATAATTAGTATCTATCTTGGAAAACCCCTAATTGTGTTTTTCGAAACTATTACCTGTTTTTATGTGAATGAAACTGAGCTATGGGTTTTCAAAAGTATAGGTAGTGACATAACAAAAACGAGATGTATCATTACAACCCATGTGGCGGGTTTTAATATTTTCATTAAATAATAGAGCTAGGGGAAAGACGCCAGGAATCATCAGCCGAAGTCCACGGTTGCAAATTGTTTGCCTAACGAGACCTAAAGTCAAAAGTAAAATGTCAACACATTTATTGCAAAGTCAAAATATAGTTCCACTATCTGCTCATTCTGTTCATTACGGTAATATACAAAACATACCACTCTAATCGTATAATTTACAGGAAAATCAAATGTTGATAGTGAATTTAATTATTAATTGAATTATGAAAATAAATAGTTAATTTAATTAGTAAATAAACTTGTTTCAAGTTGATAAGGAAGGTCCGGCTATACATATTAATTCAAGGTCGAATACCTTTAGTTGTTATGCAAACTTCAACGTTATGCGAATTTTTTCGGAAAAAAATTCAATACTCAATAAATATTCAAAGGAAATTTTGAAAAGGATCTGGCATCAACATATATGGCGAGATGGTATATCACTAGATATAGTCTCAGTAGAGTCTCCACCAGCGCAGTCGCAGTTTCCACTATACTGAGGTCCTCGAATGGCTCTGCTTTTATGACTATCACATCAACCAAGGCAGGCAAGACCGACAAGGACAAGACGAAAATCGCATGTCTAATGTAGATATGGTCTTAAGTTCTTGTTCCACCTATACCAGTAATTTTTGGGAACGATACTCTCGACGATAACGTCCAACTTCGACAAAGAGGTTGCACGAAGAATCCAGCTCGGCAGCGTTCAACCTATCTTTTCGTCCAAAACGGCTGCATCACTCTTAGAACAGACAACAGATGGAAAAGAAACGGTACCAAATCTGGTCTGATCTGGTTAAAACCGCGGGAAGTCGATGGTACTGGAAGCAAGCAGCAGCTACATAGTGGCGTTCTATGGGGAGGCTTATGTTCAGCAGTGGACGTCTGGATGTTGGATATTTATTTGTTTATTAGGTTTTTGAAAAAAGTCTTCACACTTATGATTAAAATGAAAACTACAAAAATACTACACTATCTACGTTGTAAACTACATTAGGAAAAACAATAATTACACATAACACAAACGAGGGTAGATAACTACATTTAACGCGCATTACACTAATAAACCTGTCTCCTCGGCATCAAACGCACACGACCGTACCTGCCCGTGGGTCTGTCCACAGAGCACATTATTGGGTCTATCGAATAAAATTTATAAACAAAACTGCAGCTAATAGAATAAATAGATAACACAATTCATACATACATACATGTACATATATTAACCGACTCATCTCACTCACGACTATATACTAGTAGATTAACTACTAGTGAGAATAATGATAATGATGATTCAAATTCATATATTTAATTTCAAAATTGACAAATTAATATTTTTGACTTATCGATCATAAATAATTAAGAACATATAATAGATAACTATGTTTTAAAAAAAATGTATTGTGTCTCCTGTATTTATGTTCATGATTAGGTAATATAATAAGCTTATATAACAAATCCTACTAATATTATAAATATGAAAGTTTGTAAGTATGGATGAATGTTTGTTATTCTTTCACGCCAAAACTACTAAACGGATTTGGTTGAAATTTAGAACACAGATAGTTATAACTTGGATTAACACATAGAATACTTTTTATCCCGATCGTAGGTTCCCGTGGGACAATTATCAAACACCACGAGAGCGATGCCGTGGAATTTTTACGCAAAAACTACTGATCGGATTTGGATGAAATTTGGGACAGGTAGTTTATAGCCTTAGCACATAGAATAATGTTTATCCCGATAGTATGTTCCCCTGGGATAAGGCGTAGCTAGTTTAAAATAATTTAACAAAAAGCACGGACCCAGGTGTCTGTGATAATGTAGCTAGGAAAAATAATTAAGCACATCGAGTTGTGTTTTTTTAATAGTAACTATAGATAGCACTGGCAGCGCCCCCAGTGTTGCAGGTGTCTATAGGCGACGGTAACTGCTTACCATCAGGCGGGCCGTCTGCTTGTTTGTCTGTCTATGTTATATAAAAAAAAAAAGATAGTATTATGTAATCTGTGAGATTATTACAGATAAGCAACCTGTGGGGGTAGATGTCGTACAGGCACACGCCTGCTGACAGCTGACTATTGACTAATCTCTGGGAAACCCGACGCAGTTAAGTCAATTGCAGCTCGTTGACCATTTAACATCCATTAAAGCGCTGCGCGCGCGCAGCGAGAAGCTGACGCTTTCTAATTCAAAGATGTAGCAGGATGTGACTAACAAAATGCTGCTGCGGTAGTAAGTTTATGTAAGTATTTTTTAGACCCAGAAAATTGTAAATTTAGGTTACAGCACAGAATAAATAAAGTATATACGTAGTTACAGGTAAGTCCAAAGCTCCATAATTTTATAATTTTAGCACATTACGGTTATCATTATATGTTTCATAAAATATGTCGAATTTATACTGATTAATTATTTTAGTTTTTTTAACGGCTAATTGCCTATATTTGGCCAACTAAATACTACAATGATATATTAAATAATACTAAACACTACCTATAAAATAAAAACATTTGGACTATATACTGGCCGCGATGACCTATAGACAGTCGAAATGCTCCAGCCCACTAACAGCAGGTAGCGGACTCACAGACAGCATATGCTGCCAGCATGTTGGGCTTGCCAGCATTATACATGTAGGTACTCATAGCTGGCAGCATTGCCCCGTTGAATTGCAATGCTAATTATTTTAATATGTCTTTACCTGTGAAATCGCCGTTCTGCAGCTCTGGCTGGTTCAAGGCAAATTATTTATAATTTGGCTAAGAATTCTAATATCAAATTAATTTTATAATAGAAACAGGGAATTTTATTTTCAATATTAATAATAATAATGACGCCCAATGATCACATACTCATATTCTGGACCCAAGCTCAGTTGGTAGTATCCCTGCCTTCTTAGCTGTGGGTTGTGGGTTCGATTCCCACTCAGGACAAACATTTGTGTAATGAACAATGTTTGTTCTGTGTCTGGGTGTTTATATTGCACTCTATGTATGTATTTACATAAAAAAGTATAGAAGTATTATATCAGTTATCTTCCCATAGTATATACAAGCTTTGCTTAGTTTGAGGCTAGATGGCGTTGTGTGAGATGTCCATACATATTATTATTATTAATTAATTTAAAGCAGCCCAAATCGGATAGCACCCTGTGATCATCGATGTCCGAACAAACATATTATTATTTAGATATGTAGGTAACTTCGTTGACGAGATGTCGCCATCAAAAGTTACCGGTAGGTATATAATGGTGTCGATTCTGTGTCGCATACTCTAAAGCTAAACGAAATGAACATATTTCCGTCTTTTTCATTACCCCTTTGTCAGAATAGTACTACTTTAAGCTAATTTTAGTTTTAGAGAACGCGACACAGAATCGACACCATTGTCGTTGTTGAATACCTATGACAATTAACAGCAGCTATTAAATCATTAACTCGGTATTATTTTAATTAACTGAATTGCCATTAAAATACCGTTTATACGTTTTTATTATGGGGATTTTTCTAAATACGAGTTTATAACAAGTAATTTTATTCAGCCCGCTGAATGGCTCGTACATAATTATATACATAGTAGTAGTTGTAACTCTATCAAAAATGATATAACCCCCACAATGTGTCGTGTGGGTTTGTTTATGTTTATTTTTAATTTGATTTAAAAATTCGTTCTCATTATCCGATGGTTGTGTGGCTGCTATATTGGTTGTTTTTATTTGTTTTTTTTTTCACCGTATCATTCTGTTTATACTCTTTTTGGAATCCCTGATTATTGTTTTTACATTAAATGTTATTACTGCGGTCTGTACTAAGAGTACCACGATAGGCCCTTGACTTGTTAACTGTAACGCGATCCTATTTATAGAGGGATATATATATCTATAGGTACAACCAATATGTAATAAATATAGAACCTAGAGTACAAGTGCATCGATATTCATGGTATTTCCAGACTTTCCGCGGGTGCACGGAATCCCCTCATACCTAATACCTGATTAATCAGCCTTGCTACAGATAATACCACATAATGCAGTTAGTACATGCGCCTGCGCCGGTTTCCCGTCATCATTTCCATATCACGTGTCGGCTCGCTCTCACCGATAGCGAAGCGATAATACTATAGGGCTTCTGTGAGCTGTACACATCGCGGTCTTTACATATTAGCTTAAAACTAAAAATCAATCAATCAATTTATTTGCTTGTGAGATAGGTCAAACAATGATTTGTGGTCTTAAAAGTAACACAGTGGTATCTCTATTTCCGTCGTCGTGACATACAAGCTTTTCTCAGAATTCGTCGTTTCATATTTACATTCCTTTATAAACAAATAATATAATTAATGCAAAATGTCAACATGGGATAAAATGGATAATACATATAAAAATTCTCAAATCTAATAAATAAAAATACTTTTTCAATTCCCATGGTTACGAAAAAAATTCCAAAAACTGAATCGACAGAAATTTTTGTGTGAAAGAGTAACAAACATTCCATCCATACATCCATACTTACAAACTTTCTCATTTAGAATAGTAGGATAATACTTTAGCACAAAAATATAGGCAACTTAATTAAATTAAATTAAATTTCATTTTATTACAGATAATTCAATCCAATTTGTTAGTAACAATAAGACTTACAGCTATATTAGTAGAACCATCATTATTATTAATTACTATAAATGTCAAGCACATTACAAATTATCAATTAAATCATATCTATATTATAATTAAAATTCTTTATAATAAACTATTTGGCATTTCTTTGCGTCGGGAACACAAGCATCCCCGTCCAATGCTTTAGTATTGGACCATCTACCCTCTCGGCAACAGCGACCAGGAGGCTGTTGGTACTGCCCCGCATTTGCCGCATCAGGGAGGCTACACGCTTCCGCATGATGGCGTAAAAGTCATCCACGCGAGCCTCTGCGAACATACCCGATGCACTGCAATATCGCGGCAGCCCCAACAGCGCCCTGAACGCGTTGTTGTATTGGACCCGCAGAGCACTGTAAGCCCTTTGAGTATAATCAATCCATAAGCTGCATGTGTAAAAAGATTGGCAATACGCCCGAAACAAAGTACTTTTTACATAATAATGCTAACTGGGATGTTCTTCCAGTTAACGGAATACTATTATGTATTCTGTGGCGGTAGTTTAGTTTATTGTTACCATCATATCCATTATACTAGAAATCCATATTAGAACCATCATATTAATAAAGGAACATAAAGAAGTGTAGATTTGACGTCACTGGATTTCGACAGCCCTGTAAACCAGGGAAAAAATGTCGTGATCAGAAATGGTAATTACAAACGCCCATTCATAAGATGCCGAGAAGGAAAATACTCACTACTGTGCCTACAGCAGCAAGTTTACCTCATCACTGGTGAAGTTTCACTCGGACTTTTAACGTGATGTAGAACCACATGTCGTCACAGTTTGTTTACATTTATTTATCAAACAATAATTACGTCTTTATTACATGTTTCAAATGTACTTATATTTATCTGCGGTCGTAAGCTTTCTAGGGTTTACGGTGACGTCGTAACGACGTCGGAGTACGGCTGTGGAAAACGTAAGCGCCGCGACATCTAAGCGGTCGGTCTTTTGAACACTGCTTTTTAATTGATACATGCCGTGTAGTTATGCATTGTTGCAGTAAACACCGTGGGTATACCTATAGTTCATAGTTTAGGGTAAACTCTGGAGCAATACCAGTACACAGTATTATATATAATTATTAGTATATTCATTATCTCAAATATAATAAATTAATAATAATAATAACGCCCAACGATCACATACTTATATACATATATCACATAGATCCTGGACCCTAACTAGGATTCCCTGTGTCTAGGGACCCAGGAACTACGAAGACCATGGTCCCACAACACAGACTCAGAACAAGTATTAGCGCTTTTTTTTCTGTGCGCAAATACTTGTCCTGCGGCCCGACGCAGCGGAGGCGGCGGGTTCGAGTCCCGAATCGAACCCGCCGCCTCCGGGCTATGAGCCGACCTGCTCAACCACCACACCACAGAGGCTGTAATAAATTATACATATTGTAAAACAGTAGGGCACGAATATTTTTCCTGTCGCGGGAATCGACCCGCCACGTCCGGGTTATGAGCCAACCTGCTCAACCACCACACCACAGAGGCTGTAATGGATGACTTCGCCGTAAGCTCGTGGTGCTCGCGCACAGACTACGTTCCGGACACATTCCACTAAGGGCACTGGGCAAGGGCACAACTTCCCCTCATACGAAAAATAGTAGTTGATTTCCACTACTAGCCTTTGCGCGTACGTCAGTTTCGTTTTGGATTTCCGCGGAGAAACAGCTAACGAAAAAATCACAGTATATTAGAAAAACGAGTTATTGCTCAGTGAAATCGTGCGGGGAGAGTAGCAAGACGTCTGGTTGTGCAAAGGACGGCATGTCATTCCACAAGTAAGCAATTTTCAGTCTTAAAACACCACACAATTGTACTTAAATAGCGTCCGTAAACCCTGCCAGGCAAAAAGAGGTACCAAAAGAAAGCATTCTTTGTTCTACGTAAGCAGGTAGCCGAAGTGCCTTATTAATAAACACGAACTAGTTTTAGATTAGTTACATATTCCAGTAGCAAAAAAAGGACAAAAGCTGAAGTAATTAACCCAAAACTACTACCCGTTTATTAATAAGGCTGCTTATGTTTGTTACGGGCCGAATCTATGCGTAGAGTTAATTTTTATTTCGTTCAGTAATTTAGTCTTTGACAAGCAGAAAAAACGAGTGTGTGCTTTTAGACCACACGACTGAAGTAAAACTTCTTTAGCTCTATCTATTGGCTGGTAAAACTTTGTTTAATATTAATGTCGCCATCTTGCCAATTGTAAATTATCAATTTACCGGACATACAAACATAATAATACAAATTTTAAGTAATTTTTAACTTTATTATGTTGAGTTGGAGGTCTACATTAATTAACAAGTTTTAACTTCCGTTCGCCTTGTTACGCATTACTGTCCAGTATAGAAATATAAATTCCTCTAAGTTCTCCAGCTTACTCCCCAAGTCAAGCGTGCGTAAAGAAGTTTTACTTCAATAAAACCGGAACTGTGGAATCACTCCTTGAAACGCCGCGTTTGTCATTTCATTGTTCCGACCCAACTCGACAATCCCTGCGCTGCGACGCCGCCGGCTACAACTATGTATCATTGAAAACTAACAGCCAAAATTCACATAAAAAGTTAACTTAAAATAAAATAAACTATGCTAGTTACAAGTTCCCAACTATAGAAACATTAGTTAATACAGAAATAAGCTCGTAGTAGGTAGCTAATAGAGGTTTTATCATGAGACCTATTCAGTGATAGTAGCTGTATATTATATAGTTAATCGCTCCCAGTGCAGTTGCAGCCTGATTATGTAAACGATTATGACGCGACAGTCGCACGCGCCGCGCACGCGCTCGGCGTCTGCGTTTATGCGACACATCGTTGTAATTATGTTCAGCGGTTACGAATTAGACACCAGTTCTTCTCGTAATAATAATAATGAGCATATATAATACTTAAGATTTGTCGTTTGTGCTTGTATGTATTAGGTATATTGAAACACTCATGAGAATTTACATCTAATTTTATCTATTGATTCATTAATTCATTCATTTCGTTTCTTTTTCCCTTTCCGTGAGAAAATATCAGTCTTGGTTAGTTCTAGTGACAGATTTTTAAGCCGCCTGGAACGCTTCTTACGTCGCTTAACGACTGTTGGCTTACGACTATAACAGGAGAGTATAACAGTATAATGACTGTCCCAGAAATGGCGAGAGAATTTACCTTACGCTGCAGGTAAACTGCACATAAGGGTCGCGACACGGGAAAACCTTTGAAATTTCCGTTCTGCGGCCATTGCAAATCAAAATATTTTTTGTTTACCTAAGAATTCTAATTCCATATGTATTTTATTTTAAATACATTGGACTTGTTTAATGACACGATGCAGAAAAAAAACTATGATTCGAAGCTTCGATTACATTCGATTTAAATGCAGAACCCTTTGAAATTTAATTCCACGCGTATTATAGAAAATATTAAAAAGTGCATTTTTAAAACAATGTTTTACATTGCAAAACATATTACGCAACTATTGCAACACAAATTAGGTACCTATGCAATGCACGTCAGTGTACGCTTCGTGCAGCAATACCGATATATATGCTAATGCGAATTAATGTAGCTAGTTAAAGGCTGCGATGTATAAGTTCCAAAATCTAGACTTATGCAGCTGAATTTTGAACACTCGCTTATTCCAAAAAGGTTGAATTCTTCGGTTTTATGAATTTTCCCCATCAAGTGACTAAATTATTTAAGCTTTTCTTGGTCTTTAGATCTGTACTATGATACATTGCCCATGGACCTCGAGAGAAACACGGAACATGGAACACCAGCCATTCCCTGACGCAGAGGGAAACGACGACCTTAGGACTTGACACACGCGGGCTGGTATTACCGAATGGAGGCTGGTTACACAACGTTACACAATTTAAACTTAAGCCATTCCTTAAAGCCTTTTTCCTTAAAGCACGATAGTATTATATGTAGGTACCTATATAACTATTTTTTTATAACCTAAACATATACTATAACGAGGAAAAATTTGATTGTTTGTTTGCATCGAATAGGCTCTGAAACTAATGGACCGATTTTAAAAATTCTTTCACCATTGGAATTTCACATTATCCATGATAACAATAAGCGATAGAATATATATAATACTCGTGCGAAGCCGGGGCAGGTCGCTCGTTATAAATAGTATCTCCATATACTTTCGTTAATCTTCGGTCCATTTTAAAAAAGTAATATTTCCTTATTCTTTTTTAATACTAGTTTAATACATAGAATTAGTGTATTTTGACAAACATTATAGAGAAACATGCATTGTAATTATCAGCCAAAACTTTTGTAACTTTCCCAAATGAAAAATTATATAAGTTTATCTTAATATATATAAATCTCGTGTCACAATGTTTGTCCTCAATGGACTCCTAAACCACTTAACCGATTATAATAAAATTCGCACACCATGTGCAGTTCGATCCAACTTGAGAGATAGGATAGTTTATATCTCAATCTATAATAGATATATATTAAATACCCGTGCGAAGCCGGGGCGGGCCGCTAGTTTACTTATATAGCTTCGTCAACCTCTTTTTATTCTTATATGTGTAAGGAAGTAGTTAACCCATGGTGTCAGTTTTTAGCACCCATATGATTTTAACTTGGCTTAACGATATGGTCTTATGACAATACCCGGGCCTGATCGCTCAGATGCCAATTTCAACTTTGGTTCGTTCATCAAGTCCAAGCTTAAATTAGCTGCAATAAGCTAAGTATCCTAGGAAAGGTGCACCAGTATTTTACATCGACACAGCTCTTGAACCTCTAGTGCTCAAGTCCGTTCCTGCGTCGAGTACTGTAGTACCAAGTTACCAACAACCAAATTTCTTGGGAAAACATATATTCGACGAGCTTCTGCCCGCAGCTTCGCCCGCGGCGTGACCTATGGGTAAATACAACCACGCATTTCACCCTCTTAAGGGGAGAATTTCGAAAAATCCTTTCTTAGCGGATGCCTACGTCATAACATCTACCTGCATGCCAAATTTCAGCCCGATCCGTCCAGTGGTTTGGGCTGTGCGTTGATAGATCACTATGTCAGTCTCCTTTGAGTTATATATATTTAGATTTTGAGACAGAAGAGGATTGATAGAGAAAGTACAAGAACGAAAGACCTTAAACATAAAATAAAACCTACACTAAATATTACCAATCACTGCATCTTGTACCAATCTGTGGAATTGTTTAATAAATTGCCACAGGGTATTAAGGAAGTAGTCTGCAAGCCTAATGTATTTAAACATAAAGTAAAAGCATTTCTTTTGGAAAAAAGTTAGTACAGTATAAATGAGTACTTAACCTAGTATCGTGATACTATGATATTTTTTCTTTGTTACTTTTATTGCCTTATCATGTGACGTTACTAGCACCTATTGTAAAACTATTTAAATTTAGGTTTAAAGAAATTTATTCTCAAATAAGACAAAAAAGTCACTTCCATGAGAACATAGTTAGACTTAAAGAATTCTATACAAGTACATTCGTCGTCACTTTAAATAATGTAGGTATAGTAACATAAATATAAATACGTGCTTAAGTAACATTACATTTCAACACGACATAATTTAAAATGTTTACTTCGGCAACTCATCCGTCGTTAGGTATTGAGTCAATTGTTTCTTGAATTCGTTAAATGAATATATTTTTTTTATATGCGAGGGTATTTTAATAGGTCTTTACCTATGAAATTTCCGTATTGCAGTACAGACTTTTTCAAACAAAAAAAGTTTTGATTGGCTATGAATTCTAAATTCAAATTAATTTTGTTTTAAAAATATGACATTCTATTTACAATATAAGTCTTTTGTTTATTGATTAGCGTTGTATTTTCATTACATTTCAACATTTTTCCTCATAATGGATACTTTGAAATTTCGTGTAATTATGGAATATGAGTTCCGTCGTGGCACCAACGCGGCACAAACGACACGTAACATCAACGACGTTTACGGAGAGAACTGTACAAACGAACGTACAACCCGTTATTGGTTTGCTCGGTTCCGTTCTGGGAATTTTGACTTGAAAAATGAACCTCGTGGTCGTCCGGAAACTTTGGTCAACAATGATGAATTAAAGGCGATTGTGGAAGCTGATGAATCTCAATCTACAGCTGAGCTGGCAGCAGCTTTTGATGTTAGCATCAAAACAATATTGGTCCATTTGCGACAGATTGGCAAGATAAAAAAGCTTGATAGATGGGTGCCCCACGAACTTAACGATCGCCAGCGCAACGTACGCGTCGAGACTTGCCTTGCGCTGCTTAACAGGCACAGAAATGAAGGAATTTTGAACCGAATTGTTACGTGCGACGAAAAATGGATTCTTTTTGACAATCGAAAGCGCTCAGCAAGTTGGTTAGATCCTGGTTCGGTACCAAAGCAATGTGCAAAACGAAAAATGACCCCTAGAAAGGTGATGGTCACAGTTTGGTGGTCTAGTGCTGATGTGATTCATCATAGCTTTTTACAAAACGGCGAGAGCATTACTGCAGATGTGTACACTGAAGAACTGACCACAATGATGGCGAAACTCGCACGTCTGCAACCAGCTTTGGTCAATCGGTCGTCTCCACTGCTACTTCACGACAACGCGCGACCCCATACTGCACAACAGACCGTCTCTAAGCTGCATGAGTTGGGTTTGGAAGCTCTCCCTCATCCGCCATACTCACCAGATCCTGCGCCTACCGACTATTACTTTTTCCAAAATTTGGACAACTTTTTAGCGGGAAAAAAATTCAATTCCCGAGAGGCAGTACAAAACGCCTTTGAAGAGTTTGTTGTCTCCCGTCCTGCTGATTTTTTCAAGAAGGGCATCCATAAATTGCCACAGCGTTGGCAAAGATGCATTGATTGCAGGGGTGATTACTTTGAATAAAAGAAATAAATAAGTTCGAAAAAAAAATACTTTAACTTTTTTCAAACAAAACGGCAATTTCATAGGTAAAGACCTAACTAATATTATAAAGTTGTGCTCCTTCAAAAGTAAGCATTGTTTTGCCATAATTTGTTCGAGGTTTCGGAAGTACAAGAAGGCTACCGCGACGATTGCTGCGCTTGGAAACCTGTTTTAATTTGCATGCAGCTATTAAGTCAATGTAATTTATTTACATTGTATATAATGTTATTCACACACAATGTATGTTGTTTATGAATAAAATACAATACAATAATAAAGTAAATAGCACAATTTGCAAAGGTCACCCATCTACGTATTGACCGCAGCGAGCGTTGCTTATTAAAAATGCTACCAAAAGTACAATTTTAATTTTCCCTGATTTTTTCTTAATGTAATTGCTCGTGCAAGCTACGCGTGCTTTCCCACAATTTCACAGTCTATCGGCGGCCACATTGTCCTCAGAAGCGCCGGTCGACACTGATAATCAATTTGATCTAACAATGGCGGTATTTCTCGGGTTTTCTGCCGTTTGTTCAGGACGTTAGACACGCTTGCTGGTTTGTCATGGTTCGGTTTAGGAAAGTCCCTAACGGCAGAAAAAGTTACACTCTAAATTAGAAAAACCACTTTGGTCGACTGCACAAACTAACTGCCGATAGTTTCTATACCATACCTCTATTGTTTATTTGATGCCAATTGCTTCGTCATTAAATTAAAAGCATTTGTGATTAAAAAGAAAGATAATATTTCTTAATCCTCTAATAATTTTTCACCAAACAATATGCAACCTGTTTCCACATTTACCCACAAGATTAATTATTGATTGAATTTTGAAAATATGTTTTACAGCGAAATTAAATTATATGCACGTTCGTCGAAACTATATTTATTGGCCCTATGTCGATACAATGTTTCCCTCCAAAACGTTAATGTGTGGCGTGTTCTCCAGAACGCGTCAGATCGTCAGTCCTTCGTAGAAAACTTTTCCCGAACTTTTCGTTTGATACCGCCGCCCACCGTTTGACGCATCGTGCTATAATAATGTGGATATTTGCGCATTTTATGATGCGATTGACGCTAAGGCTCTAAGCCAAGGGTCAAAAAAAAGTGTAACACTTTTCTGGTCAAGGGTCAAATAAGATATGTTTGTGTTTGTCTGGAAGAGATCGCTTTTTAGCGATAAGACCGCCCATTGTTACCTACTCATTAGTTATTTCCTGTTTTTGTATTTGTTGCCTTGGCGTCAATAAAGAGTTTATCTAAAAGATATGAGGTATCATTGCGGGCCGCCAATTCATGGATTACATAGGTAGGTAAATCCTGGACCCTAAATAGTGTTTCCTGTATCTAGGGACCCAGGAACTACGAGAACCATGGTTCCACAGCACAGCACCCAGACGCAGAACAAATATTTGAGCTTTTTCTTTCTATGCATAAATCTTGTCCTGCCGCGGGAATCGAACCCGCCAACTCTGGGTTATGAGCCGTTAACCACCACAACATGTAATATGTGATCGAATTTTTCGCCTTTTCCGTCTTGAAGACTGGTTCATTTTAGGTCGTTTAGGCAAGTTATCGGAGTTAGAAAAATCCACATTAATTATGAGTAGGTCCACACTAGTCTTCTTGACCACCTGACACACGATCTGACAGTAAATAAATGCGTTTGCGATACGTGCAGATTCTATGCAGCAACATGTCACAGTATATATGAAATTAAATAAGTAGGTGAATTTTTCCTACTGATTCTGATGGAAAAAAAAATATCAAATGTCTATCTCGATAGTGTAAGCATTTATTTATAGTAACGAACGAGCTAGTCATTCGCCTGGTGTTAAGCAACACGGCCGCCCATAAGAATTGCAGTGTTGCTTGAAACTTTAAATTGTAAAGTTTCATCTTCGTTCTCATCTTGACACATCACAGTCTAGGAATAAAATTTCTATAGACTGTGAGATCAGGTAATTTATAGGTAAATGAAAGAAATCTCCCCTCTCATTTTCCAGTAATTTCTCTAGCTATCACTATAGCTAGTGAAATTACTGGAAAATGAGAGGGACCTTCAAACCGGAATACAGTAGTTCTTGCACACTACTGCTCAGTGGCAGAATAACTAGCAACGCGGTGGTATCTATCTCGACGAACTTTACGGGAAAGTCCTACCACCTAGGAAGTATCGGTGAATTTCTATTCTCAGTTCGGTCCAGTCGTTTGACTTTGACAAATGAACATACAAACAAACACACCACGAATGTATATATATTATTTTGTAGGCAAAGAAAAAAGGTTTTAATTGCCAAAGTAAATAAGATAACAATATAGTGATTTCAGAAGGAGTTATTAGAGTTCAATGAACCCCGCCCATAGGACCCATTCTACGCATGAACAAGTACTACTGCGCTGTCCCATACACTGTGGTCGTGCTGATCCACATTCCGCGCTCAAAAGTCCATGGACCTATAGTAGGATTCCCATGCCTTCCTAAAGCCACGCCCTTTCCTGCGAGCTTCACAGAAAATGACTGTTCGGTGATATCATGACTCATGCACACTCGAATGAAAAGAGCTTTTGCCTAATATGGTATGGAGTTTATATAATTTTTGAAACGTGAGCATGAAAAAAACCGCCGTTTCGCTGTATATATCGCTGTTCTTGGCCTTGCAAAACTGACGATGAGTGGCTAAGCGAGTAAATGTAATTTGAATTTACTAGAGGAATGTCAGCTCAGCTCAGCTCAGCGACTCATCAAACGCTGACCCATCTGCAATAAAAACAAGTCCAAATGATTTTTGTAGTAAGTAGTAGTAGTAAAGGTAGTGCATTTAGCAGTAGGTATATACGGTAGGTATATGTAGTGTAATTGATATGATTGTCGTAGCTGGAAAATTTATTGTATTGTGTGCTTGTAGGGAACATAGTGACTTTGCCCGCTAATAAAATTATTCCAAATAGGTAATACAAAATTCCAAACTGTCTAAACTATTTCGAGAGTGAAGCCAGGAGAAGAACACAGCTGGGATGGGCAGCATTTGGTAAATTTCATCGAGACTTTATATCGCCCATATCGCAATTTCTTAAGACGAAAATCTTTAATCAGTGTGTCCTACCAGTACCGATACATAGACACTTACGGGAGGACTGATCCACCAATCTAAGGTCGCTCAATGAGCTATAAAAGCTATGCTCGGTGTGTTTCAACGGGATCGAATCAAACACAGAGAACTAAAGTTACCGACATAGCTCAGCGAATTAGCAAACCGAAGTCAGTGGGCTGGTCATATCTGCCGAAGAATCAACAACCGTTGGAGTGGACGAGTTCTGGAGTGAATACCATCAATCGGCAGACGTGGTGAAGAATCAGCCGCAAGGCTTGCTCGTCAAGTTATTCGGAATATATAAAAAAATATTATCTAATTGTATTTAAAACTCATAATATATATACATTATAATATTGCCATACCTTACCATAATGTTAAATTTTATTAAATTAACTTTAAACCATGTTCTGTAAAAATCATTATGATACATATATACGTATTATACATTATAATATATATACCTATATGTATTACAATGATTTTTATGATATTATATATGTATTATGTATCAGTCAGCGTTTAACAGTTGTCACAGAATAAATAGTGCTACGTACTATGGTTAGTAAAAACTAACCGTACTTCTACTGAGGCACTAAGGTTACGAAATAGTAACGGTGGTAGACGAGTACCACCATTAGGAAAAAGTGTGCTGTATTTACGAATAAAATCACACATACTTAAGCCACCTCCTATGCCTTTTCTTTTCTCCGACGTGAGTTCGGGTGACGTCGGGTAGTTGTACATTATAAGATATAGGGTAAACTTGCCTTATTCGTACCCCCTAAGAAGAAAGGCTAGTAACATTGAGAAAAATAAATAAACACAGATTTTATTAATTAAACTTTAATATTTGATTATATCACTATAACAAACTTAATGAAAATAAATCAGAAACTTCTTCATCTTTGACAAAATAGCATTTAAAAAAAACATTTAAAAAGTACGATTTAAGATTAATGCTCTTAAATCGTACTGATCTATTCCTTAATCGTACTTTGAGATCCTAAATCGTTTCAATGCAGTCTTAATAATCACAATCCTTAAAACTATTATGTTTATAATCTATAATCATTCTTCGCAAAATGTTTTCATAGTAATGGCCAAATCGGTGCAATCATCGCAGTAGAAATTTTTGGTTTTTTTGTCTGTGCCAGCACATAATTCGTGTATCCAGGTTTCGCATTGAGAACATTGAATCATGTCTTCTTTTAGGTTTTCTTTGCATAGTTTGCAGAACCAATCATCGTCTTCTTGTTTTTCTCTTTTGATTTTCTTGGTCTTATCCGGCTTGATATACTTTCTTTTCAAATCTCTCTTCACGCTAAAGTTTTTCGCTAAGCTTTTCTTTTTAGAGTCTTCTACCTTTCTTTCTAATTCTTTCTTGTAGGGGCTTTCTGTCAGAACTTGAATATTTACAGTTTTTCTCGTCTTTCCTTGTTTTGAGTGTCCTGGAACAGCTCTTATCGGAGATATGTTTTGCAGATCTGTACGAATAGTCTCTCTATCCAGAATATTTTCTTTAATATCAATGTTCCCTTCTGCAGTTTGCTGTTTCAAGGATTTAGTGTCCTTTTCTTTTAAAGTTGATTTCGAACAGTCTGCAAGTTTTCCTTGTTGAGGAAGTTTTTTCTGTATAACCCTTAAAACGGGATCGTCAGTTTCTGGAACATTTAGCTTCGTAGTAGTCTTGAAACTGTTGGCAGGTCTCAGAACAGTCTCTAACTGTCCTGTTCCGTCTTGTCCCGTTCCTGTTTCATCATTTTCGTCGAGTACAACATATTCTTCATCTCTAATCTTGAAGCGGTTACATGGCCATAGTCCACATGATTCGAAACCATGCAAAGCAGTTTCCATACAAACAGCCTTGGGATAAGCTATTCCCAAGATTTCTGCAATATTTGACTGTTTAATGACAGATCCTGGATGATTACGCATCCAGGCACTACTTGCAACATTGAAATTGTGCTTCAGAGACTTAAAAAATGACTTGTCTAATGGTTGAAGTTTATGCGTAGTGTGTGCTGGTAAAGACAGCATTACAATCCCGTAGTCTCTTGCTAGATTGATTGCGTCCAAGTTCTTCGTATGTGACGTATGACCATCCAAAATGAGGAGAATTTGATTTGGTTGGTTTTTCTCCAACTTCAAACACTTTATGAAATGTTCCAGCCATTCAACAAACAACTCGCAGGTTATCCACCCTTTATCCGAGCACTTGAATGAGGCATTTGGTGGACCTCCTCGCTTCAGTTCGTCGGCCATTCTTTTTCTTTTAAATATTAGCATCGGAGGTATGAACTCACCAGCAGCATTCATACAACAAATGCATGTCGTGTTCACTCCTCGTTCTCCACTAGTAACAGCGCCAACTTGGTGCTTTCCTTTTCTAGCCAAAACCTTAGAAGGCTTATGGACTGTGCATAGTCCCGTCTCATCGACATTGTAAATTTTCTCAGCTGTAAAGTGTCCTTCCTCCAAAAGACTTTCAAATTTGTCAAAAAATTTCATAACAGTTTCTTTATTAAACCCTTTGCAACGAGCCATAGATGTTGCCTCCGGAGTTCGCAGAGATATTTCTGGGTGTTTTTGCATGAAACTATAGTACCATTTAAACCCAGCCATCCGCTTTACTTTGTTAAACCTGTGATTTATTTGATATCTTTCAGCTAACTTATAAGCTGCTTCACGTAAGTCTTTTGGGGTCATACCAAAAAACTTTTCCTCCATGTTCAAAACATGCCTAGCTAGTTCATCTTCCATTTCTTCTGTTAAATCTCTTGGATGTCCAATTCTGTTGCGTTTATTTAATCCTTTCAAATGCCGTCTAAATGTTGGTTTTGGTATATTGTACAAACGACAAGCTTCATTAAATTTAAGTTCTTCGTTATTGTACTTTTCAAGAGCTTCTTCCATATCTTTAAAACGCCAGGAATAGTAATTTCTTTTGGACATTTTGACCTGAAACAAAGAAAGATAATTTAATAAAAATATTTATCCTAATTCGTACCGGTACGATTTAAGAACTCACGTTGAGTACGAATTAGGCGCAATAGTTCATTTAAAGTCAACATAACCTTGCAAAAAAAAGAAAACCTATGTGGACATGTTGGTAACAGAATTTAAGTTCCAAATAAAAGTATTATATGCTATGTATATCTTAATCAATTCACTACAATGTTACGGGAGACAAAGGACTATGACTCATGCCAAAAAGTTACTGAAAATGTGGTAAAATACTTACTTCTTGATTATTTTTTCACGCAGCTACGATATACACTGTCACTTTGAGTTTCAAAGATGGCCTACTGATGTTTACTTTTTGTGCCACTAGAGGCGCAGCTAGCTATGACAGAGCCCGAGATATACGTGTGGTACGATTTAAGCGCAGGTACGAATAAGGCAAGTTTACCCTATTCTTTTTCTTAGTAATAACTAACAGTACTGAGTCAAACGGTTCCGTAAATTATGACTGACGCTTCAAGGGAAGTGGGAACATCCGATATACTTGAATCAGATAATTGATCCAGATGGGGCGACCGACAATAGTCATCCATTAGGATCCAGACATTACGGTTTCGTTCTCTAAGAATTCGTATGAGTATTTAAAGAGTCTTATAGCGCACACTAGTCTGTACATTGTAGCCTAGTTTTTTTATCGCAATGGGAATCATAAATATGACGTTCTGGTTTTTCCTTTAATTGATTGCCCCTGGTGCAGCCAGGTGAACTACGAATATGAAGGACCAGGGGCAGTGACCGGTTGTGAAACAGTTAAAACTTCACTCTATCCTTAGCTTTTTTATTATGATAATAAGGTTACAGCAGAAAAATCGTATAACCGAGTTAAAAAAACGAGTGTTCTTTAGACCACATCTGAAGTAATCTTCTTTCGTTTAGCACCATCTATCGGCCGGTATAACTTTGTTTTTGCTTTGTTTTCTTTTTTTGGCTCCTCATTTTTGTGTATTTAGCCAGTGTCAAGTAATTGATAATTTCTCAAGTTAATTACTATAATATAATATGTCAAGTCAAATCATACTCCTAGTAAAGTGGTGGCAACTTTACCAGAAGCTTCTATGGAGTTTTGGAAACAACACGAAAAGAAACGTTTCACCATCGTTATACCACTATCCCACACTCATGCCTGTAATCCAGCACATAACGAATAAAATGCCAACAATTTTATGCACTAACACTGAAAATAACACAAGTTTTGGAAAATAATACAATACAGTGACGCGATCTTTTTCGTTTTCCCGCCAAAACTCTCTTGCTTTGTTTGATGTTAATGTCGCCATCTTGACATTTGTAAACTGTCATTTCACCGGTCATACCAACATAATGACACAAATTTTAAATATTTTTTAACTTTGTTATGTTGACAATGGAGATCAACTTCCGTTCGCCTCGCATTCACCAGCTTACTCCCCAAGTCAAGCGGGCGTAAAGGAGATTACTTCAAAAATTTGAATTTATATGTACTCGCGCTCCCGTAGTTTTGGTGAAAATCGGCGCCTGCGTCGACTGCGATACCAAACACTAAATCCCGGCCCATATATTATATAATACATAATTATTGCTAATACATTTTGAAAATGATCTCTATCTTTGTCTATGCTATTCTCAAACGACTTTAAAAGAACTTGATTTTCTGAATTCGGTCGCAGGTTCTCGTGTCAGATTGACATAACCCAAACTCATAAATCTTAATATAATTTAGGATATTGACCCAGAATGCGTATCAATTTTAAAATCCGCGTTAAAACGGCTCTAAGGCATCATTCATAGTAACAATTAGAATGAATGAATCACAAGATCATCGCAATTAATACACCATTAAAGTCCCATAAAAAGGGCTCACCGAAAGGGCATTAAGCTCATAATCAGTAAATGGAATCCTTCACAAAAAGGGCCTTTGGAACTTGTTCTCAAGAATGGTTATGAAAAAAATGATGTCGGTCAACGTTAGAGGGCCCGCGGGCCGGCGGCCCCGTGCGATGAGTCACGTAGGGCTCCACTTTCTACCTACAAGACCCTTGGCACGTCTGCCACACTGTGTAGGATGGTTACTAATTGGAGATTATAATATCGATCAATATATTTCAATGACGGTATTGAAGTTCTTGACATTTAACGCCGTAGTATTATTTTTTGTTGTTGTTTTGGCTCCACACTTTTATATATTTAGCCAGTGTCAAGTAATTGATAATTTTCAAGTTATTGATCATAATTATGTTAGTTCACCTATATTATAGTGACCCGCGCTCCATTTTCCAGTTCGTCTACGCTATTCAGGGTATTCTAACGTACAAACGTTTTTTTTTATGTTTGTTTGTTTGTTTTGGCTCCACACTTTTGTGTATTTAGCCAGAGTCAAATAATTTATAATTTCTCAAGTTAATTAATATTAGATATATATTATGTGTCAAGTCAAGTCACAGTCCAAGTTATCAAGTTAAGTCATAGTCTAGTCTAGTCAAGTCAGACTCCTAGTAAAGTGGTGGCTACTTTATCAGAAGCTAGGCTATGTAGTTTTGGAAACAACACGTAAAGAAACGTTTCACCATCATTATACCACTTTCCCACACTCATGCCTGTAATCCAGTACTTAACGAATAAAACGCCACCAATTTTATGCACTAACACTGAAAATAACACAAGTTTTGGAAAATAATAAAATGCGGTGACGCAATCTTTTTCGTTTTCCTGCCAAAACTCTAGTATTATATTATCTGTGACTGTAGTTAATTATATACTTTTACAAGAAGTTAGAACATTTTTCTATAGCTCTATACTATATACACATTGACAGCCTCTGTGGTGTGGTGGTTGAGCAGGTCGGCTCATAACTAACGCTTATGTTCACAGTGGACATAGTCAAGTCTGTTTTAACAAATATCACTGTGGGGAAACTACGTAGTCAGTAATCGCTGCTTTTGGCAGTTTGTCCCTCTCAAATAATCACAGTTGCAGTATCGATGATACTCGTAAACTATTCCGTATCCATAATAATTGGTCTATGACATATATATGTACTATTACTGTGGTATATGATCGTTTTTTTTATTTTTTGGATCCACACTTTTGTGTATTTAGCCAGTGTCAAGTAATTGATAATTTATCAAATATGTACATAGTCGAAGTCATCAAGTCAAGTCATAGTCAAGTCATAGTCTAGTCAAAGTCATACTCCTAGTAAAGTTGTGGCAACTTTGCTTGAAGTTTCTATGGAGTTTTGGAAACAACACGAAAAGAAACGTTTTACCATCATTATACCATTTTCCCACAGTCACGTCTGTAATCCAGCACTTAACGAATAGAATGCCACCAATTTTATGCACGAACACTGAAAATAACACAAGTTTTGGAAAATAATATAATGCGGTGACGCAATCTTATTCCATTTCCCGCCAAAAACTGATATGATCGTTTTAATCCGAATGCTCAGCATTTTTACCAAAGCAAAAATTGTGTTCCTTTGTCCTACGCTACGTGCTACGAAGTGCTACGCTTACTTTGGAAAGTATACTCGCAACCAAGAGTCAGCTCGAAAATCGTTACAAGTAAAGATTACATTTATAAATAGATCATATCATATCATAGTCCTGTACTTTTTTGTATTATTTGTACAATTTTATCCAAAAAGGGCTTGACAGTCGTTATTTGTAATAACGGTCGCGCATAACAATTGCAGTGTCACTCGGAACTCATAAATATAAGGTTTTGTGTGACATTGCACTGCGCACGTCATCCTGAGATATCAGACCGTAAAGACTTGTTTTCCCACTAATTTCACTAACTACAGTTCATTTAGGACGAGAATACAGTGGGATACACAATACACTACTTTGCGGCAGAAATAACAGGCAAAGCGGTGGTACCTACCTAGACTAACTTTGCAGATAAGTCCTACCACCTAGTGAAAGATAGTGCTGCTTTTTGATGGACAAGGAACTTATCATCAGGCGAACACCTTGGCCGTCTTATTGTGACTGCCCTTACAGCTCACTTGGTAATCTCTGCTTTCTAAGTTCTATAGCCAGGATAATTATTGATAGACTCAGGCGTGACTTCGCGGAAGTTCATCTTAAATACAAAATTAAAGAATTGAAGAAAGAAAAGATGAAGAAGAAGATTTATTTTTAGCGGAATCACACTAGAAGTTCTTGTTTCATTTTGTGATTCTATACCCAATGCGGTGGGTTCCACTCCAACCATTTAAGTCCATCAATGTTTTTTATTTCCGGATTTTATATTGTATTCTAAGTATTTATTTACAAACAAAAGTTAAATACATCTTACGTGAGGTAACCGGTAGCCATAGAAATGCTTTGCTTAGTAATATGTGGTCAGACGACACTATAAAATACCCAGAGGAATTATACATGGTGAATGAATAGTTTAAAAATTATGTAACGCATCTA
The DNA here is from genome assembly GCA_905220475.3 of Ennomos fuscantarius. NCBI lineage: Eukaryota > Metazoa > Arthropoda > Insecta > Lepidoptera > Geometridae > Ennomos > Ennomos fuscantarius. Next base: position 15,381,725 of record HG992035.1, read on the forward strand.
TCCTGGTTTTATTCTGACATAAACAGTCTTAATAAATAGTGAAGTGAAAGTTTCTAACTACTGTTTATTCCGTGGCATTGATCACAACCTTATAGCCTTACCATAATAATAATTCATATTTGCACTATTCAATTTTAGCTTTTTGCGGTTTTGTGGTCAGTTTTTAATTTCAACTTGTGAATTGATAGATTGTTTACAAAATAGAAAGCTCTCGCGATCACTTTTGATATATGCAAAGCACGTGTATTATGATGGTTAATTACCAACTGAGTACTTCTAAAACTTCTAAGCCGCAATTATTTGAGAAACTAACGAGGAAGTATGAAGTATTACGTAAAGCATTCATGAAATTCATTTTTTTATATTGGTTCGAGTGTCACTTGTTTTTTGTGGTTTTATTTTAATTGATGCACTCCCCTTCCACATTGTAGACAATTTCAAAATACTCATCGCTACCAACATTGCCTTTAAAGACAGTAGCGGTGGTTTGAAACGCTTTCTTGCCTGGTTTTTCAATGTTTTAATTACGCCATAAATTCAGAAATTTGCAACTCCAAAATTGAACTTAAAGACTCATAATCCTCAATAATACAACAGAAACTGTTCTACTGTACTTAATTGAAAACTGTTCGAGTTTTACGGAATCGCTTCCGCATAGATGAAACGGCAGTTGCTCTACAAATCACAGCTTTTAATTAAAATCTAATGGGTGATGTCTCAGCGACGCGGTCCGCGGCACGTGCGCAAGCGCCGCCGGCGGCCGCTCGGAGTGGGCGGCATTCCTTGCCGGGAGCCTCTACGCGGTTGCTTAATCTAACCTACGAGGGTCGTGAGCCGCCGAAAGCCTTGGTTAGTCACGTAGCCAGGGAATGAACTATTGCTAAAATTATTTACTAACCCTGGACCCATCTTTGTAAAGTAACACTCAGTGACTGATCAGTAAAATTATAACTTACGTTTGTTTACAGAGTTGAAACGTAATCCTTAAGTTACGTTGCGGTACATAGTATGCGAGGATCATTCATAATTTATAATAATAATAATAACGCCCAACGATCACATACATAGATCGTGGACCCTAACTAGGATTCCCTGTGTCTAGGGACCCAGGAACTACAAGGATGGTCCCACAACACCCAGACTCAGAGCAAGTATTTGCGCTTTTTTTTCCGTGCACAAATACTTGTCCTGCCGCGGGAAACGAACCCGCTGCCTCCGGGCTATGAGCCGACCTACTCAGCTACCACACCATAGAGGCTGTCGAAATTTGTTTATGATTCCACGGAAGGCAAAATTGGATACTGTAATTCGTAAGTCACTACGAAATTTGTAAGGCTCTAGGTGCACCTCATGCCTGGTGCTACGCCTTATTGATGCGACCATGTATTTCTAGTTTGACTTTGACTTGATTTCCATCATCGTGAATTATTTAAAGTCCTCGCATTTGAAAGCGTGAACGGCATCAAGTTTATTTATAGGTAGTGGTTTTGCGGTTTTATCAATTTGCTGACACTTCTCTACACAAGAAAGCTTCATTACTGTCAATTTGACAGGTTATTAAAGTTCATTTGATCAGACCGCCGCCACCGCAACCTATAGGTATTTACATTATGAAGACGTTACAACGGTGCCGTTTCGGATCTCCAAAATAGTGATGCGACTAATGACTAACGAGTAGAGTATTTGAAAAAAATTACCTATCCGGATCTTTTAGAACCTGGCAGATACTAGTGCTCGGGAAATGATTTTCGGTAGGTGGAGATATCCGGATCATAGGTGACCTTATGTTGGCATGCATTTGAGAACATGACGAGTACATTCTGGTGATTTTATTTAGGTACCTATAGCGTTTTAAACGTTATTTTCAGGAATACATTTGTTGCATTCCTTAGAGTTATTTACATTTTGGTCTGTACTCCAAAATATACATTTGTTAATGTTTACGAATGACATCCTACTCGGTGACGCTGCAAAGGTCGGTAGAGACCAATAGCATTAGCCCGTTCAAAAAACAAAATAAGGCCCAGAGCGCTGTGCGAGCTAAATTGCACTTTATTGCGTTGTGGCAAAATAGTTAGTTATTTAAATGTCTTTGCGGAGTGTTTTGCGGACTTCTGTACATCTACGCCAATCTTCTAGGATATTAATAATTTTTTTTAATTTTTTTTTTATGTTAAGGAATTACGTGACTAGCTAGCCGTTCGCCTGATGTTAAACGACACGGCTGCCCATACCAGCTGCAGTGTCACTCAGAACTCTAAAGTATAGAGGTTCGCGTGACACTGCACTGCGCACGTCATCCAGAGACATCAGCACAATCTAGTAATAAGATTACTAAACTGTGAGATCAGATCATAAAGTCTCATTTGCCCAGTAATTTCACTAGCTACAGTGCCCTTCAAACCGGAACACAGCAGTGCTTGCGCACTACTGCTTGGCGGCAGAATAACTGGCAAAGCGGTGGTACCTACCTAGACGAACTTTGCAGTAAAGTCCTACCACCTAGTAAAAGCGGTGGTACCTACCTAGACGAAGAAATTATAAAGTCTTATCTCTGTGTTGTGAAATTACACGTCACCTCGTCCCTAGTTCCCGGACATAGCAATTTGATCGTTTAATAACATCAACAGTTACACAAGTATCTCACAAAAAGTCCATTAGAACTAGAGACAGTTTGAAACCGCAGCCACATGTTTACAAACACGTCGCGGTCAAGGACTCCGGTCGCCGGCGCCGGCCAGGTACTCGACCCCGGCACCCATGCTCCTTTTATTAAGCTAACCTACCAGCTTCAGCGGTATGTAAAGGTTTTCCGGTGCGTCACTGTCTCACGCTCAGAGGCTTCACTTGTTCTTCTCATCCCATCGCGGCTTACCTTCCAACACAAACTCCCGCATCCGAAAGAGAACCAGCAATGAATAGCTCCGGAAGTGCATCTATGCACGGCACGTCCGGACATTTCAACGACCCACCTTTAAAAGCCTTACTCTGGATTGTATCCAGACAGCCTCCGGTTCGGTTGCACGACGGAGACCTCATTCATTGCTGCCTGCGCAGTACATGTTGCTATATCAAGCTTAGAGAGGGAGTAACGTATGATGTTTTTAGGAAATGTATCATCTTATAAAACGGGAACGTGATAAAGCTTGGCCCAGATAAGTTCAGAAAATCATGTTAATGTAACCGCAGGGGTGTATGGGCGCGACTGTAGATAACCTTCCCGCCAGTCACTTGTTATGTGGAAACGTTGAGCTTTCGCAAATGTTCACGACCTGAATACTAACAAGCCCCGAATTTCTGTGGAAATCATTTGAGGCTTATTGTTATCTCCCAATTTGATATTATAGTCCTCATTAGTTTAAACGAGTTCCAAGAAACATTTCGGTAGCTTCGTATGTTACTTTTTTGTCGTTTTATTACTATGTTTGACAATGCACCCTCAGAGTTACCTGACAACGTTAACTTCATTTGGTACATGTTACGATATTAAAAATTTCAAACGGAAAAAATGTTCATGAATGGTGGGTTGTAGCCCGTGTGAGAGAAACCCCGCGTCCCAGCAGTATAGGAGCGTATTGTGCTAATGACGTCACCGAATGACAAAAACGTAGGTTATAACTGTTTTACTGTCACAAGGGCTGACAAGAAATCCCTCATAATATAAGAAAATTGGAAATTACTTGTTTTGAAAGTCGGTATTCTATAGCTACATTTTCGTAGTAATATAGTAAACAATGTAGTATTTAGTTGTAAGAATAAAGGCAATTTGCCGGTAAATAAACACAATTCTTCATTACTTTTGTCGTATAATTAAATGTTTGATAAACAAATAATAATATTGAGAGTACAGTCAGCAGCCATAAAAAGTTTAAAAACCAACATGGTTACCATGACAATTTCAGGAGAAATGGAAGGCTATATTTATATAGTATTAAAAACATTTATGTTGGGGCGTGGAGCCCACCCCTGATGCTATATATGCAGTGCGCGGGCGGCTACATCTAGGCATATGCTAGCTTAAATTTAGGCACTACAATTTTATGAAGTATGTCTAGTGCTACCTCTTCAGCCATCTAACCCCGCACCCTGTATACTCAACTGTGTATAGCGTTGCAGACGATCTCTGAATGATGAGGACTGACTCGGAGGTGTAATCTTAGCTAGGAATAAGTTAGTGGCCAAGTTAATTTTACAGCCTCATATAAAATATTTCAAAATGTACCTTTCGTTTAACGCACTGTTGACTGAACTTGTGAGTTGTCTTGAGTAATAGCTTTGTTTGCCACTTTTACGTTCCTATGTCGGGGATGTAGGTTGCTTGTTTGTGCAGCCTCTGTGGTGTGGTGGTTGAGCACGTCGGCTGGACCTGGAGGCGGCGGGTTCGATTCCCGCGGCAGGACAAGTAGTTATGCACAGAAAAAAAGCGCAAATACTTGTTCTGAATCTGGGTGCTGTAGAGCCATGATTCTCGTAGTTCTTGCGTCCCTAGACACACGGAGTTAAGGTCCAGGACATATGTATGTGATCGTTGGGCGTTATGATTATTATTATTTAATAGTTCATTTCGCTCAATTATAGTCAATTGGTACAAAAAAAAGTAATGCTAATCTCACATATGACAAACTTCATTAGCTATTATATACTACGGGGTTAGGTATACAGGACGGTATTCGGTGGAAGGTTAAAAATGGGCTTAGAGATGATAAGAGGGAGTTGTTTGGAGCTCTCGACGTCGGCCAATAGTGAGTAAGTTCCGTAAGCTACATTATTCACGTCAAATGAATTCGCCAGAGAGTTCACACAATGGGTGTGTCACAGGGCGGCCGCTTTGCCTAGATCCCTGCAGCAGATTCCGAGCGCAGCTCCAAGCATCAAAGCACGGAGCGCCGCTCGCAGCCGGGACACATCGGTAACTACATATCGTTAGTATTGGCGAACCAGTTACGGGCCCTGAATCGATAAATATTTCATCGTGGGAGATCTGACTCATCCCATGAAAGTGAAGCTGTCATCTATATGTATATTTATGTACGCATTCGTATAAATTGTCTATTCAGGTTGCTCGATGACAAAAATGCTTATTGAATTCTGAGCGTCTAGGTTTACCTACCTGACCTGGGTTTTATCCGCTATTTTCCAATTTTCCCGTGGAGATGATTTGTGTTAATTGTTCCGTAAATTAAGTTTTCTACTCGTACTCCGAAAGTAGGTCTGAAGTTGCCTGAGAAGCGGGTTGAAAGTAATACTTTTCAGCACTAGGGAGAATCGTTTCCAACTGACAGCTGTCAAATTATTTCAAAATCTAGTTTTTATTTTCACAATTCTATTGAACCATGTTCCAACTTTCTCTACAGCCACTCGATTACAGCGCGATGTAAAATTGAATTAACATCAAGTTAAATAATAATTAAGGAATATAGGTTTTTAAATGACATTGTTATAATTTAGTTTTAACTATTTCTTTAAAACAACATTAATTTGGGCATTATTTACCATTTTTCAATTATGAAAATGAAAAATAAAGGCTGAATAGCCTTAGCCGGCCACAGAAAAAAAAACTAAATAGGCCGGAAAGCGGCAATTCGATCTTCATTTGTTTTTTCGAGTTTTATAGATATTTTGTTTATACTTCCGTATAGCAGAGATTTGTATTCACTTATTTTTTCTACTAATTCATGTTTTTGTATTTGTATTTTTACTTTCCTTGTATTCGTAATGAAAAGCAGTGTGTTAACCTCATATACTTATTTAGTCCCTCGAACTATTGCCAAACCCCGTCTCGGGACTTAATAAGTTACTTTCATCTCTAAGGTAACAATGGAGTTTTGGCGGGAAAGCGAAAAAGATTGCGTCACCGCATTGTATTATTTTCCAAAACTTGTGTTATTTTCAGTGTTAGTGCATAAAATTGGTGGCATTCTATTCGTTAAGTGCTGCATTACAGGCGTGAGTGTGGGAAAATGGTATAATGATGGTGAAACGTTTCTTTTCGTGTTGTTTCCAAAACCCCATAGAAGCTTAAAGTAAAGTTGCCACCACTTTACTAGGAGTATGACTTTGACTAGACTATGACTTGACTTGATGACTTCGACTGTGACTGACACATATTATTTGCGTAAAATATCATTAACTTGATAAATTATCAATTACTTGACACTGGCTAAATACACAAGTGTGGAGCCAAAACATAAAACAAAAACAATGAACTATTTGCAAATTTTTGTTAGAATTGATTGATTTTAGGTTAATTAGTCAAAGAAATAGTCACAACACTATACCTATTGGTAGCCTAGCTTCCAAATACGTACCTAGGTAGTGAGCTACAACCCAGCTACCTCATCGCATTCTGTGCCTCAGCTTATCCTCTCTCCAAGAGAATTAAAGTGATAAAAAAAACAATAATGTATTGCAAAAATCATTTATTTAGTTATACATCTTTTTTTATACAGATCTTGTGTTGTTTTAGTTTTCGCAATATGACTCAGGTACTGTCGCGATAACAAGAAGAGGTATAATATGACCCGGACGCGTTCAAGAGAAGATGCTACACCTTCAATCGCATCGTCACTTCCCATCAGGTGAGAGCGTGGTCAAATGATAGTAATGTTTGAGTAAAAAAAAAGTACTATCCAAATATCGTAAATACAGCTCGTACTAACAGTCACTGTACTTTCAACAATAAAATAAATAAATATGTAAGTAACGTAAGTTGAATGGCACATCTAATTTATTTTTTGTATAATATTTTAGTTTTAATTTTCTATTTTTTATTTGTTATCATAGTTTGTTATGTTTTATTTTTATTTTAAGTTCTTAGGTATTGTTTAGTTTTTTAGGTCTAGTTTAGATAAGTATTAATGGTTATATACTAGTTAGCCGTTTGCCACACCAGCTTACCTAAAAGTCAGTAAAAAGTTTTACTTCAAAAACTAAAAAACTTAAAATAACACGTTGGTGGAGGGGAAAGTTAAACCATGTTAAATGGCAATGCTTATTTTAAAAGCCAGCGTTCTGGTCACCTGAGATTATTTGATAGTTTGATAAAAAATTCCATCGTTAACGAGTACATCAACATTCAGTGTTTTTTCTTATGTGACGCGAGCCATCGACAAATTTGGCTCGTTTGCGGCCGGGATTTCTGAATTCATGATCGAACCACAGACGAGATGTTCTGCTAACTACATAATCGAAGCCGAAGTTCAAAGCTTCCGTGATGTTTAACTATTGTTTGTGACGCACGTACTTACTTGTATAATATACAGACGTCATTTAGTCGGAAACTTTTTATTCCACATGTGGTTACCAACGCGGAGCAAACACCTACTGCATCCTGCTTACACCCGAGCTGAAGCCGAAGACTCACTTCAAGGCATCCGGGTCTATTTTCAGGTAGTGTTTTTATGTTAAGGAATGACATGACGAGCTAACTGTTCGCCTGATGTTAAGCGACACGACTGCCCATATCATTTGCAGTGTCACTCGGAACTCTAAAGTAAGTTTCGCGTGATACTGCACTGCGGAGGTCATCCTGAGACATCAGCACAATCTAGTAATTACTAGACTGTAAAATCAGACGATAAAGTCTCATTTGCCCAGTAATTTCACTAGCTATAGTGTATTTTAAACCGGAACAAAGCACTGCTTGGCGGCAGAATAAATGCCGAATACCTACCTAGACGAACTTGGCAGAAAAGTCCTACCACCTAGTAAATTACCTATATTGTTTAACTAATAATTAATTAATCATATTTTAAATTTGACTAGATCTTGGACAATGTATCTAGGGTCCCAAGAACTACGGGGGACATGTTCCCACAACAACCAGAATGAGAATGAAAAGAAAATGAAGATGATGATGTGAGAATATAATGTCATCATATTTATTAATTTGTTATAACCTCTTTTTTGAATTAAATTGGTTGGATTGTTTTTTAACTCCCAACGTAAAAACGACGGGGTGTTATAAGTTTGACGTGTCTGTGTGTGTGTGTATCTGTGACATCGTAGCTCCCGAACGTATGAACCGATAAATTTCTTTTGTTTGATATATCTATTGGTCAGGATTGTTCTTAGCTATGTTTTATGAAAATCAGCCCAAGGTGGCCGCCGCCACAAAATTACGGATTACATAAAGTCAAAGTCAAAGTTGTAGTTGACTAGTAGAATACTAGACACTTTGATGAATTTCAAACCCAAGATGGCTGCCACCACTAAATGGTATATTACATTTTTTTATTTTATGTCAGAGGTTTTTTTAAATTTTATTTAATTAGCTTGTTCTGCTTGGCACTGGCAGCATTGGCTGGCGCGCGATTGGACGTGGGGGGGAGTCGTCGGTTGAGTCTTGGGTTTAACAGAAAAAGTGGTCAGTCTCTTATTCCTGTCTTTACTAAAGTTAGACAGCTCCTAAGTTCGCTTTTATCCCTCTGTGACACACCTGCTGCGATACATTTGAGTATGTCACAGAGGAATAAGTGCGAACTTAGGCACTGTCAAATTTTAGAACAAACGGGCATTAGTCTTTTATTACAAAAACGAGCTTCTACCCGCAGCTTTGCCCGCGGCGTGGCCTATGGGAAAATAATTCAACCACCCATTTCACTCTCTTAAGGGTAGAATTGTGAAAAATCCTTTCTTAGCGGATGCCTACGTCATTACATCTACCTGCATGCCAAATTTCCCGTCCAGTGGCTTGGGATTGATAGATCACTATGTCAGTCAGTCAATCAGTCAGTCACCTTTGAGTTATATATATTTAGATAATGTAGGAGTTTTGGCGGGAAAACGAGAAAGATCGCTTCACTGTATTGTATTATTATCCAAAACTTGTGTTATTTTCAGTTTTAGTGCATAAAATTGGTGGTGTTTTATTCGTTAAGTGCTGGATTACATGCATGAATGTGGGAAAGTAGTATAATGATGGTGAAACGTTTCTTATCGTATTGTTTCCAAAACTAGAAGAGAGTAGCTTCTAGTAAAGATGTCACCAGTTTGACTTGACTCGATGACTTGGACTGTGACTTGCTTGACACATATTTGCATGAAATATTATTAACTTGAGAAATTATCAATTACCTGACACTGTCTAAATACACAAAAGTGTGGAGCCAAACATTTAAAAAAATGTATAGACAAAACCACCTATTGTAATTAAGATAAGTACTAAGAAACCGTATTTCCATGTTTCCTTATACCAAGACGTCCAATTACTCATTTCGGTTTTAACATTGTATATTTAGGCACGCGCCGTAAGTTTTTTGGCATAATATTTTGGAAATTTTATGATCCAGCTGAGTGAGTCATTTAGTGAGTGAGTGGTAAGTATCCATTAATAAGAGTAACTTTTAGACCTGTCATGGAGGTCACACGATTCTCGGTTCGAGTTTTCGCTGGGAGACATTTGTGATGAAACATACTTGTTCCATGACCATACTTACCTTGGTCCTCGTAGTTCCTGGGTCCCTAGACACAGGGAATCTTAGTTAGGGTCCAGGACTTAGTATGTGATTATTAGTATGTGATCGTTGGGCGTTATCTGCTCGAAAATTTGCCGGTTTTTTTTAGCTCCACCCTTTTGTGCGTTTGCCAATTGATTGAAATTATAATTTCTCATGTTTATTAATACTATCTTTTATATGTTTCAAGTCAATTCCCAGTCCAAGTCATCAAGTCAAGGCATAGTATAGTCTAGTCCAGTCATATTCCTAGTAAAGTGGTGGCAACTTTATAAGGCAGAAGCTTCTATGTAGTTTTGGAAACAATACGAAAAGAAACGTTTCACCATCATTGTACCACTTTTTCACACTCATGCCTGTAATCCAGCACTTAACGAATAAAATGCTACCAATTTTATGCAATGACACTGAAAATAGCACAAGTTATAGAAAATAGTACAATGCGATGACGCGATCTTTTTCGTTTTTCCGCCAAAAACAAACTGTCTGTTTGACTGTAAATAAAATGATTACTATATTATTTAGGCTCTAGCTCTAATGGCAACACTGTCAAATTTTAGTTTAAAGTTTTGAGGTAGGTATCAAATTTTCATAGTTTCTTTCATATAACAAGTGACTTAGTCATTTGCATCAAACTGAGGTAACTCAAAATAAAGTGCAGTAAAGAAGTGCAGTTTTTTAGGCTTCAAGTTCGCAACTTTTTATTATAATCTCGTTTATTCTTACATCAATGCCTTTGACTCAAACCATAATCTTCTCAACGGTTTTTACCTATAATGCCATTTCTATACACATTATTTCTTGTGGATAAACTAAACCTTAGCTCGAAAAGTTAAGAACTAAAGTCGGTTGCTCAAAAAATATGAGTCAGACTGGCTTTCCCAGCGGCTGTAAGGTGGTAGGTCGATAACATGAAATAATTATCGAGCTTGCATGAATCAGGTACCTTCATGAAAAAAAGAACATCTTATATCACTATGACATTCCCGCCCGGTGATGCTATAGAGGTCGGTAGAGACCAAAACCTAAAATAAAAAGAAATATAATAATAGTACAATGGAAATGTTTTCACAAAGTGTATCACAGTATCAGTGTGATTTTCCTTTTAAAACGCACCCAGTCTCACACACACTCTTCACTGGCCGCCCGGTGACGCTGTAAAGGTCGGAATAGACCAACAGCATTAGCCCGTTAAAAAAAACATGCTCTTTACTATTTCACACCCCTCAGAATAAATCGGAATGACACTCATATCAACACTCCCTTATAAAATGCTCCCATAAGGGTGGTGGAGATTATTAAAGATGGATGATCCACTGACTACAACTATTCTTCTCAACTTCACACGGAAACTAAGTCCAAATCGATGATCAAACAATTTAATTATACTTGACTAGCAGCCTGCGCCGGCTTCGCACGGGTATTTTGTATTTATATACATATAATGTGTATACTGTGGTACTGCTGTACCACTGTTGGTGTGGTACTATTGCGGTGTGTTGTGGTACTGTGTTGTGATACTGTGTTGTGATACTGTGTTGTGATACTGTGTTGTGATACTGTGTTGCGGTACTATACAGTCTGATTGTTTTAAGAAATAAAATTTAAAAAAAATTGTATATTTATTTATATAATGTAGGATATCAGGGATAATGTAGGATTCTAACGGTGAAAGAACTTTTCAAATCGGTCCAGTACTTTCAGAGCCTATTCAATGCAAACCAAAAAATTACATATTATGATTACAATAATTAAACAAGCCTGTTCCTGACGATTAGGTGTTTCCGGAAAATAATAAATAATAATGTGCGAGGTATAAAAGTAGCGGGAAACGTGGCCATTTTTTTAATTTAAAATTGAAAATTTTACGCAAAAAAACTAAATCGACATATTCTTCTTGTCAAAACTAACGTTCTCAAACTAAATCTAAAAACCAACCAAAAAGAGGCCATACGCAGCAACCTCCGTGTCTCTTACAAAGTCTTTATCACAAAATTATACCTCTAATTTGCCAGTTCGCGCTCGGCAAGCGCAGGTGAGTAATCACACAAGATCGATTGACACGTGGAGTGTGACGTGTTCTTGCGACATTTCCGTTTGATTTATGCTTGCTTCGGTTGAGCAGTACATTTGTATGTAAACAGACTTTACGACAGCTTTTTCCAAGGAAACACTTGAAGCCTGGGATATTGGAGGCGCGGGGCCGCAAGCCTCGTGGAAATGAATATCAAATGGGCCGTCTGCGGTCTGACAGCTCAGGGCACCGCTATTATATATTCTGTGATTTCGGACAGGTACTACAAATATGTCTATGAATCTAAAAATAAAAAGGTTACATTTAATCCACAATTTATTTATAGTTTTTATCAATTAAAAATAATTAGACAGAAATGTTGAACTGTCTTTAAAATATATATATAAATCTATGTATATGTATACAAATGAATGTCTATTTCCCTTGGCTTTTTATCGCATCACGCCTGAATGAATAGAACATTTTCGCTAATTCTCTTTTTATTGTGTTTATTATTTTTAGGAGTAAGGTTCTTATGATATGAAAGAAAAAATTAAGAAAGTTGAGTGAAAATTTATAAAATGTTCACCATGCGTGTGAAACCGCGGGGCAAAGCTAGTAGGTAATAAAATTAATTATTTCTCTAAAGGATGTTTTTGGACCATACTGAGGAGTTTTTCTTTGAGATAGCAGAATGTGGTCAATTGCGGTCGCAGAAGCGGGTTCACTTATTTAATTTTGGTCAAAAGAGAAAATTAAAAAAATGTTTTCGATTATTTTCCATGACATCCTGTAATCATAGGTAGGTACGTAGAAAGGTATTCAGCATAAAAAGAAAAATGAATAGATTAGTGATAAAATAATTCATATACTTATTATTTATTATCGTTAAAAGCACTACATATTGTTGTCAATACACAAATTGATTTGCAATAAACGAATGTTTCGATCTGTGGTGGGTGGAATAGAACACTGGACTAATACAGCCTTATTAATAAACACGAACTAGCTTTAGACTAGTTACACCATCTTTTGTCTCTTTCGATCCAGCGAAATATTCCAGTAGCGAAAAAAGGACAAAAGCTGAAGTACCTAATCCGAGACTAATACCCGTTTATTAATAAGGCTGCTATCAGCCGGCTGATAGGTTCGAGACTCTATAGTCTAGAACCTATCAGCCGGAAGGCCGAATCTCTATTCTTTATCAATCTATTTTTTTAAATAGCAGTGATTGTAAAGCCCGCCGCTAGAGGCGCTGTTTATTGAAGTAAAAATTCTTTACGCCGCTCAACTTGGGGGTAAGCTAGTGAGGCGAACGAAAGCTGAGAGAAAGTTATTCCCTACTTATATCTCCCTCTCGTATATTACTGTAGGGGCAAGATAGATAAAGCTAAAGAAGTTTTAGTTCAGTCGTGTAGTCTAAAGCACACTTGTTTTTTTTCTTCATACAAACTGCACGTTAAGTGACGCATAACACTCTACGACGCAGGGGTCACGTGTGCGCTCACGCCATCTGCAGGTAACTGACCGAACCACGCGTTGCTCGGCCTTGCTTGATCCGATCCACTTCACATCATATCATAATGATGGTTCGGATTACAGAACGCTGCTCAGTGAAATGAGCATAGTTTTGAAATACGGGCCTATGTATGCTACAATATATTTTATACCAATGTGAATAGCTTACGGAGTTGCAGGGAGAGTTACTCCCTGCAACTCCGTCGTTGGTGATACAGCGTGGTTGTAGGTGAGCCTTGTACTTGTTCTATTTCTTAATATATTTATCACTAGCTTCTGCCCGCGGCTTTAGCCGCGTGGCCTATAATAGGCAACGAAGAAGAAATTTTTTCATGGACAATTCAACCAACCATTTCACCCCCCTAGGGGTGTAATTTCGAAAAACCCTTTCTTAATGAATACCTACACTTTACAAAGAACACACCCTCCAAATTTCAAGTCTCTAGGACCAGCGGGTTAGGCTGTGCGTTGATATATAAGTCAGTCAGTCAGGACTTTGAATTTTATATGTACAGATATATAAGACGTCATCTCGAACGAGACATTACACAGGATCGGAGCCCTGACATTACACACGAGTACTAATCGGCAGAAGTTACAGACAAGTCGGCGCCATCTCTCACGCGTCGCACCTCTGTAGACGGCGACGGCGGCGGCGCGGCACGCGCGTGCTTTAATACTCCCTACAAGCTTAGGTACAGGCAAAAATAAATATCGTAAAAATGTTGAATTCACTGGAGTTTTAGAAATGTACATATTCCTATCGTCCCCATTGAGGAGAGTCAGTATCATCATCAGCAAAATATCAAAATAAATGGTGAATATCACGACTTCTAAGTAACTACTTCCTTAAGTCGTAAGTATATGGTTTAGCGAAATAAAGCATTACTCAATATTCTACTTAGTAAATTACGACACTGACCGACATTCGACAACTCCTCGCAGCTATGACCCATCGTCGGTCCCCCTGATCGATTCCTGATCGCCACTAGAGCCCTTCGTCCCCATCAGACCACCAATCAAAATATTACGCATGAAGGTAACCTTGCTACACATTCACATAACTTAGACAAGGTAAACAATGTGTGTACTTATGAACTAGTAACTAACTGTATAATCTTGGGAATTCTTAATCTTTGATCACCGCAACTGGTTATAGTTCTTATTAAAATGATCGTCGGACCGGTTCCTGCCAATTTCCCCACCGTGTCCGCGAGTGCCCACGCGCGCATTACTAATGTACGTATCTCTACATGATTACGTGATTATGTGCGCATGCTGATTCTAAGGATTATGGATGAAGTCACGTGACTACGACCTTGTACAGGCCATCGATGCACGCAATAACTACTTACGTTTTACAAAATAGAAACTAAAAGAAAACATTCCATTACCTTTAATTTGTTTCAACATCAAGTGTTAGTTGTGTCGAAGTAGCAAATATTAATAAAACGCTGCTGAGAACACACGACTGAAGTAAAACTTCTATACGAAGAGCGAAGAGCAACTCTCTCTTTCTATCTTCACTAACTTACGAGTATCTCTCCATCTCAAATTCCGTTCGCCTCGCCCGATCAATTTCCTTCAATAAAATTTTAAAAATATTACTTCAATAAAAACTGACTGGCCCGATAGCTCAGTTGGTAGTAGCCCTGCCTTCTGAACTGTGGGTTGTGGGTTCGATTCCCACTCAGGACAAACATTTGTGTGATGAACATAAGTGTTTGTTCTGTGTCTGGGTGTCATATTGTATTCTATGTATGTATTTACAAACATAAAAGTATCTAAGTATTGTATCAGTTATCTGGTTCCCATAGCACAAGCTTTGCTTAGTTTGGGGCTAGATGGCGTTGTGTGAGAAAAAAAAAAAAAAAAAAAAAAAAAAAAGAAGGTAAATCAAAAAACGCGGTATTTTAACTTTTCCCGGCATTATTATCCTCCAAGTCGCCGTGTTCGTGAGATATAACTTTAAAATGTATAAAAAGCAGTGATTTGCATACACACCATACGCGCGTGTAAACAAGCTTATGGGAGGGGAGTATTGCACAATATGGCCAAGTCAAGCAAACTGCCCATGTAATGGGCCCACCGGTCTATAAAAGACTGCCAAACGAGATCACCGCAGCTCCTAGCCTAGCATCGTTTAAAACCAAGTTAAAGCGCTGGCTGATCGAGAGCACGTTATATACATTCGAATAATTAATAAAATTTACATAAATGAATTCATTTATTAATATTATTAAAAAATATACATGTTTTGCTTATATATTTGCAATAAGTATGCTTAGATGAATTATTATTATGACATATTTTCCGTTATACCTAATTACAATTTAATGAAGCTATTTTTAGATCATCAAGGGATTATACAGATGTTGTTTATAAACCTTTAATCTTTACTTTACTATGTATACTATTTTACTACCTATATTTTTAGCACCTAAATTTAATTTATGAATAAATTACTATTCACTATTAAAAATTCCAAAAAACAGAAACGTTTCGATCGACATGACAGCGTCAATGATTCAGATCCAAATAATTATCTGCGAGAAAGATTGTGTCTCAAATTAAAGGAAGACGTAAAGTCGGCCATCACGACCGACAGCATGACCGACATTAGTGACCTACTTCAGTGGGGCAATGACCTGGCGGCCTTCAGTGTACATGTGAGCGGTAAATATTCAGTATTTGCTATTATTCATTTTAATTTTGTTTAATTTTAGTGCTCAGTCCAGTAGAGATGTAGAAGATCAAGCTGTAGGGATTATAATTAAAAAGAAATTCGCATGAATTTGAAACGACATTCATACTAAATTAAAAAACACTTGTGTATAACTTGTGGATACATCGAAGTCTGTTTTTTTTCGAACAAGTATCAAGTCCTTGTGGTGTAATGGTGCTATTCATAATAACAAATACGTTTCTTGCTGTAATGTTCACCATTGTACATAAAAACAGCTGTTAAAACGACAACGACAACGGAATTAATGGTATTAGTATATGACTCCGTTTGTTTGCCCAATAGTGACGGATACGTATGAAATGGTTCAGGCAAAACCCACAGGTGTTATCGTCATTTCAGAAGAAGTGTTTGTGATGTTATCGCATCCTGATGCGTTGTTGGATAATGTATTTTAGTTTGGTTATAACTAAACTCGGGTCCTATAATTCCCAGAAAATATAATATAGGCTAAACCGCGCGTCATACAACGAATCTACAATAACCCTTATTTACTTTATTTGTATTTGAAGTAGACGTCAAATCGATGTGCTGTGTAGTTCCGGCGGTGTGAGAATAATATTAATCATAACGCCCAACGATCACATACATAGATCCTGGACCCTAATTAGGCCAGCCACACTCACTACCCTCCCCTATGATAAACGTCGAAAATGTCAGCTGTCATCCTCACTAACATTGAATCAGCAATGATTCGTTGACGGCAGACATCTTAGTAGTAACGTGGCAGTACCGGCACTATTTATTATCTATCTATATATTTATATTATATTTGTATTATTATATTTATATTATATTAGTATTATATATATTTATATTATATTATATTATAGCTCTATTTCCCTTGGTCATTACATCACGCGTTAATGGATGGAACATTTTCGCTACTTCTTTTTTTGTTGTCTTTATCATTATTACCAGGTTCTTATGAAAGAAAAAAATTAAGAAATTTGAGCGCAAAATTAGAAAATGCTCACCACGCGGCTGAAATAGCAGGGCGTAGCTAGTTGCAGTATGATTATTTTCTGTGTTAACAGGCGATGAACACGAATCGGGTGTTATACTGTAGTGTATAATTTAATTTATGGCTACGCTTCGTCCACCTCTACACCTGCAAGGCTAGCGTGAGGTAAACGTTTGACCAATGGCAAACGCATACAAAAGGTCTATAACGTGATCCGCGTGCTCCTTCATTGGTCAAGTAATGCTCTCTCGAGAGAAAAGTTATGTCCAATTTGATACCTCATGACGAGTCCTGCTGGGCCTCTTATCGCGTAGATATAGAAAGAAAGTATTTTTGACAATTCAACATCTATAGTGGGTCATATATTTATTATAAATAAATAAGAGTTTGTGAAACCGCAGAGCGTAGCTTAGTTTATTTATTTATTTTATAGTAAACACCATTTCATATTTTACAGGTAAGTGACAAATATAATTCTTCACATTTAATTGAAATTCAAAACCCATCAAGTCAATCTCGCAATGCCTTAGATCATTGTTATTATACCAAATACGGTATTTTTTGACTCGTATAATGTACGTAATAAAACAGTTAATCTAGTAGATATCCCACTCCGCGCCGCGCCGAATATTCGGCATAAATTTTTCATGTTCGGTAATATTCCGCGCATCCCTAGTGATAGGTACCTACTCATAAGAGGTAAAATACATGAATGTGTATTTTCCAGTCTTATTATGTATGGCTCGGTGTATCTTGGTTTTTTAAATTTTTTCGTAATGATTTTTATGGGGATTACTTCTAAGAATTATCTATCGACCTCTACCTACATAAATATTGCAACAATTTGTTCTATAAAATTTTTTTTAGTTGTTAATATATTCATTATTATTATTAGTGCCGTAGATTTGATTTGAGCGCAAAATTAGAAAATGTTCACCACGCGGCTGAAATAGCAGGGCGTAGCTAGTTGCAGTATAATTATTTTCTGTGTTAACAGGCGATGAACACGAATCGGGTGTTATACTGTAGTGTATAATTTAATTTATGGCTACGCTTCGTCCACCTCTACACCTGCAAGGCTAGCGTGAGGTAAACGTTTGACCAATGGCAAACGCATACAAAAGGTCTATAACGTGATCCGCGTGCTCCTTCATTGGTCAAGTAATGCTCTCTCGAGAGAAGAGTTATGTCCAATTTGATACCTCATGACAGTCCTGCTGGGCCTCTTATCGCGTAGATATAGAAAGAAAGTATTTTTGACAATTCAACATCTATAGTGGGTCATATATTTATTATAAATAAATAAGAGTTTGTGAAACCGCAGAGCGTAGCTTAGTTTATTTATTTATTTTATAGTAAACACCATTTCATATTTTACAGGTAAGTGACAAATATAATTCTTCACATTTAATTGAAATTCAAAACCCATCAAGTCAATCTCGCAATGCCTTAGATCATTGTTATTATACCAAATACGGTATTTTTTGACTCGTATAATGTACGTAATAAAACAGTTAATCTAGTAGATATCCCACTCCGCGCCGCGCCGAATATTCGGCATAAATTTTTCATGTTCGGTAATATTCCGCGCATCCCTAGTGATAGGTACCTACTCATAAGAGGTAAATTACATGAATGTGTATTTTCCAGTCTTATTATGTATGGCTCGGTGTATCTTGGTTTTTTAAATTTTTTCGTAATGATTTTTATGGGGATTACTTCTAAGAATTATCTATCGACCTCTACCTACATAAATATTGCAACAATTTGTTCTATAAAATTTTTTTTAGTTGTTAATATATTCATTATTATTATTAGTGCCGTAGATTTTTTAAAAAAATCTAGACTAGAATCACTTTTAATGAATTGTTTTCCAACGGACTTCATGTAGGTAAGTAAATAGTATTATGCTCCAGGGGTCATTCTAATATTTTCTAGATTTGGCGCTAAACAATATAATAAAGAAATACTCAAAACGTTCCCTTATTGTTTCTTATCCTTCTGAAAGGCAAATAAAATCACTGGACAAAGTGATATAACACGAGTTAGAGAGAGTAAAATAGTAACAATTCATTGCTATCCTGCTCCATTACATTACCATTATTGTAGGGCGTTTTCACTGCTAATTTATTATCTGTCATGAAGCCTGTGAACCAGTTCGTGTATTGGGCTACCTCCTGATCCTGACAACGCGCCAATCCTTCCGTATGATGTACTTTAACAATATCATTTATTGTGATCATGCATCACTCGGAGACAGCGTAACGTAATGATATTTAGGATAGATAGGATATAATATAATATAGATATAGATAGGCTGGTGATATTTCATACAAATGATTATAATTTTGGAAATCTGTACTACGTCCTAATAATCAATGCTTTTTTATATAGATATCTTTTTTTTTTTTTATGTTAAAGGGAGCAAACAAGCATACGGACCTGATGGGAAGTGGTCACCGTAGCCTATGGACATCTGTAACACCGGAGGCGTCACCAATGCATTGCTTACCCTGTAAGACTCTTTTAACCCTCCTTTTGAAGTACTCCATGTTGTAACTCTGTGGAAAGACCGCTGGCGGGAGCTCATTCCACATTTTGCAGGTGTACGGCAAGAACGAACGCATGAATCGAGTCGTATGAGATTTCCACGACTCAAACAACAACAACTAAACACTAATATGTGGATGAGCTTTTTTGCGGTGGCGAGAGGTGCGATGGTAGAAACGCGATGCCGGGATCAGGTTGAACAGCTCCTCAGAACATTCCCCATTGTAGAGGCGGTAAAATATACACAGAGATCCAATATCCCTGCGAATATTGAGTGGTTCAAGGCGTTCGGTGATCTTGGGACTGTCGACAATTCTGATAGCTCTACGCTGTATTGAGTCAAGAGGCTGGACTTGATACTTGGGTGCTCCGTTCCAAAGGTGAGAGCAATACTCCACGTGAGGTCGGACTTGTGCTTTATAAAGCACAAGTCTTTGGCTCGGCGTGAAGTGCCGCTTCGCCTTATTGAGCACGCCAAGTTTCTTTGATGCAAGCTTAGCCTTGCCCGCAATGTGACAGCGGAACTGTGTTTATTGGCAGAAATGTCAACACCCAAGATCCCAATACTGTCTGAAACCGTAAGGGGAGCATTCTGAAATTTGGGAGCCACATCTCTAGCAATGCTCGACGTACACAACTACACGTACGCCAAATAAGAACATAACATATGCGCTAAAGCAAACTCTGACATCGTCACTATCGTAAATGTTACATTGGTTAATACGCGATCTTTATCTACCTTTACCAAGACAATACTGAAGCAGCGGAAATGTGTATAACTAACACTTTAAAAGGCGACAGTGTTGTCGGATTGAAACCACAGCGCATCATAGAGCTCGTTGTAATTGTCGTCACGTTGGCGACGCGGAGCGAGGCCTGCCTGTTGATGTCAGTGGAGTGGTATACGTGCGGGCCGACGCGCGACGCAACACCCCAAAAATCCTCCAAAATGTACTATTACTCATAGCAATACTACTAATACTACCTATCGAACCAAAACAAGTGCGTTGTAAGAGAATCTGACTAAGTAAGTTTCTTAGAAATGAAGATGAAGACTTGAAATTTTACGCAATTTTTTCTCACTTCTATAATGTACGAAATACACCCAATTTTTTGATAGCCCTATGCAGGTGTATACCTACAATACTACAATACAAAAAACGAGAAATTGTATTTTTAAATTGTGAAATTCAATATATTATCATTGATCTGAATTTATTTCATGTGTGATTTTTCCAAATACAAATACGTATATGAAATAGAAGATACAAATGATGTCCCAGTCTATAGAATAGAATAGAATAGAGCTTACTTTATTGTATAAAAATTGTGTACATGGGAACTTTTGTAAGATATCCTTAAATTTTAACTTGTTACAGTCAAAAATGCCCAAGACAGAACCATCAACCAACTTCCTGAATCAAACTTATCGGTCAACCGCAGCTACGGTACTTACTGAGCATTGTTTATTTCAGCAAATCGGTTCCTGTTAAAGTCAGGACGCTTCGACCACACAACACTAATTATTTTTTTACACCTGAAACAGTCTGACAAGAGTCACCGGTACGCCGCCCAACGACTACTGATAGTTGCCGAAATCCGAATGCCAAATAAATGTATTTTCTTTCCTTCTTTCAAATGGTCATTTCATAACATTCCGTAAGGTTTTCTTAAGGGGTATAACAGCATAAACATAACATAAAGGGCGTTATAATATGTCCTTCTGCGTCCTCCCTCCGCCCAGTGACGCTGTAAAAGTCGGTAGATACCAACAGCATTAGCCCGACAAAAAAGGTCCTTCTGCGTACCGCCTTATAATCAGGCGGTGCTATTACATGCCGGCGCCCTTACTTTTATGTTGCAGCTTTTTTACAAGCATTCCTGCGTTAGTCAATGGAGGCTGCGACAAGTTGACTCAAGCTCTTGGTCAATGGCCCGTAGCGTAGGGCGCCAGCACCGTTACTGCGGTGCCGTCTACCATTCATGCCCGCATTTATACTCACAATGAGTAATCTTTATGATCAATGACAGGATCTTGTCCCGCGATAGGACAAGTATTTGTGCACAAAAAAGAGCAACTACTTGTTCTGTGTCTGTGTGTTGTGGAACCATCCCAGAGTGTAAAAGGTGGACTCCTAATTAGGGCCATGATTTAAATATGTGATCGTTGGGCGTTATTATTATCATCATTATTATTATTAATAAAAGACGCAACAACTTTCAGATTCAAAGAAGTGAAGTCATTTGAAGTGAAGCTGTTCTTGAGCAAGAAACTCATCATCCCTGACATCCAATCTAATGTCTTACAAGAACAACTACTTAGTTTACGTGCGTCAGCTAATGGACTTAGTTTGAATTTGAAACACATAATACAAATATTTATTGACCTATTGCATGGAACGGAAAACCCGTAGTTTTTTTACTGTAGGTATTTTAATTGCCGTAGGTGTTGAAAATTATAGGCAAAGATAAAAATACAAGGGACGAGTACGTGTAAACCTCGGCGATTTTCAGTCAAATATATTTTTATTACATTTGGATTTTTTATAGTTATTTGTTAATATCAAACGTAAATTAAAATAAGTAGCTCAGTCACTGCATATTTAGAAGCACCGGTTCCGTCGTCCATGCCATGACTCACGCACGCCGGCGACCACCTCAATGAAAAGCAATGAATTTTTGCACGTCAACATTTGTTCAAACATTGACAATGTTACAAAATATGCTGTAATGACACTTTTACAATGTGCTAAAACTTACTAGAACCTATTGTGTGTGGAAGATTTATCTATTCGTCGTTCGTCATTCTTCAAAGGTCCGCCATTGGATCCAATTGTTTCCGTAACTGAGTTGAGGTTGCTGTTCCCGGTATCTCAGTAGTCCGCATATAGTAAGGTGGGTGGTTTGTTATCCATTAGCGCCGGCGCTTACAGTCATAAATACTGACCTGTACAGAACAAATATCTTTTGTTACTGTAAACTTATTTTATGAGTTCCAGTAAGTGCCGTCAATATTGCTTGGCATCCGCTTCGGCACACGTAAACGCGTCCATTTATTTACCTTTTAAATAGAGTAATAATAGAGTCATTCGTGACTTGCATTCCTTACTTTACATGTATTGGCACGTTGTATAGATAGGCGACAAAGAACCGGGCTATACGATGTGGCCATAATTACACGTTTTGTATAGTATATAGAGTTGAAGACGACGTCCATTCACGTTGATTACTGCTGGTCAATGTAACCTAGAAGCTCTAAAATAAGTTCAAATTTCAATGTATTGCTCTTGTTTCTAGCCTGCGCTGTCCCACAGCTGGGCAAAGGCCTCCCCTCAACTCTTCCACTGTTTTCTTTCTACTGCTGATATTTGTCTATGCCAATTTGGTCTACTGGAATGATGCACTGGTGGATAGGATTTGGTGTAAAAGTATTTAATATTTGACTTGTATTCCAGTATGATCCACCAGTATGGGAATCGTTACAAAATATAAATATTGCCAGTTCCTGTTAAAGGATTCAGGACTCGGAGGTATCAAGTTTTTAGAGGTAACAAACAACGTTTAAACACCAAGTTCAATGTGGCTTATATTCTAGAATGACGCTCAGTTGTACACGTGTCCAAAAGAGTTTCATTCACAAAACTACCATTTTGTGAATGAAACAACTGAACACTGGCGGGCCTAAAATTACAAACAGAAATGATGGCCGGGAACCGAAATAATGTAATACGTAATAAGTAGAGTAGGTACTTAAGTTATTTATTTATTTATAATTTTATTTTTATTTATTTATAATAATATGAATAGAATATAAATGCATCGAACCTGTTTTAGAACGATTCAATTTTATGTTACGTTATAAATGCATTGAACCTTTTTTATTTTTACCACCACCAATTTTATAATTATCAGCCCGTCATAGTCACCAGCACCAGCGTGTGGTACACCCGCCGTCGTGCCCAAATAAGGAAGTGAACGAGGGTAGCTGTAGGCAGAGCACCAGCTGTTATCACTATTCTTTAACCACAGACTGCATCATATTGCCACAGCAATGAAATCATCATAGTCCAAGAAATTATGATTTGTTCATAGTTGAAAAATAATCATGAAGGTGATTGGTAATTAGAATCCGCAATTTCTTGAGCCGTGACGTAGCATAAAAATGTTATGATGATGAGCCACTGAACGCCACATTGAACGTGGTGTTTGTTGTTGGACAGCGCATAAAAAATATAACGCTGCGTAATTCTTCTAAGGGTCAGCGCATTATCTAACGCCCTAGAGCAGGACCATTTTAGGGACTGTAGTCAGTTTTATCACAGTTATGGAGCTAGGTGGTAGGACTTTTCTGCAAAGTTCGTCTAGGTCCACTTTAACAGTTATTCTGCCGCCAAGCAGTAGTAGGCAAGCACTACTCTGTTTCGGTTTGAAGGGCACTGTAGCTGGTGAAATTACTGGACAATTGAGACTTTATGATCTGATCTCACAGTCGAGTAATCTTACTACCAGACTGTGCTGATGTCTCAGGATGATGTGCGCAGTGCAGTGTCACGCGAAAATGTATATTTTGGAGTTTCGAGTGGTTCTGTTATGGGCGGCCGTATCGCTTAACATAAAGTGAACGACTAGCTCGTCACATTATTAACTAACATTTTAAAAAAATACTAATACTGGATAACTTACCGTCTAATGCGTTAATTGATAATTATACTGAGCGGTGCAAATCTGGTAGCCATCAGTCACCCACCACTAGTGATCATTTCCCAACTGATTTCAAAAAAGGAGGAAGAGGTTCTCAATTCAGTTGTATTTTATTATGGCGCAGGCATTGCTTGCGGTCGCTATAATTTCGACAATCATCCGTCAGTCACCACAATTCAAGAGTGATAGAATTGACTGACGGAAAATAGTTGTAATTGATGCCACACGAGAGTCTTATTTCATATCAGTAAACTTTAAAAAATGAGGAGTTGTATCAAAACTTGAGTTTTTGGGTGTTACTCTAACATCCAACCTCAACTTTGGCTCGTACATCGACTGAAAGGCAAAATTATATCTGCACAGAAGCTGTGCATCCTTGGGAAGGTTAGGCAGTATTTCAGACCAGGGCAGCTGTTAGATCTCTATCAAACACAAGTTGGTGTATGGAATACTGCAGCCATCTCTAGGGTGGTTCAGCTAAGTATCAGCTCGATTTGTACTCCATTTAAAGAATAATAATAAAGCTCATTTATGACTAAGCGTTGGTGAAGGCTAAGCTACAAACCCTTGAGCACCAACGCGAAGTGGCGCCTATCGGTCTTTCACAAGCTGTATTTCGGAGAGTCGATGGAATTGCATAACTTAATTCCCCCATGTCCTTTTTACACAACACGACGCTCGGAGACACGACATCCGTGTATGGTGGCCATTCCTATAATAAGTACAAATCGTTTCTCCTTGATTTTTAGGGACACTCTGGATTTCATGCAGGTTTTACGTTACATTCTTTCAATATTATCATTCTGTTCTCAATTTCATGTATTAAGTTTTTCAATTCCGTCCTCCTTCCGTATCTCCTTCCAATTTATCGATCTTTTGTATATCTATTACCTGCCCTGATATTATATTAAGCGATTATTCGATGTCTGAGGTCGTAAAAGTCTGGCTTTTGACTTCAAATAGCTGTTTTCCTATAGATCTAATACGTTCATTTTGTTTATTTTTAAACGTGCTAGTAAACGACGAGAACATTGTGGACAACATATATTTCATCTCATATTTAATGACATTAAAATCGTCGCAGTCATTATCGGACAGCATCCGTTTTCTATAGTTGGAACTTTTTTCTGCCCTTGACCTACATTTATTCTTCATTAATTGGTTTATTACTTTTGCTAGTTTGTGTCGGTGAGGTGTTTTTAGCATTTTTATGGCGAGAGCGAAACATTGTGTAGACCTAATGCAAACAGTGCGACGGACGGTCAGAACAGCGCTCGATGCGTGTTACTCTAACTCGTATTTTTCAACGTGTGTCAGCTGCCTCTAGTTCACTTACACACCGACGTGCTAGGGAGGTGTGGCAGGTTGTTGTATGTGTGCGTAGTTCGTTGAACTTCCAATAACAGCTGATCGAGTCGACGCACAGCTGACTTGTTATTCGTCAACAATAAATGTAAAACTCAGTTTTTTGGTGGTAGAACAACCTAGTACCAGGCTGTCAGACACTGAAGGTGGATCTTATTACTTGTTAGCTCTACACTGTTTATGACGTTCTATTTTTTGAACACAGGTTAGTTATTAATTTTGACAGAATATAACTATAATCTTATAAATTTTAAATTTCAAAAATCTTTATTAATTATGAAGAAATCGTAAGTACATAATCTAGTGTATATTAATTAATCTATACATATAAAATTCAAAGTATGACTGGCGGAATGACTTATATATCAACGCACAGCCTACACCGCTGGTCCTAGAGACTTGAAATTTGCAGGGTATGTTCTTTGTAAAGTGTAGGTATCCACTAAGAAAGGATTTTTCGAAATTCCACCCCTAAGAGGGTAAAATGGGTGGTTGAATTATTTTCCTATAGGTTAAGCCGCGGGCAGAAGCTCGTCGAAATGTGACTACAATTTAAATGTGATAGATTTTTAAAGCAATTCACTTATAATAAAAATATGTATGATACAATATAATTTAACTATAAATTGGATACACGGCAAACGTGATCGACACGTCTAACTGTCTGTCCAAGAGGGAAGTCACAAGTCACAGGTGGGTCTAGGTACATTACACGTTATTGCAAAATAGCTTTACTCATTATGATGCGTTGTATACACTCGCCCTCGAAACAAAGTTCGATTTATAATCAGCATTCCTTTTATCGTCAGCTTACCACAGTTATCCAGCAGCACCTGGAAATGATGGCGGTGCCGGACCAGTGCGGTCTCAATCTCTATAGACCCTGCCGCGAGGTAGAGGAGACGCGGCTGGACCGACCACGCCTGCTGCCTCCCTGCAGTCAACGACCTCGCATCAAGCACTGAGGCCTAGCCCACAGAGCTGGCGGTAAGAGGTAGGCCTTCTCCGCACCCTCCCAGTGGGGAAGGAAAGTAAGAAGAAAGCTTCCCCTTCACCATCCGCCTACGCTTACGAGTATAGCTGAAGAACTCAAGCCGCAAGCGCTGGCACGCAGGGATAATGAAAGCTAAAAGGGATTTCCATTTTACGAAGGCCTTCCACCTCATAATCTCCATATGGGCCTAATCATACTCTGAATCAACTTCGACTAATGATTATCATCGGAAAATCCTTCTTATCATGCCACAGCTTAAAATGAGATGCCGTATATAAAACGACCTTGTTACGAGATAAAACTGACTCTATAAATCAAGGTGCTAGTGACACGTCGAGCAGGTATTGTATGGCGTAGCGGCGCTCGCGCCGGTCGCCAGCGGCTCCTCAGCTCTCTGTCCGATTCTGAACACGAGCCTAAAATCCACATAGCACATAGCACATGCATCATTGCATCATTAAATACGGTTACACATTAGAGTATAAGATTTGATTACATTAACTTTGAGACACCGTGACTTAGTGACTGTTCCACGGATTAATACTTGCCGATGTCTTACGCAAAAAACAGTAACGATGACTGTCCAACTGTGCACTTGAAGATAGCAGAGATTAAGCCATTTATAAAATTAGTTACTTCATACGCGTCCATTTATTATGCCAATCGAAAATCACACCAATATTTTTTGATAAAATCGATGTGATAATTATTTTTAAACGTGTAAAATGTTTGTTGGTTGTTATAAACTATGACTAACATGATAATTATTGTGTTATAAATATTTTCAAATATTATCAATGATATATCATTTATTTATCTTTACTAATTATCAAAATATTTATTATTATCACCTAATTAGAGGTAATCAAAAATCGCAAATCGTTGATATCCACTGATATTTATATTATACACTACATGTCCACTGATAGGAAGTAGAAACGTCATTGATTGCGAACGATTGATCGATTGTGAACACTTTGTCAATTTATATGCCTAGTACAATAATTTAATTTTAAGTACTTACCTAATATCATTTTATTTGCAATAAAATCCCTTGTCTTTCACTTTGATGCCTTACATATTGAATATTAGGTACACTTTTGGGCAGATTTCCTGCTCGCGTGACGTAGGTAAGTACTTAGGACATAGTATCGGCAATCCTTACCTAGAATCTGTAATTCCGGACACGCTATGAAAGCTATGTCAAGGGTACTAGTGACGTGCGTAGTGCACCTATAGTTGCAACATATTTACCGCTGTCACTGCAACCCGCGCGCCCGCCAGCGGACAACCTTGCTACCATCACTTGCTGTCTAACTTATCTGTAATAGTCACTTTTTGAAGTAAAACTTCCTTTACGCACGCTTGACTTGGGGAGTAAGCTGGTGAATGCGAGGCGAACGGAAGTTGAAGTTGGATCGTAGATCTCCATTATCAACATAACAAAGTTAAAAAGTTTGTATGTCCGGTAAAAAGATGGCGACATTAGCATTAACAAAGCAGAAACAAAGTTATATCGGCCGATAGATGGCGCTAAACTAAAGTACACTTTTTTTCTGGTCAAGTCTGGGTACCCATTATGGACGCAGTTTTACAATAAATTATGGATTGTGCGTGTTAAGAATAAAGTATCAACTTACGTAGATTATAAATAATGCATCCATCGTAATTTAGTTTTGTAACTATTGTAAAACCCCTATTTAGAATAAGTAATTATTTTAAAAACCCGTAAGTCATTATCCACACACTTATTATGCCCATTCTGTACAAAATTTTGATAGCTTCTAAGTTCGACCTTATACCGCTAGCCCCGTGTCTCGTATGTTTGTCAAACTCG
Source organism: Ennomos fuscantarius (assembly GCA_905220475.3). Taxonomy (NCBI): domain Eukaryota; kingdom Metazoa; phylum Arthropoda; class Insecta; order Lepidoptera; family Geometridae; genus Ennomos; species Ennomos fuscantarius. The sequence continues at coordinate 15,409,866 of HG992035.1, forward strand.
TGCCACATACTGTACGCTCACTGGTTGAGACAGAGGATGATCAAGACATAACCGATCAGCGTTTGGTCTGACAAGTTGACAAGAATTTAACAAACGTACACGAGAACTCGGGGAAAGTGTTGCTTCGGTAAGTGGTGTTTTAATAGACTTTAGTACAGACAGCCAATACAGTCTAAGTGGTTTTGTGTTCCTGCAAGCCCCAACCTGGCCCTTGACCTTAATGTAGATTCCTTCGTCATCATCCCAACAAGTTCCCACTGCTGGGAAACCGGCCTTCTCTTGTAGGCCATAATCCATTACACTGGCCAAGTGCGGGTTGGTAGGTGACACAATATATTCTCGAAATCTGTAATTCTTGATCATTCTGGCTATCCTATTGGTATTTCCTTAAATACTTAACATAACATAAAAAGTCATTGGTACATGGCCTATATCAGTTAGAAAGTCATTGGTACTGGCCTATATCAGTTAGAAAGTCATTGGTACATGGCCTATATCAGTTAGAAAGTCATTGGTACATGGTCTATATAAGTTAGAAAGTCATTGATATATCGCCTATATCAGTTAGTAAGTTGCACAGTTTACAGCTGAGTTGCACTCGCTAATCACACATATAGATTACGTACTTAAAAATTAAAGGTCCGTATAATCCAATCCCGAGGTCCACACGCATGAATCAGCGACGGTCAAGGCCGACAAGGCCGAGAGAGAACAACGTCTAGATCTGCGAGCACGCAGCCAGTGTGTGCCAGCTACTGGCGCCTTCACTGTGTCCAGTACCGGCATCTCACCGGTCGGTGAAAGTAGCCGTACTGACGCACGCTGCGGAGATCCGTGGTGCAACATTAGGTAACATCCTATATTGCGATCAAGACGGTAATAGCTATGTAGACTTGTAGGTCGATAAAAGTTCCGAAAGCGCAGGTGCGTCATTTCATTGAGATATTTTTCCAAGATCCATTATCGATAGGACGTTTGAAACATTTTAATCCTCCAGCATGTTTCATGTTCCGCGCTTGCCCCGGGTCAGCCTACACATATCGTTGTATCAGCGATAATAATAATAATAACGCCCAACGATCACACACATTAATCCTGGGCCCTAACTAGGATTTCCTGTGTCTACAGACGCAGGAACTACGAGGACCATGGTCCCACAACACCCAGACTCAGAACAACTATTTGCGCTTTTTTTCTGTGCATAAATACTTGTACTGCCACGGAAATCGAACCCGCCGCCTCCAGGTTATGAGCCGACCTGCTCAACCGTCACACCACAGAGGCTATCAAATGAAATAATAAATATAATATTTACTTATAAATAAATATAGATAAGGAAGAGCTCCACTCCGTGATCACTAATGACGCAAGTGATGGGGTTGCAAGCTGAACTGAATCTCATACTAAAGTCTCTTATATATAGTCTCGTAGGTCTTCGCGTTAACTTCATGTCGCAATAAATAAAATCCTCTATCTGAATGCTACGCCACGCTACGCACAAATAAAAAAATTGTATCATCATTATATTTTCATTCAATATTTTTTGAGGTCTTTAATACAGCTTGTGTTTGGGATATCCCCGCGGCTGAGTCAGTCCATTTATCGGAAGGCAACGTTCCGTGCCAGTCACGGCCCGGTCGCCGCTCGTTCGGTGTCGACTGATGTTGGAGGGCGCACCTCTCACGCATCGCCTGATCTTAAATTATCCTAAATTAATTCAAGGCTAAGATGATGACTAAAATGTTAACTGAGTGTAAAAATGAAGTTTATCCTATATCCATCTAAGTGTAACGAATAGATACAAAACATAGGTATCTAAAGCTCGAGCACCCATTATAAATTTACTAAAAGTAATCTGCACCGATTACAAATGATGATGATATAAAAATACATACAGACGAACATCCTCCTCCTCATCATCCTCGAAGTACCTCCTTCTTTTTGGAAGTCAGTTAAAAAAGGAGAATGATATCTGCAGATGTCACAGTACCGATTTTTATGGCGGTTCATTATCATTATCAAGCGGATGATAATTGAAGGGATGAAATCAAGAAGGGTTTAACAGATTTTTTTCACAAAATGATTTGTGGGTATCATTGGATTCAGCATGAAATTGTCTACAATTATACATTCTCAAAATACCGAAATGTGGCTTAAATCTCGAGATTGTCAGTCTAAAAACGGTTTATCTGACACAGGAATACGGTTCGCTTAGCATAAATACATTATTATATTATATTTTTACAGTAATTGTACGAATTAGTACTTAATATTAGTACTATATTTTGTATTTTAAAATAGAATAAATACATTTTCAAGCAACTGAAACTTACATATACCTTTTCTATTACTTAATAAGCACTCTACATTATAATTATAATTATGTCCTTTATATGAACGAAATAGTTATGTGCACCCCGTCCTTTACCACTTCGTCAAATTCTCTCCATCCAAAGGTTGCCTGGAAGAGATCGCTTTTAGCGATAAGGTCGCCCATTGTTACACTTTATATAATTGATTGTTTTTTTTTTCTTTGTATTTTTTTATTATTTGGTGTGTACAATAAAGAGTTCATCTCATCATTTTAAATTTTCCCGAAACCATCAATTTGACAGTTTTTGATCCCTTTTTGATCTCACCCCTTGAATTGGGCCTCCGTGTCCCCAATATTACAATATCTATTATAAACGCAAAACATGAAAAGAGTGACAAAATCGGATGCACATATTTTTTAATATATAATACTTGATGTGAATGATGATGGTGACGTGATCATGGACACGAACGTCATAATATTTTCCAACAATTATCATTGAGATCGGTTCCCCGCAGCGTATCGTCCGCACCGACCGGTTGGATGTGTATCCTCGCACGTGCCGGTTTTGATGACGGGTCAAATACTCGACGCACCAAACAATCTACCGCCCCATTTCCAACTCTTTTAGTCACATACACGGCCGTAGCTAGAGGGGGCATTGTGGGGCAATGCCCTACCTTGAAATCACAATACCTTACCTTAAAAATACCAAAAACTAAAATAAATTATAATAATTAAATTGTTTGTTTATAATTTGTATATTTGTTTCATAAATTGTATTATTATATTTATGATATATGTATTAGTATGTATTATAAGTTAAGTATTGATTGTTTTTATATTTGAAGTGATTATACCTATGTTATCACATTGTTGTTTATAGTACGTAAGTTGTAACAACACCAACCGCAATTTTGCTCCTTTAATTCCTGTCCATCTTAGGATGGACAGGAATTAAATTAATTCCAACGGAAGAAATCGCTTAATGTGATAAGGCCGCCCTTTGTTCTACCATTTTTGTAAGTTTTTTTTTAAGGTTGTTATGTATTAGTTGGTGTTCAATAAAGTATTATTGTATTGTATTGTAGTTTAGAAAAAAAAACTTAGATCCATACTCATATTTTGTCACAGAAATTATTTGTCTACGAATAGCTATTGAATGTTCCATGTGATTGATTTAAGAGCCCGTGCTTCGAGGGCAGATCAATTATGTTTTTTTTGTTATTTCTCCCTATCTGCATCCGATGCTGCCCTACCTCAAACTCGCACTCTAGCTACAGCCCTGGTCAAATAGGATCGTGTAGCGGCGGGATGCGGCTCGATTGACCGCGATCCCGGTGTGGCAGATTGCATGGCATGTTGGATTGTGTGCAGCCACCTATAACCGACGATGACGGCCCGGGCACAGGTTAACTGCCAGTCGGCCACACGTGTCACCATACGTCGCAATGATCATGATCGCGCGCCGCCGCCGGCGTCGGTGTAGTCATGTTCTCAAGGCAAAAAACCGAGAATCCCCTCTCATAACGCGTGCGCAATCAATTCATCACTCTGTGTGTGACGTGTACATAGTCTAGTTATGAAACTATGAATAATAAATGAAAAGTTTCCTAAGCTTTCTGTTATGCGATAAATTTTAGACGTTACTTAGATAAAACAATGTAATTAAAATCTGAAATCGTGCTGCAGTAAACACAGTGTACCAAAACGTTTTATTAGTAAATCGATAAATTAAAATTAGCTGCATAGAAGCTGTGCATCCTTGGAAAGGTTAGGCAGTATTTCAGACCAGGGCAGCTGTTAGATCTCTATCAAACTCAAGTTGGTGTATGGAATACTGCAGCCATCTCTGGGACGGCTCAGCTAAGTATCAGCTCGATGCCTTGGACTCCATTTAAATAATAATAATAAAGCTCATTGGTGACGAAGCGCTGGTGAAGGCTAAGCTACAAACCCTTGAGCACCGACGCAAAGTGGTGCCTATCGGTCTTTCACAAGCTGCACTTCGGAGAGTGTGCAATGGAATTTGGAAACGTGCACGCCTATGTATTGACTTGTAAGTCAATTTGTAAATTAAAGTATTTACAATGAATTACAAATTGCAACTATTCATGACATTCTATTTCTATTATTATTCATATTCATGACTTTTGAATGTTCCTAATTATTAAATTAATATAGATACGTATAGTTTACTAGCCATTTGGCAGCTGTCGGTTGTGCGATGATAAAAATAAATTCAACCATAGAATTAATTTACGAGGAGTGCGCTAGATGATGTGAAGGAAAAATAAGAACTGATTTCGTTTCCTACAAATACTTAGAACTATTTTGTGAGCTGAGAATATTTAGTGAATGGTACCTAGTGAAGAAAAACCCACGCCTACTTATGAATGTGTTTATATGTAAAGAATGGCGGTGATGCAGGTTCGCAAATGTCAGTTTACGAAAGTAAACTATAGAATTCTTGAAACACCCGAGTCACGCCGGCGCGGCCTTACAAGCCAAAGTAAATAATCCATGTATTTAAACGAATTGTACTCTTAGTAAGCGTGCGGAAGCTGGCTCACTGGGTTTTTTAAAGTATTTTTTATACAAACTAATACATTAAAATTCTTTTATGACTCTTTAATGACTCGTGTCCACTAGAATATGGAAATGAATACGCTCTATTATATTATTTTAACGAAATTATAACTTACTAAGAAAGATATATATGTCAAGGTAGCTATGGGACTTTTATCTAATTATGATCTTTTTTTAAACTGTGGCTCAATTCTATTGATAGTCATACATTTCCCGTCGACTATATTATATTCAGAAACATACTCTATCTATATTAATAACATACTTGATGATTGAGATGGAGGAGGAGGATTTCTTTTTACGACGTAGAGACCGTAGACCTTTAACACCACATTTGATTGTGTGGTGAAACCGCGGTCCAGTATAGAAAGCAAACCTATGAAATTTAAATGTAAATTATAAATTGCAAGATTATAAACAATCTAATAATTAGATTTATTATAATGTAAAGGAAACATGATTCGGATTTGTACGCGAACCCGCGTTCTTTAAGCATAATATCTGATAGAAAATTAAAAATTAATATTTTATGATGTAGGTAGGTTGAAAAACGATAAAATTTAATTTCTCATGGAACGAAACAGCTGGTTACTTACCTATGTATATATTATTGTTATGTAGTGCAGAGTAGCGCAAGGTCAGCGGGCGCCGACCCGCGCCGCGGCGCGCGCTGCTGCTAAGTCCCGCTTTTATTTACATATTGTTATGTCGTCATCACCAACCGGTCAATACTGGGCACATCATTAAAATGCCTAGCTAGCCCAGTGGCCAGGTTGTAAACGTAACGACAAACCTAAAGATAGGATCGACGGCACTTGATGGTAAGAACATTAGGCCAAAGTATTGGTTTGACAAACTTTGTAATGCTCACAGCTCATGTATCAGATAATGTTGGCCCGTTTTGGTTTGGTGGTGCCCACAGAAACATTATAGAGGTACATTATGCGAGTGGTCGGCGCCGGCTCTTATTATAGTTTTTTTGAATATCAGCACTAATTATCCTTCAACTGTTGGGATTTACTAAAACTTTGTTTGTTTTTGTAACGATTAACGTTATTATGTATTTTCCGAGACAATCAATTGTGAATGGTATAAAGCTGTTATATGATGGAAATATTGAACTGCCTTCGATAAAACTGTCTTAAAAAGAATAGCCCTTCTAAATGAAATTGATGATGCTAGTTACAAATAGGACAACATAAGTAGTTGATTTGTACTACTACCTACTACTGCGCGCATACGTGACTGCATCAGTATAGGTAAGAAACTCTACCGCTACCAGTTGCGTATTAAGAGTAAGTAATAATTCTTCCAACGCAAACAGTTGCGAAATCCCAATGGTGGCCGGGAGCGTGCATATTCACCTGCACCCATACTGACACTAACCTTGTCAAAGCCATCGCATCCTTTGGGTGGCTGCAGCTCAGTGGGCAACTGAGCATGTCTACACTGGGCATCATAAAGCCAACAACTTATGTTCTGCGGCATTTACGGCAGCCTCTGTGGCGTGGCGGTTGAGCAGGTCGGCTCATAAGCCGGAGGCGGTGGGTTCGATTCCCTCGGCAAGACAAGCAAATGCATGTGCACAGTAAAAAAGCGCAAATACTTGTTCTGAGCTTGAGTGTTGTGGGACCATGGTCCTCGTAGTTCCTGGGTCTATGTATGTGATCGTTGGGCGTTATTATTATTATTATGATTTACTTGGCACAACGAATCAGCATTGCGATCCAATGTGTCAATACTACCAGCATGTTGGGTGCACCACGTAAATTAATAATAATGTTTCAATGTAATATTGACTGGCCCGATAGCTCAGTTGGTAGTATCCCTGCCTTCTGAACTGCAGGTCGTGGGTTCGATTCCCACCCAAGACAAACATTTGTGTGATGAACATCGATGTTTGTTCTGTGTCTGGGTGTTTATATAGTATTCTATGTATGTATTCACAAACAAAAAGTATATAAGTATTGTATCAGTTATCTGGTTCCCATAGTACAAGCTTTGCTTAGTTTGGGGCTAGATGGCGCTGTATGAAATGTCCACACATATTATTATATTATTATTAATATAATTAGACAAATAAATCCATGTCCATAACGGATGCGGACACAAAATACCTACCTAATAGGTGAAACATGAATGATATACAGAAAAACAATAGAACCGGTTTATTTATCAAACACAAATGTTATAATGCTGTGACATATAAATAGCCTTAATTAATTTACTTAGGTAATACATTATAATAATTAATTAAAGGTAGGTATACCTAGGAAAACCGCAACGGAAATTATATAGTGATTAAGTAACTAGTCAGTACCTACTTATTGAAATCTTATGTTATACAATAGTATATACATAATATTATAAGTTCATTAATTAAGTATTTAATACATTTTTATGACGTATTTCGTGTGCTTACTTACTTTCTATGCAGTCTTTTTCTTTATAGGCAGACTCTCGATCATTTAAATTACTTAATACAAGCTGTTGTATTAAACAGGTTCAATATTTACTAACGTGGATGCTTTTACTAAACTCAAATCAACAAAAAACATTAACCAAACAATTGCACAATTTTTTTACTATAAAAAAAACATCGCGGGCATTTGCACTGCTATCTCGCTCGCACGCTCGTGCATCTTTATGCAGTTATATATTCTGTATTTTAGGCGAACTAGCGCGGCAAGGTCATCGACCTCGCTGAGACCGCCGGTGCGGTGTACTTTTGTTTATTCTGAAACTAGAGAGCATAATAATTACATATATTCTATTTTAATCAATACTTAATTTTCAGATGCTATTTACTCTAGATTTTACTTTGTATAGGAACTCTCCATAGCTATAACTTACAGCACGAAACGGATTGAACCTGTTAAAAACCACAGCTTGTATATTTTGGCCATAATTATTAATGCACATTACTCTTATTTAAAAAACTACATCGCTAAAAATATCTTGGGTGACCCACTGACTGGCTGAGTAAGAGACAACGTACTACAGCCAAAACCATTGGACTTGGAGACTTGATATTTGGAGGGGTGTCTTTCTTTTATCGCGTAAAGGTGTACCTACTACGAAAATGTTTATAAAACTCAACATCAAAAGGGTCTAAAACAAAATAATAAAAAAGGTAGCATTACAAATACAAAAATATTACATTAAATTACTAATAATTGTTAATAATTTTAATTAAAAATCAATATATTTTTCATGGTATTATTATGTATTTTATAATAACTAACAAGGAACTTATAAGTTTGAAAATTCCTTATAAATAGCCGTCATTCAAAGAGGTTCACGTTGGTAAATATTATTTAATTTGTGCCGACCCACTGTACCTTAGGTAATCATTAGATTGCCATTATATCATTATATCTTATTGTCTTTACATCATACATAACTTAATTATTTACGTAATTAACGATAATACTACCATTTAATCTGTGTTTAACCGTTAAAGTACATAATGTACTTGCAGGGCGTGGGTTCGATTCCTACCCAGGACAAACATTTGTGTGATGAACATAAATGTTTGTTCTGTGTCTGGGTGTTATATTGTATTCTATGTATGTATTTACAAACAAAATTTACTTTAACACAATGTTATTTATTATTTAGATCTTACAAAACATGCTCTTTTTAATTCTCCATTACACAGACTGTTTGAGTGTTTGTGTCAAAGAGCATAGACTATGATTAGATATGTACTTATAAAGTAAGGCATAAACAATACACAACACCATAGTACATAGTACATGCTTTGCTTGGTATAAGGCTAGTCTGATCAGTGTGATAAAAGTCATTTAATGTAAATCTATCTACGAATAAGTACGTATTAGCTGAGAGCATATTTATTTCTATGTGTATACACATGTATCTATCTCCGATCTGGTTCGTAGTCTCGTTAGGTTCTATGTAATTTTCCGCCGGCTTGCACGGCCCGACAAGTCTGGTGGGTGGCATTGGTGAGCAAGGTCACCCATCCATAAGCGCGAAAAGGCTTGAAAAGTCCTGCCGCCGGGCTCGAGTTGGCTGACTGCTAACGCAACCCCTTCTCGCCCCGGCATGGCAGAAGAAGGCTCACGAGGGGGTTTTAGTGGGTTCGAGACCCATATAGCCCCTGCCCCCTGCTAGGAGAAATGAAGAATGCGAGGGCATTTTCCCCCTTAAAAAAACTATGCAATATCATCAAATACTGACAACCTATTAACTGTCATTCTGCTACATCGAGATAAAGTCTACCTACATTACAGGTAGGTAGTAGTTCCGGAAAAATATCAATATGATTCCTCTGGTTGTAGTCTACTCTATTCCAAGTAATAGTATTTTACAATATGGGGAGTCCATTACAAGGTCCACTGTACTGTAAACATGCCCCAGAGGACATGCCTTGACGTTTGTTCACCGATGGGACTGAGTATTAGTAGATTCCACAACGCGGAGTAGGTACAAGTATTACGTGTGCCGCGTCACACATATCTGTACTCCACGAGTCACGTGTGTGGTAATACGTTCCCGCCATTCGAGTGGACCTATCCTGTTTGTGTTTTGTTTATTTCCAATTGTCCGAAGTTTGTAGCGATCCAAACTTTGCTCGCGGGGATCCCGAGAGGCTCATCTCTTCCATTATGTTTGTTCCTGTTTATTTAATGGGTATTGTGGAGTTTCACTTCTACAAAACATCTGTATAGATAAGCGAAAGAAACTAAATTCCCAAACTAATTTTTTACCTTACCAAAGTTGCACATGAGCCTACCTTGTTATACCTTGATATATATTTGACATTATTGTAATAGCCCTTTGGATTCTTTTATTATTTTATGACCCTGATTTGTTTTTTGTTAATGTATGAAATACTTTGTGTGATAATAATTGTAATTGATTTTGTCGTTTATATCACAATAAATAAATACCTACTGTTACTAGAACCAAGCACCTATACGTTGACGAAGTGTTGGGCAGGCGTAGGTCAGGTGGTACGCATTGTGCAATGTGTACGCCGCGGGCGGCTCGTGAGGCCGTAACATACTACCGTGGTAGGTTGTTTTTGTACTCCAGAACACCCAGCTACCGCTGTATGCTACACCATGCATGTAGTCAAAGGACTATCAGAAAAAATATTGATACAGAACTTTTTCTGTATCAAGATTTTTTGTGCCATACCGATTACTTGCTCTTTTTAAAAATAAGTACCTTAAGAACTTATTTTTTTCAAACTCATTATTACAGGTTTGCTATATTTTGACATTAAATACTTTACAAGCTCCCGGACACTATTACATCGGCAATAACCTTGAAATGTTTTAAGTCTAGACTAAAACTATGGCTTGTCGAGCAGTCCTTCTACAGTTATGACGAATATATTAGGTGAGTGTTATTATTACACAGTTGATATTTTATTTTTATTTTTTTATGTTTATTATAATTGACGAATGTATTGACAACATATATTATAACGTCAAAATTTATTTATTTATTAATTTCGTATACCTACGAACGATGTAAAAAATGTTTTATTTAAATCACAGCATTCACCCTATTTACATAGGGCTCTATGATTTAAATGCACATGATAACAATGTAGGCTATTTTAAATTGTAAGAATTATTTTGACTTGTAAATTTACATTTTATGAATAAATTGATTATGATTATGATTATACATATTTTAATCAACGTAAGTAAATAAATAATGTTTTAACTATGTTGTACTCGTATGTTGTACTCGTATGTTGTACTATACTGATGTATTCGGGTAACTCGGGAGCTGTCAAACGTACAGACCGGCACAACTCTTTATTTGGTTCGACCGTAATACTACGCAGTGCTACGCCGTAGCTCGCTCGTAGACATTATCATCATAACGGTATCGTTATTACTTACTAGCTGTTGCCCGCGCCTTCGATCGCGTAAAAAGTAAACCGGACTATTTAATTTAAAATTATATATCCATTTATTTCAGACATATTTTTGTTGAGGTATTTGATAAAAACTTTTCTTCTACCAACCACGTGAAATTATCAGAATTCATATCATTCATTTGACAGCCTCTATGGTGTGGTGATTGAGCAGGTCGGCTCACAGTCCGGTTTCAGCGGATTTGATTCCCGCGGCAAGACAAAGAGTTTGTGCGCAGAAAAAGTGCAAATGTTTGTTCTGTGTCTGTTGTGGGAGCATGGACCTCGTATTTCCTCGGGCCCCTAGACACAGGAAATCCTATTTAGGGTCCAGGATCTATGTATGTGATCGTTGGGCGTTATTATTATTATCATTCAAATGATGTTTGCGAAATGTATTATACTTTCTACCTATTGGTCCGTTGGTGACCAATCACAATTCAATCGTAATGTACTCTCTACTATGCTTGGCGCGGCTCCAACACTCCGGCCCCGATTATTGTTGTTTAAACAAAACATAATTAGTTTAGGTGGTGAAGGGCCAGCTGACAACGACGCGTGTCTACACTCCTGCTTCATACAATCACTATATTATAAATGTATGCCCCTAGTCACTCTATATGGGATAATTGACACATTTCTGTGGAACATCACCGCGCGGGATTGAATACTGCCCATATCCGATCATTATTTGATCGGATCCGATAGTTGTTATCACAGATTTCTCATTGTGGGTTGTTCAATCATTCCCACGGCTGGAATTGCGGCCTTCACCCCTAGAAGTACAGGAGCGTTCCGGTTTCCTCACGTTTTCCTCCCGTTTGTAAAAGAAAATATTTGCATTTTGCACCAGACAAAACTTGAAAAATCCCATTTGTGCAGAGCCATACGAAATTAGAACTATGGTGTATAAGTTTAAAAGTCGCCAGGGCTACTGCTGAGCCACACTCAATCATGTTGGTACTCCTATAAATAAACATCAATGTTTCAAAATGTTTCCAATTATTGTACGTTCATCCATGGCAGCAGTGAATGGTAACGTGCGTACGTACATACATACACACAAGCTTTCGTATTAATAATATTAGTAGGATATTATTCCCAACTTTAATCTGAATATTATAAACAATTTCATAGCGATAATAGGCTAATAATTATACACCAATGTGACGGTAACGATCAAAGCGTGACCCCGCCACTTACAAAGTTCTCGTTTGTCTTCCTCGGTAATTAATTGTAATAAATAATAATAAATAATTGAATTCATATAATAGGCTTACGTAAAAAATTTATTAAAGATAAAAATACTTATTGCCATTAAATACTTGTGAACTCTTTTTGCGTAAAAAGATTATATGATATATATGTCTCAAAATAACAACATCACAAAAACACTTCTAATAATATACATACATATTATCAAGTAGAAGAAATGAATAATATAAATTATTAATAAAGTTCAGTGAAATTATGATGTAGAGCTACCTAGATATACCCACCTACTTAGTAGTCACTAAAACATTTATCGAACCTACATCATTATACAAATACATGCATTTAACATTCATTTTATGTATTTTTTTAAATATTACAATGTAAAGGAAAGCGTATTTAATTTAAATATTTATTAATTCTGAGTTTGTTCACATAAATAAAGTTTTTTTGTTATAAATTATTGAATACGTACAAGTACACTCTATAATATAATATACTGTACCTTCTGTATTCGGTTGCCTAGCAACGCTTTGTTAGTAAACATTGTGTTCCGAGTGTGAGCGCAGTAACCGAGTACGTAATCGTGTCTGGTCCGCGGTGCACACAACAAAATCACGTGACATAAACCGTAATAATATTCAAGTAGATCACGCGCGCAGCATTCAATGTCCACAAAGTCGAAATCGATCCGATAATGAACCATAACACCAAAAATTGTTTTAATAAACTCACGAAACACAATTTTTTGAAAAAAAAATATACGTTCTCCGGCACACACGTTCCCCACCGAAAACACAATGTAGACTGAGGTCGGCGCGCGAGCGGCGGCGCCGCGTGGACCAGGAGCTTGTCTTTAGTCTGAGGTATAAAACTGCGGCTTCGGCACACGTTTACGTTATTCATAAGCAGCCTCGTGCAGTATCGCACGCTTCTCTTACTCATATACTTACTCCCAAACTATTTTACGTCAAGTGATTTCGATGCAGATTTTGATTTTAACAAGAAGATAAGCTAAAGACAAATATAATATTTTTATGATTTATAGCAGTTTCGGCTGCTCGGCGTAATCAACAGATTAATATAAAACCATGGTCAAGATGGCAAAGTTGTGCTTTTACTTAATTCCGACAGTGATATGTGTGGTGGTGGTGGGGGTGAAATGTGCGCCAGCCCACGAGAACAGCAAGGAGCTGAAGATCGAGCTGTCGGAGGTACTGGACAAGTCGGTGTGCCCCATCCGGCAGGTGGTCGATGACGACCCCAAGCGGATTCCGCGGCGAATCAAGATGCTGAAGTGCGCGAAGACGCCCAACGCGCTGTGCCAGCAGCAGAACATGACGCACGCGTGCTGCCGGCACCACCACCACGGGTTCAGCACGCAGTGCGTGGAGGTGATCGACCACGTGCTGGTGGCGTTCCAGGACCAGGCCGCGCCCGTCGCCATCCCCGTGTCCGTGGGCTGCACGTGCATGATCCGCGAGGGCACGCCGGCGCAGGAGGACACCTAGGTCCGCCCCGGCGCAGGAGGACACCTAGGTCCGCCCCGGCGCAGGAGGACACCTAGGTCCGCCCCGGCGCAGGAGGACACCTAGGTCCGCCCCGGCGCAGGAGGACACCTAGGGCCGCACTCGTCCGCCGGCTCCACGAGCGCCGCACTCGTCCGCAGCCGCGGCCGCACGCCCACCTTCAGTTCCTAAACTATTTATTATTTAATTTAAAGCACCCAAGAGGCCAACGCTCCTGTATTATTAGTAGATAAGTAATTTATTGAACTTTTTAATTTATTGTAAGTACCGCGTCGTCTTGCAGGCAAGGCCTTCGCCATATTTTCAGTTTAGTGATTGTTTGTTAGGTTGTGACATTCCATTGTAAGATACTAGTGATAAGCGTTGACTGAAGACTTATTCGTTGTAAAGTATTTATTTGGTTTTTGTGAAGTAATATATTTTTAAGTGTTCGCGCATAAATCCGGTAAAAGTGTACCGTGATTTGTAAAATAAGTATAATTTGTTAAGGGTACATAGTACATACAATATATAGGCACAGGTACTCGGTTGCCAATATCGCCAGAAATTTGGATGATGCTATGAGAGTCGTTTTTAAAGATTTTTTAGTAAATTGTTGAATGAATCTCCGTTGATCGGATATGCTGCCTGTATCAGGCTGGATGTCTCATCAAGTTGTGACCGAAAACTATTTTATGTTATATATATCACTTCAAAATTGTCATATAAATTAATTAATTTAAAGAAATTTACAAAGTAATTGTTAATTAAATCAATAAGAGACCCCGGTGGTCTCTCCCGCAATTAATTTGTTTTTATTGTTTGTTTCCCCAATAATTTAATTGACCATAGGGTGTGAAATTTTATCTAACTCAGTTCAGGTGGAGGAGAGAGCCATAAACTCCGTTTCGACCGTTCCGAGGAGTAACGAAAAGGATGCAAGAAATATAATGTAAAAATATTAGCCATCTAAAACTAAACAATGACAATAACTATTTTAATTTTCTATAATTTAAGTTATTTCTAAGGGTGTTATATTATGCACAACATGTAACTATCTGCTACATAGATGAGCTTATAGAATAGAAGTTTAATGAATCACGAGGTAGAGTCCAATAAGTAGGTACCTAAATACTTAAAAAAATTATAATAAACTTCAATCCCTTTTATGTTACTAACTTATTCTTCTGCTGCATGTCGAGGGCGCATTATTGCTGGCTGCCTATCTACCGTCTGCTTGATACTCCCGACAACAAGTAGATAACTAATCATAACAATATAATACACAATATCTATTCTGCTTCTGTAAATATTATAAAAACACACATATATAATACAATAATGAGCACACTGGGTAGAGCGTGCATTTGGTAACTTCAAGGAAGAGCGTGGTCAATACGACCATTTGACACCCTATGGCTCTTAAAAGTTACAATTTTATAGGGAACTCTGCTTTTTATATCATCAGACCGAGAAACCATCCTCTTCGGTCGATATCTCTACCTAAAAACAGCTTTTTCATGTTTTGTATAGATATGTATATCATAAGAACGAAGTCATATGAGTGTGACCATTATTTGGATAAATATATATGCCAATGTACATTTTATATATCATATCTACGTATATATTTCTAATATAGTTAGAATTTCTGAGAAGAAAAAAAAATTAATACATTGTATGAAAATCACAAAAAAATACGACAATACCAAAAAAAGTGTGTTGAAAAAAATGTAACGTACTATTTACGTACGTACGTATTTTTTTTAATCTATAATTTTTGGGGGGCTTTAGTCGCATAGCGATTATGTCAGCTCCATTATTTACAACATTAAATTTTAACAAAATATGTATTTTATCATGATCAAAAGTGTCTTGGCAGCTCCCTCAGTGGAAAAGCCAAGACACCTTGAATCACTCCTACATCCCAAAAATTTAACCCAAACTGTGCTAGCATAGCATACAGGTAGTTCAGGCGTTTCCAGTCCGGAAATTAATGTCAAATTCATACCTATATGCATACTGTTCCATACATTGTAGATAGATAAAGCTCTCGAACAAAATACCATGAAAAATTTTCACCAACCTAAAAATTATGTTGTAAGATTATGAGACATACGATTGGAAGTTGGCAAATGAGCGGTATCGATTACTTTTAAAATAAAAAGTGTTAGGTAAACCTAGGTGAACCGTCTGTGTTACGTATGAGTCACGCGCGACCGCTATGACTCAGTACGCTCGCACTGCCCTGTACCTATATCGCTGGGAGGGTACATACACTAGATACAAAATAAACGATCGCTGCTTTAAAATTCTAAACAAAAGGCATAAACACAAAGTATGCATCCTCTGACATTACGACCAAATTAAGAAAAAAAAAACTATTTTACTCCAAAGTAGGTACGAGTATTACAGTTGTACGCTTCTTGTGTGTGGTAGTTAATTAGCCGTTCCTGATCCATCCATAGAGTAGAGTGGAAAAACTCGTCAAACTAATCTTTGCGTTTTTATTCATACAAATTGTGTGAAAACTCTTCAGTAATTTTTTTCATCTGATCATTTTATTTTTCATCAGGTTTTTGGTTTTTTTCTTTGATTGAGCTAAATTTTGATGAAATGACTTGATAGATTTTTCATAATGCATATTTTTTTGTATATTTATTGCTTTGGATTTATTTTTGAAACAACATAATTTTTTAAACAACTTTTGAACTATTTAATAAACAAGCTGACCCGCCCCGAGTGCACGCGGGTTTATTAGTTTTACGCCCTAACCTTGTGGAAGGTAAGACGGAAGAGAGAGAAAATGATAGGGGATAGGATGAATGGATCCCATCCATTGCGAGGCAGTCCTCTCTCTGTATTTCCATCCATTCACACTTAACATTTCAGGTCATTTCAGGATAAGTAGTGACTTCGTCTTCATTGCCGGCACGTTTTGTCGTGTGCCATGTGCGATCCGCTTAGGTAAACCGAAACACTTTTTACTGAAATATATAAATAAATAAAAATAAATATGTGGAGATATTTCACACAGCGCCATCTAGCCCCAAATTAAGCAAGGGAAAGGAACCATATAACTGATACAATACTTATATACTTTTCAAATTCAAATTCAAAAGATTTATTGCAAATAGGCTAATTTTAGCACTTTTACAAGTCAAAATTATATTGGGTACTTAAAATTAAGTTATTTCACTAAGCATATAAAATTAACGTATGGTTTAATGTAATAAAACCAAACTTTGCAATTTATACCATACCAAAAAAACCTTCTTGTAATTCGTTGTATTCTTTTTAATTACGTTAATATGTAGTGTGTACAATATATACCGTCTTATTACAAAACGCAGACCAAGCGTGGACTAAAGTTAGTACTAGGTCTAAACCCAGACTATTTAAAAACCTTATTACAAAGACGAGTTTATCGCTGATAAGGGGATCGTCCACGGTCTAAAGTTAGTCCTCCGATGACCCTAGTTTAACTATGGTACTAACTCGCTAAACGAAAGAAACTAGCGCCACGGTGGTGGAAAAAATAAACTTTTAAGATTAAAAACTATTTACGCGCTAAACGCCAAATTTGGGTTATCAACCTTCTTTGTTACACGATTTTGAGATTGTCTTGGTCTTTGATCTGACTGGCCCGATAACTCACCCTGCCTTCTGAACTGTGGGTTGTGGGTTCGATTCCCACCCAGGATAAACATTTATGTAATGAAAATAGGTGTTTGTTCTGTGTCTGGGTGCTATATTGTATTCTATGTATGTATTTACAAACAAAAAGTATCTAAGTAATTGTATCAGTTATCTGGTTCCCATAATACAAGCTTTGCTTAGTTTTTTTTTTTTTTATGCTACTGAATGATGTGACGAGCTAGTCGTTCACCTGATGTTAAGCGGCACGGCCGCCCATTACAGAACAGTGTCATTCAGAACCCCAAAACAGAGTTACGAGTGACACTGCACTGCGCACATCATCCTGAGACATCAGCACAGCCTGGTAATAAGATTACTAGACTGTGAGATCAGATTATAAAGTCTCAATTGCCCAGTAATTTCACTAGCTACAGTGCCCTTCAAACCGGAACACAGTAGTGCTTGCACACTACTGCTTGGCGGCAGAATAACTGGCAAAGCGGTGGTACCTACCTAGACGAACTTTGCAACAAAGTACTACCACCTAGTATAAAGTACTACCACCTAGTAAAAGTACTACCACCTAGTAAAATTAGTTTGGGGCTAGATGGCGTTGTGTGAGATGTCCACACACATATTATTATATTATATTATTATTAATAATAAAATATATCTACTCGGTTCAGTTTTTATATTTTGTTGTTCCATTTTTACGATATTTATTATAGTCACAGTTAGTTATAACAACAATAAACAGAAATATCAATTTTCACGCGTTAAGTATTGCCATATTTACGTTCTGATTCTCGCAAGCCTCGTTGGTAACTATTAAAACTGAATAGTTTTATTAGTTGAAAATCATTGTAGCAAAGCTGACTTTTATGAATCTGATTATTTATTCATTAAAGAATATGCAAATAATAAGCTTTCCAAAGCCAATGCACGTATATTATAGACGAAAACAAAAATTCTAAATATATGTGTAACGTCAAAAAAGGGTCGTGTGAATAAATGTGGTCCAAATGAACAAACTTTTTTCGTATTTAGTCTATGGTCAATATTTAAGCTATGGACTATATCTGGTATCAGGTGGTCTTCGATTAGTCGCCGTTTTGTAATAAAGTCAAGATCTAACTACTTAGTACCGTAACAAACTAGGACTAGTTGGTCCAGGCTGAAATCTCTACTTAGTCCACGTTTTGTAATAAGACTGTATAAGTTTATATATCTATCCATCTACCTCCTGATATTAACAATATATTATAAAATCCAGGTAATTAGGTACAGTAACTAGAAATAAGAAAAGAAAATCCGTTTCTTAAAAAAATTGTCGATAAAAATTGTTATTATAATTTGACAGATTTTATATTGAGAAAAGGAAGCCATCTTAATATATTATAAATTAATTTTGTCTAAAGGCTATTGTAAATTTTGTGGAACCGATCGGCCCGGTCGTTAATTAATCACCTAATCATATGTTTCGGGGGTCATATGTTTAAGGGGGTCATATGTGTCGCACACAGGTCAATAACGCCTGTATAACTAAGTATGTACATATGTTTGCAATAAATTATTGAGTATTTAGTATTGAGCATAGAAATGCCATTCTGGTTAGATTAGTCCTGTTCGCAAGGCTCCCGCGAAAGAGGCGATCTTATTTAATAATTATTGATAATATCACACCGGGACCACGTGACGGAATAAATCACTCAAACCATTTAATAGAATTGCTATTCTAAGAAGTCGCCAGCACCTGAGAGGTGGCCAGTTGAGGCCTCGGTCAGGTGACAGATGTTCAAATTCTAATCGACTTAATCAAAATAATCTTTTTATTTTAAAATTATGTAAGCTGTTAACATTTACCTTATTATTTTATTTTTAGGATCACAATAAAAATAATAATATTAATAACGCCCAAAGATCACGTACATACGACCCTGGGACCCTAACAAGGATTCCCTGTATCTAAAGACCCAGGAATTACGAGGACCATGGTCCTACAACACTAAGAACAAGTATTTGCGCTTTTTTTCCTGTGCACAAATACTCGTTCTGCCACGGGAGTCGAACCCGCCGCATCAGGGCTATGAGCCAACCTGCTCAATCACCACACCACAGAGGTATGTATCAATAATATAACTGCACAAATATAAACGTAAAAAATATGTACATGAATACATGAATGTGTACATAAAAACATACACACAAAAATGCATAAGCATTCGTAAAAATAGACTTACGAGTAAGTACATAAGAGATATTACAAAAGTGAAAAGTACATTACAACAACAGTACCTACTTAGATGGACTTTAAGGTAGTTTTAATTAAACACGAAAATAACTATACATAAAGACTATTACAATTATATTTTTGTATTCAGAATTTTGGTACGGCCGCCCATGCGTGGAACAACATAAGTGATGACGTGCGAGGAACAACAGTTACTGGCTATCTACCCGCGGCTTAGCTTTTGAGACTGACCCGAGGCCCAGGACGTATCCGGGAGCTCTACGTCACTGCTATGCGCTGGATTAGCGACGTCACCCGTAGTCTACACATCCGCGCGCTCGTGACGTCACGGATATTAAGCTCGAAGAGCTGTGCGCCGACAGAGGGGGCGAATGAGGACCTGAGGTGGTAGCGACGAACGGGAGGGCCGGCTGGGTGGGGTCCGCCAGGGCGTACTAGCGATCGTGTGAATTGGAACAGACTAAGGCGTCGTTTTAGTAGTAGGGACAAGCTATAATTTCGTATGTAGCACTAAACCTGATTGAAATTGGATATGTCCACGAGCTTCAGTAGACAGCACGCTTAGCCAATCTGTCTCCTGTATGTGCTGAGTCAACACAGTAGTTTTACTTATAATTCCGATAGAGCAAATACAAAAAATATTGGACCTTTATATCAATTGGATTGAATACCTGATTTCAATGAGGGCAACCCCAAAAGTAAATTATATGTATTTTTTAATTTTCTATTATTTGTCATGTAATCCGCTTCACACATAATTACCCTGAGAAAGGGCGAGCAGGCGGAGAGACAGCCGTAGAAATAACATTTTGCCGTCCCGCTTGGCACCCTTTGAGGGAACACTGAAAATAAGAACCCAAATTCAAAATTACTATTTGTTAGTTACAGTTCAATGTCACTTGTTCTGCACTTGACCGCCGGCACACGCAGGTACCACTACCAAACGTTGCATCAACACAAAATAACAACCAAATATATCACATCACCGTCGAGGGCACGTTCATCGTTTCAGACACTCAGCCGCAGAATATCACAAAGGTTTTCACTTTCAGCAAAAAGTATAGAGGGTAATAATGTAATCAAACCAAGATAGTGCCGATAGGCGGGTCACGCGCGCTATACCGCGTCGGCGCATGCGCCACCGTGGCGGCGGCGGGACAACGGCGCGGCGTTTTGATCGCGATCGAAAGGGCATCCCTCTATCAGCATATAAGCCAGCGGTATCAGCCAATACCTATCATTCCCCGCATCGCCAACGGTGGACGAGTCCAATCCTTCGGCATGAGCTTCCCCCGGCGAGTGGTGTTGGGTGCGCTGGCGGCGCTGCTGGCGGCGCTGGCGGCGGCGCGGCCGCTGCAGGTGGCGCGCATGGAGCTGGCGGAGGTGCTGGGGCACACCGTGTGCCCGCTGCGGGTGCGCGTGGACGAGGACCCGCTGCGCCTGCCGCGCCGCATCAAGTACCTGACGTGCGAGCGCGGCGCGGCGCCGCCGTGCTGCGGGCCGCCGCGCCGCCGCGGGCCCGCCGCCCGCTGCGTGGAGCTGTACGACAACGTGCTGGTGGAGTTCCTGGCCAGCCCCGCCGCGCCGGCGCGCAACGCCTCGCGCCACGTGGTGCAGGTGCCGGTCGGCTGCGCATGCGTGCTGCGCGCCGCCACCGCCGCCCAGCTGGACGTCTGACCGCACGCTCGCTACTGCTTCACGTCTAAACTAGCTTCTAGTAGTAGTCTAACTATTAGCAAATAGTTCACGTATTTATTTATAATTAGCACATAAGTATTATTTTGTGATTCGACGCGACTGAATATTCTATTGAATCTATTGTATATTGTAGGTAGTGTTAAGCTCCGGTGGCCTGTATTCAGGCGTCGGATCGGTTAAGATGAAAATAAATAATTTATACCGGTAACGTATCCTTTAATTTCTAGTGTAAGTCTTTCTCTATCGCGACTAGGCATGAGGAATGTCACAGACGACCGTCCGACCGTTTCTTTTCATTGTAAGTACACGTTGAGGTTATTACGTCTTACCTCTAAGTTTCTGTCCGCGAAATAGGGAAATATGTTTTAAATGTGACTCTATCTAGTATTATTTTTATAATGGTTATTTTGTTTTAGTGAAACAGCTGCGCTTACATGCGCACCACGTCAAACTCGATGTCCTCGAAAAATAATTTGTCATAATGATAAAAAAGTACCATGCAAAAAATAAACTAAATTCCTACTCTACATTACTACGGTTCAGCATCACATACTAATAATGACAAACTCATCCAGCACTTCACATCACACGTCATCTTTACACGCTCACTGCTGAACATAGGCCTCCCCCCCAGAGGAGGGTGTTGCAGGTGTTCGCCATCGATCAGCAGGCGTCCCGGTGGTCGCAGTAGATTAGTGTTCGGACCGAGGAGAATGCTGCTGCCATTCCCTGGATGTTCACATATGATATAAGTATGGACATCTGGCACTACATTCGGAATTATTCGTTTTGTGGCTTTGCTCAATATCACGTAACTCATAAAGAAACTAACAACGAATGCATTATTTGGCAAAAAAGTTTTTAATAGAGTTATTTAATCTGATCTTCTACAGTAACGACACAAATACAACCAAAAACAGATCATTAATGAATAAGTTGTTTGTATTTAAGATATACCTAAGTAATTTTTAGACTCTTTAAAAATACTTACAGTATCGATTTTTTGATTGTTATCTTGCGAACGACACGGGCAGAGAGAATGTTCCAGAGTGTTGGAAGTATTCGCCGCCATTTTCCACTAACTCACAATATCCCACCACACCGAGACCCGAGACGACGGGCGACGGGCTCTCACCACCCTGGAGTGAACTGAAGTGAGGAAAACCTGACTCAAGTCGTATCGTATAGTTTTAGATAAAACAATTTTAATCGGCGGATGCCAATAATGTTACTTGATAAAAGATGAATAAACATATTTAACTGTCTTTTTCCCTGGAAACTTAGTTCCAGTCATTGATTAATGACAAAACGATAAAATTTTCAGACTTGCCTTGGATTGGATAAATGCTATCAGCGAACTGTAGGTAAATTTACGTATGTATAGGTCCATGAAATATCAGGTCAGGGAGAGAGAACGTGGCTCTACAATACAAGAAGGCTACGAAATGTGTATATTTACTAGGTGTATTAAATTAACAAGGTACGAACTTACCGGATAATACGATATTATTTTCTATTTAACTTTGTTTTAAATCTAATAATTTTTATTTTTCTTATTGAAGTCACTAATTAGAATAATGATACTAAAGGCATTTCGATAATCTATTTCAAATTATTCGTAACTGTCTTACTTACATAAAGAACAAAAAAGTACATTTTTAAGATCTTTGGTTAGATAATATCAGTTATCTGGTTCCCATAGTACAAGCTTTGCTTAGTTTGGGGCTAGATGGCGTTGTGTGAGATGTCCACACATTATTATTATTATAATTATTATAATGAAAGTGGCTACTGATGGGATTGGATTGCCAGTGAAACAGAGGGTTTTAAAGTAATAAGAATTAAAGATAATACTATTTTTGTTACAGATTTACAACGTCGTCGGAGTCATTTTACTCATCTCAGGTACAATTCACATTCGAGACATGAAATATTGTGTCCAAATGACAATGGTACCCGTCTATTGAGACCTCACTATCCGACTGCTTAGGGGCCTACCTACATGGAAACAGTCTGTGCTACAATGAACTAAGCCGCACAACTTTAATGGTAAAACTAAGGGAACTCAGAAAGACAAAGACTGCCCGTATGTACCTCCCAAACTGTGAGACAATAGGTATTATTCTCAAAATATAAATTATTGTCGTCGTTACTACTAGCTCCTGTGGGATATAATATTATGATATATATAATATTTGGAATGTAAGATCAATATGCACATATGGTAACAGAATAAATGAATATGAATATATCCTATAGGCGGTAGATAGAAAATAAATGAGTTCTGTTGCTGACTCGGTGTTTCATTACGTGTGTTCTCCAAATTTGCCTTTATATTTTACTGCTCCGTCCCTACTAGAAACATATACGTTTCTAGTAGGGACGGAGCAGGGTACATGGGGGTTGAATCGTTAGGTATTGATGTATTCTATCACCTTAGTTGATCCACTTATCAATTTACGCCTATATACAGGTCGGATCTTTTACATATATGCACTGCCATTTATCACAAAAATGCATTGCAATGCAATACAATGCATTCAGACGGCTTACACAACGGCATAAAGGGGTTTCACCTCAAGCCACTGTACGGGCACTAGCAAAGATATATAGTCAATGGGCACTAGATACAGAAATGAAACTGCGTACAACATGAGCTCTGCCGGATGTAGTTATAAGAGACAAAAAGCCTACACAGAAGATTGTGCAAGTCTGAAGAGCCAAATGGTTAATCTTATCAGTTACGGTTGTTGACATAATTATCGTTCATGAAGTTTGTGTCTACTCCTGTCGGGCATTCCCCATGATGTTGCCCACGTGACTCATTGTTTATGTTTACAATTAGCTTGTTGCAACTTTTTGCTTCGTTATTTACACATTTTTGTAAAGTGGGTTTTGAGTAACTGTTTGTATTTATTGATATTTATGTTGTTTAACGAACTTAGCTAGTTTTAAGTCACCTAATTTATCTAATGTATATTTATACGAGCTTCTACCCGCAGCTTCGCCCGCGGCGTGGCCTATGGGATAATAATTCAACCACCAATTTCACCCTATTAAGGGTGGAATTTCGAAAAATCCTTTCTTAGCGGATGCCTACGTCATAACATCTACCTGCATGCCAAATTACAGCCCGATCCGTCCAGTGGTTTGGGCTGTGCGTTGATAGATCACTATATTAGTCAGTCACCTTTGAGTTTTGTATGTATATATGAAGGGTCGGCAACGCATGGCCAGCGCCCCTGATGGAGGTGTTCATAAACAACAGTGACCACTTACAAACACAGCCGTCTATTTGCTTGACACTAAAAAAACAGCAGAAGTCTGGCCGAACGCATCGCTATTATTAGGTACATAAAGGCAAAAGGTATCTGTATGTTTGTGGGGTCAAAACGCTAATTTACCTTCCTCTTCCATTTCCTTCTTGTCAATATAACCTACTTAAGTTTGTACTTTCTGCTCTCTATTTTCAATATGGAATTTCATAAAATAAAGTAAATCCGTAATTGGATGTAAGTTCTAATATTAAGCGAAATTATTTCTTAGCTTAAGAACTGTGGATTTTGTGAAATAAATAAATTAAATTCATTTGAATATAAAATTTAGCACACAAGTTACATACACTACCGAAACCGTACCGTACCGTAAGTCGCAAAATAAATAAAATCTACTACTTATAAAGTGAAAGAGGAGTATCTGGATGTAACTCTGATAAAACAAATAAATAGTACATTAATAATATTAAACACATTAAAATAAACCTATATACAAACATTAAACCAAGAAAAATGAATGTTTATAGTTTAAATTTTAGAAAACTAATCTAGCCAAATCGTTTATCTTAATTAAGCTAGGCTTGAATTGCAGCGCACCTTGAGAAGGCCTAATATTCAAATTTTGTTTAGAAAAAAATCTATTTGAATTCCTCAAATTGTTGTATGCAATCAATAAAGTGTAAAATTGGTATTAAGCTTTTTTTTCTTGTGATAATAATGACAAAACAATTACTAGAACATATTTCATCCATTAAGAATAAATTAGTCTGGGTTATTGAATTATAAAAGAATACAATGGGTTATTAAAATAATGTAAGAGTTAATTAGATCAAAAGAAAAATTATTCACTAACCTTTGTCGGTTTAATCAGAAAAAGGAGGAAGGACTGAGCTTTGACTTACGACATCTTCGTCTTTCCAGCATTGCTGCTCAGAATGAACTGGATATTTAAATACTTTAAACTCGTAGGTAAGCGGACAGCACCAACCGAGTACCTAGTTAATAGGTTGTCAGCTTTTGCTTGACAGCCTCTGTTGTGTGGTGGTTGAGCCGGTCGGCTCATGACCTGGAGGCGGCGGGTTCGATTCCCGCAGCAGGATAAGTATTTGTGCACAAAAAAAAACGCAAATACTTGTTCTGAGTCTGGGTGTTGTGGGACCATGGTCCTCGTAGTTCCTGGGTCTCTAGCTACAGGGAATCCTAGTTAGGGTCCAGGATCTATGTATGTGATCGTTGGGCGTTATTATTATTATTAGGTTGCATGGCCATTCCACACTCCATATCAAGTCAAATGTCTCAACTTCAACTTCTTATTTTCGTGGCTTCTGTGGGTTACCACAATTTCGCCAATGTCGCGTAGGTAGAAAGCAGAACAAGCGATGGAGATTTTGCTTGGTTAAAATATGTTACATATTCAACTCTGAGTTCTGCAACTGAAATAGGACAACACAAAACATTCACAAGACGTCGTACATAAAGAAACATATAGTGTATTCAATTGAATTTAGGGATTTTATAAAAATATTTAAGGATGATGGACATACAATTTATGGATAGGATACATCACATAGAATTATGGATTTTATGTAAATAAGGTATTTTCACTCGAAATTTTGACAGTGACTTTATTCCGAGAACCATGCCAGCCCCGGTTAGTTAACACAGATTGTCATGCTGCCAGAATGTGAGACGTGAGTCAATGGGCAGCACTGTGACTCATTGATAATAGAGATCTTATCTCAAACCGATATGACATAATTTATAACGATTTCTATGATAATCCTGTGATAAGTAAGAAATCTATATTTATCTATCAATAATATAATAAAATATATTATAACTAAACGATTAAATTATATAATCACTCAAATTTTATATATATATTATATTATATGTAACACGCAAATATATATAATCTTTCAATGAGGTGACAGGGTGGCACGGTGGTAAAATAAGCTATAGTAGTAGGTACGTATAGTAGAAAGTTATATTTAGTAAGATAGATTGATTGACCAGTGCCACGGACATGCAGCAGTAAGACGTCCGCTGCGCATAATAGTCAAAACAGCCCGTTCGCAAGAAAGTCTATTGTTGTATGCCTCCAGAATATCGCTTCCATCGACAAAAAAACGCAAAAACTAGAGGTGCTATTACAAAGTGACTTAAAGTGCGATATACTAGCATTAACAGAACATTGGTTATCGGAACCAAACCTAAAATGTGTTGCAATTGATGGTTATAAATTAGCGTCTTATTATTGTAGAAAACAAATAGCGCACGGTGGCTCGTGCATATTCACAAGCAGCCATATAAATAGTGTTGAAAATGTCGAGTTAGTCTCTTTATCTATTGAACAATATTTGGAGATATCTGCTATTGATTTAATTGATTTCGGTTTTACAATTATATGTGTCTATAGAACAAATCTTATTAGCCCTATAGTATTTATGGATAGCTTGGAAAGATTGCTCGATAAAATTACGGAACTGAATATTGAGTGTATAATTGTCGGAGACTTTAACGTTAATAGTTTAGGGTGCCTAAATAGTGACCTAAAAAGACTGTTGGACTTATTGAGAGCTCATGGCATGACTAATGAGGTGGACTTCCCGACTAGGATAACTGCGACCACTTCTACATGCCTCGACCATGTTTATTCCAACTTGGTGGGTGGCTCGGTGAACGCTGCACCAGTCACCACACACTTGAGTGACCACCTGGCTGTGAGGAGTGAAGTAGCTTGTCAAAAACGTAATGTACTGCCACCAACACGGTTAATGCGACGGTTTTCACAAGTCAATCAATTAAATTTTGCCGCGTCCATAGATAGTATAGATTGGGATGACATACGATCAAGGAATAGTAGCTGCATCAAGAAAACGACGGCAATTTTGAATATAATTACAAATAAATATGACATATGTTTTCCGTTACGGAAAACATGTAATAATAAGAAGCTGGACTCATCTTGGGTCACACCGGATGTAAAAAATTTAAAATGTCTATTGTTTGACATAATTGAATTGAGCAAATTAGATCCGAATAATGAAACAATCAATACAATTATTACCGACATGAACAATTATTATGATAAAGTGGTTAAAAGCAATAAGCGCGCTTATTACTCAAATATTATAGGTAGTAGTAGTAATGCCTCTAAAGCGATGTGGACGGTAGTGAACAAGGAGAAAGGGAAGAATAATACTCCTCACTTCGATTTCACAGATGTCGTAAGGAAACCTGACGGCACAATATTTAGTGATAAAAAAGTGGCCGTAGATGCTGTGAACGCTCGGTTCCTGAACGCAGCCAAGGCTTGCGCGGCCCCGAGCGCCGACGTCGCCCGGGTGCGCTATGCGCTAAGCACAGCACGCGCTCCGGCTGATCGCTCACTTAGGCTTACAAATTTTAGTTCAGAAGAAGTTTACTGTATTGTGATGCAACGAATTCCTCCAAAAACATCCAAAGATATATATGGGTTGTCGATGAAGCTCCTAAGAAGCGCTATCCTGCCACTAGCTCCTGTTTTGGCAGACTTATTCAACTGTTGCTTAAAAGAGGGTTTGTTTCCAAGCCCTTTAAAAATAAGTAAAGTGTCCCCGCTGTATAAAGGAAAAGGAAAACGAGAGTGCATAGACAACTATAGACCGGTTTCAATTATACCTGCAATAGCAAAAATCTTTGAAAATGGTCTGAGCTCTCGTCTTGTGGAATTTTTGTCGGCGACGAGCGCCTTATCAGACAGGCAATATGCCTATCGCGAGGGACGCTCGACGACGTCTCTTACCCGAGAGGTGGTACGCCGCGTCATGGCAGCTCGTGAGTCCAAACTCCAGGTAGCAATTTTATGTTGTGATCTGTCAAAGGCGTTCGATGTCGCTGATCACACTGTGCTTGCCGTTAAATTACGGCACTACGGAGTGATCGGTGCCGCGCACGATCTTCTGACGGATCTCATGCGTGGTAGATCGCAGATAGTAGTCGGCAGTGGAGGATCCGAGAGGTCGGATCCTCTAAAGTCAGTAATGGGCGTGGCGCAGGGCTCCTCAGTTTCAAATATCCTGTTCTCTCTGCTCTTGAATGATCTGCCAGGTGCCGTGACAATGGCTGAGGTACTAATGTACGCTGATGACGTAGCTGCAGTGGTCACGGCATCATCGGTTGACATTCTGGAACAAAAGCTAAACGGAACAGCGTCTGAACTCGCTGGATGGTTTCACACTAATGGCCTAGCACTTAACTTGACTAAAACACACTTCATCCAGTTCAGACTGTCGGGCAGGCCAGTGAGATCTTTGAATGTGATTATAGATGGGGTAAAAATTTATGAAACTGAACAAACAAAGTTCTTAGGTTTTCATATTGACCGTGGCTTAAAGTGGGACACTCACATTAATGTACTATGTGGAAAACTAGCCAGTGCATGCTACGCACTCAAGCGGGTCGCGAGAGTGGTGCCGACAGAAGTAGCTCGAGCGTGCTACTTCGCGACGGTGCACTCTCAGCTGCAGTATGGTGCTGAGCTCTGGGCGAGAGCCGCAGACTGGGAGCGTGTCTTCCGCTTGCAGAAACGTGCAGTGCGGAGCTTGGCGCTTATCCCACAAGACTCGTCAGCTCGCCCGTATTTCAAACTACTGGGAATCCTTACGTTGCCTGCTATTTTAATATTTCAAGTAGCAGTGTACGTAAGGATGCACCCCGATATATTTAAAAAAAATGGCTTTGGGCACTCATACTGCACTAGGAACAGGGATAAGCTAGCGGCCATACCGCGATCGCTCACGAAGTCCTCCAAATTAACGCATGTCATGGGCCCAACTGTATACAACAAGCTCCCGGACACTATTACATCGGCAATAACCTTGAAATGTTTTAAGTCTAGACTAAAACTATGGCTTGTCGAGCAGTCCTTCTACAGTTATGACGAATATATTAGGTGAGTGACATATGTTATTTTTACACAGTTGATATATTTTATTTTTTTATGTTTATTATAATTGTCCAATGTATTGACAACATATTATTATAACGACAAAATTTATTTATTTATTAATTTCGTATACCTACGAACGATGTAAAAAATGTTTTATTTAAATCACAGCATTCACCCTATTTACATAGGGCTTGATTTAAATGCACTTGATAACAATGTAGGCTATTTTAAATTGTAAGAATTATTTTGACTTGTAAATTGACATTTTATGAATAAATTGATTATGATTATGATTATGATTATGATTCTTACCATGTTCTGACGTCAGGATAATGCAATTATTGTTTATTGCTTCCCATGATGTCCTCCACTTATTTACTGGGCGTGTACTTGGTGATATTACAATAATTATCAAACTACACAAACACGCTGAATCAGAGCGTTTTAAATTGGACAAAAACGAATTGTGAATAAACCCCTTAAAAAGTATAACAGCAAAGAGCACACACTCGGATAGTGCTATGATGCTTTACAACCGGTACTGGCAGCCGTTTACGGCGAGAGACGAGAACTAAAATAAATAAAAACCTCTAAGATTTACTTAAGGCTTTCCGGTGTCTTGGGATTTCCAATTCGTTAAATTGTACGTAAGTAGCCTGGTGATATTGTCCTGTTTGGAAATGTGTTCATGAGAGTATGCCCTGCAGTTACAACATTGAATTTCGATTAAAGGCTTATTATTAGGTATATGATATCTGAGTGACCCGATAGCTCTGTCGGTAGTAACCTTGCCTTCTGAATTGTAGGTTATGGGTTCGATTCCCACCCATGACAAACAAAGTATAGGCAAGTATAGTTTTGGCGGAAAAACGAGAAAGATCTTGCCGTCGCTTTGTATTATTTTCCGAAACTTGTGTTATTTTCAGTGTTAGTGCGTAAAATTGGTGGCGTTTTATTCTTCAAGTGCTGGATTACATGCATCAGTGTGGGAAAGTGGTATATATAAGGTGGTAAATATAAAGTGGTAAGTGGTGAAACGTTTCTTTTCGTGTTGTTTCCAAAACTCCATAGAAGCTTCTGGTAAAGTTGCCACCACTTTATCGTTCACCACCCTGATAGGCAGTGCGTAACGAACAATTAACTTTACTGACCGAGTCTAGTACATAATCTCTCATCAAGATTCCTACCTACCTATAATAATGATGCCAGTAGGTACATATACCTATAGGTAGGTAAGAGGGATGAGGGCGATTCGTGGAAGACAAGTTCAAGAGCGATCGCGTGGCGCCCCTGCGGCTCGCCTTCAATGATCTAGATTGGCGTGTTTACTCCAAGTAGGTACGTCCCGTCTGGCGAGTGGGTAATTGCGGCGGTTGTGTAGTAGTCGCCCGCGGTGTAATGTGCCTGATCACGGCCCTTGTCTGCGGCGCTACTCCAGTGTACAGGTGACCTCCAGCTCAGAGACAATCCTTCAATATATATATTAGTAGTAGTAGGTACCTATATATAGGTAGGTACCTACATGGCGAGACGTTATTTGATCTGTTAGCTTAATTATAAAGAAAAGGCACTTGTCAGACTTCTGACCAACTGACAAAATTCTAATTCTAAATTGTTGGGTAGGTACGGCCGGCACTGAAATCGCGCTGTGGGTGTTTTGTGCCAGCTTTTACCCATGCAGCTTCCTAAACGCGCGCGGCTCTGGCGGGCAGCAGTTGTGTCCCAATGTCGGACTGAGTGGGTTATACAGCACTTTGCGTTAAATTGTCTGTGCAAAAGCATGTCATTATTTTTACAAATGCATGGTCTAAATTCAGAAAAAAAACAGTATGTGTTACGTACTACCATCTCCCATCAAGCGTTATAGTCCAAGGCAAGGGCGCATCAGTGTGCCGATGGAGGAGGTTGTTATTGTTTTCAGTGCGGGCGCGACGGGCGGGTCGGGTGGGGCGGTCTGAGGGCGGCGCCACCGGCCCACCGGCCCCACCGGCCCCACCGGCCCCACCGGCCCCGCCGCCCCACCGCCCCCATGGCGTGCGCCCGCGCACTCTGCCCCGGCTACTACCTTGTACACGCAACGGAAAAATGTTTTCCTCTATCACGCAAATGTTCAATAAAAAATACTTAAATTTTCTATATCACATATTTCGACATTTTTAAAATGATATGGGCATAATAATATGATATCCTTTATAATTTATATATAATAATTTCTTTCCTCTGGATCAAATCCTACTCGGCCGGCAATGACTAGTTATTTGCGGAATTTGCACTCACTCTTACGACGGTGGGAAAAAACATCGCGAGGGTTTCCGAGGACCGAGCTGAGGGGATTCAAGTGGAACTAGTGGTTCATTCATTTATCACGTATAGGTAAGTACGTAATGATACCTACTCGCTATCCGTTCATGTTCGATTTTACTTTCTAATAGATACAAGTTCTTATGTAAACGATAAGATCGCCTATTGTAACATTACTAGTTAATCAAAAGTAAAGTTTATCTTTTTGTAAATTTTATTTTACGATGTACTATAAAGTGTTGATCTATCTAATCCGCGACGCTAGCAAATGCCACAAAACCACAGCCAACAAACAAAGAAAGTCACAGCTTTTTGGTATTTTCACACTATTTTTTCCTTGCGTCGTTTTGTTATTGGGTAGGTAGGTACCTTACCTAATAACAAAACGCCGACGCACGATCTTCTGTAAATATCCTGGACGCCGACACACACGCTACATATGGAAAGTCCCTCGGAATACTAGGGGATGTTCGGAGGCTACCACTGCGAGTTGGGCACGGACCAGAGATAAGGGTTATCTGTGGGCAAGGATCACAGACGGTACTCGAGACGTGAATTCATTCGTTAACTAATAACTCATGTTGAGCACCGATCGACGAATGGTTGCACTGTTATAGGTACCTAATTAGATAATTAAATAATAAATGATAAATAAATAAGAATGAAAGGTTTAAATGCGCGCAACAGACTTTATCGAGTAGGACATAATTCCCAGTGCTGATTGTGTTATTGAAGAAAACAATTATGAGGAAGAAACATACGAGGTTCTAGTGCTTTTAGGTTTACATTTATGTATCTACGCTTGGTGATCCCTCGTGCCGCGGGTCTACGGGGAAACAAAAATATCTACTACTAGTTGCGCCCCGCGGTTTTACCCGCGGATAAAAATATTTTAATTATTTGCTCATCCCACGGGAGCATTTCACTGTTCCGGGATAAAATGTATATGTTAATCCAGTGTATAAGCTATCTTGGTACCGAATTTCATCCAAATCCATTCAGCCGTTTGATCGTGAAGGAGTAACAAACATACACACATACAAACTTTCGCCTTTATAATATTAGACTATTGTAACAATAATAGTGGAGTTTCTCAAGCAATTGCTGGAGCATTTAGTCAGGCGTAGCACACACGGGTTATGATTTATTTTTATTAACATGTTGAAATAAATACACGAAATTTTGTAAAAACGTTTAATACAACTCATAAGAGGTATTGCGGTAAAAATGCTACAAAAATAAAGTTCTTACAGAGAGAAACACATTGGTATTTAGTAAATTAACACTAAACTTGCGCACCCGCCGCGTCAATATTGATCTTACAAGGAATCAACACGACGTCATCATCGGAATCTAAAACCACGCAAATATTAGCATGTCGCGGAGGGCGAGCGAAACAATTAAAACGTTATACTTATAGCGTAACATGCTCGTTTAGGAGATAAATCAAAACAGGCAAATCTAAAAACAAAAGCGAGGCTGCCGGAACACATCTTGACGACAGATTTATTACGTTTTAACTAGACGAGCGCTACTGTAATGGTAGTGTAATACTGTGATAGTTTCCTGACCCCCGCGCCATCAGCGCGCCGCCCGCACCGAGCTCGCCGCCGACCTGTGCACACACACACAACTCACTTCAACTATATTTCTCACAAGTTTACACATTATACAAGTCAAAATCAGAATACTAAACATAATTAAAATTAATGTTTTAAGCATATAAAACTGCAAGTGTTATTGTCAAAATATAGCATAGCAAATGAGGTTGATAAAGAGGCACTTTTCCCACTACTGGTGAAAGCAATCCGGTACAACACAAAAGACAACTCAGAAGTTTCCATTGTAATAAGCAGATGTAAAAACGCACAAGTCATATTTCAGCTCAGATTGAAAATTTTACTCGTGTTTTTCTTTATAATTTCACTATCGCCGGAGATCTAATATGAAGCTTTGCGGCTCTGAAGTTGGGTGGGAGAATGTCTGCGCAGTATTTTTAAGGATTCAATCAAAATTAGGCGGTAAGTTAACTGTCACTAATGTGTTCTCGAAGTATGCAACCCCAGGGATACTGCTTACCTCAAGTATCGGGACGAGACCTTGCAAAAAAAGATAATGGTGTCGATTCTGTGTCGCATACCCTAAAAAGAAATTAACATATTTCCGTCTTTTTCATTTCCCCTTTATCAGAAGAGTTCCACCATACTTTAAGTTTGCTTTAGTTTTAGAGAATGCGACACAGAATCGCCACCAGTAGCGTCCGTCAGTCGTCCAATACTTCCATACAACTCTACTTGGGCGCTTGAGCGCACCCAACATCAGGGCGGGATCTCCGATCGGGTGGAACAGTGGTTAAATGACAAAGCATTTTTTCCAAGGTAAGGCGGTACTTCACATCTGGACAGCTTCTTAATCTGTATCAAGCACAGGTCCGATCGTGTATGGAGTACTGCTGCCACCTGTGGGACGGGTCTGCCAAGTACCAGCTTGAGGCTCTGGACTCGATTGAACGGCGTGCCAAAAGGCTCATTGACGATGACACTTTGGTTGGTGAAAGGCTCCAGAGCCTAGCGCACCGACGTAAGGTGGCAAGTCTGTCGGTCTTTTACAGATTACACCACGGCGAATGCGCACAAGAACTGCATGATCTCATTCTCCCATCACCATTCCACTACCGGACTACTAGACGCTCGGCTAAGCGCCATCCTTTCGTGGTCGAAATATCACCCATTCGTACCAAGCGATTTGATTCCACGTTCTTAATTAGAACGGCTAAGGAATAGAATGCCCTGCCAGCGTCTGTGTTTCCGGCGAAATATGACCCGGGCGTGTTCAAGAGAAGAGTGAATAGGGATTTACTTGGCTAGCATGCTACACCTTCGATCGCATCGTCACTTCCCATCAGGTGAGAGCGTGGTCAAATGGTAGACAAGTTTGAAGTAAAAAAAAAATACAGAAAATTTTTGATGTAGGCCCTTAACAGGATGACTAGCTATCCACTCACTACATCTTGCGGATCTTGCTTGCTACATGTTAGCGCCACACACATTTACGTTTACGCGCTGCGTTAGGTTTGTGCAGAGAATATTGTACAGCGCCCCTAGCGGCGCGTTAGTGAGCACTGTTGTTTAACTTTACTCGACCGACGCGGTCACGTTAACGCGTTGTATTTTCGAATCTTGCAGTAAACCCACTGTATTTAAGTTCTTGCATTATAAATAAAAAAACAATATTTCATTATAGATTTCTCAAATATCTATATCTATATATAGAGTAAAGGAAAAACGGTTTTGTGTAGTGATTAGGCAAATTTCGCTTGATTCTTTCCACGAATATTCGAGTTTATCGAAACCTATTTACGTCGAGATAAGAATCAATCTATGATATTATGTTTATTACAAAATGTATAGAGCATGCGGGTGTGGCACGCCTTGCGCCGGCCCGCTGCCTGCCGTGAGTCGGGCCTCCGGATTACTAAGTAGGCACTCACTGTACCTACAAGATTATATCGAAACGATTAGCATACATGATTCAGTGCCACATTTACGTCAAACTTTGTACACTTATGCCCGGCTGCAGTAAAGCTTCACAGCTCCTATTTGTTTCTCTAGTACGAACCTACTTAACGATATAAATGTATTACACTAAACTCGAGCAGGCTGACTAAGACATGTCTTAACTTTATGACACTTATTTCCCATCAGCGAATAGCGGAATAGCGCCGCCGCCGTCGCGCGTACTCCTCGAGGATGGGCATCTATAT
Organism: Ennomos fuscantarius; assembly: GCA_905220475.3. Taxonomy (NCBI): domain Eukaryota; kingdom Metazoa; phylum Arthropoda; class Insecta; order Lepidoptera; family Geometridae; genus Ennomos; species Ennomos fuscantarius. The sequence continues at coordinate 15,445,248 of HG992035.1, forward strand.
TGCCCGAACACCGGTCGAGTTATTCGACTGTATCTCGTGAGTGTTAGCCGTGTAATAGTTGTAGTTATGAGTACTACTCACGTTGAGTGTCTAAAATTGGAATTAGTTAATACTTTCATGTGTAATGAAAAATTAACATAATAAAACATAATAATGTCACAGAAGCAAAGAGCCCGAAGCCCACTGCGGCAGCTAACTATGAACTACAATTGCTAACAACACAAACTACATCTATTAAATAAAATAATCTAAAAATATAAATATAATATTGAGTTATCAGTTTGCTTACCTTTCAATTGGACATGAATCGTGTGACGAGTCGTCCTACTGCAATATAGTACGTGACACACGCACACAGTAATCGTAACACCACACATATAATGATTATACTTTACATATAATATTATCGATTACAATTATATAACTGAAACATTCTAATCTATTTTGTTTCATAAATAAATTATGATCAGACTTAATGTACAGCCGTTATCAGCACCTAATTAAGCCTTACTTTAGCCCTATCTTAATAATATGGAGTGATATCACGTAAAGAGTTATGATAAATTGTTAAATGTGTTTTGCAATAATAATTACAGTAAGTAATGAGTGTTTAATTATTACTTAAAAGAATAACACCGGTCTGTACTAAAGTTAGTCAGCTCCTAAGATCGTACTTATTCCCTCTGTGGCATACCTACATTCATAGAAATTTTCTAGAGGGATAAGTGCGAGCTTAGGATCTGCCGAACTTTAGAACAAACGAGAATTAGTATATATAGTAATAAAATACAAATATACAATAAATTCCATTTATTTATCATCAATAAGTTATAATAATAACGTATCGTCATATAACATGTACTCCATACAAATACACACAGTAAGTCATATACAGATATTTCTCAAAAAATTTCCTTGATATAATTTTAGTACAGTTTCCGAATGATCAACTAATGGATTATGGGATTGTGTATTCACCGTGCATGCTACCCGTATATTCGAGTGGCCACCGACCTTACTCTACGCTCCGTAACTACTGTCTGTCATCTATGTATTTGACAATAATATATTATGGGATTAATAGAAACTGTAGATTGGATTCTGATTTTAACATTTATTATTGTATATTGCTGCTCCATAAATGCTACTATTACATAGATTATTCACATAGATCGAAATGATAAGGACCCCAATGGTTTAAAGAGGATAAGTTTGGTTTATGAATTTGTACAACTGAATAGACACCGATGTTTTCAGTTTCAGACAATACCGAGTCGTGTCGGGAGCGCGTGGTTGTTTGCGTTTTATCTCAAACGAGGAAAGAAATCACACCGTGTTGTAACAACAAATCAATAACATACTATCTTATACTCATCGCTGAATCGTTTCCTTATTGTAAAGTCGAAAGGCTTCATGATATATTTAATGCACAGGAATGTAACAGCACGATATACCGGAAAGTTCACTAGTATCGAACATACTTAAAATGACGATTTAATATTATATGTTCATTTCATTCGCACGCGCATATTAGGTATACTTTATCTCTTTCTTATGTTACTAAAATAGTATTAAACCCACCCCGGTTAGAGGCGTGTACAATGTACACAGCCCGCGCTGGCACACTGGTGATGCTGCGGTAAATGTAACTGAATATAAAAACCTAAAAATGTACGTAACTAAAGAAACGTGTATAATAAAACAGTTAACTACACTAACTAAAGCTATACACCTAACTACGGGTAGTGCTGTCTCTCTCACCCGGGCGCTTCCGTGTCGGACTCCGCGTTCTCTTCCCCTTCCTCGTCCTCCGTGTGGCCGCCTGGAAGGGAGGGGCGTTAGTAGGAATATGTGGAGTGTAGGGTTCCTATATATATATATATATATTTTTTTTTTATATGAGTGAATGATGTGACGAGCTAGTCGTTTACCTGATGTTAAGCAACACGGCCGCCCATAACAGAACAGTGTCACTCGGAACCCCAAAAGATAGAGTTTCACGCGACACTGCACTGCGCACATCATCCTGAGACATCAGCACAGTCTGGTAATAAAATTACTCGACTGTGAGATCAGATCATAAAGTCTCATTTGCCCAGTAATTTCGCTAGCTACAGTGCCCTTCAAACCGGAACACAGTAGTGCTTGCACACTACTGCTTGGCGGCAGAATAACTGGCAAAGCGGTGGTACCTACCTAGATGAACTTTGCAACAAAGTCCTACCACCTATATGTACTGATACATAGAGACTGTCGATAATAACAGTTGTTTAGATTGGTTGCCATTGTTATTCTATTCAAGCAGAGCAACACAAATACATTAAAATAATCCTCAGTCCACGCTGGTCGAGTTTGGGCGACACGTGTCGGTGGCTCCAATGACTTGAACTACGAGATGTTGCTTCGGATAGATAATGGATTTTCAGTGTTGAATTGTATTAAACACAAATATGCGCGCACTGCAGAAGTGGCTAGTCTTGCAGCCCACATTTTAGAATTACCTAACATTATAAAAGATATCAAAAGTTGAAGCTACCGAAAATAATTCAATAAATTATGCTTATAATACAAATCTGTGGCTGGTAAGCAAGAACTATCGCTGATTTTATTAAATTTGTGTGTGTGTGTGTGTGTGTCTGAGTGTGTGTATGTGTGTGTCTGAGTGTTTGTAAGCGAGTGTGTGTGTGTATGTGTGTGTCTGAGTGTGTGTGTAAGCGAGTGTGTGTGCATGTGATAGCTAGTGTGTGTGCGTGTGTTAGCGAGTGTGTGTGCGTGTGTTAGCGAGTGTATGTGCGTGTGTTAGCGAGTGTGTGTGCGTGTGTTAGCGAGTGTCTGTGCGTGTGTTAGCGAGTGTGTGTGCGTGTGTTAGCGTGTGTGTGACCGCGCGTGAATTGTGCGAGCGTGTGTGAGAGTGTATGTGAGCGTATGTGTGCGTGTATGTTAACGTGTGTGTGAGCGCGTGTGTGTTTGTGCGTGCGTGTGTGCGTGCGGTACTGACGCGTGCGGCGCGCGTAGTGTCGGCGGGGATGCGGCGGGCGCTGGTCGTCGGCGGCGTCCGTGAGCAGCGAGTTGCGGTAGGCGGTGAGCGGCGCCCACTCGGCGCCCCACTGCACGCTGTGGGCGATGCGCGCGTCCAGGAACTGCAACAACGGGCGGGTACAGCGGGTAGCGGCGCGGGGCGGGGAGCGCGCGGGTGGGGCGGGGCGGCGCGCACCTTGAGCACCTGCCGCTTGTCCTGGCGCAGCAGCTTGTTGGAGAACTCGGCGAGCGGCTCGAGGAAGGGCAGGTGCGGCGGCGGCGCGGGCGGCGCGGGCTCCAGCGCCGCGAACGATATGCCGGCGCGGTGCAGCGCCGTCAGCGCCTCGCGGTTCTTCACCGCGTCCAACCCGAACATCACCGAGAACCGCTTCGCCAGCTCCTGCGGAGGGACGCGCTTCTATTGTACCGTCGGGAGCGTCGACGAGGGCGAGCCGAGCGGCGTGCCCCGCGCGTACCTTGAGCTCGCTGAGATCCAGCGGCCCGCGGCCCTGCCGGCGCTGGATGTCCTGGAACAGCGCCTGCATGGCCAGCTCCATGGTGAGCGCACAGTTCAGCTTGTTGATCTCGCGCGCCTTGCTCAGCGTCGCCTTTATGATATCGCCGTAGTCGTTGTAGCACTGCGCAACACGTCAAAGTCAAAGTCAAAAGATTTATGGCAAATAGGCTAATTTTAGCACTTTAAGTCAAAATTATATTAGGTACTTAAAATTAAGTTATTTCACTAAGCATATAAAACTACAAAGTGCTTATTGTCAAATAATATATAGCAAGCCCATTACAATATAAAGTTGGAAAAAAAAATGCAGTTTCCTTCTCACTACTGGTGCAAGCAATCCGGCACAATGCAGAATAGAAAACTTTGATCCGAAGCTTCGATTACAACTGTAAAGAAGAAGCTACATGAAACTTTACAGTGATATATTTTTTTTTCTTCTTTCTACTGTCTTTTACAATGTATATAATTCATTACAGTTGAGATAATGAATATGTTACAAAAGTAACCACCACGTCACACCGGTGCAAGAAAAATACCGTGATTATCTTAATAAACATTACAAATAGCAACTGAAATTATAGATAGGAGCAGGCCATAGGCTAAGTACCTAAGATTTCATACCGTTTAGGGTTTATTCAGGCCAAACTTTTTTGTCCGACACAATCATTTATTGTGTAATAGGCTTTTTTCATGAAGTTCGACTTTATGAATAATTTACGCATTGACAATTGTTCGATACCGTCAGGCAACTTGTTATAAAAGCGTACCTATACAGTTTCCCATGAATGAACCAACACTAAATATTTACGTCACGTACACTTCACTACGGTCACCGGACTCTTCACTAAATATTTGACTACATCATTCTCAAATTATCGGGGTCCATTATTATTTCGATCGAAGAGACGGAGCAACGTTACCCACACTGGCAAGCATACACCATCGCCGAACTTGTCGTCACTTACCATCAGGTAAGAGCTAAGCAATGTTCAAATACAGACTTGTCATAAATATTTAAAAAAAAATTGTGTGCAGTCTTGTGTCTTCACAAGACTGTACGTCTAAAGACCACACGACTGAAGTAAAACATCTTTAGTTTAGCTCCATCTATCGACCAGTATAATTTCGTTTTTGCTTTGTTTAATGTCAATGTCACCATCTTGACATTGTAAATTGTCATTTTACCGGAATTACCAACACTTTGTTAAGATTATGTAAACAGAATCGGCAGCACTTTTTGCTTACAGCTGCACACAACACACGCACATATTTCCTTTCTCATACACAGCACATACATAACACACACGACCTAAACCTACACCCCAGCACGCACACATAAGTATAAATGTGTGGACTTTTTACAAAGCGCCATTTAACTTCAAACTAAGCAAAACTTGTACTATGAAAACCCGATAACTGGTAGAATACATAGATACTTTTTGTTTGCACTCTTTTGCAAATAAAAAATATTCGATTTCAATTTTTATTTTGAATGTTTGATCATCAGCTAACAGCAGTTATGGAAAAACGCTTTTTTATAGTATCTGACCATCGTGCCATCATCATCGCACTATCAATCGCAAAACATCCACTGCTGAACGAAGACCGTGAAGGGGAAATTATGACACACACCGTAACAGTTTTAGTGAACAAACAGGGATGGTGTTTTCTGCACCTAGAGATACCAAGCCAAGCCGTAGTCTCCATTCAAAACGTCAGACATTCAAACGAATACCACACAAATAGACATGTGATCTGCGACCAATGTGGCCAAGAGACCAAAGCGTACGAAGTTTCAACGAGATGTCAGGTGACGCGGTCCCCTCACCTTGATGTAGTGCTTGAAGACGTCGGCGGCGCGGCGGATGGGCGCCACGTTGTACACGATGAGCTTGCAGTACGCGGCCAGGAAGTTGCGCCGCTTGTGCAGCTCCTCGATACGTCTCTCGTCTTGACCGTCTGCAACCGCGCGCCGACTTAGCCCGTGTGCCCGCGCCGTAGGGGCGACAATAGCGAACACAAGCCCACCAAGCCCTCGGTCGCTTGTGATGTTTTCGTGATGCGCAACAGAGTCGCGGGCGGCTCCGTCCTCTGTGATTAATGCGCTAATCTCTGCGCAGCACTTACGACCGCTATTATGTGTTATCCGTCTTACGTAACGCACCGGAGAAAAAGGAAACCGGATTAGCTTTATGTAGCATATCCCCTCTCAAAGGGACGATCTATTCATTCGTCGTCTGAAATTGTAACTAGTAATCACGCGAGTCGCGCTCCGAAAGCATCACAAGCGAGGCGAGTGTCACGCGGCCCGTGACGTCATGCGGGGCGGGGACAAGCCGTTAGGGCGGCGGCTGCCGTCGCGCGGGGACCAGCGCCGGCCCGGGGATGCAATGCCAGCGACCAAAACAAAAGTACGCAACTAAAATATTATAAATATGTCATGCTCAAATCACAAACTTCCAGGTGCGTTAATTAATTGATGGAACGATCCGATACCGCGGTTCATTGATCGCGATTTATAATTTTATCGTATTACAAAACGAAACATTCACAAAAGTAGCGCTTGGGCCAGGGCCCAAGCGCTACTTTGGGCCATATCTTGCGAGAGTAAAGACCGAAGCTGTGTTGCCGCTCGCCGCCGGTATCGGATCGCTGGAAGCGGCACGACAAATTTTCCCTTAGTAATGTTAAGCGAGTCGCGCGAGAGTCGAGACCAATATGCATTATACCGTGTTACCGCCGGGCCGGGGTGCGCCGGCCGAGGGCACATTACTAAGGTAAAATAGGCCGGCGGTGCCTCGAGTGAACCCAGTGCGAGCTTACCGGCGTCCCGCGCAGCAGCCGCGCCGCGCGACATGCAACCAAACACACCACACCGTTATCGCATCCGCTCTGCCCTCCCGCTGCCCGCTGCCCGCTCCCGCCCGCTGCCCGGGCAGCTCCCCTCTCCCGCCCGCTGCCCGGGCAGCTCCCCTCGCGGCGGTAACGGAATAATGCATATTTTTCTCCTAGCGCTGGGTGAGGCCGTGGGGGCGGCGGACGTGGCACGTGCACCGCACCCGTCTCTACATTACAATAGGTCACACCCAATTTGGAAAACAGGCCAAAATGTGCACACGGACCCGCAGGCTGCCCTCCCCGACATGTACACGTTTACTTACTTGCCGCTTTGATAATCCTAACGTAATTATTTTATTACACACGTGTTAATAAGTTTTTTATAATTTACGAGGACATCGCGATGTATATATACTGGTAAATATCCTTGCTTAACTGTGAAATGGTGGTGGTCACGCACGCAAGCGTACGCGAGTAAATGTACTACAAAGTATAACAAACGGGTCTTTACCTACGAAATTGCCGTTCTGCATTACTGGCCATTTCAAATATTTTTCATGTGTCTAGAAATACTAATTTCAAATTATAAAATTATAGACAATCCATTTGACCACTGCTTCGCCTATTCGATACTAAGCAATGACGAGGTCTAAGATAGGCCACATGCTTGCCCAGAAGATACCTGTTCACTCCTGACTCATGGATTCATTTGTTTATTGATTAGCGTTATATTTTCATCGCATCTAAATCTTTTTCGTCATCGTGGAAACGTTAAAAATTCCAGTGATTATGAGTACATGAGTACCGTCGCGGCAACAACGCGGCGCGCAACATCAACGTTCGCAAGGCGACACTACAAACGAACGCACCACCTGTTATTGGTTTGCCCGCTTCTGAAACAATGCTCTAAGCGAAAGCTTATCCCTATAAAAGTAATGGTCACTGTTTGGTGGTCCAGGTGGTATGATTCATCACAGCTTGGATGAGCATCACTGCGGATGTGTACTGCGTAGAACTGAACACAATAAAGAAGAAGCTCGCACATCTCCGCTGCTCCCGCAGGACAAAGCGTGGACTCATCCTGCAGCAGCGGGCTCCAAGTTACACCCGCCGTGCTCACCAGACCTTGCGCCTACAGATTTCTTCTTTTTCCAGAATGTGGATAGCTTCTTGGAGGGAAAAACTTCAATGCCTGAGAGGCAGTACAAAATGCCTTTGAAGAGTTTGTTGCTACCCGTCCAGCCGGTTTCATCAAGAAGGGCATCAATAAACTGACACTGCATTGCCAAAGATGCATCAAATGCATAGGTGATTGCTCTGAATTAATAGAAATAAAGCATATAGGAACATTAAGGAAGGCTCGTTTCAACCATATTGGTCGAATAGGGACTAAACTTGCTTCCTACCCAGCTGGTAGTAAGGCTTTTTGGTCCCTAGCCAAATCGGTTGAAGCGAACTTCTGTCGATCCTCACTGCCTCCATTATTGAAACCAGACGGATCGCTGGCTCACACTGCAAAAGAAAAAGCAAACTTGTTTGCCACTCTCTTTGCAGAAGCTTCGCGTCTAGATTCTGCTAATGAGGTACCTCCCTGCCTTCCACAATGCGGTGTTTTCATGCCGGAAATACGCATACGTCAGAAGGAAGTACTAAAAACATTACGCAGTCTAGACGTGAACAAAGCCAGTGGTCCCGATGGTATACCAGCAATTGTACTTAAGAGCTGTGCACCCGAGTTGTCTCCCATTCTAACACGCCTATTTCGCCTCTCTCTAGACACCGGAATAGTCCCTATGAGTTGGAAGCTAGCCAACGTACAACCTGTACCTAAGAAGGGCAGTCGTGCTGATCCTGCCAACTATCGACCCATCTCAATTACCTCCATTCTCTGTAAGAGTATGGAGCGTATAATTAACAACAAGCTCTTGGCATACCTTGAAGACAATGATCTCCTCAGTGACCGGCAATACGGATTTCGCCGAAACCGGTCCACTGGGGATCTTCTCGCGTATGCCACTCACATATTGAGCGAAGCCTTAGAGATGCATGGAGAGGCACTTGCTGTATCTCTAGACATCTCTAAGGCATTTGATCGGGTCTGGCATGACGGACTTCTGAATAAGCTTCCATCTTACGGACTACCTGCTGGTTTGTGCACTTGGATATCAGACTTTTTGAGGGAACGATCGCTTAGAGTAGTTCTTGATGGCTGCTCTTCCGATCAATTAGCTATTAATGCTGGTGTACCTCAGGGGTCAGTTCTTTCAGCAACACTATTCTTACTCCACATCAATGATTTGCTAAAGCCCGGTACCTTTGGGTATGCAGATGATAGTACTGTTGTTGAAAGATACACATCCAGTTCCCGTGCCAGTGGTGACGACGTCCGGATTGAGAGAGAGGCTATGGTTGAGCGCATGAACCTGGCTTTGAAAGCCGTGTCCGATTGGGGCGATGCTAACTTGGTTAGGTTCAATGCTGCAAAAACACAGGCGTGTTTATTCACTGCTAAAAAGAGCCCACTCCATCTGGCTCCTTCATTTCGTGGTGTATCTGTAAGTTTAGGAAACCATCTTGAGCTTTTGGGTGTTGATCTCACGTCAAACCTAAACTTTGGATCCTACATCGAGTCCAAAGCCAAAGTAGCTTCAAAAAAACTCGGCATATTGTCCAAGGTAAGGCGGTACTTCACACCTGGACAGCTTCTAAATCTGTATCAAGCACAGGTCCGATCGTGTATGGAGTACTGCTGCCACCTGTGGGACGGGTCTGCCAAGTACCAGCTTGAGGCTCTGGACTCGATTGAACGGCGTGCCAAAAGGCTCATTGACGACGACACTTTGGTTGGTAAAAGGCTCCTGAGCCTTGCACATCGACGTAAGGTGGCAAGTCTGTCGGTCTTTTACAGAATACACCACGGTGAATGCGCTCAAGAACTGCATGATCTCATTCTCCCATCACCATTCCACTACCGGACTACTAGACGCTCGGCTAAGCGCCATCCTTTCGTGGTCGAAATACCACCCATTCGTACCAAGCGATTCGACTCAACTTTCTTAATTAGAACGGCTAAGGAATGGAATGCCCTGCCAGCGTCTGTGTTTCCGGCGAAATATGACCCGGGCGTGTTCAAGAGAAGAGTGAATAGGTATTTACTTGGCTAGCATGCTACATCTTCGATCGCATCGTCACTTCCCATCAGGTGAGAGCGTGGTCAAATGCTAGACAAGTTTGAAGTAAAAAAAAAAAAAAAAAAAAAAAAAAAAAATATAGAAAAAAATTACAGTAACTTATAACAAACGGCAATTTCATAGGAAAAAACCTAATACAAAAAGGTAAATTAATTTCTGTATAAAACCGCTAATAGAGGTTTACTCGTGTAAGCTTAGACATACGACATAAATGGTAGGTCAATCACAAAACGTTTTTATTGGTCGAATAATATCCATGTTTCCATTAAGTCTCGATGGAGTCGGATTTTCAACTAAAAACATAGCTTTTATTGGAATATGAGATTAATAAAATCCGAGAGGAAATAAAATCTCTAAGATTGCTTAATTTTCTTGTGATGCCAAAATAGAATACTAGGAGGACAAAAATACAATATCATAATTTACACACATTGTACAACACATATATTATAAAAATATATTGTCCTATGATGAGTGAAAAATGGATTCTCTTGGATGTATTTATGTTTGGTTTGTGTCTAGGATGAGTTTTCATTAACAAATCCTATCAGAAATATTTAGTAACATCGATTAGGGAAGGAAAGGATTCAAGCGAGCTAGAGGCAATAACAATAACAAGAAAGAGATAAACAATCTGTCTATTACTCTTTTTACGTGAAAAATAATCAGAATTTAAAATGGTTTGCTTGGTAAAGCTATATTTATTTTATCAAACTGCACAAGTGGGCGTCAAATATTATTTTGCGCCCGTGACGTTAGTGGATCATTGGAATAAGTTAACTGAATATTTTATGGACATATTATTTAATATGAAATGTTTATTTATGATTTTTGTAAACAATTCAGTAAACAGTCAAGTATGCACTCGCGATATCAACTCCTGAGCCATCACGACGCTACAACAATGTTTATCAAAAGGTTGGACCCGTCGTGTACCAACTATGCGATCATTATATATATCTCGATTGGGACCGATCGAAACGGTATATTTGACAGATTAATTGCGCAGTTCACGCGCATAGTTATCAATGAAATTTTTAAACAAAGAACTAAACGTTGCCGTGGGGCATCGCTATCAGTTAGGGGAACTCCATCGAGACGAGGTGCGGGTGTGGGTGGGATGGCGGACGTACCGTAGTTGTGGTGCACGAAGATGAAGTCCTGCGTGAACTGGTTGAGCAGGTCGAGCAGCGGCCCGTCGGGCTCCAGCACCAGCGGGCGCAGCTGCGCGCCGGCGGGCGCCGCCGCCAGCTGCTCCGAGAAGTAGATGAGCAGGTCGCACAGCGACACGTAGGCCTCCTCCTGCAGCTCGGGCGCCCGGCCGCGCGCCACCACGGCGCGGCAGTGCGCGGCGTACGCCTGCAGCCGCGCGCGCAGCTCGCCCACCGCGCCGCCCGCGCCCCCCGCGCCCCCCGCGCCCCCCGCGCGCTCCTCCAGCGCGTGCAGCGACCACAGCACGGAGTAGAACAGGCAGCGCATCACGTACACCAGCGCCTGCTACGGCACCGCAACGGTTCTCATTATCTCTTAAATTGGCGACACGCAAAACAAAAAATTTGGGCCCGCCCTAGAGATGAGAGCAAAATTCAAGGGGTGAGATCAAAAAGTGTTTAACTGTAGAATTGATAGTTTCGAGAAAATTGACTTTAAACTTCCCCGGTTTCATTTTAGTGTAGAGTGCTTATTCAGTAACAGAAAAGATTTATGTAAGTTTCGGTTGCTTGAAAATTTATTAATTCTATTTCAAAATATAGTACTAATTCATACAATTAATGTAAAAATACAATATAATATAGTAATTTTGGGGCATTGGGTATGCTACCTCCTGGTAGTGGGCTTGAGCATTTGGACTGTCTATAGGTCATCGCGGCCAGTATATAGTTTTTTTGTAGTAGTAGTAGTAGGTAGTTTTTAGTATTAGTTATTAAATCATTGTAGTATTTAGAAAATAAAGGCAATTTGCCGTGTTTTAAAAAAATATAGTAAATATAATAATGTTTTTATGCTAAGCGAACTGTATATCTGTGTCAGATAAACAGTTTTTAGACTGACAATCTCAAAGTTTAATTTCGGTATTTTGAGATTTTTTATTTATGTTACTGAATGATTTGACGAGCTAGCCGTTCACCTGATGTTAAGCGCCACGGCTGCCCATAACAGAACAGTGTCAATCGGAACCCCAAAATAGTTTCGAGCAACACTGCACTGCGCACATCATCCTGAGACATCAGCACAGTCTGGTAATAAAATTACTCGACTGTGAGATCAGATCATAAAGTCTCGATCGCCCAGTAATTTCACTAGCTACAGTGCCCTTCAAACCGGAACACAGTAGTGCGCAAGCTTGGCGGCAGAATAACTGGCAAAGCGGTGGTACCTAGACGAACTTTGCAACAAAGTCCTACCACCTAGTACAAAGAATGAGAATGTATTATTGTGGATAATTTCACGCTGAATCCAACGAAACCCATAAATCATTTTGTGAAAAAAATCAGTTAAACCCTTCTTGATCTCACCGCTTCATTAAGAGGTGTCAAGTGTAGGTGGTACCAAAGTAGGGTAAGAACGAACCTGCGGCGGCATCTGCGTGTCGGGCTCGAGGCACTTGGGCAGGTCCTCGAACAGCGAGTCCCAGATGTTGGTGTCGTTGAGGTTGTGGCACATGTACATGATGGACACCTTGCGCAGCGAGTTGGTCACGTTGAACACCTCGTCCGCGTCCGGCGTCTCGCCCTGGCCCGATTCATTGTTAACGAAAACTTTTAATCGCGAACGGGATTTAAACCCGCATCCGATTATCCCCAAAGTCAACACAAATGCTTTACTCAAGCTACTGAGACAAGTTTTTTTTATTGTTTGACAAGCTTGCGTTTGACCACTATCGCACCTGATGGTAAGTAACGATGCGGTCTAGGACGTAACACGCTTGCCTAAGTGATATCAAGAACAAATGTATAGTTCACCTCCTAGCGTCATCTATCGAGAGATCCTTGAGAATGATCGCAAGCAACACGATCCGGTTAGCTTTAGTTACATGGCGAGTACAAGTAAGGCCTGCATGCAGTTTTGGCGGGAAAACGAAAAAGATTGCGTCGCCGCATTATATTATTTTCCAAAACTTGTGTTAGTGGATAAAATTGGTGGCATTTTATTCATTAAGTGCTGAATTATAGGCACGAGTGTGGGAAAGTGGTATAATGGTGGTGAAACGTTTCTTTTCGTGTTGTTTCCAAAACTACATAGAAGCTTCTGGTAAAGTTGCCACCACCTTACTAGGAGTATAAGTTGACTATTTTATATGAATACATGACTATTGGACTAGACTAGACTATGACTTAACTTGATGACATATATAACATTAATTAACTTGAGAAATTATCAATTACTTGACACTGGCTACACTAAAGTGTGGAGCCAAACCAAAACCAAAAGAAAAGGTCCGTCGCGGATAGTCACCCCCTCGATGAGCGTGCGGAAGTCGTCGATGGCCTCCTTGTACCGGTTGACGCACATGTCGGTGATGGTGGCGCGCGCCACGTTGCAGCGCGAGTACACGGCGCAGCGCTCGTTGCACAGGTACTCCAGCGAGCGCCCGCACGTCTCCACCACCTCCGCCTCCGTCTGCGCGCACACCGTGTCGCGCAGCTTGCCCAGCAGCAGCGACAGGTTCTGCGGCACACCCGCGATGCTCTCGGCTTACCACATCGTTGTAGTACAACTTCTGCGTGAGCCCGCTTCACTTGGGGAGTAAGCTGGCGAGACGTACATCTCCAACGTAACAAGTTCAAAAGTTGTATTATTATGCAGGTATGTCTGCTCAAATGACAATTTACAATTTTTTGTGCCATTAATCAAAGCAAAAACAGTTATACTGACCGATAAATGGAACTAAACTAAAGAAGTTTTGTTTCAGTTTAAAGCACACGCATTTTTTTATTAATGTCAAGAGACAATGTAAAGATGGCGACCTGGACCGAGAACTGGCTCTCGATTTAAGAGGGCGGAACACTCTTTTAGGTGTCTGGCGAGAGATTCCTTACAGATACCCAGAAGAGCACTACAAAATGTCCTACCACCACCATGCTATGATGTGATTGACAGCCTCTGTGGTGTGGTGGTTAAGCAGGTCAGTTCATAACCCAGAGGCGGCGGGTTCAATTCCCGAGACAGGACAAGTATTTGTGCACAGGAAAAAAAAGCGCAATTACTTGTTCTGTGTCTGGGTGTTGTGGGACCATGGTCCTCGTAGTTCGTAGGTCCAGGATCTATGTACGTGATCGTTGGGCGTTATATTAGTGGTAATCATGAGAATATTTCCCCGCGGCCCGCGCGCACTCACCGCCTCCTGCCGCTGCGTGGTGTAGAGCTCGAGGTCCATGTACTGCGGCACGGCGGCCAGGTTAGCCAGCTTCTCCGGGTCGGCGCCGAACTTGTCCAGCAGCGCCGGCAGCGTGCCCATGAAGTGGGACGTCATGCGCGCGCGGTCGTCGCTCACCATCTGCCCACACGAGCGTCACTCGTCGGCCGGGACGTGCCTACTCGGACTTCGGCACGACCACCAGATGGAACTTTCGTCAAAATTGGGTGACGATTCACCCAATTTTGACGAAAGTTCCATTCAACACAATTCAAAACAGTTTTGTTTTGTTTTTCGTCTCTTGGTTTGCAAGTTGAGACAAAATAGGGAAAAAAGTAAACCGCGATGTCAATTTGGGCCAAACTAAAGCTAAAACGCTAGTAATGGTTCTATTCGTGAGGACCTGTAATTGGCTTTCTACGGTTAAATTGATGTATATTTTGTTAAGATAAGCTGTTGATTTTCCTATAAATAAATAAATAAAATAAAAATAAACACGGGTGCCGACCTTGGCCTGGTCCTTGGACAGCAGGTGGTTCTTCCTGGTGGCGCCGCGGCCCACCGGCGGCTCGCCCGTGCTGGCCTGCCGCACGCAGCACACCATCAGCTCGATGAGCGACGACTCCTGCAAGCGGCGGAGGCCCCTAGTGCGCCGAGGGTTGGCTAGCTCGGTAGCTTACTCAATACTCGATACTCGATTATTTATTGCCAACATATGTACTTATTTTCTACTACAGCTGTTATTGATGTGTTTGCGAAACATATGACCCAATTAGGGTATAGCAACACGTGAGGTGTAGACCAGGCCGATCCATTTAATAAACAATATACGAATACAAGTGGGCAAAGTTAATTGTAAAGTAGCTTACTTTTGTCATTAAAAAAATCTGTCAAAGTATAATAACATTTCTTTATCAAAAAATCTTTTAAAATCTTATTAAAAACAGAGTCTTTTTCTTGGGCGAGAATCACTTCCGGGATTTTATTATATATTTTTACTGCCATTGAGTTGGGACCTGAACTATGTATTTTTAGCTTAGAATTTGGTACCACGAGTTTGTTTTTGTAGGCGCCTTATGCGTGAATCGTCAATTATGTTAAGTTCGGTAGAGACAAAATGTAAAAATAAATGTAATATTTAAGGGAAATTCATAAATGACGAAAATGTAGATCCGATATTCGCATTTCATGAGTCTCAGCTCGCAGCTCAAGACTGCTTTCTCTAGTACTGTGTCCATCCATATACTACGTTGTACAATGAATGCCATTGAAGAACCACAGAGCAGGAAAACAAATTACAAATCACGTGCACCCTGATAAAGGCGTAAATAATGCCACTCCTGGACATGGTTACAATTTCACCTGGTACATACTGGTACGTCACCTGCACAGGTAAACCATAAGGCAAAACATGACACGCTAGAGTTGTATGATAAGTGTTGAGGAAGGCATTACTACCGGTGTCGGCGGGCGAGTTGGCTGGACTGCAGTCGCGACCCCTTCTTGCCCCCGGTACGGCGGACGAGGTGCTCACGGGGGGGTTTTAGTGGGTTCGAGTCCCACATACCCCCTGCCACCACCCCCGTGGTGGCAGGGAAGTGCGAGGGCATTGCCCCCCTCAAAAAAAAAAAAGGCTGAGTGTAATTTTTGTCCCGTTTTGTTATGTGGGTAAAAGTTTTCTAATCGTTGTGCTGCTTCCACCATTACGTCGAAAGTACAGTGGAAGCGGACAGCATTAGAAAGGTGGTCGTACCTGCCTGTTGTCGAGCGCCTCCTCCCCGGGCCCGGACTCCTCGAGCAGCAGGTCGGTCATGCACTCCCAGTCCTTCATCATGGGGTTGGACTCGATCAGCGAGTCCACCAAGTAGGCTCCGTGCTCGTGCAGCTGGAACGAGCCGGTGCATTACACCCGCTTGCATCACTAGCGGTGAGCGCATGGGGAGCGGGGGGCAGGTACCTCGGACTCTATGAAGAACTGCACGAGGTCGCGGATGAGGGGAGTGTTGGGCAGGCGCAGCTTGCCGCGGCGCGAGCGCGGCGGCTCGGCCGGGGCGGGGGCGGGCTGGAACAGGCGCACGTTGAGGAACTCCCCGGCCGCGGCGGCCACGCCCCGCCACGACGAGTACACCAGCTCGTACACGTTCTCGCAGTCCTTGTCCGTCAGCACGTCCGGGTGCATCCTAAGGCCGGAAAAAGATACATGGAAATTATTTATATCATTAGAAGATTCAAATCTTTAATTATAAGTAGCTACTGATTTTCTTTTGGCCAAAAGCCCGCTAACGTAAGTTTAAAAATCGAAAACGAGAGCATCGTAAATGATTTTGCTTCGTAAAAGAGATAAGCTTCTTTCTTTCGTTTTTTTATCACAGAACTGAATAAAGACAACTATTTATACCTATATTTATATATTCAGCAAATAAATGATTGATTTGATTTAAGTATTTATTTTAACTTGTAAAAGTGCTAATAATAGCCTATCACACTAAATCACACTTCACACTAATATGATAAAGGCGAAAGTTTGTTTGTGTGTATGTTTGTTACTCCTACACGCTCAAACGGCTGAATGGATTTGGATGAAATTCGGTACTAAGATAGCTTATACACTGGATTAACATATAGGTTACATTTTATTTTATTTTTGACTGGCCCGATAGCTCAGTTGGTAGTAACCCTGCCTTCTGACCTGTGGGTTGTGGGTTCGATTCCCACCCAGGACAAACATTTGTGTGATGAACATAGATGTTTGTTCTGTATCTGGGTGTTATATTGTATTCTATGTATGTATTTACAAACAAAAAGTATCTAAGTAATTGTATCAGTTATGTGGTTCCCATAATACAAGCAAATTGCTTAGTTTGGGGCTAGATGGCGTTGTGTGAAGTGTCCACACATATTATTATTATTATTATTATTATTATTATTATCCCGGAAAAGAGAAATTTTCCCGTGGGTTGAGCAAATAATTAAAATACTTTTTATCTGCGGGTGAAACCGCAGGGCGCAACTAGTTTGTAATAAAATCCTTTGACTTTAGATTGTGATAAAAATAATACCTGAAATTCACCCAAGGCATGACTGACTGGACAGACTACTTACAAGTTGTATTTTAAACTTTTATAAATTTTGTGGGCCAAAACACTGATGTACTCTGGATACTGACTTGAGAATAGCAATAACAAGCCGCACGGCGTGCACGGCCACGTCTATCTCCTTGTCGAGCGACATGGACACAATGCGGTCCTTGAACTTGGAGGTGAACAGCTCCAGCTTGCCTTTCAGCTCATCACACTCATACAGCGGCTGTAGCGCTTGCAAGCAACGCAGTCGCACCTCTCCCACCTGTTGAGGAATAAAAATTAAATTCCATTCCATTCAATAAATTCAATTGCAGTTAATTACTCACTTTGTCATGTAAAGTCCATCCAATATACTTCAAATAGAGATCATCAAGAAAGTGTGCAGGGAATTTCTCCATCCAGTTGCCAATCTCGGACATTGTTATAGATCTTATTTCTGGTAAGGTATCTCTGCAGAGAAGAGGAAGGTTTAAAATGCATACAATCCAAAAGCAAGCCACATATTCTGGCCTGCTAAATAAAAAAAATTCTAAATATTCACCTGTATCTATGCACAAATACAGATTTGAACATGTAGGACAACATATTTTTGATCTCCTCCATGTTTTCCTCTAGCTCTTGTCTCTTAGCCACAAGCACCTCAAGCCTATCTGAGGCGCGCTTGTCTCTGGCCTTTAGTCTTTCAGCTTCATACTGGCGCAGGCAATTGTCACAGTTCACACTTGTAAGTAGGGCTACATCCACCAAAGCTGTCATTAGTTTCATTACTGGAAATAAAGAGAAGTTACAAATACCGTGCATTACAGCAATATACTGTAGAAAGTTACAGCAGTTTGCATCAAACCTCACCTGCTAAAGTAGCTGTATGCCTGAAAGCTCGAACTTGGGAATCTGAGAGCCCAGTTAACAGTGATATGATGTTGTCCATTAGGTACTGGTCGTAGATGATGGAGTACTGGCACATCTTCACTAGAGTCTGAATGAACTCACAGAAGTTAGACCTGAACTTTTTCCATGTCTGACCAGACATGATCAGGGGATACTCTCCACTTTCCTGTTCATAGTAAAGTTTCAATGTGTATACTTGTAAGTTTGTTATAAATATCAGCTGTTGGCAATATTGCTTACCTCATCAAATTCCTGTGTCATTTTTTTTATAATGAGAGTATGGTCCATCTGTGCCATGTCCGGGGACACCTTCCCACGACATCCTGATGAGTTGATGAAGAACTGCATCAGCTGCACCAGAGCAACCTCTTTATTTGTCTTGTACTCTTCAATCCACATGTCCACCACTTGCTGTACAACATAATATTATATAATTCATTACTTATCATTTCATCTAAGCATTTAATAACAAATTGTCACCTTTTGTACACTTACATTAATAGCAGTCCTGTTAAATCTTAGTATATTGTAGAGGCTGTTCTCATCATCCCCCGGTAGGAGCACGGGAGGCGGCGAGTAGGCCGGCGGCGGCGCTTGTCCGCGGCCGCGGCCCCGACCCCGACCGCCGCGCCCGCGCCTGCGCAGCGGCGGTGGCGGAGGCGACTCCGCCAGGCGCCCAGGATAACCGCCGTCACCCCTTCGTCCACGGCTACGGGTCACCCGCTTCGTCGGCGTCGGAGACGGAGTCCGGTTCTCCTTTTCCGCGAGATGAGCATCCTCGAGATGAGACTCCTCGGCTTCATCTTGCGGCGACTCGGCGGCGGTCGAATTAGCCACCGCACCCACGTTGAACCCCGAGTAGCTGGGTGTCTCTGGCTCGTGCACAGATTGCCCGCCATAATCGGTCATCGGTGTAGCTGGGGTCATAGGATTTACGTACTCCGGAGGAGGGTCATCCATCCGGATACGTTTCCCGCCACGACGATGCATTGTTATTTTGACCAATGAATAATAATTCACTCAAAAGGAAACGAGTCCTACGTTGACCTTTGACATTACATGGTTCATCACTTCACTGCATTGCAAAAAAGAAGTATTACAATGGAATGGGTATGTAATGGAGTTCTTTAGATATCCACTTTTTCAACTCACTAGACCTTTGGAAATTAAAACCTTGGGCGTTTCGGATGAGATAATATTATGAAAGTACGATAAATCTATTATCAATAATATGATCACATCACAAACACAAAATTCTTAATATAGTCACATATGTTCTGCTGCGCGCTCACCTCAACAATAATCAATAATAATTCATTGAATAATAAGAATGGCCGCGTCGCCCATTACACAAAACACATCAAAGAGCAAAGAGCATAAAATCACTACGAATAAAAGAGTATTGTAATCGTAAACGCTACGCTAAGAGCACATATGGGAGTTTTGGCGGGAAATCGAAAAAGACCGCGTCAACGCATTGTATCATTTTCCAAAACTTGTGTTATTTTCAGTGTTAGTGCATAAAATTGGTGGCATTTTACTCTTTAAGTGCTGGATTACAGGCATGAGTGTGGGAAAGTGGTATAATGATGATAAAACGTTTCTTTTCGTGTTATTTCTAAAACTCCATAGAAGCTTCTGGTAAAGTTGCCACCGCTTTACTAGGAGTATGAATTGACTAGAATAGACTATGACTTGACTTGATGACTTGGACTGTGACTTGACTTGACATATCTGCATGAAATATCATTAACTTGATAAATTATCCATTACTTGACACTGGCTAAATACACAAAAGTGTGGAGCTGAAACACAAAAAAAGAGCACTTATTAATATTGTTTTGTGATAACCAAAGAGTGTAACTGTCTTAAGAGTATAACCAAAGAGTATCAATAACTGTCCTAATAACCACAGGCTGCGGTATGTAGAATTTTATATAGGTGAAATAGCGCGATTACGAATGACAGTTATTCGAAATATTCGAAAATATTAACGATTATGTCAAAATTGTATTGTACCCTTTATTATATTATTAATATTATACATAATATTAATAAAAA
The DNA here is from genome assembly GCA_905220475.3 of Ennomos fuscantarius. Lineage (NCBI taxonomy): Eukaryota > Metazoa > Arthropoda > Insecta > Lepidoptera > Geometridae > Ennomos > Ennomos fuscantarius. The sequence continues at coordinate 15,465,201 of HG992035.1, forward strand.
AAAAAATATTAAATAAAACACAACAGTTAAACAACACGTTGTAAGGTAAGGTTTATTGAGTAATTGGAAGGCAGTTGAAGAAATATGCCTTAACTACTGTGAACAGACTTATTAGTTTATACATATTGGATAGGTGTTATATGGTGTTTTATTGCTACAAATACAAAGTATCTCTACAAGTTTTGGCGGGAAAATGAAAAAGATGGCGTCACCGCATTGTATTATTTTTCTAAACTGGTGTTATTTTCAGTGTTAGTGCGTAAAATTGGTGGCATTTTATTCGTTAAGTGCTGGATTACAGGTATGGGTGTGGGAAAGTGGTATAATGATGGTGAAACGTTTCTTTTCGTGTTGTTTCCAAAACTCCATAGAAACTTCTGGTAAAGTTGTCACCACTTTACTAGGAGTATGACTTGACTTGACACATATAACATACATATTTATAATATTAATTAACTTGACAAATTACTTACCTGACACTGGCTAAATACACAAAAGTGTGGAGATAAACGAAAAAAATGAAATAAAAAGAGCATAGCTTAAAAAGTCAGTGTCACGTTGCTGAATGTTGACGTTTGCGATTATCAGTTGTCAAATGAAATTGTCATTTGTAAAGAACAAGGTGGAAGAATTTTTTTTTTTTTTTTTTTTTTTTTTTTTTTTTTTTTTTTTTTTTTAGAGATTCTGCGTTCGGAAGTGTTAGCGAGTGAACTTATCGGATAGTTTTCGGTGTTTTTTTTTTTTATATCTGCATACATTTAAAAGAAATATTACCAAATTGATTTATATAAGTGTTGTGTTGTCCTAATCAGGTGGTGGTAAGTCAGTAGTTTCTGTGTTTATATGTTTTTGCGGCTCTGAGGTTTCTAACCTCAAACCGCCATCATGGAATGTGATCCGCCGCGTCCGCCGGATCCACCGGATCCCCCTTCTAATAACCCAACTACTAGTGCAACTAAGCGCCGTATGGAGTCAACCGTTCAACCTCCTGCGAAAAAAACCATTACATCAACTGAACTAGCATCTGCGTCAATTGAAACCGTGTATACAGACCCGACCATTGTTGTTGGCGGTCTTTCATATACCTCACTAGATAAAGGTCCCTATGTTGTTCACGTCTCTCGTTCAGAACCCGACTTATCTGCAGGCACTACTATAAGACCAATCAAATTTGGCCAATTTTTGAAATCCCATAAGGTCACAAACATTTGTGCCGATGGAGTAAAAAAGGTAGGAAGAAATAAAATTTCCGTAGAATTTACCTCGGCTGATGACGCAAATAAATTTCTATCTTCTCCAATTCTCCCCATGTGTAAATATGCGGCAACAATACCTACCTATAACATCACCCGGATGGGTCTCATTCGCCAGGTCCCCACAGATATGTCTATGACGGAATTTGTAGAATCCCTCGATCTCCCAACAGGCTGTGGCAAGGTACTGAAAGCTAGGCGCCTTAACAGAAAAAACATTGAAGAAGGAAAAGTCACTTGGATCCCAACCCAGACGGTAGTAGTGACCTTCCGAGGTCAAATCCTACCTTCAAGAGTTTTCTCCTATTATACCTCTCTCCCTGTGGAACTGTACCAGTACCCAACCATCCAATGTTTCTCATGCTGCCGGTTCGGACATGCGAAAACACAATGCAGGTCTAAACCTCGATGCTTCCGCTGTACCAAGGAACATTCCGGAGATAGTTGTGAGGTTCTCGAAAAGGATGCAGTTTGCCTTCACTGCTCGGGTCGGCACTTTGCCACGTACAGAGGCTGCCCGGAGCATGAAAGGCAAAAATCTATAAAAATAGTGATGGCCCAAGACAGCATATCTTATGAAGAGGCTGCAGCTCAGTTCCCAAAAGTATCTCGGTCTTATGCCGATGTTTCACAAGAACCTGCACCAACTCTTTTCCCCTCTCCTCAATCTTCTGGATCTTACCAGGATTCTCAGCCCCGTCTAATCCGGTCTAGTCGTTCATACGCAAAGACTGTTTACGCTACACCCAAGCCTAAAGCTCCACTCGGGAAGTCTTATGACAAGGTTGCCCACCAAATGATTGTTGCTGATCCAACACCATCATTGCAGAATGGTTGTGCCCTAAACCAAATCCAACTTACAGATTCCTCCCCCCAAAACAACAATATGTTGGAAACTCTAATAAATTTAATTATCAATATCATCCTCATGAACCCTCATCCTTTACCGTCCAACGTTGCCTCTAAAATTACACAATTAGTCTCATTATCTCAATATGGATCCAGTAAAAATTCTACAGTGGAACACCCAGAGCATGCGTCGAAAGAAGCATGAACTGGCCCACTTAATTAGAAAATTCCACCCGTCAGTCATTGCCGTCTCGGAGACATGGTTAGTTCCTGGCTCCCAATTTCGGGTGCCAGGTTACTCCTGTCTACGGGACGACAGGGCTGACGGGTATGCAGGAAGTGCTTTATTAACTAAGCGCTCCCTTCAGTTCTCCCAAATTGCCCTCCCTCCCCACCCCCCTGATATCAATATTGTTGGTATCAGATCCTTGGATATCTCTTTTATATCTATTTATATTCCTCATCCCAATTCTTCTCTTATTCCAGATTTACTTCTTCTTCTTTCCTCCATTCCTCCACCCATGGTGGTAATGGGTGATTTTAATGCCCACCACGTCTTATGGGGCTCTAGTCACTCAGACCTATTTGGCCTCTCACTTCTAGACATCTGCCATGAAATCAATCTGTGTGTGGCTAATGATGGTTCTGCTACTCGCAGAGTTTTTCCCTTTCAAAATCCGAAAAGTGCTGTTGATCTCTCTCTTTGTTCACCATCACTCCTTCCCATACTCTCTTGGACAGTTCTTCCGCTTACATATGGTAGTGACCATTTTCCTATTGTTATCTCTATCCCGAACAAAGTGTCCCCTTACAGCAATCCTTGTCCTTCTTTAAAATACAAGCTTTCTTCTGCTGACTGGCCTTCTTACGCTTCTACACTTGATCTCAAACTAGATTCCTTTTCAATATCCCTCATAGATATTGACCCTATCACTTCTTATAAGATATTTATAGAAAATATCACTTCGTCTGCTGCTCTTCACGTTCCTCTTAAGAAGCCTGCTAAAGACTTCAGAGTCTCAACTCCGTGGTGGAATTCGGAATGCACTTCTGCAGTTCTTGAACGTAAAGAAGCAGAACAGAATTACAACTCTTCCATGACTGAGGAGAATTTCTTAAAATATCAACAAGCTGCAGCAAGGGTCAAAAGATTGGTCTCTAAATATAAAAAGATGGGATGGGTAAATGTATGTGAAAGCCTATCCCCAAGAACCCCATCATCTATAGTTTGGAAACAGATTAGACGTTTCAGAGGAGCTTTTAATGCTGAGAATATATCAACCAACGACCCCTCGTCTTGGTTAGAGGCCTTTTCGGATAAATTAGCCCCCCCTTTTGCGCCTACCGCTGATTCCTTACCATCATTACCATCTCTCCTCCCATCTCACAACTGCTTTGATTGCCCATTTTCCCTTTCTGAATTAAATATTGCATTAGAAGGACTGACTGATTCCTCTCCTGGCATTGATGGAATCCCCTATTCTTTTATAACTAAGTCTTCTGATAAAGCCAAACAAATTTACTTAGGTATAATTAATCATTTTTTCCAAAACGGCATAGTCCCTGACCAATGGAAATCACAAATTGTCATTCCAATATTAAAACCCGGTAAGGATCCCTCAGATCCAAACAGTAGAAGACCAATAGCGTTGTCATCAGTATTAAGTAAAATCACAGAGCATCTAATTAAACATCGGTTAGAATGGTTTGTTGAAAATAACTCATTACTGGCAAAATCCCAATTTGGCTTTAGGAAAGGACTAAGTACCATAGACAGTTTAGCGATTTTAACGACTGACATCTTGATAACGTTTAAGGAAAAAAAACTTCTATTTGGAGTGTTCCTTGATGTTGCGGCAGCATACGATAATGTCCTGCTTCCTGTTCTCAGGAGAAAACTCATTCAGCTGAGTATTCCAGAGAAGCTCGTACGATTCATATGTAATATGCTGATGGAACGATCAGTAATAGTAAAATCGAATAACGTTTTTCTCCACCCTAAGCTTGTTTGGAAAGGCTTACCGCAAGGATCAGTACTAAGCCCATTACTTTACAGCCTGTATACTTACGACTTAGAGAGCTCTGTAAACTCATTCTGTGAAGTGCTTCAATATGCTGATGATCTGGCTCTCTATGTACAAGTACAGTGCGTTGAAGAAGCAACTAATAGACTTAACTCTGCTCTATTCTACCTTAGCGATTGGTTACATAATCACGGCCTATCACTGTCCGCTTCTAAAAGCTCGGTGGTAGCTTTTACAAGAAAGAGAATTATTCCACCCATTGAGTTACTTATAGGAGAAGAAATTATTCCGCAATGTAATCACACCAAATTTTTAGGCATCATACTTGACTCTAGAATGTCTGGCAACTCCCATTTTGACCACATAGCTCAAAAATGTGAAAAGAATATTAATATACTCCGTTCGCTTTCTGGGGTATGGTGGGGATCTCACCCTTATTCTCAGAAGCTACTCTATAATGCCATAATTCGAAGTCACATCGATTATGGCTCCTTCCTATTGAATAGCTGTAACAAATTCGGTCAAGATAAGGTCACCAAAATTCAATCAAAATGCCTACGAATTATTCTTGGAGCAATGAAATCCTCCCCAATTAATGCTTTGCAAGTAGAGTGTGGAGACCCTCCTCTTATCATTCGTAGTCAGTTTCTCTCAGACCGATTCCTTTTTAAACTAGTCCAAGACTCCAAACATCCTCTTCTTCCAAAATTAAAACATCTCTCGGACCTATATAACTCTGCTAATATTTCTAACAAAACTCCTTGTTTACTCCTTAGTTTTATCAAATTTACCAAACTTCCAGATCCAGTCAATCAGTTTTCTAAAAATCCTTTATATTCAACTCCATTTGAAGCCCTTACATTCCAACCTAATATCATGTTAGACTTAGGCATAACCAAAGATTCCATTAATGCACGAAGAATATTTAATGACCTAATTTATTCAAAGTTTAGGGGCTGGCGTCTCCTATTTACTGATGCATCCAAACTCTCTTCCAACAGTATTGTTGGTGCAGCAGTTTGGATCCCTTCCTCAAAGATATGCTTAAGCTTCAAAAGTCCTTCTTGCACTTCTGTATTTACCGGAGAAGCCCTTGCTATCTTGGAGGCAGTTCTGTTTATTAAATCACATAACCTTCTAAACTCAATAATATTTACCGACTCAAAAAGCTGTCTCGAAGCTATTCTCTCTAATCCTTTCCGATCCTCTTCTAAATTCCCTCTAATCTTTAAAATCAAACAATCCCTATATGAGTGCCATAACCTGGGTATTAATATCATCCTTGCTTGGATTCCAGGACATACTGGAATTCCTGGTAATGAAACCGCTGATTCCTGTGCTAAAAATGCAACACAGACTGGCTCCTTGGAGCATTTTCAAATATACTCCCATGACCTTTGTCTTCTCCCAAAAGCTCATCTACAAGAATCATGGTCAAAGCTCTGGGAAACCTCTAAAAATCAGAAAGGTAAATTCTATGGTGATATTCAACCAGATATCCCAGCTGTCCCATGGTTTTTTAAATTTCGAAAAGCTAACAAAATTACTACCTCCACAATCTGTCGGCTCAGATTAGGACATTCATGCACTCCAGTACATTTAGCTAAACTTCGGATCAGGGATAACTCCGTGTGTGAGTGTGGTCTGGACGAAGGAACCGTGGACCACATATTTTTTAACTGCTCTAAATTACGTTGCTCACTTTATGATATCCTCCCCCCAGCTATCCCTCGTCCTACCTCCATAAAATGCCTATTATCCCTTACTTTTTCACCATTAGTCAATTATATAATCTGTAAATTCATAAGTATAAATAAAATTAAGTTGTAGAATATAGAACATTATTAAGTTTGTGTATCAAAATAATATAAATAGCAATAACAATTTATATGTATTTATAATTAACTATAACAATCTTTAAACACCGTAGTTTTACTAACATAGTGTTTGTCTTATTTGTGTTGTCTGTATGTTTTCAGAATAAATCATCTTGGTCTTTAACATTTGGGTTGAGTCTCCCTCTATTCCACCGATCATATTCTTATTAGTAATAGCACAATCTCCAAAAGTTCATGACACTAGCATGAAACGGACATTGGCAGAATTGTGACCACTAGTCACAGAAGCCATAAACCAAGAAGTCAAGTCAAGTCAAGATTTTTTAGAACCGTAATCTTTACTTTGACGAAAATTTTATAAAATGGCCAAGAAAACCTACGATTTACTGTTTAAATTGCTGCTCATCGGTGACTCTGGCGTTGGGAAAACATGCATATTATTTAGATTCTCAGATAATCATTTTACAACGACGTTTATATCTACGATTGGTAGGAACCACCTTTGTATTTGCAATTTTATCTTCTGTTAAAGTCTTGTGATTAGCGGCAACTGCTAACTGTACTGTCTCCATTCGTGAGTGTACCTTTATCTAAGTCTTAGTATCTGTTACAGGCATCGACTTTAAAATAAAAACTGTGGAGCTCCGCGGAAAGAAGATTAAGCTGCAAATCTGGGATACGGCTGGCCAGGAGCGGTTCCACACCATCACCACCTCATACTACCGTGGTGCCATGGGCATCATGTTGGTCTACGATATCACCAACGAGAAAACATTCGATGACATCGTCAAGTGGTTACGAAATATAGACGAGGTGTGTGCAATTGCTAATCTACTTCATTATTGTTCCGCCGAAACGAACCTGCTGCTTGACACGGGCTGTGAAGTTGTCTGCTCACTAATGAGAGCTTTGTAACAAACACTAAATCCTTTAAACATTTAGAACTTAAATAAAGTGAGTACTCATCAAGCTGTAGATCTTGTAAATCCATTGTAATCATTAAAAGCTTCTATACTCGTAAGGTAAAGTTGAGCTAATAATGATTCAATTGAATGAAACTTTCTGTAGGTAAAGTTATATATACTTCAATAATAATATGTTTTTAAAATTTCAGCATGCTAATGAAGATGTAGAAAAGATGATCCTTGGCAACAAGTGTGATATGGAAGAAAAAAGAGTGGTCAGCAAGGAACGTGGAGAAGCGGTGAGTTACAAACTGTATTAACAAAATTATAAACATAATTCCAATAACAATGTTCCATTAAGTTTGTATTGATATATATTAGAACACTTTATGGCCATGAGGCATTTCATTTACTAGGATATAAAGTATTATATAGTTATGTTGATCTTGGTAGTGTAGACAATCTAATTTTCAAAATTTTGTCTAACCTGGTTCACTGATTTGGGTGTGAAAGTAAAAAAAAAAACAGTCTAATTTTATGCAGGTAGGTAATAGGACCTTAAGGGTAAATAAGCTTTCCTCTTGTAGTAATTTTTGTTTTTATGTCTGTTCTATGTCTATATTGAAGAGTAAATTCACTACATTTCTGAAATTTCCACAGTACTTGTAATACAAAAATGCTGTTAAAAACTGTTACGCTTGTATGTACTAAACTTTGACAGCTGAGTTTGCACTTATTTTTCTAGGATTTACTTAACAATAAACTGAACCAGTTGCTTAAATGCCTAAGACATGCTGTAACTTTATCACACTGATTTTATATGTCTTAACACTAAGTAATATGTATTTATATTGTAGGACTACATGTGCTAATGAAAAATAAAAAGTAACCACTAAGAAGTGATAGGTAGTGTCAAACAAAGCTGTCCAGTAGTTATTAATCAAACAGTTTATAAATTCCTTGGAATCAACCTCTCGGTACACCTATATTGTTCCAAGCAATATCAAAAATATATTTAAATAAATTATATAAGGTCTTCTACCTGAGTTCTAGAACTTAAATAAATAAATAAATATAATGCACACAAGAACAATGGATTTTTGAATGTAAACTGCACATCTCGAATTAATGATGATATTGCAATTTTGAGTGAACACACCAGTGTTCCTTGAAAAAATTCACTGATCATTCTCTTTTCTGGCACTGATCACTACTTTTTTAAACACTACAATTAACTATTATTGTTTCGCGACTTTTTGATTTTCAAGACATATGTTACTTAGGTATGAGTATGTACCTATTAATTTAACATATTCTCTGGTCAAGCGTTATCAAATCAACTTAACAGCACACAGTCAAGTAGTGCGTAAGCACACTACTACTTGGTGGCAGCCGGCAACATGTGCAAAGTTGGTGGTACAAGTACCTATGTCTAGACATACTCTATGGTAAAATACTTTATAACGTAAAAAAAATTTGTTAACATACTTAGTTACTAAACATCAGTTTTAGGGTGGTTTAACGTTAACTGCAGAGTGCAGGGGAAGATAGCTGCGTAAGTCCGAATTTGTTTAGGTATTGATTAGCTAAGTTGTATTTTAATAGACTTCAGTAAGAGACTTTAATATAACAATGAATTGATAGTCTCAAGAAAGTCTCAAGTCATCAGAACATAATGTTGTTGCCCAGTCATGTGCCCTTTTGTTGACTTATTTTAACTTTTTTCTATTGTCTTGTTTTTATTGAACATAATAATTATAATCTGAATATGCAAACTATAGCATAGTTACTACTTAAAAAAACAAATGTTTAATGTTAGCTGTGGCATACATTAGGAATTTAAGAAAGTTTGGAAATATGCGTTAACATTGAGAGAAGCAATTATTACATTCCTACATTGCGGCGCCGCGCGCTGGCGGCACCGGCGGTGTAACCGTTGGCTATAAATATTAGGTCTTTACCTATGAAATTGCCGTTTTGTTTGAAAAAAGTTAAAGTATTTTTTTTTCGAACTTATTTATTTCTTTTATTCAAAGTAATCACCCCTGCAATCAATGCATCTTTGCCAACGCTGTGGCAGTTTATGGATGCCCTTCTTGAAAAAATCAGCAGAACGGGAGACAACAAACTCTTCAAAGGCGTTTTGTACTGCCTCGCGGGAATTGAATTTTTTTCCCGCTAAAAAGTTGTCCAAATTTTGGAAAAAGTAATAGTCGGTAGGCGCAAGATCTGGTGAGTATGGCGGATGAGGGAGAGCTTCCAAACCCAACTCATGCAGCTTAGAGACGGTCTGTTGTGCAGTATGGGGTCGCGCGTTGTCGTGAAGTAGCAGTGGAGACGACCGATTGACCAAAGCTGGTTGCAGACGTGCGAGTTTCGCCATCATTGTGGTCAGTTCTTCAATGTACACATCTGCAGTAATGCTCTCGCCGTTTTGTAAAAAGCTATGATGAATCACACCAGCACTAGACCACCAAACTGTGACCATCACCTTTCTAGGGGTCATTTTTCGTTTTGCACATTGCTTTGGTACCGAACCAGGATCTAACCAAGTTGCTGAGCGCTTTCGATTGTCAAAAAGAATCCATTTTTCGTCGCACGTAACAATTCGGTTCAAAATTCTTTCATTTCTGTGCCTGTTAAGCAGCGCAAGGCAAGTCTCGATGCGTACGTTGCGCTGGCGATCGTTAAGTTCGTGGGGCACCCATCTATCAAGCTTTTTTATCTTGCCAATCTGTCGCAAATGGACCAATATTGTTTTGATGCTAACATCAAAAGCTGCTGCCAGCTCAGCTGTAGATTGAGATTCATCAGCTTCCACAATCGCCTTTAATTCATCATTGTTGACCAAAGTTTCCGGACGACCACGAGGTTTATTTTTCAAGTCTAAATTCCCAGAACGGAACCGAGCAAACCAATAATGGGTTGTGCGTTCGTTTGTACAGTTCTCTCCGTAAACGTCGTTGATGTTACGTGTCGTTTGTGCCGCGTTGGTGCCACGACGGAACTCATATTCCATAATTACACGAAATTTCAAAGTATCCATTATGAGGAAAAATGTTGAAATGTAATGAAAATACAACGCTAATCAATAAACAAAAGACTTATATTGTAAATAGAATGTCATATTTTTAAAACAAAATTAATTTGAATTTAGAATTCATAGCCAATCAAAACTTTTTTTTGTTTGAAAAAGTCTGTACTGCAATACGGCAATTTCATAGGTAAAGACCTATTATTTATGTTTCATACTCTGGGAACGTTTGGATATTAATTATACGGCTGCCTCGGGAGGAATAACGTCCTCATAATCGCAGTACTATCAAATAGGTTGCCTTTACATTAATACTAAGCTCCTGATCATTTTATTGCTCCTCTGATTTTCTTCTGATGTATATCAGAATCGATATTTGTACGTATATATGATATAAAATACAGATAGCGCGCGAGCACGGCATCCGGTTCATGGAGACGTCGGCGAAGGCCAACATCAACATCGACCGCGCGTTCTCCGAGCTGGCGGAGGCCATCCTGGACAAGACGGCGGGCCGCGAGGCGGACGCCGACCACGCGCGCATCGCCGTGGAGCGCCGGCCCTCGCGCGCGCCGCCCGCCCGCGCCTGCTGCTCCTCGTAGGACCGGCTCGGAGATACGTTGTAGATATAGTGTTCACATTCATTTTACAACTAACGAATTGGTGGTATGCAAAATGTTTGAAAACAGGTTCATTCGATTCGGCTCGTTTATAGCACCGTGAACAATTTTTTTTTTGAGGAAGTTAATTGAATGTGTGGTTGAATATTAATTTTTCAAAATGTAGTTATTATAATGCTCTTACGATCGTGTCAATTTTGTACGGCATTCGTTAAAGCTAAACTAAAAACGCTAAGTTTATATGGTGGAAGCGTTCACGTGACAGCAGCTTACAATATGTTCGCGAAGCAATATATACGCGGCAATAGTTATAGATCTAAACGCGCGGTGCCGTGCGCCTTCGCTCCGGTGAGCTTAGGCTCATATCTCCGTCTTTTTTATTTCGCCTTTATCAAAAGAGTACCACCGTACTAAGTTTAGTGTAGCTTTAATGAATGCGCGACAGAATCTACGTAAGTAAAAAATCATATCAATTCATACAATTTTTGTATGAATTGATATGATTTTTTAGTATCATTCAAATCAATTTTAGTATCACATAAAAATATATTATCTTTAATGTGTACACTAATGGTATGAATTGTTTATGCGATAACTCTGCAGATCAGGAAGGTCAGTTACTGTATCATTTAGGATTGTGTGCTATGTCAGTAGTACAGTCAATGGAATGGAACTGATAATTGCACGATAATGGGAAGGGAAATATTTATATGAAGAAAAAAAATGAATCTTTATTTTATATTTTTGTTAATTTTCTTCTTTCGTTTCACTGAGGAAGTTGTTTTAAGCAGACACGTAGTCTCGGTGGTGTTTGGGGATATATTATTCGGAGCGATACGAGTTCCCATTTAATTTGTCAGAAAATCTTTTAATGAAATTATTATATTTGGTCGTCTAGTCGTCGTGTTAAACAAATTACTTGGCATATTATAGGTAACACCTTACTCGTAAAATTAAAACCTGCTATGGTCTGTGGCTGGATTGCTACTCGCATATTTAGTTTATTTATGCTTAATTATGTTGTAAATGTAAGGAATAAAATGAAATGTTTAATTTTGTTTTAGTGGAGTCGTGTCTATTATTGTACTTCAGGCTCGTCACAACTCTTGGCGTCGCTGTGAGTCTACCAGCATTTATGAATAAATAAATAAATGTCACGTGTAAGCTGGAAATTCAGTGATTTTTTTAACGCGCTGAGTTCTGAAAATCAATTAATTTAGGCTGTGTGTGATATCATAATTTGCGAATAGCACGTGCCCGCGAGTATGGAACGAGCGGCCCGCGCCAGCACGTGCCCGCGAGTATGGAACGAGCGGCCCGCGCCAGCACGTGCCTGCGAGTATGGAACGAGCGGTCCGCGCCAGCACGTGCCCGCGAGTATGGAACGAGCGGCCCGCGCCAGCACGTGCCCGCGAGTATGGAACGAGCGGCCCGCGCCAGCACGTGCCCGCGAGTATGGAACCAGCGGCCTTCGCCAGCACGTGCCCGCGAGTATGGAACGAGCGGCCCGCGCCAGCACGTGCCCGCGAGTATGGAACCAGCGGCCTTCGCCAGCACGTGCCCGCGAGTATGGAACGAGCGGCCCGCGCCAGCACGTGCCCGCGAGTATGGAACCAGCGGCCTTCGCCAGCACGTGCCCGCGAGTATGGAACGAGCGGCCCGCGCCAGCACGTGCCCGCGAGTATGGAACGAGCGGCCCGCGCCAGCACGTGCCCGCGAGTATGGAACGAGCGGCCCGCGCCAGCACGTGCCCGCGAGTATGGAACGAGCGGCCCGCGCCAGCACGTGCCCGCGAGTATGGAATTAGCGGCCCGCGCCAGCACGGGGCCGATGGATCTATGAGAATCAACGAAATAAGTCTGATGAATACTTAGGTGCAATAATAATAATACTAACGCGAACGCAACAACGTTAACACTGTATGTCCACAGACAGGATGCTTCGAGTTTTCATACGTTCACTAATCGACATTGTAGTCATGCAGTGCATTATAATCACTTAGTTCTATTATGTTTATATATTGTCATGTAATTTGACAGTTAAAGCTTTAGGTAATATGGAACCAGGTGCTTTTGCTTGGCATGATGTGACGCGTCTTAATTTTAACAATTTGTGTTTTATGTTGTTGCTGCAATAAATGCCGCTTAAATAGAATAATTATAAGTTGCTACTTTTTAAATTTACCTTTTAAAAATCTTAAAGACTTCATACTGAATTTTAATATGCTATAGATTAGCCGAATGTGATTCTATTGTGACCGTGTTCACTTACTTATTTTTATATCTAATATCTATTATAGGCACATAGCTTACATTTTATTTACACACTAAATTTATTGAAAGGTTAACTTAATAGTTTAGGGCTTTAAATGAAATGGTGATAGTATAATCACTACATGGCTGTAGGGCTCGTCGGGTGTTAGCACATTTACATATCGTAAGCAATACAGAGGTTACACCTCTCCACAGTTGGCATTTATTTGTTGTTCACAATACTGTTGTCCGGCGAGCGCCGCCACCGGCCCCGCGGTCACTTGCCAGTGACGTCACAGGCCGTCTGTCGGGCACGCGCTCGCTCGAGACAAGTTTTTACCTATTTTATAATAAGAGTTAACATACTTTGCGTCTGATCTGATATTAGCTCTTTTTAAGTAAGATTACAATTTTAACCTCTTCGGACCGAGTATACGTAGCCACTTATTGAACATCCTCTGTAGCGGTGACGTTAGGTAAATAAGTATATAGGTACTCTATAGTGATTCAATAAATTACCATTTTATAGTACGGTGTATGTCTCGTCGGTTTTTACTTGCTTTTATATAATAAACATCGGCATTGTAAGTTATGTTCATAATAAACGATCTATCGGAATTCCTGACATTTTTATTTCAAACCCTACATTTTGACGTAAGACCCTTATAATATTATCCATGCAATTTTATGAATTCCACCTTAATTCCGTCAGACTTGCTTACTAAAAGTTGACGACAAGAAGCACGGATTCTAAATAAATATTAAACAAAACAAATCTCATCTGGAAGGTCGGAGGGTAGGGCCCGAAAGAAACATCAGACTGGTGTCAAACTTTGGTTTTGGCTTCTACGATGCGCTATATGTCGTAAGTATAGGTGCTAAACGCGGAGCGTAGAAATACTTTATTTCATAGTTTGTTAGCCATTATTATCGATTCTGTAATAAGAAGATTATCCATAATGAGAGCGCATAATTTTCTTAAGAGAGTGCTTGAAAAATACGACTTTTCAATATTAAGATATTCCTTTGCCGGGACAAGATTCCTTGGCGCCCACGAACCGCAGGACGCAGAGTGAGCCGCCCCCGGACTAGCGGACTGACGACCAGCACGCCAGCGGCCCTTCAAACTGGCGCTAAGGGAGGCCTAAATTATACCTATGTTCAGTATAATTCCTGTATTAATGTCACCACCTTGACACTATTGAAAAGTGTCAGTTTACCGAACATACCACCTGTATGACACACGTCCTCGTGAGGGTTAAATCGTAGAACGGGAAAATAAAACTCCGTTACTGCTGAAGCTTTCTAGACGCTATTTATCAAAATACGGTGGTACATGAAACTCTGTGAGAATTTTGTCACCGCCATCTAGTTCCATTTAAAGCAAACTAAAACACAAATAAGAACTTAAACAATAATAGTTCCGATCTCCCACATCGGCTCTGCTAGATAATGATAAATTAAATACAAAGTTACTTCAACATACATACACCAACATAATAATTAATATATTTTAGCGGCAGGGCCTCAAGGTCAATCGAGTAGTCAGTTATATTATGTGCGTTCTGTTATAACAGAGTGACCTACTGGTCGACTAGGTTGGGAAAAATTGGTTGAGGTATAGAGCATTAAATGTTCGGTAATACAAACGTGTCCCACTGCTGAAGTGCTCAACTAGTTGAGCAGCGGGGAAGAATCGGATTGCTTACATCTACAAGGTGCCGGAACCTCTAGCCGGCTGGCTGGGAACTGGGATAGATAACGAGAGTACAATGAGAACAACAGATAGGGGAGCGTCGACCTTCCTCGAACGTTATCTGTGTCAAAGGGCAGCAACCACTCGCCCCGAGCTGTCGGCCGCAGTCGGGCTCCGCACTCGGCCGCACCCACCCTCAAGATGCCGCCTTTACTTACACTTGTATTTGTGGTGTTGTTCTCGCTACGTTTCCAAGCGGCGGCCATAGTCGACTTCGGTGAGTACCTGCGGCTACCAACCATAGTGTCTACCAACAAGTGAACACGTAGAGCGCGGCAATAGTTTGTTTCTAAGATGTAAGAAAAAGCTGTTGGTCTTCCTAAGAATAAATAAATAAATAGTTAATAGTAACTGTAGAACTTAAGTTTATTTCATGAAACTAAGGAATGTGCGATGCAGCTAATACTTATCTCTGCAGACATAAAAGAGAAACGTTGCCTCTATAGTTGCCGTGACTGGTGGCTTTCTTTCCAAATTAGCTATAACGATTTAGACGAAATTTTGCACGCAAATTGTTTAAGCTACCTAGATTAACTTACACGCTACGGGCTACGTTTTACCTGGAAAATAAGAGTACGGGAACCGGGAATAGTTCTCACTTCACAGCCTTAAAAATGATCGGACGAGAGCATACTTCATAGGTCGGGCGCACTCGCAGGTCGGGTTCGAGATATTGTTTACAGATTACTTACAATGCGCTATTGTGCCTGCGCGGTACTATTATGTTGACGGACGCGGGACGTTTTTCTTCATCTAATAGCGAATGCAGCAGAAATTAAGCTAATCTAAGTCATGGGCACGGGGTGTGGTTTTTTTCCAGGAATTATAGTTCTGGACGACCCCAGGAACCAGACCGCGCCCCTTCCACCTCCCGAGGCGTGCGCTATCGAGCTGGAGTGCGCGGAGTGCGTGCCGGACCACATGCCGCTGCTGCGATCGCACGCGGCAGCCGACGGCACCGTGCGGCTCCGCGCGGGCGAGCGGCTGGAGCTCTCCTGCGGCGCCGGCAAGTTCCTCGCCTACCCGCTGCTGGGCGAGCTGGCGGCGGACTGCGAGGCCGGCCGCTACCGCGTGCGCCACGACGGCCGCCTGCGGCACCTGCTGGACCTCGGCTGCCAGGAGGACCTGATCGAGGACGTGCTGCACCCGGTGAGCCCCGCCGCCGCCGCCCGGCGCGCGGCGCGGCTCGCTAGCAGCCGCCTCCCCTCCGCAGGTGGAGCACTGCCCGCCGCCGCTGCAGGGCCGCGCCTACGTGACGCGGCAGGACGGGCGCGTGCGGCACGCGGCCACCGTGTGCTACGACGCCGACCGCGCGCTCGCCGTGCGCCTGCACGCGGCCCGCGCCGGCCTGGAGCTGCCCCCGCATGCGGACGGCGCCGCGCCGCTCAGCCTGCTCGGCAACTTCAACCAGATGTTCGACGCTAGCACGCGCCGCGACGCCGAGCGTCTGTACTCGGACGACGCGAGCCTCAACCGGCGCCTGCGCGAGCTGCTGCGGCACGAGCGCGTGGCGCTGGGCGGCCTGACGCTCACCGCCGCGCGGCTGCTGGCGCCGCAGTACCTGCCGGCGGGCGCCGAGCGCGCGGCCGAGCTGGCCACCAACAAGGCGGCGGTGTGGGCGAGCGTGGCGGCCGGCAACCTGCGCCACCTGCAGGCGGACGTGGCGCGCCTGCTGCGCGCGCGGCCGGGCCTGCAGGTGCTGGCGGGCACGCACGGCGCGCTGGCGCCGGCGGGCGGCCCGCTGCGGCTGCGCGGCGGCCGGTTCCCGGTGCCGCGGTACGTGTGGACGGCGGTGGCGGAGGCGGGCGGCGCGCGCGGCGCGGCGCTGGTGCTGCTCAACGACCCGCTGGTGCGCGTGAGCGACATCCGCGCCGCGGTGTTCTGCGAGAGCGCGTGCGCGACGCTGCCGTGGCTGCGGGACCTGCTGCGCGCCGGGAACTACGAGCGGCCCGCGCTCGGCCTCGTCTTCTGCTGCAACCTGCGCGACTTCACCGCGCTCGTCCCGGAGATGCCGAACATCTTCAACTCCACCGTCCAGATGCTGGTTTAGGTACTTAAGATAACGGTCGGCACCGTTGATCTGACGTAATTTGAGTTAGTGTTAAGTTTGTGGGGTTCCGGCGAATAAAACATTTTTTTGTAAAAACTCGCAACCGATCTTTATTTAAAACTAACGATTAGGCGTTGATTAATCCTTCTCGGCGATGGCGGTGAGATGTCGGTCGATCTCGGTCTCCGGCAGCACCCTGCAAGGAACGCGCGCGAGGTTAGGACGGGCCGGGAGTGACCTGCTGGGTCGAGGACCGGGTGCCGCGGTACTGACCGGAAGTCGGGGTTGTCGCGGGAGACCACGCCGACCTCTATCTCCGAGCTCTTGAAGTCGACACAGAGCACCTGCGAGAGGCACGCGATAGCGAGCTGCACCGCCTCGTCCGAGCTCAACTCCGACCGCTTCTTCAGCTGGGAACGATACAATCATCCGCCGTTACAGACACTAACCTATTATCTCCATTTACAACAAAATTGAACTGTTACTTTAATTACTCACTCCAAATTTTATTCTCTTAATATATGAAAATGAATCTCTATTTCCCTTGGTCATCGCATCACGCGTGAACGGATGGAACTTTTTAGTTCATTCTTTTTTTCTTGTGTTTATTATTGTCAGGAGAACGTATTTGTAAAAGAAAAGATTAGTAAAGTTTAGAAAAAAATTACCATGCGGGCAAAGCCGCGGGGCGCAGCTACTAAATAATCTTACAGGCTATATATTACATTATCTTCATCAGTGTGCCAGTTCCACACACGAGCACTACCTTAACTGCTAACTGTTGCACATAACTTGCCGATTTATTTTCTCAAAAACACGTATGCCCATCCACATGAAAGTTTGAAAGCTCTTCCGTGACACTTCTCTCTCTAGGATGTGCCCGGCTGTGTTTCATAATACATAACAATAATAATGCCTGACGATCACATACATAGATCCTGGGCCCTAACTAGGGTCCCCTGTGTCTAGGAACTATGAGGACTATGGTATATATTATTATTATAGAATGGAATAGATAAGTGACAATATTGTGAAATTAGGAACTTTAATGCAGATGGACATAAACTTAGTTGGCCAGCAAGCACACCACTAAACTATACTGCCATCCTAAAGATAACCAACGCATTCGCCATTTTTAGTGAAAATGAGTTATATACATATTCGGGACGTGCAGCGGGATCTATCTAGATCAATAACCCGTTTTTTTTTTCATTTTAAATTTGTAACTTAAAAATCATTTTTTAAGTTACAAATTTAAAATGAAAAAAAAAAAAAACGGATTATTGATCTAGATAGATCCCGCTTACTATTTAAATTTGTAACTTAAAAAATGATTTTTAAGTTACAAATTTAAAGTTTTACTAGTTTTCATACATAGATCACGATGCTTATCTCTAGTAAAGGAGCGATTTGCTATGATATTACACATCGTTTATGTAAGCTTTCCTAGGCATAAGCAACGCAATCAATGCGAATGTGTTGGTTATGCTTAGTAAATGAAATATTTTTTTTTTATGTATACTAATCAAAACGAGTTTTGGGGATTATTTTAATATAAATAAAAATAAATAGATAAATCGTGCTCTAACATAATAAAGTGAACATTTTTTTAACATCATATAAAGTTGAAATATTTCGAATATCTTGATTAGTTTAGGTGTAACAGCAAAAAGAAAATAAAAAACTTTGGGCGTGTTTTTCTCGAAACATGCCGACAGGCGAAAGCGTTGGTTATGCTTAGGAGGGCAGTATAATAAATGTGAATGGTCAACAATTACCTTCTTCTCGAGATATGCATTAGCGTCCGTGGCCTTGGCGCCGGCAGCCACGGCCTTGTAGGAGCAGTAGTAGCCCGAGGGGTCTGTCTTGTAGACGCAGGCGCCCGCCTCCTCGTCCCACGCCACTAGCATCATGCCTGCCGACCAACCACTCTGTAGCGGCGCATGCAGCCCATACGTTCGCCGCCCCGTGTGCTATGTCAATAGTACTACCTCATCTCTACCCATGGGGGTCGTAAGAGCTGGCTAAGGGAATATCCAGGAGATGGGCAGCAGCATTCTCCGCAGACTGTATTATAATCCCCTGCCAAATGTGGTGATTATGGGAAAACCCCTTCCCTATATAAGCATCCGAAGAGGCAGTTTATGTGGAACCTATGTTCAGCAGTAGATGGTTTTCAGCTGATGATGTGTGATTAATACACACATCATTTCCTCAGTAATAGAGTGGTTCACAACTGGAACAGGCTACCAGAAGAGGTCATTGCTGCCACCTCTGTTAATAACTTTAAGAACAGACTCAACAACTGGTTACAAACAAATAAACTATCTCTGTTACAAGGATGAACATTGAAAGTGAATCCAACACTGTGGATATAGACACATCAGCAGTCATGCTGCTCGTCTATTAAACTATAATAATAATAATAATAATATGCAGCTATGGTGACCGGCCTCCACAACACTACAGTTTCCTCAACATAAGATTAAGCAGATTAGTCGTGAAAATTAAAAAGAAAATTGGGCACAGAATGAGTTTCAAAATTATAATGTTAATATGCATGGCAAGGAATAGATCGGTTGTTAGACTTTTTGACCCAAGAGTCCCAATGACTAATACAGAGTTTGGAAAGTAATTTTAAGATGAATCTGGATACTATTGAACTTTTTCAATTGAGGTACAGAATAAAACATTTGGTCATTAAGTTGGAAGATAACACAACCTGGACAAGGACATAGCATACTTTTTATCCTGCCAAAATCCCATGAGACCCATAACTTATGTCTATGTGGGCAAAGCCTACTAAACAATAAAATACTTTTTTTCATCATGCATGTCATCCATCCATTTCAGAAAAATGAGCATGTGAAGGGGGAATGTTCCAAAAATCCTCTAGAGCAACTCCACACACCTTACACATTAAATTTATCCAAGTAGATAACACTCACTGCATCCAAGTGGCCTCATCTCAGCATTCTGTGTGTAGACTTGGGAGATGTCAGCGATGCGACGGCACAGGATGTGCACTGGGATTTCGGTGCCATACTTGTACTGCCAGTTGGCTGCTTCATACCGCGCTCGCTGTACTTGAGATTTACTGTCCGCTACAAAGAATCGGAGCATAAACGCATTACATTTTCCGTTTTACAGAATTTTTCAAATATTATTATAATAGTATAACAATCGATGAACATCTTACAACTGTCATTTATGATTAACATTCCTTGAGTGAACTGTGCTAAATTCACTCAAAAGTCTCAACACACAAAAATCTGAGTCAAGTAAGCTCACCAATCATGCCGGTCATAACGCAGCCGATGCGGTTGGTAAGTCGGAATAGGTGTGTGACGGAGGCAGGGTCTAACAATCGGTCCGGCACCTTGCGCTGCGCCGCCACCACTGCCGTGTCTGTGCCGCGGAGCGCCACCGACGTCAGTCCGCCCTGGTTTATTGCTTTCAATGCGTACTCTGTAAATTATATTTTGTAAAAGGTTATGTAGACAGTTCTCTTAACTTCACGGAGCTGTAGAGAAATATATATAATATATTCAATCTATTTAGAAATAAACGTTTTGTTGGTTACCACTTTGATTCACAAGTCATATATTTTATGAAATCAACTCACCGACTTGGTAAAGTCTTCCTTCCGGAGAAAAGATAGTTATGTGCCTATCGAAACCTGCGCTGCTTTCACGAGCCATTTTAAATTGTAATTATAGAAAAATAGAAGGGAATTCCACCACAATAACTTTGCTTTGGCAGCCGCTATTTAATTTTGATCACAGATGAATAAATATTTCAATTTTCAAACATCATGGCGTCGTTTTCCTTTACGAAAGATATTTTTTTATTAAATATTGTAGTCTATACCTAGCAACGCTCTCCACCAATAGGAGGCAATTAAAATTTTTCGGGCCAATAAAATGCAACTACAAAGTTCATATTACGTGAATACTGACAGCCGAAAACAGATGACAATCAATTTTTTTTTCATGTTTTGACTCCACACCTCCGTGTATTTAGCCAGTGTCAAGTAATTGATAATTTGTCAAGTTAATGATATTTCACGCAAATATGTGTCAAGTCATAGTCGAAGTCATCAAATCAAGTCAGTCAAGTCATAGTCTAGTCAAAAATACTCCTAGTAAAGTGGTGGCAACTTTACTTGAATCTTCTATGGAGTTTTGGAAACAACACGAAAAGAAACGTTTCACCATCATTATACCATTTTCCCACACTCACGCCTGTAATCCAGCACTCAACGAATAAAATGCCACTAATTTTCTGCACTAACACTGAAAATAACACAAGTTTTGGAAAATAATACAATGCGGTGACGCAATTTTTTTCGCTTTCCCGCCAAAACTCCAATTGATAATTTATCAATTTAATGATATTTCACGCAAATATGTGTCAAGTCACAGTCGAAGTCATCAAGTCAAGTCAGTCAAGTCATAAGTCAAAGTCATACTCCTAGTAAAGTGGTGGCAACTGGCAACTTTACTTGAAGCTTCCTTGGAGTTTTGGGAACAACACGAAAAGAAACGTTTCACCATCATTATACCATTTTCCCCTACTCACGCCTGTAATCCAGCACTTAACGAATAGAATGCCACCAATTTTATGGACTAACACTGAAAATAACACAAGTTTTGGATAATAATACAATGCGGTGACTCAATCTTTTTCGCGTTCCCGCCAAAACTCTCCACTATTTAAAGTGTCAACTTCAACTCTTTGTAAATGGCCTTTGTGGAGAGGTTACCACAATTTTGCCAATATCACGTAGAAAGATAGCACATCAAACGAAGATTTTTCAGTGAGAAATTTTGGTATATGTGGAGAATGAGGTCAACTATGAAAGTACTAGATGAATCTAAAATGCTGAAACAAAACAAAAGAATACTATATTTACAACAAGTAATAATATTGATAATGAAATAATAAATAATCTAAAACTAATATTTAAGTACACAATATAACATAAATACTTACACAATTTCTAAAATAACTACCTACTTACAACTTAATTTTATTCACTTTAATAAATTTACATAAAATACCTATAAACGGAGAAAATACCAGACATAATAAACACTTGAGGGAAGTGGGACGAGGGATATTGTTTGGAATAACATCATACAATGAAAACTGTAATTTGGAACAACTGAAAAATATATGGTCCACATTTCCTTGATCTAAACCACATTCACAGAGAGAATTATCCCTAATCCTAAGTTTATTTAGGAAAACCGGAGTACAAGAGTGATTCAAGCGTAAACGACAAACAACTGAAGTGGTCAATTTGTCTGCCTTTTTAAATTTAGAGAACCAGGGTTTATGAGGAATCTCAGGCTGAACATCACCAAAAAATTTACCTTTAATAGATTTAGAATTTTGCCATGCACTAGACCATGTCTTGAATAAAGCCGGTTCAAAGGTGGTACATAAATCATGAAAATATATTTGAGAATGGTCAAGAGATCCTGTATGAACAGCTGACCTAGCACAAGAATCAGCTGACTCATTACCGAGGATACCTGAATGGCCAGGAATCCAAGCTAAAACAACATTAATACCTAATCTGTTACATTGAAATAGAAGCTCTCTAATTTTAAGGATTACAGGGAACCTGGTTTTTGAACGGAACTGATTAGAGAGAATGGACTGAAGACAACTTTTAGAATCAGAAAAAATAATAGATTTATTAATGTTGTGCGATTTTACGAATTTAATGGCTTCTAGAATGGCGACAGATTCCCCTGTAAAAACTGAATAAACTGAAGGGCACTTGTAAGCTAAAATAATTCTAGTAGATGGAACCCAAACTGCAGCACCAACAGAGCTATCAGCAGATTTGGAAGCATCCGTGTATAAAGTGAACCAATCCTTGAAATCAGTATGTAATATGTGGGAGAAGGACCAATTGGCGTCCACTGAGCCCTTATTGATTCCAAAGTCTAAGATAATGTTGGGTTTGAAAATTAACGCATCATAAGGAGTACAGTATAACGGCATTAATTGACTTTGAAAAAGTGGGTTAGGGAGACGAATAAACTGTCGATAACTATGTACAAGACAACAAATCTTTTCCGGTTGCTGGTGACCAAGAGAATCATAAAGAGAAGATAATTGGGCTAACTTACCAAGAAGAGGATGACCGGAATTTTGCACTAGTTTGAAGAAAAATCTGTTGGAAAGAAACTGTCTGCGAAGATGGAGAGGGGGATCCACACACTCCACTTGCATGGCATTGATGGGGGAAGATTTCATAGCACCAAGAATGATGCGCAGACATTTTGACTGAATCTTATCAATTTTCTTAAGACCGGATTTGTTACAAGGGTCTAGAAGAAAAGATCCATAGTCCATATGAGAACGAACTATGGCATTATAAAGTAATTTTTGGGTGTATGGGTGTGCACCCCACCAAACTCCAGACAAAGAACGAAGAATATTGATATTCTTTTCACATTTTTGAGACACAAAATTAAAATGATCTAGACCTGATAGTTTGTTGTCAAGCCACACCCCCAGAAATTTCACCTTGTTGTCTTGTGGAACAATTTCACTGTCAACTGAGATATTAACCAGAGGAACATGTCTTTTTCTAGAAAACACCACTACACTACTTTTGGCAGTCGATAGGGATAGACCATGCTGTACAAGCCAATCAGATAAATAACCAAGAGCGGAAGTTAAACGATTAGAAGCCGTTGTCAAATTTTTGTCAGATATGTAAAGGGCTATATCATCAGCATACTGTAAAATTTGACAAAAAGATTGTACCGAAAGTTCCAGATCACAAGTGTACAAGCTGTAGAGTATAGGACTGAGTACAGACCCTTGAGGCAAGCCTTTCCAAACAACCCTTGGGGAAAGAATAGAATACTGGCT
Source organism: Ennomos fuscantarius (assembly GCA_905220475.3). Lineage (NCBI taxonomy): Eukaryota > Metazoa > Arthropoda > Insecta > Lepidoptera > Geometridae > Ennomos > Ennomos fuscantarius. The sequence continues at coordinate 15,488,679 of HG992035.1, forward strand.
TTTAATAGATATAGTTCTTTCTGTTAGCATGTTAAATATAAAACGAACCAATTTCTCAGGAATACCCAAAAAGGAGAGTTTATCCCTGAGAACAGGAAGTAAAACATTGTCATATGCCGAGGCAATATCTAAGAAAACTCCTACTAAATATTCTTTCTGTAAAAGGGAGATGCGAATATCAGATACCAATATGCTTAAGCTGTCCATAGTGCTCATTCCTTTTCTGAACCCAAACTGGGTTTTAGCCAACAAATTTTTACTCTCTACAAACCATTCAATCCTATGTTTAATCATGTGCTCTGAGACTTTGGCTAAAACCGATGACAGAGCTATGGGTCTATAGCTATTCGAATCGGAGGGATTCTTCCCAGGTTTAGCAATAGGGATGATTATTTGGTTTTTCCATTGCTGAGGAATAAATCCCCAATTTAAAAAGTTATTGATTAAGTCTAGATAATACTGTTTACTGTTATCAGATGAATTTTTTAAAAATGAGTATGGGATACCGTCAGCCCCAGGAGATGAATCTATAAGACCGTCAAGCGCCAACTGAAGTTAATGAAATGAGAATGAAGAATCAAAGCTATTAACTGATGGTATAAAACATGGAGCGGAAGGGAAAGCGTCCACACTTGGAACAAAGGGAGGAGACATCTTATCAGAAAAGCCCTCAATCCATGAAAAAGGGTCATTGATGGAAATATCATTGATATTGTAGGCACCCCTGAACCGTCTTATTTGCATCCAAACTAAAGACGAAGGAGTACGCGGGGACAGATAAAGTGTAAAACTTTAATTTTACCCCCTTCATCTTGCTACCGCTGTCAGATTTGTGTCAGACTCAGACTAAATTGTCATCTTTACCTTGTTTTTATTTTACTCTACTCTATGGTCAGTAGATGTCAGAAAGGTGAGGGTGGTGGTCGTGTGCTCTTGAATTTAAGTTTGATTTATTTTAGAATAATTTAGACGATTTTGTTTAGTATTCAAAGAAAACTAGTATTCCTTCAAACCATTTCGTCGGAATTGGTTTATTGGTTAGGAAGCCGTTGAGATTTTAGTTATCAAAATGCAAGAAACCGTTACGAGCCCTAGCGAGCGAAAATCTCTATTTTCCTCGTTCCTGGAGGTGGTGGAGGCGCGCGAACGGCAGGCTCAAGCCGACCGGCAGCTCCAGGAAGAAAAGTACATGAGGAGGACGCAGAGGATCTATGATTTCCATGGTCAGTAACCGAGAAGGAGCACGAACTTAATGGATAGTTTTTGTTTGCCGCGTTTTTGTTTATTTTTTTAACCGTTGTTATCAGACACACATAATGAGAATGATAATAATAAATAAAGCGGATTTAATATTTGTATATATTATATCTTCATAAATAAGTATCTATATGAAATAATATCACTGTCATACATAAGTACCTATAAGAAAAACTAAACAGCTTAAAAATAATATAAAAGTGTAAAAATCTTTTTAGTAATAATAATTGGACTTGAAGAGAGTTCCACAGTAATGTAACCACCCCCATGGTTACACAATTATACATATAATAATTATATAATGTAAATGTTTAGGTGTTCCAAAATAGGAAACTAAATGTAAATTACTATTTTGTTAAAAAAAGTCCCACTATGTGTTGCATCTCTATTGGCCTATATTATGCCTAATATTTCACCTTATTATTATTTCCATTAGGTTTTAAGTATACCTACTACACTTTTGAATGCAATGTATTTTATATATCTATAAAAACAAAAATAAAGAATAATTAAAATTATAAAGTGACATTACACACATGTACCTACTGGCATTTTTGTACTTGTTTTATTATTATAATATATATAATAAAATCAATAAATATATAAATAAATTATGATATATTAGTATGTATCACTTAACTGCAAAAACATAACTGACATATAATTTAAGCTATTAGATAATAATATTCATATAATATTCATATGATGCTCAAGCTGTGGTACTTAACATATCCATACGAATATTCTAAACTAACTCGGTCTATTCGTTATCTATCCAATGCCAACTGGCTGAACTAATTTTGATCAAATTAGGTATATATCTTCCCGCGGTTCTGATCAGGTCTTCGGTCCATCTAGCTCTACAAGGATCATATAAAAAATTGATGAGGGTCTGAAAAGAGATAGAGCTGCTTGCCCGTGGTATTGCGGCATCTAAAATACATTAAATTAGGTTCCCTACCTTGGTATCTATTTTGTAGTGACTTTTAAGCAATTAGGAACATACCAATTTCTAACATTTTTCTAGCTATCAAAAACTTCGCCGTCGTCGTTGTCTCTGCCTGAGACCCTGGATGCGCGACTTGGACGATCCTATTGTGGTATCGGCTGCGCGGACCAGTCTAGCCCCTCTGGCACAGAAGATTTACTCTATACATTCACTTAAAAAATAGTGACTTTTGATACCAAGTCAATAAAGGGTCCCGACTGGAAGATGGACTTATCCATGTACTTGTAGCTTCGTTCATACCTAAAGCTCGGAGTGAGCCAGACTTGTCCAAGCTGACGGTTGGTGTGTGGGCGCAGATCGCCAGCGGCGCGAGGCTGTGGAGCTGCGGCGCTGCGTGGAGTTCGTGTCGTCGCACGCGCACGTGCTGGAGTCCGTGCTGCGGGGCGCGGGCGCGGGGGGCGAGGCCCCGCTCGGGGCGGCGCTGGTGCGGCAGGCGGCGGCGCTGCAGCGCTGCATGGCGCAGTGCGTCGCTAACGCGGCGCGCATCCGCACCCTCCTCGCGCACACGCACCAGCCGCAGATGGACTCCATGCTCGCCAAGATGGTACGTAGCTCTAGGCGACAGGTGGATGTATGACTGGGTTACCGCTAGCATAAAGTGATATTTTGAACAGCGCTACCGTGCTTCAACTGTGGGCGTAAGACAATAGTCCTGAAGCAGTGCCTCTACACGAGAAGGCAGGCTCACATCCGTGGGGCCGATCCCCGTGTTCCGGCATCGGACACGCCATGGGTATGCTGTAGCTATTGTTGCCGCATCTATTTGCTGGTCCTATGTGACCGGTGGAGTTTTGATCTCTACATTTATACAGTCGTTTAATGAGACCATCACACGGTGACCTGGCGCTTATTAGTAACGCGGCGGCCACGGTGGTGTTTAGTTGCAGACCAGTGTTAATATCGTTCCTAAACCGGTTTACATTTCGTTCGTACTCCTGCCTAGTATTAGTAGTATCATTTACGTAAAATGCTCTACCACCAAGCTAATTTCATCACTGACAGCTCAAATTCATCCTGTGATTGGACCCTACATGACCTACAGATTGTAATTCGACGTCATAATGGAAGCTATTGTGGCTTCAAAACTTTAGTTATTATGGTGCTGGTTTCCCCGAGGTGACTACGCTCAGTTCTCTATCGACTGCATAAAGCATGCTTGCCATAAAAAGCAAAGTTGTTATTGCAATCATGAGTAACTGCATACTGGGGGCATTACCTGGTGGGGCGCCGTGCAACCAAATTAGTTAAATGACTTAATTTAATTTTTGAAACTACACAATTGTAGGAAACCGCCGCTCACAGAGTTAATTTCACAATCACAAAATAACTTGTAATATAAATAGCGCTGTCTTAGTAGGTTATCATTATTCCCACAAACAGTAATTCAAATCAATGTGTGATCAAGTGTTTCCGGGTGAATCCGCCGCGTTCGGGTAAGTAGCGCGCGCCAATTAGCGGCGGCATGTCGGCGCTGTCGTGTCGATACTCGATACAATATTTACTCTGCATTACTCACACGAAGTTCTGACTCAAAATATTTTTTGGAAAAATTCTATGTTAAAACTGAAAAGTAAAGGCTTAGCTTCTGTCCTCGTGTTTGCTCGCGTGTAACAGTAGTGTGCCTCGCTGGCCCGCTGTGGTCCCTTGTCGTTGTCACTTCTGTGCCGCTGGAGTGCTACAACACGGCTACATCGCAGGAGGTGTTATTTATTATTTATTTATTTATATATCCATAAAACATAACATTACAGAATAGTCTAATGTGTTACATTTTATCACAATTTAATAAAATAATTTATTTATTTACCTTATTATTCTACTATTATTATTTATACTTAAACTATTGAATCTGTTTGATGAAATTGAATTGAATATATTTGAGTTAATATTGTAGGACAACTTATTGTAACAGTTTTTGGTTCATTTTGTTTTACCTGTACACCAAAGCCCAAAATTCTTCCGATTCAAAGGTTGTCTGGAAGAGATCGCTCTAAGCGATAAGACCGCCTATTGTACTAGTACTAGTTTATTATGTAAGTTTTTCTTTTTGTAAATTGTTTTCTTTTTTACGGTGTACAATAAAGTGTTGATCTATCTATCTATTAACAAAAACCTCTGAATAACAAAATACCTAACAGGTAGCACTTATAATAATAATAACACTTATCCAATATCTATAAACTAATCAGTCCTATTCACAATAGTTAAGGCACATTGCTCCAACTGCCTGCTAACTGTTATGGTGTGGTGTCGTAATTGTAGGAGTGCGATCAGGAATATGAGTGTGGTTGAAAACGCCTTTTAGGGCGCTCCCAAAATTCAATTACTGACGTGTACCTTCATATTCCTGATGAATCGATGGGTTCCACGAAACACAGCTTCGACTCGCGTCACAGCTGTATCGCTCACCGTTCAATTTGAATAAACTGATTCACGGTTCGCGATAAATGAGCCAAGATAGTGCGATACCTGTACCGATATGCTGTCGACGCCTTAAGTGCAACGCTCCTGTGCGCTATCTGGCAAACAATAGCTGGAGCTCGTTGTTGCACTTTCATTGGCGATATTGTAATGTTACGCTGCATGCGGACTTACGGAATCATAAGCGAACGATATGGTCCGATATAGACGATATGCTGGTCCTTACCAGCATATCGTATGGTAAGGTATGGTAATCCGTATTTTGTATCCAACCGCAATGGGTATGAGGACAGAAAAGCCTCTACACTGTGGTCTTCTCTTGTTCTCCTTTTTTTTTATCCGTTCCTATTTCTGCTCTATTTGCTTTCAGCGAATGTACAATTTTAATGGCAAAACGTAAAATCCAACACAGATCATTGTTGTGCAGGCTAGCTTATAGCCACCTTCCCGCCACACTCTGTGGGCGAGGTGAGACCGCACGCAGCCTACTTTGCTGTGACCGTTTTGCGGCGAACCTTGCGTTGTATCTCGCGCCTGCGTGACACTCCGTGACACCTGATTTACTTCTTCAGTTTCGCAAAAGCAGCCTCTTGTCATGAAGGTCTGTCGAGCTGAGAACAGTTCTTACTACATTCAGCGCAGTACAATTGTCTCAGCCCAATCTAAATGCCTACATTTGCGCAACGCTTCGTAATTTATGCAAGTGGTAAATGCATTGTTGAGAGGACGGCCGTCGTCGCCGTCAGTCTCAGTGGGTACCCTTGAGCGAGATTCCCACCGTTGCCACCGTTTGTGTACCCTTGCGTTGTTTTGTATCTCCGTTCACCGGTTCATTTTAGAATTTCCTTAATACGGTTTGCCACACTAATTCGTTGTGTAAATACATTCACTTAATACGAAAACAACTAGGTTTTGTTTATGTTATCAAAGTACAAGGTCAAACGGGTTTAACGTGCCACATCTAGCTAATTGTGTATGTATTGTTTCGATGATAAAGCAAATCATAGTAAGGACATGTGTGTAGATACCTAAAGATATGAAAATGTCAAATTTAACAGTATCTGTTATTGCTCGTTTGCCTTGTCATTTCTGTGGGAACTACTCAAATTGCTTCCGCGGTCGCCATCAAGGGCTAGTGTAATTATGATCGACTGCAAAAACATCACGTTTTGAACTATTTACATGACGTGACACATCCACTAATATTAATTTAGACTCTGCTCACCACCGCCTTTAATAGTAAAGGTTTGAATCTCAATAACTTAAATAGCATTATCTATATCTGAAAACCTATATTTTAAGATCTAAATAATAATAGGTCTTTACCTATGAAATTGCCGTATTGCAGTACAGACTTTTTCAAACAAAAAAAAGTTTTGATTGGCTATGAATTCTAAATTCAAATTAATTTTGTTTTAAAAATATGACATTCTATTTATAATATAAGTCTTTTGTTTATTGATTAGCGGTGTATTTTCATTACATTTCAACATTTTTCCTCATAATGGATACTTTGAAATTTCGTGTAATTATGGAATATGAGTTCCGTCGTGGCACCAACGCGGCACAAACGACACGTAACATCAACGACGTTTACGGAGAGAACTGTACAAACGAACGTACAGCCCGTTATTGGTTTGCTCGGTTCCGTTCTGGGAATTTTGACTTGAAAAATGAACCTCGTGGTCGTCCGGAAACTTTGGTCAACAATGATGAATTAAAGGCGATTGTGGAAGCTGATGAATCTCAATCTACAGCTCAGCTGGCAGCAGCTTTTGATGTTAGCATCAAAACAATATTGGTCCATTTGCGACAGATTGGCAAGACAAAAAAGCTTGATAGATGGGTGCCCCACGAACTTAACGATCGCCAGCGCAACGTACGCGTCGAGACTTGCCTTGCGCTGCTTAACAGGCACAGAAATGAAGGAATTTTGAACCGAATTGTTACGTGCGACAAAAAATGGATTCTTTTTGACAATCGAAAGCGCTCAGCAAGTTGGCTAGATCCTGGTTCGGTACCAAAGCAATGTGCAAAACGAAAAATGACCCCTAGAAAGGTGATGGTCACAGTTTGGTGGTCTAGTGCTGGTGTGATTCATCACAGCTTTTTACAAAACGGCGAGAGCATTACTGCAGATGTGTACATTGAAGAACTGACCACAATGATGGCGAAACTCGCACGTCTGCAACCAGCTTTGGTCAATCGGTCGTCTCCACTGCTACTTCACGACAACGCGCGACCCCATACTGCACAACAGACCGTCTCTAAGCTGCATGAGTTGGGTTTGGAAGCTCTCCCTCATCCGCCATACTCACCAGATCTTGCGCCTACCGACTATTACTTTTTCCAAAATTTGGACAACTTTTTAGCGGGAAAAAAATTCAATTCCCGAGAGGCAGTACAAAACGCCTTTGAAGAGTTTGTTGTCTCCCGTCCTGCTGATTTTTTCAAGAAGGGCATCCATAAACTGCCACAGCGTTGGCAAAGATGCATTGATTGCAGGGGTGATTACTTTGAATAAAAGAAATAAATAAGTTCGAAAAAAAAATAGTTTAACTTTTTTCAAACAAAACGGCAATTTCATAGGTAAAGACCAATATATCGTGTTGTCTTCCGCCCGGCAAATGTTCTAGCTATAAAAATATTATTTCGCGGCGTCTGAAATGCGACTTTTCCTCTCACAATTTTATAGACATTTTATGTTTGTGGACGAGACTATAACCCGCGTCACCAAGTCCTGTCGCCGTCGCGCCAGGGGTACTTGTAGCGGAATCATAATTTTGAAGATATATTGCGTTTCTATGTTTCGCGACAGTTTGCGACTTCCGGCGGCGCAGGATGTTGCGATATGCAATGTTTCATCGTTATCTATTATAACCGATTTCGTCATTTAATTGAGTTTATTAATTCTTTCCTATTCCTGTAATAAAATTCATAAATAAATTGACATCAAAGATGATATGTAGGTTAGTATCGAGTAACATCGAGTTAACAAACAAATAAAGGTATTTTGGAGCACACGTTCTGCGGTTTCATGTATTTACGTCGAGAGAAGCGGCTAGCGGTAGTCCCGAGCCGCCGCGCGCCGAGCTGCGGCACCTGTTGGGCCCTTCATGCATTTCACATGAGTGCGAATATTGTAGAGGGCCGCGCGGTCCCTCCTCGTGCGGCCAAGGCCGGCCCGAAATGTAAGTGAAGCTTATTCATTATTCCTCGCACAAACGATAATATTACGGCATAAAACGTAGATTAGTATGGAAAGCTTGGAACAGGTTTGGTAGCTCTTGAATATCAAATAATGGTGATAGTGCACAAATATTTCCACTCCAACGTATATGCAAATGAGGGAATATTTGAATAGGTAATCACGGCTCTCGTTTCCATTTCGTTGAAGGTCGCCGCGCGGTGCTCGCCGCGCGGGTCACTCCGGGCTCGGCTCTCGGCCTCCCGCGTGGTTGATGTTTGCATATCGTCTCAGTACAACTGCTGTGAGCCTTACCTCTGTCACAGATTTGATGCTATATACTCTGTAACCGTCGGCCAGTGAATATATAACAAACCGGTTCCGTTCATCTGTTTAGCGTCCATATCTTGTGATATATAATCGACCCGCAGAGTTTTGATGGACATTGTGTTTTTTAACGCTTTAGTTGGGAGGTCATAATCGATTCTAGAATTAAAGTCGTTCATTGAGAGACTCCACATCGGCCAAAGTAAAAGTAAATTTATGAGCGTCGTTATCTCCTTAAAAACGTGTTGTTTTCTTTAATAACTTTGTTCTGTAATAGAGTCGCTAGAGCTGGAATGAGATGGGTGGTAAAGACATTCTGAAGGAATATAAATGTTTCAGATTACGTATACTCTACCAGGTCTTCATAAATGTACGTGCATCAAAGATATTTATTATAACGTTGAACCTTTGCATTATGCTGAGTTGGGACCGGTTCGTGGCAACTGCCAATTGTATTTGTTACGAATATTTTTAATTTTTTAATTATTTGTTGCCATGAATAAAAACATTTTTCTTTCTTTTCTTTCTTTTCTTCTTTCTTTCTTTGTATTAGTAAAAGCCTAAAAATGCAGTGAACTCGAGAAAACATATTGTCACAAGCCCGAGGATGGCTCGAGCCAAGTTTCCTGACGACACACGATCACACCACAGCAGTAACCGAACCTCGAGCTGTTTGTCGGGCGAGCCCTGATTGAACTCCATTAGCGACATAACTCTAGTTAACTCCACGTTTCGCTGCCGACGGCCGCGGCAGCTATCTCGGCATTCCGACCATGAATGGCGCTGGTTCGTTAGCGATTTTGATTGATACCATTCCGATACGTGGCATGATTACGGCGTTTTACAGATTTTATTGTAAAGGAAAAATTTGTTTAACGAATGGGTTATGAATCCTCATCCATCCCAAAAGCCGACACATTTTACTTAAGCTACCGTGTGAAGCGATCTCAAGATCAAATGTATCGTCCATCTTCTATACAACCAACCGGCGGGGGTCGGTAGCGTCGCCAATCGAGAGATCTGGAGAATGATCCCAAGCAGCGCGGTCAAGTTACATCAACACAAACTCCGTGTAGATAACGCCACCTAAATAAATATTTATCGTTTTTATAGCAATATCGCTGGCGTCGTGTAATCCACAAATTAATTTATAAAGGAAAAATATTTAAATGAAAGGTGAAGGATACATTTGGTCAAGAGAACGCTTGTTACGGTAGCTTAGGTAAAGCATGTCCCGGCCCGGGGGTAGGCGATTCAAATTTTTCTTTACAAACTAATATGTAGATTTCGTTAAATAGGCGATACTGCTATAAAAATCATAAGTACATATTGGTGTCGATTCTGTGTCGCATTCTCTAAAACTAAAGTAAACTTAAAGTATGGCGGTACTCTTCTGATAAAGGGGAAATGAAAAAGACGGAAATATGTTAATTTCGTTTAGCTTTAGAGTATGCGATACAGAATCGACACCTGAGAGAGATCGTTTAGTTAATTTTAAGTGTGTGTGAAACAGTAAACAGCGTTGGTCCATCATAGCGTGTCGTGCACGCCGCAGCAGCTGCAGTATTCGGCGTAAATGAATCCTGCACGCGCGCCTTGGTACTGTAGTGCTCTGTTCGGGCCGGCACTCCGATCCGCCGTCCAACGGGAAGGCTGAACTCGAGCGCGTCACGACACACAAGTACCCGCATCCAGGCATAGGTACATCCACACCAGTTCACCGCCGGCGGTGGCGCAGGCTTCCATATAGGCATGTAAATTACCTTTTTCTAAGTACCTATAGCGAGTGAATATATAGCCTAATTTCCGAGGGTGGATTGCACCGAATTACCATAGAGTATGGCAGTGTTTATATGGATTCTCAGTATTACGTGTGCACTCAGAGTCACGCTCCCTTATTAAGTTCTGTAACTTTACACTCGGGACAGTGATTGAGTCCAGGAAGCTTAGCCTAGCTACCTCGTTTCAAGCTGCTCGCGGCACTTGTATGGGTTCGATCGGTGCCCCGGCCCGGGCGCGGGAGCAGGCGCACACCGTGTACGCACTAATAAATTTCGCTAAGACAATCGCAATCTCTAAAATTGTTTTTAGTATGAACTCCAAACTCCAAATTACTAAATTAGTTTTAGTAAGTCAGCAATAAACGGTCGCACACTCTTTAAAGTAAACCGTTATACAAATTTCCTGATCTTAATACTATAGCACAAAAGACTAAGTTAACGGAAGTAGCAAGCTGGCCTACCGGCTTACAATCGGTAATGATTAATTGCTGGTAATGATAATTAAATGGTGGTTATAGACCGCGCTCCGGTTCGTAGGCCTGCCGCCGCCGCCGCCGCCGCCGTCGCGCGGTTGACGACCCTCATTACGCTATCGGCCGGGTAGCCGCCGCGGCACCTCACGGGCACCAAGAGTTCCAGCTGTTGCAGGATCGGTTGCATTCATTGTATTAGTCCGGGCGGCCCAGATTGCTTAACCAGTCTTGGTGTATACCTTGGTTTTGTGAATGTTGGGGTTAAGGTTTTACCCGGTCTGTCACCAGCTGATATCCATTCCAGGTCGGTTGACACAGCGTCCTATTTGTGCACTCACAGCTCATTACCCATCCCTGTGTGCGACGAACTCGTTCGTTCTCTTTAGTGCGACGAGACAAAGAGGTCACTCGGTGCTCTTATTGTTTTCCGATGGTCTGATTTGATTACGCTTTGGTTTTATTGGTGTTGCGGTTGAATAGATTAAGCGGACAATTTCATGAGCTTGCTAATTGGACCATTAACGCGATTAGATATAGACGATCATGACTGAGTTAAAGCACGGGCACTTACTAAATAAAATAAATAATTGACAATCGACAGTTTTCCGAGGTCACACACCCTACAAGGTTCAAGGTTTTCCATCATAATAAATGTTTTCAAATTACAATGTCATCGACAGCCGTGAGCGCTAGGTGTATAAAATCGTTAATCGCGTGTGATGCGTGCGTCCGCAGCGGCGCCGGCGCGGAACGTGGCGAACTTGACCGCTGCCTCACGGAGCCCGCGCGTCTCCTGCGGGCAGCTTGCTGGTCGTTGGCGCAACGCTGCGGGGCTGCCATTCGATGCGGTTTTTAAAGTGACGAGGCCGAAAAATTCTTAAGACTGATTCGCAAAATGAATTCGTCAAGGATGCTCCAAGTTCCAACAACCGACATTATAGTAGTCGGTTTGTGAATGCTCGTCGGCGATCTATGGTAGCGCGATCAACTGTTTTCCGATGGATGACGCACGCGACTGCGGTTTGGTGTCATTAAGTGAAAGTTTGTTTACCTCGGTGAACACCATGCATTCGATTTTCTATTTACACTCTTTCGGTTTAAGCATGATATAACGGCCGTGTAATCTAATACTTGCCTTTGAAGTTACCCGATTCGGGGCTCGACAGCTTGCCCGAGGCTTCCACTGGAACAATCATGATTACGAGATGTCACAAACGTAATGATGCAGTCCGCCGAGAGTCGATGGATGCGCGGCGGTGAAATCAGACGTGGAGCAGCAATTACGCGACATTATCCAATTGGAGACGGTGCGATGGTGACGCCGCGCGACATCAATTATGACCGTAATGCGTTGATGCGCCGGGTCACACGCATTATCCGATTAAGATCTTACACTTTTTATAAACGTAATAGATGGTAATAGGCCTCGTGGTTTAAGTGATTGATGGTCACATTACATTTCAGAGTGAGTAGGCTGCGAACTGAAATTTGTAGCTCTGCAAAAAGGAATCATGCCCCATGTTCTGTGTTTTTAGAAGAAAAGAGCAATTCGTTCCATTTATAACATGAAATCCCGCGACTCTCTCAGGGAACGATTTAAGGAGATAAATATTCTTACAGTGGCTTGTCAATACATTTACGACAATTTGATGTACACTCGCAAAAACATTAGCTCTTTTCCCAGATATTGCGATATTCATAACTTTAATACTAGGAACAAAAATAAATTGAAAGTTCCAAGATTCAGACTGCAGAAAGTTAATGGTTCATTTATGGGAAACTGTATACGCTTTTATAACAAGTTGCCCGACGGTATCGAACAATTGTCAATGCGTAAATTTAAACTATTCATAAAGTCAAACTTAATGGAAAAAGCCTATTACACAATAAATGATTATGTGTCGGACAAAAAAGCTTGGCCTGAATATCCCAAGCTTAACGGTATGTAATCTTAGGTACTTTGCCTATTGCCTATTCCTATCTATAAATTCAGTTTCTATTTGTAATGTTTATAATAAGATAATCACGGTATTTTTCTTGCACCGGTGTGACGTGGTGGTTATTTTTGTAACATATTCATTATCTCAACTGTAATGAATTATATACATTGTAAAAGACAGTAGAAAGAAGACAAAAAAAATACATCACTGTAAAGTTTCTTGTAGCTTCTTCTTTACAGTTGTAATCGAAGCTTCGGATCAAAGTTTTCAATTCTGCATTGTGCCGGATTGCTTGCACCAGTAGTGAGAAAGAGAACTGCTTTTTTTTTCAAACTCATATATTGTAATGGGCTTGCTATATTATTTGACAATAAGCACTTTGTAATTTTATATGCTTAGTGAAATAACTTAATTTTAAGTACCTAGTATAATTTTGACTTGTAAAAGTGCTAAAATTAGCCTATTTGCAATAAATCTTTTGACTTTGACTTTGACTTTTATGAGAAGCAATAAGTCATCGGCACTTTTTTTATAATCTAAATATGTAGATGTTTATCGCATGAGGTCAAGCGATGGCAATGCCGTTAGGTAGCAGATGAGTGCGCAGATTGCGCGAGATTGATTCGTTACCGCAGCGCGCAAAAAGTAAAGAGTTTCTCCTTTCATGTGGGCGCATAGCATGTCCCGCCGTCGGGGCTGTTATGTGAGATTACATTTTACGCATGGACGCTGACGTTTTGTAACGCGATCGCGAGTAACGGAGCGCTCGATACCTCCCGGATCAAGTGTCGGGCGGAATATTTCTTTCTACCCGCACAGAGTATGTAGAGCATGTTTGAATGCTTCTCGACTTGAGGCGTTCGTCATTCCATCGACTATTCAAAACGCAGGCTGCTAAATATTCATACGAAAACAAAGCGAAAGAGCCTTCCAAAATGAAATATTTTCACGAGTAATGCAATATGTAGCTCCTTGCAATTTGTGCGTTCTTTTGAATGTTAGCTGATGTCTGCTAGACAAGTACTTTGTGAATAGTTTAATATTCCTCCAAGCGGTTTAAACTGCCGTTAGCAGTATTTATTGCTGCATGAAGCCTGCACGAGCCAAGGCGCCATCTTCGCCACCGCCACTTCTGCCACGAGTGCCGAGTAATGCCGTCCCCCGCCCGCGCCCCGCGCCCCCCCTCCCCCTCTGGTCACCACTGCAAAAAAACTTGCGTGATAGATAATTGGAAACCGAAATAGACTAGAGTGAATATGCCCCTCGCAGGCCTACACGCTACACCTCCGACCGCATCGTCCGCGTCGCGTAGCTGAGTGGCAGCCAAACGTTGGCCTACTCGTACATTTAAAAAAATACTATAGATACTGCTATCCACTTTGTTAGTTCAATTAAAATAAATAAATAAATAAATAAATAAATAAATAATAAACCCCTTTATGAATGAATACTTTCACCGTTACTCAATATTAAAATATGCTCTTTGTTCGCTCGTCCCGCACCGCGCGCCATGCTCACGCGGTTACCCAAAACTAGAGAAATTGAGAAAAACGCGTTTAAAGTATGAGTATTCTGTAAAATATTAAAGATTTATTATATTTTACTAGCTTATTTATGCCCGCGGCTTCACCCGCGTGGCCCATAGGAAAATAATTCAACCACCCATTTCAGTCTCTTAGGGGTGGAATTTCGAAAAACCCTTTCTTAGTGGATACCTACACTTTACAAAGAACAAACCCTCCAAATTTCAAGTCTCTAAGACCAGCCAGCCAGGTTTAGGCTGTGCGTTGATATACAAGTCAGTCAGTCAGGACTTTGAATTTTATATCAATAGATTTTTTATGCACGCTTGACTTGGGGAGTAAGCTGGTGAACGGAAGTTGAAGTTGGTTCACGTAGATCTCCATTGTCAACATAACAAAGTTAAAAACTTGTATTATGATGTTGGTATGTCCAGTATAATGTCAATTTGCAATTGTCAAAATGGCGACATTAACATTTAACAAAGTTGTTTACATTGTATCGGTTCTTGAATTCCCGGCGGACTCCTGTATTACATATTTACAACGATTATGACTAAACCTATGGACAAAACACAGCAACAAGGGTTAGCGCGGTTTGTTAATAATTAATTGGATTTTAAGGTCACTGTTTTTGTATTTCTTTAATAAGAAGATGAATTGATCACACTATCATAGATCAGGAGTAGTAGATAAAATTAAACTGTTATGCTAAACCTGGGCGGCCGCATTGTGTCATCCGAGGGCAGCACGAACCCGCGGCGCGCGGGGGGAAACAACAATGAACGTTTGCGAGACAATAGAGATAAGTGGCGGTTGTTCCGGGATTTGCATATAAACGGAATCGCTTTCTAATGACGGTGCGGGGGCGGCGGGGGGCGGCGGGGGATGGCGGTAATGAGAGTGAAAGCGCAGGACGCGGCGCGGGAGGGCAGGCTGTGGGTGCTGGCTGCCAGCGGGCAGGGCCCCTGGACCATACCGCGCAGGAGTCCACGTACGGGTCTGGGATCATTATGTCATGAGAGGTCTCTGCTCACTAGAAGGTAGTGTAGGCTTAAATATCTATGGTCATATTTATTTTGATTGATTCTATCTGCGATTGGATAGTTAGAATCCGAGCCTTGTATTTCTTGAGCTTACGTACATCAAAGAACAAAACCATTATTGTCATGAAAATTAAAGCTAATAGATGCGCGATACTCGGCCGATAGTTGTTATTGTGAGTGGAACATATTTCGCGCATCGCTCCGGAGCAGAGGTCAACATTTAAATGCAGCATTGACGTCCCGGGTTTGATTAGGTACCCACTGCAAATATCAATCGGTGTCTAGAGTCGTGACCTGCGTGTGACCCGTCCAGACAATGTCACAATGATTTAACGTGGATCGATCGATGGACCCCTTGGCTCGACTCGTTTGATTTGAAAACCCTGGTGGGTTTTCAGCTGCAGTTGCGAGAGTTGTTTTGAAAGTGGTCTCGTTGAGCAACCGGCCGCTTTACATCGACGCGCGGCCCTTGTCCCGGTCGCGACCGGTTCCATAATCCCTGCAGGGACAAGTTTCTAATCCATATAAATGGTTCAAGTTATCATGTTGCGTCCGTTGGCAATATTATGGCGGGAGATTACGCGCCCGTGGGTGGACAGTTGGTTGCATTATACAGCGTGCTCTATCACATCGCGGCCACTCGACATTTGTGATCCGATATCGATAAGAGGTATTGATTGTCCTGTGCCATGTTAACTGTTGCCACGCGTTGTGACACGTATTAAACTATTTTGAAACCTGTAGATATATAGAAATCGTAAATTAGGCGTTTTTACTCCATGAAAATAATGAAATGTAAAGATAATCTTGGCCTTAACACAAAGATGTTAGGACCACACAGTTTTACAGGTGAACACAATGAAGTGCTTTGTGCAAACCTCTGAAAGGTCCCAAGAAATGTACTGAACTCGAGCATGGGTACAGCGGGAGTCGTTAATGGGTACTGTTGTGACCTAAGCGCCCGTTGATGCCGCGCGCTGGGACAACGATTCAATCCTTATTATAATGATGAACATACTTCATTTCTTGTCTCTGACGTCACACAGCTGCAATTTTGTTAACATTTTATCTTTTCCTGTCTGTGTCTTTGTGCGTTTTGTTCCGTCATTATACCATTCACCGACTCCCTTCTATAAGTAAATTTCCAATCTCAATGAACCTTCCCGACATTAACTTTCCAACTATTTCGCAATTTGAGCTGATTCCACGGCGCTTGATAAATGCTTATGTCGTGTGTCTGAATTCCGGTTCGTTGAAGCTGATCGCTGAACGCTCAGCTCGTGCTCGCATAGGGAATGTCACGGCTCGTCATCTAATCGCCGAGAAAACTGCGATTAGAGGCCGTCACCCGCGGCCCGCCTCCGCGGCCCATGTGCACTTGATATATAACCGCTTCCCGTGACTGCAGCCATCCTGAAAGCGGCTATTTCAAACCAGCTCTACCTTTTATTAGCCTTTGTTCTCGGGATCGAGCAGTTTGAGCTAATAAAGTCCATTTAAACGGGAACAAAGAAAGTGGAGCGCTCGTTTACGATCACTCTCCTTCGCGGTCATCCTCGCGGCTGCGGCGGCGCTCGTTCCAAGAACTCAATTAAACGCTGCTTACTGCGTAAATTAGCCACTTGACAAACCGTTGACCTCTGCGAACAAAAACGCTAAACTTAACATCATTATCCCACTATTATTCTACTGTTATATTTATGAAAAGAGGTTTCTTTTGTGTTGGGAGGAACACGTTGAAGGCGACGCTTTTCTGGTTCAAAGCCCTGAGGCAACCCGTGCCCATGATATTTGCACGGTAGGTGAAGGTCGAAGCGAGGCTGGACTGGCTAAATTACAGGGCTCTATTTGCTTTATTGGTGTTTGGGGACTGATAAATGAAAGCTGATTCTATATAAGATGCGTATCACACTAATATTATAAAGACGAAAGTTTGTATGTGTGTATGTTTGTTACTCTTTCATGCTCAAACGGCTGAATAGATTTGGATGAAATTCGGTACCAAGATAGCTTATACAATGGATTAACATATAGGCTACATGTTATCCGGGAAAAGTGATTTTTTTCCGTAGGATGAGCAAATAATTAAAATACCTTTTATCCGCGGGTGAAACCGCGGGGCGCAACTAGTATCTTTATAAGACATCACTCAGCGCCTTATTTGACACAAATTGTTAGATTATAATGATATAATAACGCCCAACGATCCTATCTATGTATACCTATGTATGAAACTGGAACAGACACAGAGAATCTTAGTTAGGGTCCAGGATAACTAAGATTCTCTGTGTCTAGGGACCCAGAATTAACAACGAGGACCATGGGGTCCAACAACACCCAGACTCGGAACAAGTATTCACTGCACCAATACTTGTCCTGCCGAAAATAGAACCCACCGCCTTCGTATTGTGAGCTGACTTGCTCAACCACCACACCGCAGAGGCTGTCATCTTAAACAATAGCAAAATATTTTTTGGTTT
This sequence comes from Ennomos fuscantarius, assembly GCA_905220475.3. Classification (NCBI taxonomy): domain Eukaryota; kingdom Metazoa; phylum Arthropoda; class Insecta; order Lepidoptera; family Geometridae; genus Ennomos; species Ennomos fuscantarius. The sequence goes on from HG992035.1 coordinate 15,506,120, forward strand.
CTTTTTGATACTGAACAAATGGCATTCATCACCATCAGCGCCCGCGAGCTGGCGGCGGCGGTGGGCGCTGCAATCCATCATCAAAATTAAAACTTTGTACTAGTCCCGCCCACGGGCTTCATTCTCAGGGCGGTGAACCAACGAGTCAGCTGTCCGAATGTACATTTGTCATGTTAATAAATCCTAACGTTCCGTTAAGCTTGCGTGCCTCCATGACTATGCTAATCGTAGTTTGAAGCCGTTTGTTTTCTACATTTGAAAATCAAATTATATATTTATCTCGAGGCGCAACCCCAACACTGCCCGCTTTGCCTTAAACATATGATGCCACTATTGTTACCCTCTTAAATTTCATCGTTTCACCCATGTGTATTATTCACGCGTGCGAAAACTCTGCAGGTGGAAGCTACCCTTGACCTTAACCTTCACGCGACGGCCCCGGCCCGCGAGCACGCCTTGTCTATTGTCGATACAAGATATAGTCAATTATCAAAACTAATAGTCAAAAAAGTCAAAAGATTTATTGCAAATAGGCTAATTTTAGCACTTTTACAAGTTACAATGTCATTATGTTAGGTCTGCATCCCCATTATCTGGACTCGTGCAGTACCTAAATAATATATTACATACTCGTACATTATACGTACTGTACACATAAGATTATTTCAGGACGTAAAGCTCCCAATAAAACAGAATGTTTCGCAATTGTCCTGAAGCAGCTCACCTGCGCTCTCGGCTCTACGTGACTTGAGAAATATGTCCCATATAGTTGTAAGCGCTCGCTCACTTGTGGGTGGATAAAGGCGAGGTTCATATACATGGTGTGTCGCGTCGCATCGGTGCACAGTGGTCCCATTTTGAAAAAAGGTGGACTTAGGACCGAAAGTCGGAATTTCGGGCTGTTTTTTTTTTATAGAATAGGTCTTAACTATCCTAACAACATCTATTCTATAAAGAAAATCCGTAGGATGCATAGTTTTCGAGAAAAAAAATAATCTTTTTTTTCTTGTATGGAGAAAAACATACTTTATTATTTTTCTCAAGTTGGGTGAAATAGTGACGGCTTTTATTGATATTTTATGAAAGCCCTAGTGGTATTGTATCCAGAAAAAAATAAAACCAATGCGGTCACCTGCGGCCGCGGGAATAATCAGATGTCAAAAATTGATTAATTTTTTTGCGTATTTTGCAAACATTGTTCATTTCTGGCCAATTATTTATGTATTTTAGGTTAGCGCTCCATACTTTAACTCGAACTATTATATAACATTTCAAAAAAATTAATCAAAATCGAGTTTTTTTTTTATAATTGCTGTTTTATTCATGAAAATGCACGCATACATGGTTAATTCAAAATGCAAATCCTATATTACTCAGTATAATGTACAAAATAAACATGCACGTACCTAAAACGTAAAAAAAAATATTTTATATTTTCGTTTATGCTTACTAAAAGTCACCGGTAATGGTTACCGACATTACTTAGCTACCACTGGCGGGCATTATCTGCATAATCGATTTCTTGCTTTGTATTTTCAAAACTGGTTTTACGACAGCATTTTCACAACCGCGGTTGTTGAATGCGAGGCAGGATATAAACAAACGAGTCACATCTGATACTAGCTGTGACTGGTCGCTAGCTGGTCGCTTTGTTCCTGACAAATCCTGACAACAGGATAACTCGTATATGCATGCAAGTAACTACCCCGTAAAAATAAAAGTGATATAGCTACATCAATAATAATTGGCGTATGTTATACACCAATAATGTTTGTTATTGGTGTGTTTTAATCTTTCTGTCATCTGTATACGTATGATTTTCTACCAGAAAAAATGACTCATTTGTTTGTGCAGATTCCTGATTACTTATTACACGTTACTTAGCTCCCATTGGCGGACTTTATCTATACAAACAAATGAGTCATTTTTGATAAATGGCTGTGATTGGTCGTTTACTATTACCTTTCTCTTGCACATAGTGACTAATGACCTATCTGTTATGGCGTATTAAATACAGAGCAATGTTAATTTAAATTGATTCATCGCTAACTGTGAAGTACTAAAAATTACTATTTTGAATTTGCAATGGCTGGCTTAGGCACATATTTTGATATGTTCTTGATTCTTAAAGATAGTGGAAATCTTAAGGATTACAATAAATTGTGTGAATTTATAGTTTCCAAAATACCATGTGAAATATCTGAAGATGACCATCAAACAATTAAGGAGTTTTGTCGGCTATTCACCAATCTTGTAACTAAGAAGTGGAAAGATGCAAGCAGAAACTTGAAGACATTTATGAATCGGGAAAACAACCGCAAGTGGTTAGAGACCAATATTAATTGGCCTACTTGCAATACTGTTGATCTTGTTACTACAATGAGAATGCCAGATGACTTAGTTGAAGAGCCGGAATTACTGCCGGTTGCTATTCCATCTGTCTGCACTGCGGAAGCAGGTACCTCTACTGTAAAAGAAGTTAGAGTGCCCTTTGCCGATTTGGGCAACAAACAGAAGAAAAGACGTTCCAGTGTCTTTGTTAACGATAACTTTGAAGAAGAACTACAGTATTATTTTATTTCCAAGTTAAAAGAAAATGGAAAATATGCTTTAGCGAAGATTGTGGAATATCTGTGCGAGATTCCCGAAGTTGTATCAGATGTAACAAAACTCCTTTTCAAGGAAGAAAAAGTAGTCAGTATAGCAGAGGATACATCTTTGGCTTTGTACACAGCCCTTAGCCTATCCAAATGGCAATACTTATCCTTGAGAATGTTTCTGAAGGATGAAAATTGTTCAGCTGCCTTTCCGTCTTATCACAAGTTACTTGACGCTAAAAAGAGATGTTACCCATCTGAAGAACACGTGGAAGTAACGGAAATGGGAGCTCGCATAAGGTATTTATAAAATTATACAATATGTTGTTTTAAAATTTTTAAGCTTCATTAGCTTACTTTTATTAATTTATTTTATTTTTCAGGTTGCAAGGACTTCTTAACCACACAGTGGAAAGAATTTTGCTAGACTTAAGACCAATCACAAGTTCAACCAACGAAGGACTGAAGTTGATATGGAAATGGGGCCTTGACGGAGCATCGTCACAGAGTAATTACAAACAAGTCTCAGCTCCTGAGTTTGACGATTCCTCTGTTGTATTGATCAGCATCGTCCCACTCCGACTAGTTGATGGGGGAGAAATGATTATTTGGGAAAACCCAAATCCTTGCTCACCACATTACTGTCGGCCAGTGAAATTCACGTTTACTTCAGAGACTGCGGAGTTCATAAAAAGGGAACACTTAGAAATGCAGCGCGAAATTACAAAATTGGTACCAACAAATTGTGGTGATGTGGAGATAGCCCACGAACTGCACATGACTATGATCGATGGGAAAGTGGCGAATATTATTGCAGATGTACCTTCATCAGCAACGTGCCCCATTTGCTTGGCGAAACCAAGTGAAATGAATAACTTGAAGCTTTTGGCCACGAGACCGCTTCGACAGGATTTGTACCAATATGGAATTTCATCGTTACATATGAAGATAAGATGTATGGAGTGTCTACTTCATATATCTTATAATATGGACTTCCAGCGCTGGAGTGCTCGTGGCGATCACAAGGAATTGAAGCAAGCAAAGAAAAATGCCACACAACAAGAGTTTCGGGAACAGACTGGAATACTCATCGATATTGTAAAACAGGTAATTTTTCCTTTACTTTGCTTCCTTTATATTATATACTCGTCTGTTTTTGTATGACCTACTAACTTAATTTCTTGTTTGCAGGGCTTTGGAACAACTAACGATGGAAACACTGCAAGACGTTTTTTCCGAGATTATAAAAGATCATCGAGAATCACTGGAGTTGATGAAGATTTGTTACTCCGATTTTCTGTCATTCTGCAAGTTATATCTTCAGGAAAGAACGTCAATATTGCGAACTTCAGACGTTATTGCAAAGAAACAGCAGAACTGTATGTGCATCTCTATCCGTGGTACTACATGCCTGTTAGTGTCCACAAACTTCTGATGCACGGAGCAGATATTTGCAGTCATTTTTCAGTTCTCCCTATTGGTAAGTAATAATAGATCAAGACAAATGAAATATAAAGCAGTTAACTAACTGTAAATCTCTAAACACTAAAATAATAGTTTCAATGTCAACTTCAACGTATAATTATAGCATATTTTTTATTATTTTTAGGGTCCTTGTCGGAGGAAGCTTCCGAGGCTCGTAATAAAGACTTCCGGAACGTAAGAGAGAAGAACACGAGAAAGACAGGAAGGATCCAAACAAACGAGGACATACTACACGGGCTTTTAATAAGTTCAGACCCCCACATATCATGGCTTAGACCAAAATTTTCAAAGCCTAATCATCTAGAGATGCTTCCTGAGGCAATTCAGTTGCTCGAAATAGACTCGGAGTGCGTATACGTGGAAGAAGAGTAGAAAATGAAAATATACCAGATCCAATGCTATAATTTTTTATTTATTTTATCCTTTAAAAAACTACATATAAAACAGCCCTTTTCAAGGCTATACATTTATCTTATGTTTCTGGTAGAAAATCATACGTACACAACTACATAAGATTAAAACACACACCAATAACAAACATTATTGGTGTATAACATACGCCAATTATTATTGATGAGCTATATCACTTTTATGTTTAGGGGGTAGTTACTTGCATGCATATACGAGTTATCCTGTTGTCAGGATTTGTCAGGAACAAAGCGACCAGTCACAGCTAGTATCAGATGTGACTCGTTTGTTTATATCCTGCCTCTCGGTAACCATTACCGGTGACTTTTAGTAAGCATAAACGAAAATATAAAATATTTTTTTTTACGTTTTAGGTACGTGCATGTTTATTTTGTACATTGTACTGAGTAATATAGGATTTGCATTTTGAATTAACCATGTATGCGTGCATTTTCATGAATAAAACAGCAATTATAAAAAAATAAACTCGATTTTGATTAATTTTTTTGAAATGTTATATAATAGTTCGAGTTAAAGTATGGAGCGCTAACCTAAAATACATAAATAATTGGCCAGAAATGAACAATGTTTGCAAAATACGCAAAAAAATTAATCAATTTTTGACATCTGATTATTCCCGCGGCCGCAGGTGACCGCATTGGTTTTATTTTTTTCTGGATACAATACCACTAGGGCTTTTATAAAATATCAACAAAAGCCGTCACTATTTCACCCAACTTGAGAAAAATAATAAAGTATGTTTTTCTCCATACAAGAAAAAAAAGATTATTTTTTTTCTCGAAAACTATGCATCCTACGGATTTTCTTTATAGAATAGATGTTGTTAGGATAGTTAAGACCTATTCTATAAAAAAAAAACAGCCCGAAATTCCGACATTCGGTCCTAAGTCCACCTTTTTTCAAAATGGGACCACTGTGCGGTGCCGTGACAGTGGCGAGACGCCGCGCGGGTGTTCTGTCTTGATCGCTTGCTTTGAACATTAATATCGATCCCATCTGGTATCGTTGTGCTGAATTAACTACATTATTATATATAATGAAAAACTTATTTTGGGAGATGAAGTTTATTTTTATCTCTCTGATGTTCTTTGGTTACCATATTCGTTAAGTAAGCACCACACACGTTGACTCCTTAAGAGGTAGGTAAAGTTGTTTATATATCTACTACAACTACTCATAGAAAGTTGTATGTAATATCCGATTTTTACCCGATTTTTTTTAACCCGATTTCCAGGGCTACATTACCTGTTCTATACAATATCGTGATACTCGCTGCCGAACTACGATTGCGTATGTTGGTGTTACTCAACTCCGTGACGATTGAACGTACTTCGCACTTTGTTTCCTATATGTATGAAGTGCGCGCGAAGCCGCGAGCTAGAGCGGGATAATGCATGAAAATCGTATCGAGCTGTGATTACGAGTACAGTAATAGTAATTACTAAGATCATAAACTTCAAAAGCGGCGCGGAACGTGACCCCAATCGTAGATGACCATTAACCGCGGCAGCTAAGAGCGCGATGGCAATGATCACACCATGCGGAGGTGGGCCTTCTATCTCATTGCTAAATCCATGCAGCGGGCAGCTCGGGCTCCTGTGGGCACCGGGCGGCCAGGTCAGGTCAGGGTCCCGCCGCGGCCGCTCGCGTCACCGCTATATTTGCCGGCGGGTCACCGCGCCGTGTCACTCGCCTTACGCACCGCACAATTAGGTAATCATAGTAGAGTAGCTGATCAATTTGTTTATGTAAACGAGCTCCAATGTAGAGTAGGTCTTCGGCGCGTGAACCGAGACCGGCGGGCTCCCGGGCGCTCGCCGGCACTCGATGATCCAGTATGGTTCCACGCGCTAGCTGTTTGTTTTCATCGCGCCCGTGTCTGGAAGGCGGCTCGGACGTTCCTGCTAATATTGATGACACGAAGATATTGACGGCTTCGATCATCCGTGGTACATCAACATCCTGTTTATGTTTTTACGAGTAACGTATTTCGAGATTTAATGAGACTTGTTATGTTCCTACTTCATCGAAGCAAATAGCCACGCCATTGGCTCTTTTCATTTATAAAATTCTCCAGTATGTGGTCGTATCCTAGAATTTTGTAGATTTACAGCTATTTGCAATCGGTTGAAGACTGATGTACCTATTACATTTCATATATGTAATTTGAATTAATTCATAATAATGTAATTTCATTAGTTTTATGATTTTCTTATATTGTTTGAATATAACATGAACCGGAAGGAGGCTTGCATGCCGTCGCGTCGGTGGTGATTCCCCGCCATGTCGTCACGGGCGTGACGCGGGGCGGGGACGTTCCGCTCGACTTGTCTAAAATAGTGCAGCGACCGCGGCGGCCGCGACCGTGACCGCCATCATCTCTATTTATACCGGCGGGCGCCTGCCGACAGCTACCAGGAAGCGCTGGACGGAGGGGGCTGGAGGAGCTCAACCTCACGCCGCCATCTGTTGTCTCGTGGGGTTGTTCTGTCTATACCATTACTTACCTCATCGGCTTTGTTCGCCGTATCCGTCAGAAGCTTTAATGACCAGGAAATCACAACACCCTAACGAATTCTATTAATTAATTGTGCCTTATATAAACTCGCGCGGCACTAATCAGGCGAGGTCTGGCTGAAATAGAACCGCGTGCGAGGGTCACAGTCACAGCGAGCAAAAAGCAACTGGTTAGTCGAGCGGCGGCTCCACGCTCGCCGCACAAAGTTGGGTGCTGGTGGTCGGCCTGGGGCGGTCGCGTACACTTGCGAATGGATAGGGTTGGCACAAGGCCGGGGCTCCGCGAGGTGCCGACGCGGCGGACGGGGTGCCGGTGCCGGCGCCGGCGGATGCTGCACCTGATATTCGAAGTGGTTAATTTCCGCTGCATATTAATCTACAAAACCGCAGTATATTTGCACAATTGTGCATATATTTTTTTAAATTATGTATAATACATTGTCGGTTGCTTTAAGAAAATATCACTTCTTAATTTCCAAAGAAAAAATAAACCCTATTTCATAAAGAATGCATTTACGAGACTTGATATGATAATGAATTTGACGCTCTTTTCTATGTCAGGGATATTTAGTAACTTTTTTCTTTACTAAATATGTTATCTAATTATTATCATTCCTTATTTCATCAGTTTTGCAAATTGTATGTTGAATGGCTTATCTTTATAGTTGACATTTCACAATAGTGATGTAGTAAATTTATTTCTTTTGTATAGTAAAGTAAGTAAAAGTAAAATATTTTCTGTGCAAGAGTGTGGGTTTACAGAAGTATGGTGGTCAGAGCATTAGGAGAGCCGCGTAGGTACATTCTACCATTCGGTTCATCTAAACAAGAGTAACTCTATAATAAAAATGATAAGTGTCACATTCTATATCTATTGGAATTTAATAAATTGAATTAATGATTACCTATTACAAATTATTTGATATAGTCAATTGTTTTTATTATGTCATTATTGTCATTCATTATATGAGATTGTGGTCAAACGGTAGCCTGGTTATTGATAGATAATAAAGTAACCTAAGAACGCGGAGAAGGTGAGGGTAGTAATGCGAGTGTCTGGTTGCGCGGCAGGAGGCGGAGCTGAGCTCGTGGACGGCGTTCCTGCACCGCGCCGTCGACGCCACCTACAACACGGAGGTGGTCATCGACAACCTGCACAACATGATCGGTGAGCGCCGCGCACACGCACACACACACACACACACACACACACACACACACACACACACACACACACACACACACACACACACACACACACACGCTGCTCCACAGTCTGCAGCGATCCCATTCCCTCACAGACATTCCTTTAGCCTCATGATACCCTTACCGATATGAACATTTGAATAAAATAACGTAACTCGTGTGGCTTACGAGTTGTGTAAGGTTTCTTATTAGGACCAATGTTTCCTGATAGTTAGCGCGGCTGGTCGCCTGAATGGGGAGGTATCAGATGGAGGCTGAGTAGCCAAATCTTCCAAAAGACGTGATAGAGATAGATTATTTGTGGTCGAAGCATGCGGAGATCGCTCCGGCACGTTGCCGGGAACTCTCGGAAGGCAGGATTTTCCCCATTTATTTCGGTAAACATTAAATTTATTATATTTACTTTGGCGACCCGATGGGCTCTGGCCAACATATATCTGACTGCTGCTCGGCGTGTACTACTGTAATGTAACTGACGTCACTGCGATTAACTAACATTTGGTTTATTTTTGAGACAAGTGAGAGGAAGGCTTTGTGTTTCTGCGGTTATTTTAAACATAAAATAAAAGTAAACATAAACATAAAATTGGTCTTCAACGTTACATTGCATACATTAGTTAGCAGTGTTTCTTTTTCTTTTTGTATATTGTAAAATTATACTCTGTGTGTACAGTAAAGGGTTTATCTTTCCCCATCAGGGAAGCGTATGTAGAGACTTGGTTATTTTTGGCGCCGTGAAGCCCTACACCAGCACATCGAGACTCCGCTATCTAACCTTTTTGCATTACATTTTATTAATGTAACTAAATACCGAGCGCTTTTGGTTCGTAAAAAGAATCCACTTGTGTGCTCACTCCGTCGGTGCGAGCCTCGAGTGTCGGGAACATTCGTTCATTGCGGCTGTTTTTTTGGATTAGAGGTTGAATAATATCGGGATGATGTGTGCAAGCGTTTAGTATAAAAATATATTTGATAGGTTTAGGCCCCGGCTACACCGACCAGTCTCCTTGTTATAGAAGACCACTACATATATCCGGATAGGAAACACACATACCTACATTATGCAAGTATCACATTCATCTACACAATCTAGATGATCCCACACTAGATCTAATACCACGACGATTAAATTAAATAAAGTACAGTAGGTGATTAACGCCCATCTAACTTGAATTTCAAATAGTTTTATTATTTAAATGACATTTAAGACATACATACTATGTTCAATTTAACAAAACACCTAATATCACATCGTATATTTTTATTTGGTCAAATTAAAGTAACTGTTTGAGTATTTTCATATTACACATCATGAGTAATTTGCGTATTTGCCGCATCTAAGGCTGAAATAAGATAAGTATAAGTATTTTAAATGTTTATTGGGCGGAATTTAGCTGAAAGAGGTTAATAACGCCCGGAAATAACAGGTCATAAAAAAACACAAAGTGGTTCGACAATGCTTTTAAATAAATAATTGGCTTTGTTCATTTTATTTATATTTTCCCTTTTTCTCCATTTCCTTTTTCTCCATTTTGTGTCTTTCTTCTGATTTCTTCTTCTTATGGCTTTCTTTCGCTTTTGTTTCATTTTTCTGTGGTTTTTTATTTATTTCTAACCTTTTTTGATCTCTATTACTTTTGTTTACAGTCTTGTCATGTTTTTCCTCATTTCTTTCTTTTTCAGTTTTGTCATTGAATAAGTCTTTGGTGATCCTTTGCCCTTTATAGTTCATCACTTTCTTACGTGGTTTTTTATATTTTGTCAATATATAAAAAACCGCGTAAAAAAAAATAGGCGTTGGTAGAAATTGTTGAAATTGTGTTTTATTCCTTTGTTGTAGACTGGCCAATAGACGTTATCATCATCTATGTAACAAGTTTAATTTTGAATACGACAGAACATTTTCTTTTTTGGGGTTATTTACAAATGATTCTAGCCATTTTAGTTTTAGTCATATGTATTTAACATGAAAATGCTCTATGGTTATAACGCCCATGCAGACCAATAGCGCCCAACCGTCATTTTACAGGGCGTTATTTCCAAATTACACGTTTTTGGAAATAATGGTAGAAAACGACACAAAATATTCAAGCAATAGTAAAACAAGTTCATATTGAACCAATTTAAACCATAAAGTAAACACAAAACGCGTAAAATTTCTATCAAAACTTACGATTTCGTTGTGGCACTTATTACAACAGCATGGTAGTTAATCGCCCACCCTACCTTACGTTCGTAATTTTTTAACATATTGAAATATTCATTTACAATAGCTTTTGACGTCTTAAAAATCATATCCAAATTTAAAAGACGAGTGTGCTTTACTCGACTGAAGTAAAACTTGTTTAGCTCCATCTAAGTATTGGCATCTTGACGATTGTAAATTGTTATTTTACCGGATAACATAAGAGCTTTTAAGTGAAACTGTTTTTGGTTCCTAATAAATATTTATAATAATTAATACAAATTTTCAACTTTGTTATGTTGACAATGGAGATCTGATCGTTACGCATTCACCAAGTCAAGCTTGCGTAAAGAAGTTTACTTCAAAAAAACTGCGTAAAAATTCTACCTTATTATATTATGCAACTTGAACTACAACAGTTTTTGAAAACAGAGTGCTCTAAACACATTATATCTTGAAGCACAATAATTAACCGCTCAAGTTCCGCACTCGTATCGGTTGAGATGTGGTCAATTTTGACATAGTGGCAAGTCATCTGGCGAACCTTTACAAAGCTGTTCTCTGTTGCTAGTATTTGATAAACGACGCACTTGCCTTCTCGTCATAATCGGTGACTTTCGTCGGGGAAAATGACAGAAATTATTAAACTGGACCACATTGATAATTTCTCCGTGTTATTTTCACATAGGAAATATGTTTGAGTCCCCTTGGATGTGGTTTTGACATAACATTCCGTATGTTTCCAGCGGAGCAGCGGCGCTGCGTGCACGAGGTGACCACGAGCAGCGTGTTCACGGCGCTGTGCGGGGCGGGGGAGGGGGAGGGCGCGGGCGGGGAGGACGAGGGCGGCGCGGGGGGCTCGCCGCGCACCCCGCTGGAGCGCCGCGCGCCCTCCGCCGCCTGCAGCACGCCCATCGCGCGGGACTAGCGGCGCGCCCGCCCTGGCCACGTTCCATGTAGGGGCGGCGCGGCCTCTGTGGAGGGGCGCCGCCGGCTGGAGGTGCTGCCGCGCGCCTGCTGCCTTGTGCGTGTTCATTTATTGAACCCGGTCGGGGTGACGGCCGCATCGCTCCCGAGCGAATGTGACGGTACCAGATATTGGCTACATTCACACGCTGAGAGCTCAAACATAATAGTGTGATGACCGCCGTGTCACCCCCGCGCCGCCCCCGCCGGAACTCGGAGGACACCGACAGTAAACGGACGGGTGAAGTCGGCGCGGGAGACGCGAGACGTCGCGCTGCTAAAACTTAGGCGCTTATAGATAATATTTTTAATTATGGTTTTTCTTTTCGATTTATTGTAATTTAGTGTAATCGATTTGCTCGCCGCTCATTGGACGTAACTCCAAGTGCATATAAATAAGAGCGTTCAAGCGCGCCGGACTCCCGAAGCGGCCCCACCGCCCCACAGTGCCCCCGGCGGGTCCCCGCGGGGGAGGGGGGCCGCGGGGAGCCGGACGCGGGTAGCGGCGTTAGGTATCCTATGTTAGGTTTTGGATCTTTTTACAATTTATCTTCTAAATAAGGAGTAATCTCGATTGTCGCGCGACCTGATCCTTGTAGTGTATGTACGTGTGCGTGTGGCTGCGGTGCGAGCGGTGGTGCCGACTTGACGTTCCACACAACGCACTGTTATCTATTATATTAATATACTTGCATCTATGATACATATGAGATATGTATGTCGTTAAAGTTCTAGTATTATATATGTACCGCATTTATGTATGTTAAAGTATATCTTGAAGTATAGGTATCGACTGTTGCCAAATTTTCATTAGTCTATCGAGCGTTCTCGGGTTATGTATAGTGTATCTACCTCTCTATCTGTAAGTATTGCGTGCGAGGGAGCTAGCGGCGACTCGCCGAACAAATTATATTATTTTGCGATGAAATGTATTTCGTGTATCGCTAAAAGCTATTCGAATGAAATGTTTGCATGTGATCGCTCGCAACACGCGTGTGTTGTGCGACAACACGCGTGTGTTATGCGACAACACGCGTGTGTTGTGCGACAACAAGCGTGTGTTGTGCGACATGTTAATGTTTAGATGCGATGTGATATCTCAACGAAGCATATAACGTTGATTGTATTGAACCACGAGGGACCTTACTTGTTGTCATTGTTGATATTACGCTGTTTATTCATATATACGCATTTAACGTTATTTACTGCGACGGAAGTCAACGTTACACTTTAATTATTGGTAGCGTCGAAGAGAGAAATTATCGTGTAGATAGTAGTTACGTAGCTTTAGACCATTCTGTTCACATCGTCTCTCGGGACAGATCTCGCGTCGTTTTGATGTATTTAGATCGTTGTATCACTATCGCATGTTACAAATGTATTGCTTGTTTACAAGTTATTATTATTATAAGCATAGGAAATATAGAAGCCACGAGCGGGAGCCGCGGCGATGGTGACCGCCACCGACCGCCTCGAGCCGCGGCTGGTGCCCGGCGCTTGAATGTGGCTAGTTCATTGTTAATATTTTGTAATGCATCCACTGCCGACGTGACTAGCTGGAACTAGCGGTGACGTCATTTTAATGTGTTCAAATAGAATAATTCCCACCAGCACTCCCCCCCCCCCCTCCCCCCCCGGTCGGGGCTCCGCTGCTATCCGGCGCTGGTATCCTTTCGACCGCGCACAAAAAGGTTTTTTCCGATTTGCTCCACATTCCAAATTCCACATATTTTGTGTAAGATTATTACTTGTAAATGCAAAATAAAAGATTTGGATATTTTACAATATAGTTTTATTTATTCTGAAACTTATGCTAACTTAAATCTACGAGGTTACTTTAAATTTTTTGTAACTTAATATAAACATAAAAATCTCCGGGGTTACTATTGTCGATACTCTTACAATATAAGGTAGCGTCATGTATTCATTCAAAGTAACCGTCTATAGTATCGGTACGCCATCGAACCGCAGCTATAACACCAGGCTCGTGTCGGCAAGCGCGGCGGCGCACAGGTACATGTTACATATTATATCACTCCGATATTAATGATACACAAATATTAACATCAATTTAATCTTTAAATTATTAAACTAATTACTATTTCCTGCAATAAATAGTGGCATGTAAGTATTGTACAGTGAGGTGCAAGCGGCGTGCAAGGTGGAGCTGTACTGCTGCACTGGATACTTTCTACTCGGGAGGATAGAGCAGATATAGAATACTGTTTGTCTCTATAATTATGTACGTACACAATCAATAATTACAGATGAACATAGATCGCGCGGCGGCCTCGTCCCGCGGGGCTCGAGGCACCACTCGGTATCGGAAAATATTCATATGAAATCCAGCTTCAACACAGATTATAATTGAAGGGGTGAGAATAAAAAGGGTTTAACTGATTTTTTTCACAAAATGACATAGGTATCGTTGGATTCAGCGTGAAATTATCTACAATACATTCTCAAAATACCGAAAGGTGGCTTAAATCTCGCGATTTTGAGTCTAAAAACGGTTTATCTGTCACAGGAATACAGTTCGCTTAGCATAAAACCATATTTATATTATTATATCATATTTTTACAGTAATTGTATGAAATAGTTCTATATTTAGTATTTTAAAATAGAATTAATACATTTTCAAGCAACTGAAACTTACATAAACCTTTTCTATCACCTTATAAGCACTCTACATTAAAATGAAGCCGTTGAAGTTTAAAGTCAATTTTCTCGAAACTATCAATTTGTCAGTTAAACCCTTTTTATTCTCAACCCTTCAATTATAACAGTACTACGTTAATAAGAATACAAATATTTTACAATACTCGACAGCGAGTACAGGTCAGCAAGTTGTAATGGCCACATCGGTCGTAGGACGGACGGGCCCGGCCGGCCCCTACATGTAGCTGGACCTCTGGCTTTATGAACATGTCAATACATTTTGGATGGTGTACACTGGTTCAATTCTCAATTTGAACAAGCAGCGCCATCTCTAAGGGTTTGTCAGTTTTTTAAATCAAATTTAAAAAAATACTTTATTGAGAGTATCTTAATTTTATTAAAGTAATGAGACCTCACATCGCTGACCTCTATTATATGGCCCACTACTACATGGGGATCACTGCGGACCTTGTGACATATGTACCTATACACTATACGCGTAGTCAAAGATGCGCGCCTTAAAAAGATGGTACAATTTTCTACTAGTAAACTGTACTAATAATGTAATTTACTAAAGGCGGCAAAATATCAGAAATTGCTTTAAAACATGGCACATATATACATAAAATACTAGCTGCGTAGTGCCCGCTCTAGTGTAGGCTACCTGTAGCGGCCGCCGTCCAGTGCAGGCCCTCTCCTTCCATCGTGAAGCCTCAAATATACTGCAGTACTACCGACCACCGCTGCAGTCATCACCAGAACCTGGAGCACCTCCAGAGAGGCTCCTCCTTACTAGGTAAGAGTTAACTGGAGACGGCCTTAGACGTGCACTACGCTGCAGTGGTTTCGTGGAGGTACTTACATATTGTTACTATAACAATTAGTTTGAGTTACGTTATTACGTACACTTTGGTCCGTATTACAGAACGATGCTCAGACATCGATCGGTGCTCAAGCAGAGATTTCATTCATAACCTGATCAATTAGTGAATGAAATCTCTCCTTGAGCACCGATGGCGATGACTGAGCCTCGTTCTGTAATACGGACCTTAGAATGGTATCCTACCGAACTGTATCTACTATGGTTAACTTGTTTCATTAATAACAATAAATATTTTTCGTGGTTGTACATAATATGGACGCATCTACCGTAGGCCCTCAACATGTAGGTCCTTAGGCCCGTATTACAGAACGATGCTCTGTCGAATTGAACATTTAGTGAATGAAAGCTCATCTTGAGTACTGATTCATGACTGATAGCAGAGTTCTGCAATGCGGGCGCTTGTGTTAGATGTATGTAATCGTAAAGTATACTCAAGCGATTATTAGTTAGTGTACCTACACGGTAAAAACGCTTTTTGATGCCTATTAAAATGAAGGCAACAACTCGTTTTGTTTGAAAGTGATGCTTTTCAGGTAAAAAGATTTTAATACACATGAGGTTCTTACGAAAATAATATTTATGAAACGAAATGCGTACGGTTTTGCTAAAACCGGTCTTTTGTGTCTACTATAAAGTATACATTTTGTGTCTCTCCGCGAACAATCTAAATCTTGTATTATTGTCTTTTAGTAAGGTTGATGAACATAAATAACACAGCAGTTAGACAGTTCCTAATATAAAATAGGTGCGAACTTACGTGCTGTCAACCTTTAATACAGATGGGCACTAAAATTCGCTATAAATAATAAATGTAATGTAATAAGAATAGGTACACAGGAATGAATGTTTCAACCGCTGAAAGATTCATCCTGTGACATGATATCGCTTGTTGTTCGTCAAAATAAAGCTCTACTGCTGACGTCGGCTACTGGAGGACCATCGCCGCTGCACTCTCTCCACGGAGCAGAGTTCATCCGGAACATTCGCAGCGACGATTGGTCGACTCACTGACTTCAAAATGGAGTCATCCGTCGCTATCGCTCACGAAAAAATTCGCAAAAGAAAGAAATTCGTTCATTCCTTCATTAACTCTGTTCCGTGGATAGAGTATAAGACTTTCGTTACTAAGAAATCCTTTTATTTACTTCTGAAATTTACATAGCAACTATGTACGTTTAAAAATTGCTTTCTACAGATTTTATATTATCTATTGAGTACTTGGAAATTGCGGTCAGCATGTCGGAGGTACTCGGCCCACAGACCTACACAAGCAGTAAGGAACAGGAGTCCATAAATACTATCCTATTATATACACGGACGCAGCGCTCGTCCCACGAAGGCGGGGGGCAGGTCAGGCGAGCGTGGGGGGGTGCGGCGGCGCGGGGGGCGGGGGCTGCGGCCGCGGGGCGCGCGGGGGCGCCAGCACCGCGTGCGGCACGCACACCGTGCGCCCGCACACCTGCAACACGCGGGCTGTAGGCGGGCGGGGGCGGGGGGAGCGGGGGCCCGCGGCACGTACCTGCACGTGCACGTGTCCGCGGCGCGCGGCGCCCACCACCAGCACGGAGTCCCCCTGGCGCAGGCGCGCGGCGCCGCCCTCCTCCGCCCACTCGGCCGTCACCAGCCGCTGCTGCGGGTAGCCCAGCTTGACGCCGCCCGCCACGGTGTAGGCGCGCGGCGGCGGCAGCGGCGGCGGGCGCTCCTGCGGGGCAGGCGGCGTGAGTGCGCGGGCGGCGCGGCGCGCGCGCCGGGCCCCCGCGCCGCTCACCAGGTCCAGCCCGAACAGCGAGCACGTGCGCGTCACCAGCGCCGGGTCGCACTTGTCCGCGCCCCCCTCCGGCGGCGGCGTGCCGGCGATGGGAGCGGGCCGCGGCCGCGGGGCGGGGGCGGGGGCGGGCGCGGGCGGGGGCGCGGGCGGGCGCGCGCGGTGGCGCCGCCACGCCGCCTGGATGCGCTCCGCCGCGGCGGCGCGCCGCGCGTGACGCATGCGCTCCAGCACCTGCACAATTGTTACAAAATTGAGTTTTGGCGGGAAAATGAAAAACATCGCGTCTCCGCATTGTATTATTTTCAAAACTTATGGTCTTTTCAGTGTTAGTGCATAACATTGGAGGCATCTTATTCTTACGTGTTGGACTACCGGCAAGAGTGTGGGAAAGTGGTACTATAGGAACAACTATCTTCGTAAACACAACTCGCTGACAAATCACACTAATATTATAAAGGCGAAAGTTTGTAATATGTGTTTGTGTGTATGTTTGTTACTCCTTCACGCTGAAACGGCTTACTGGATTTGGATGAAATTCGGTACCAAGGTAGCTTATACCCTGGATTAACATATAGGCTACATTTTATCCCGAAAAAGTGACATTTTCCCGTGGGATGAGCAAATAATTAAAATACTTTTTATCCGCGGGTGAAACCGCGGGACGCAACTAGTAATAAATATGACAGAGGGGAAGACCCAATGACATGCGTCAAATTTGAGGTTGTTTTGATCTCAGTGGTGTTGTGATAATTTTATAAATTTTATAGACTGTATACACAGATCCTATAAAAAAAGTCAGATAAACCGCTCGGAACACGGGATTGACACCCACGAAGCGGATACTAAAACACAAAGCAGATACTACGTCGAGTCAGTACGCAACGAACAGCTGCGCGAGCGAGTACTACACGACGCGTGAATCTCAGTGCTAAATATATGCCGTATTGCGTGCTGGAACACTGTAAAACATGTTCATAATCATTTCATCAACAATACGAAAAGATGGAATATAGTTTCACAAGTAAAGTCAAGTTAGCTTTAATTTTATTTTTCCGTGTGATATTTTACAACAGAAACACAAAACCTAAACGAGACACTTAGTGTGGCCAGTCTACATTGAAATGATTTTACCTAGAAGTAAGGGTAAAATTGTAAGTTAATAAGAAGTCGTGTGTACATTTAGAATATGTTTTGTTTTCTAAAACGGCCAAGTGCGGGTGGCATGAAGAAATAAGGAAATATTTATGATTTTTATAGCAGTATCGTCTGCTTAGCGTAATCTACAAACGAAGAATGAAGAATAATCTACAGAAAAAGAATTTTAAGAATTAATAATGTTGTATATACTATTTCGTATTATAGGTATTGTACCTCCTTAAGTTAAGCTCTATGCTTGGCAATAGATGTCATGTCATGTGGAATAAACCCTTGATTCTATGAACAGGGCTTCTTATTTACTACAATTTATTCCACATGTAAACTAATAAAATAAAGCTGAAAAACCATGGAAAAGTATCTCCGCCCGGATCGATTTGATGGAGACCCCACACTGGGTCAAGAACAAGAACTTTCCTCGCAGTGGAGACATTGGAGAAAAACTTTTGAAAATTTTCTCGGATCTGTTGACAAATTGTCAGATGAAAAAAAGCTACAGGTTCTGGTAAATTATGTATCTCCGAGAATATTCAAATACATTGAACGCTGCGATAAATACGTTGAAGCCATCGAAACATTAGATTCATTGTTTATAAAGCCAAAAAGTGAAATCTTCGCAAGGTATAAGTTGTCATCACGAAAACAACAAGTAAGTGAAAGCATTGATCAATATATCCAAGCGTTGCACCTTCTGAGCAAGGATTGCCAATTTAGGGATACGAAGGCAGCAGAAAACGAAAAAGATTTTATTCGAGATGCATTTATCGCCGGTATAACATCTTCAAACATCCGGCAAAGACTCTTAGAAAATAAAACTCTAAGCCTAGATGAAGCGTATGATCAAGCGAGAGCTTTAGAGTCAGCCAAGATTCAGACTGAAGGTTATGGATTACAAATATCAGACATACCCTTTGCCGCTGCAAGTAGTACTAATCGAAATATGATTTCTACTCAAAACGATTGCTATTTCTGTGGAAAGTCACGTCATCCTCGCCGGTTTTGTCCTGCTCTCAACGCAACTTGCCTTAAATGTGGCAAAAATGGTCATTTTGCTAAGGTCTGCAAAAGTGAACTTAGGAACACATTATCGTCAACCTCTCAAAAAGCTAATGATACAACTTCGTGCATACAGCTAGCGACAACTGGCCTTCAGAAATGTACGATTCCTATATTTGTTAATGGGATATCAGTAAAAGCACTGATAGACACTGGCAGCACAGCTAGCTTTATTGATAGAGAAGTTATTAAGCAGTACGGTTTGCAAACAAAACCATGGCATCAAAATGTTGCGATGGCGACCTCAGCCTTAAAAACGGAAATAAAAGAAGTCTACTTTGCAACGGTAAGAATAAATGACCATGATATAATTAATGTTCCACTGAGAGTAATAGAAGAATTATGCACTCAAGTCATCTTGGGTCACGATATTCTAGAGCAGCACTCTGAAATGACAATAGAATTCGGAGGATCTCAACCGCAACTCAGGCTCTGTGCATTAGGTCAGGCAAATATACAACCAGTAAATTTATTTTCAAATTTATCCGCTGACTGTAGGCCCGTTGCAATTAAGTCACGCAGACACACACCGGATGATCAAACATTTATCGAAAATGAAATTAAGAAACTGTTATCGGATGGAATCATACAAGAGAGTACTTCACCATGGCGTGCTCAAGTACTAGTAACATCTGGCACCAACCACAAGAAACGAATGTGCATTGATTACTCGAGAACTATCAACAAGTTTACTTACCTAGATGCCTATCCTCTGCCAAACATTGAAGAGTTGATTTCAAATGTATCCAAGTACAGAGTGTTTAGTAAAATTGACCTAAAATCTGCTTACCATCAAATACCGATACTTTCAATGAATAAGCCCATGACGGCATTTGAAGCAGTGGGAAATTTATATGAATTTTGCCGTATTCCTTTCGGAGTAACCAATGGAGTTGCTTGTTTTCAAAGAACCATTGACTCAATCCTACGAGGGTCAAATCTTGATGGTATTTATTCTTATTTGGATGACATTACAGTTTGTGGACTAGACCAGAACGATCACGATCAGAAATTGGCAAAATTCATGGAGTTAGCCAAGGAATATAATCTTACTATCAACAAAGAAAAAAGTAAGTTTTCGGTAAAGAATTTGAACATACTAGGTTACAATATTCACGACGGAGAGGTGAAACCAGACAAAGACCGTTTAACGCCACTTTTAGAAATGCCAGTACCCAAAGATTCAGCTTCACTCAGACGTGCCATTGGTCTTTTTGCGCATTATTCGAAATGGGTACCTGACTTTTCAAAAAAGCTGCGGCCACTTATAGATATAGAAGAGTATCCACTTAATGACAATCAGATAGCTGCATTCCAAAGTATCAAACAAATTATATCAAAAGCTTCACTTTCTTCAATTGATCCTAAGGAACCATTCACAGTTGAAACAGACGCATCGCAACATTCTATAGCAGCATCTTTAACACAAAATGGTAGACCTATTGCATTTTTCTCACGAACTCTCAATGAAAGTGAAAGGAAGTATCCATCAATTGAAAAAGAAGCGTGCGCTATTATTGAAAGCATTAAAAAATGGAGGCATTTCTTACTTGGCCGCCAATTTTACCTGATAACTGATCAAAAATCCGTAGCTTTCATGATGAAGGGACATGCAAGCAGAATTAAAAATGAAAAAATCCAAAGATGGCGAATGGAACTTGCTAACTATACATTTGACATTAAATATCGGAGTGGGAAAGAAAATATTGTGGCGGATGCTTTGTCGCGGACTCAAGTGACATGTGCGAGTATGAATGGAGATAATCTAATGAAACTACATGAATCTTTATGTCATCCCGGAATTACACGACTTATACATTGGGTAAAATGCAAAAATCTTCCTTATTCTAATGAAGAGATAAAGCATACGGTGTTGTCTTGCAGAACATGTGCGGAGGAAAAACCAAGATTTAACAGAAACATATCTGGCAATCTGATAAAAGCAACGAATCCTTTCGAGCGATTGTCTTTGGACTTCAAAGGACCCATACCATCTTCAACCGCAAACAAATTTATATTGACTATCATTGACGAGTACTCCAGATTCCCATTTGCATACCCATGTAAAGATACCAGTTCAGACAGTGTTATTAAAAGCTTAACGGACCTATTCTCTATGTTTGGCATGCCGTGTATGATACATACAGATCAAGGAGCAGCATTTATGTCCAGAGAACTAAAAGATTTTTTGAATGCAAAGGGAATTGCGACCAGTCGTTCTGCTCCGTATAATCCGCAATGTAACGGCCAAGTAGAGCGTTTGAATGGTACATTATGGCAAACGATCCGTCTTGCTTTGAAAACCAAGAATATGCCTATAGAAATGTGGGAAAATGTACTAACGCAAGCCCTACATAGCATTCGGTCTCTGCTTTGTACTGCAACTAATATGACCCCACACGAACGAATGTTTATTCACCCAAGACGTTCATCCTCCGGACAATCACTGCCATCCTGGTTCAATGATGACAAAGTTCTAATAAAGAAACATGTTCGTAACAAGTATGATCCACTTGTGGAGGAAGTTGAAATGATCGAACCATCTCCAATGAGCAGTAGAGTGCGGTTCACGAATGGACGAGAAATTATGGTCTCCAACAGACACCTAGCGCCTAGAGGCGAAGGTGCAGAAGTTTCTGATGTTGAAGAATTTTATGATACAGAGGATTTGCCGCAGATGGATTCTCTGCAGCCAGATCCTCCTCGGCGATCGGAAAGGAACCGACATGCGCCGAGTTATCTTCTGGACTATGAAACATAAGAGGGGAAGAATGTTGTATATACTATTTCGTATTATAGGTATTGTACCTCCTTAAGTTAAGCTCTATGCTTGGCAATAGATGTCATGTCATGTGGAATAAACCCTTGATTCTATGAACAGGGCTTCTTATTTACTACAAATAATTCAAGACTTTCTCAATAGATGGCGCTAGTTGCTCACCCCGTAAGTTGGTTGTAAAAGGATAAATTCATACACAAGATCATTTGTCACGGTAGCATAAGCTTAAAGCATGTCTCGGCTAAGCAGACGGATGGATGCGGGTTCAAATCCCGTTCGTGATACAAATTTTTCCATTTACAAATTAATCGGTAAATAAGTATTTAATTCTTATGCAAGATTTTTTTTGTTTGTAGTTAATTTTTTACTTACGCATTTATTTTCACTCATGCCATAGAAGGGAAAGGGAACAAGATAGAGTAAAGGATGAATGGATGGCCATAGAAGAAATTCGTCTGCCTCCCTTCACCTTTCCCCAATTTTTGTCCCTTTCGCTTCCTTATTCCCATTAACAGCGTTAGAAGGTAAAACTAACTAACCCGTGCGAAGCCGGGGCGGGTACTAGTAAATAATAAGTAGGTACCTAGCGTGTAATAATATTAATATTATTTTGACTGTGTAATAAAAATATTTTTACTATGTATGCTATGAGTGTAAGTATACATTTTTATACAAGTATGCAAAGGTTAATAATTTCATTTCATAAGTCATTATAATACCTACATAATATCCCTACATGACTCAACCGCCCTTAGATTAACTACCTACTACATATCAACCCTACATAGGTCAATGTCATAATAGAATAGAATAGAATAGAATAAGTTTATTACAAATAAGACAACAGTACATCGAAGTCACAGAATTCACCCTATTTACATTAGTCTATGAGTGAAAGTTTATTAGTTACCTATCATAAGCATTAAATTATGAAACATATTTAGCTATCGGTCTATTAAATAAATACATCCCACAATTATATTGCTAAAATAGTACATTAGGCAGCGAAATAGGCAATTGCAGGTTGAGTATGAGTTTCAATGATACGAGAAAGGCAATTGCCATTTCGGTCGAGGCATATATACTTAGTGCTTTTCTTAAAAAATGCAAGGAAATAAAAAAGGGCCTTTTACATAATAAAGTTAATTTTCTTTTGATTTCGCTGGAAGCAGGTTTTCCATCGCTAATTTAGCTTCCGATCTTAAATCTAGTGGAGTGCAGTCAGTCTATTTCATTTCCACTTTCAGAATCATCTCATTTTAATTTATTTTCATTAACCAAATGACGACGAACTCCGCTTTACCGACAATTTTTTTTTTATTTGACAGTTTGTGCCGAAAGGTAAACGCATCTGTAGCTATACAGCCACGAGAATGCAATGTGTACGATAGATGAAAGAGTTCTAAATTCAAACAGCACACCGTTTCATACAACATTGCCGGTGCGCTCTTCGTTCCAAATTCAAAGTATGCGCCGGGAAGTGATTTTGGTTTTTCAGTCTACGTAAATATGATACTTCGCGTATTCTTTATTCAAAAGTAATTATAATATTTTTTAATTTTAATGTGTAATAAGGGTGGATTCTTGTCCGTTAAGTGTTAGTGACCGTGCACGAGTGTTGGCAAATGGTTCCAAGTTATAAAAAAACCATGTCTCTTCGTTTTCTCTTCAAGGCTTCCTAGAATCTTCAGTGAAATATCCACCATTTTACTGTGGGGTTTTGACGGACAAAATAAGACTTTGACATGACATAACCGTACAAAATTCCTCACTTGACATTGGCAGAATTATCGCTAAAAAGCGATAGCAGGCCATTAAACGAAGAGAAGAAGAAGTAACCAGAAATTCATGAGACCTTCGAGCAATGCTTACAGCATGCTTATTATTGCTCGAAGCATGACACTCAGTCTCAAGTGAAGTTTTCAAATACGAATTTAACGCCTGAAACGCAGATGTATCGCGTTGTAATTATACGCTCTCCAAAATCTCACTTCGATGTCAACACACAAGCGTAAATTCTGCGTCGCGGAAACTGTTCCAACTAGATTTTCACAATTAACTATTAGAGCAATGAATAACACGTCTAGCTACTAGAAATAGAGGAGCTAGTTAGACTTGACACATACATATAATATTAATTAACTTGAGAAATTATCAATTACTTGAAACTGGCTAAATACACAAAAGTGTGAAGCCAAAACAAAACAAAAAGAAATATTCTAAATTAAATGAATATCGATAGGAATGTCCCCGTGGGGCTCACCTGGCGCATCCCCTCGCTGAAGAAGACGTGTCGCTTGCCGAGCGCCCAGGCCACGGCGGCGGGGGAGGCGGGCGCGGGGGGCGCGGCGGCCGCCTGCACGGCGCGCAGCACGCCGGCGCACGCCGCGCCGCCCTCCTCCCCGCCGCCCCCGCGCGCCCTCGCCGAGCGCGCCCACAGCGCCCGGTAGCGCGTGCTGAAGGCGCGGAACCGCATGCGGTGCGGGTACCCGCTCGCCATCAGCTGCGTCGTCTCCAGGATCTGCAGCGCCCGCACCTGCTTGGCGACGGTGGCGCGCTCGAACAGCATGGGCGTCTCGGTGGCGTTGGCGCGCAGGCAGCGCACGAAGTGGGGCCGCGCGTGCACCAGCGTGCGCAGCAGGTTGTCGAGGCGCGTGTGGAAGTCCTGCGTGAAGGTGGAGTCGGGCGCGGCGGTGGGCGAGGCGCGGAAGGAGCCGGCGCCGGCGCCGCCCGCCGCGCGCGCCTTCAGCTCGGCCCCGAACAGGTGCGTGGCGAAGCCGAACTCGCAGGCGCGCGCCTCGAAGGCGGCCAGCAGCTCGCCCGGCACGGCGTCGCGGTTGGCCTCCAGGAAGTCGGCCGCGTCGTACACCACCTCGCCCGCGTAGTGGCGCACGGCGAAGCGGCGCGGGTGCGGCGGGCGCGCGTCCGCCAGGCGCGGGTGGCCCCGGTGCGCCAGGCGCACGCGCGCCACGTACCGCTCGGGCGAGCCGCGCGCCGCGCACTCGGCGTCCAGCGCCGCCAGCAGCCCGCCGCGCAGGCTGGACACCAGGTCGATGCACGGCACGTTGTCCACGTAGTCCAGCTCGGGCGCGCCGCGCACGCCCTCCTCGCGGCACGACTCGGCGGACGACTTGAACACGTGCGTGTTGTAGAAGTGCTGCATGGTCTCCGCGCACAGGTTGGCGCACAGCTGCTCCAGGCGCGACGGCGCCGCGTCCTCGAAGCCGAACATGTCGAGGATGCCCACGAAGCCGTCCGTGGCGTGGCGCACGGCGTCGTTGAGCGCCGCCATGGACCGCGCGCCCGCCCTCCCGCGCCCGCCGCCCTCCGCCGCCGACGCGCTGCGCCGCGACGACGCCGCCTCCTGCAACGCCACGCGTGCGGTGCCCGCTACGGTTCACTTATTTATTTATTCATATTACTTCAAATTGACTTGAAAAAGTTAACTTAAAAGAAACTGCCAGTTACGAGTCCCCACCTATAGAAACATTAATTAATACAGAAGTAAGATAATGAAGTTAGCACGAGACCCATTCAGTAGTAGATAGATTTACTTTCACGTAGAGAGGGCAATATACGTACATCTCCCTCTCAACTTCCCTTCGCCTCACCAGCCCCAAGTCAAGCATGCGCTAAGAAATTTCATTTCAAAAATTCCGATGCCAATTTGCCTCTATCCTCTGGTATCCACGCAATCCCGTCCCACTGCCGGAACGTGGATCCATGCCGAAACGAGACCACGCGATTTTTTGCATTTATAAATAATAAATATCTGTGGACATTTCACACAGCGTCATCTAGCCCCAAACTAAGCAAAGCTTGTACTATGGGAACCAGATAACTGATACAATACTTAGATACTTTTTTTTGTTTGTAAATACATATATAGAATACAATATAAACACCCAGACACAGAACAAACATCGATGTTCATCACACAAATGTTTGTCCTGGGTGGGAATCGAACCCACGACCTGCAGTTCAGAAGGCAGAGGTACTACCAACTGAGCTATCGGGCCAGTCAAAATCTATATCTTATCTATAGTATTTACATACAGATAAGGTTGAAAATTACAGAAACGATTTCCTATTGAATGAAGTTATCTTCTTATTCTATCAAATCATTCATTTTCGTTCCGGATTCGCGTGAAAAGTGTTTGACACATTCGGTTTCCAAACATCTCTCTAAATATTTCTATAATATTTTACTATGGTTAATAGTTATGGTTATTTTATGGTGTAATTACGAACACAATATATCGAAGAATATAGTTAAATAAAAAAAGGTAAAAATATAATAACTACCTCTGTATAATCCATGTTTTACTAAAGTACTAAAAAAAATTTGAAGATTTTTTTTTAATAAATACACCACTTATGCTGTTATAGTTTATTTAGCCATGTTTCTCCCCCGCGCCCCCTCCCTCCCCTCGCCGCCGCGCAAATTATCGTAGAAATTCTTTATTTCCGCGTACGTTCAAAAGCTTTAACTGCAAATTTTCTGGGCTGGTAGACTTATTTACGACGAGGCAGAATCACATTAATATTATAAAGACGAAAGTTTGTATGTGTGTATGTTTGTTACTCCTTCACGCTCAAACGGTTGAATGGATTTGGATGAAATTCGGTACCAAGACAGCCTATACACTGGATTAACATATAGGCTACATTTTATCCCGGAAAAGTGAAATTTTCCCGTGGGACAAGCAAATAATTAAAATACTTTTTATCCGCGGGTGAAACCGCGGGGCGCAACTAGTATTTTCATAAATTTGATTTCCAGTGAATTCTTTGACCAGACTCATTCTGTTACAACATAAGAAAAAACCGATATAATTTAGTGATGAATCTAGTACTAATAATCATAATAATATAATCTAAACTAATCAATAACTTAATACGTACGTTTAAATTATTACTCTTACCTTATGTTTACATGGCTTTGATGATAATAGTTTTCCTTTCGTTAAATGTCACGAACAATATTTTTTTTTATAGAAAGTTTGTAAAACTGGGAATATGTTACTTATGATACTGTTAAGCTAAGTAACTACCTTTTTCTTTTCTTTGTATACATCTATTTTGTTAGTTTTAAGAATGATATTATTTTGTAAGAAAGCTGTTGGTTGTCCAAATAAAATAAAATATTAAATCAATAGCTTTTGCCCGCAGCTTCGCCCGCGGCGTGGCCTATGGGAAAATAACAAAACCAGCCATTTCACCCTCTCAAGAGTGGAATTTCGAAAAATCCTTTCTTAGCGGATGCCTACGTCATAACATCTACCTGCATGCCAAATTTCAGCCCGATTCGTCCAGTGGTTTGGGCTGTGCGTTGATAGATCACCGTGTGAGCGTGAGTGGCAGAAAACGATGAGGCGTACAGCGCTGCTCACCTGGTTGTGCACCGAGTCGTTGGAGTCGGAGGAGAGCGTGCCGAGCGTGGAGCCGAGCCGCTTGAGCGAGTTGGCGCGGCGCACGATGGTGGCCACGGTGCGGCAGTACAGCGCGCGGGCCAGCGCGTCGCGCGCCGCGGCGGCGCCGGCCGGCGCGGCGGGCGCGCGGGCCGGCGCGCGCGGCGCGGCGCGCGTGGCCAGCCCGCGCAGCAGGGCCGGCGCCGGCACGCCCAGCAGCGCCGCCGCCGCCGCCAGCTCCGCCTCGCCCGCCGGCTCGGCGCCGCCCGCCGCGCCCGCCGCGAACTGCACGTTCCCCAGCAGCAGCACGGCCGCCAGCACGCGCACCACGTCCAGGAACGGGATGCCCAGGATCACCAAGCACGTCTTCCACGCGTGGAACCGCGCCGCGTCCTCGGGCTCCGGCCGCCGCGGCTGCGGGGACGCCAGGTACCTGCGGGGGCGGGGGCGTCACGCGGGCGGGGCGGGGCGGGCGGGCGGCGGGCGGGCGCTCACCGCAGGTCCTGCGGCGAGTAGCCGTCCAGGTGCAGCTGCGCGCGCTCGTCGGCGGAGAGGCCGGCCAGCATGTAGTAGAAGATGTGGTAGTTGCGCTCGGCGGGCGGCGGCCGCACCACGCGCGTCTGCTCCAGGAAGTAGCAGTGGATCTTCGTTCGGTAGAGCGCGCCGTCGGTCACCTGCACCTCGATGAAGTGTCCCTGCGCACGGAGGGCGCGGTGAGGCCGGCGCGGGCGGGGCGGGGCGGGGCGGGGCGGGGGGGGAGGCACTCACGATGCGGCTGGAATTGGAGTTGGCGGGCGTGGCGGCGGTGCCGAGCGCGCGCAGCACGGTGAAGGCGGCGGCGAGGTGCTTGAAGGCGTCGGTCTCGGGCCCGCCGCCCGCCACGTCGAACAGCCGCCGCAGCAGCACCATCGACGCGTACGTCTTGCCGGACCCGGATACGCCTGGAACACACCTATGACGTTCCGGGACCAAACTACTTTTAATACCAATCAACGAGGTCAACGCCGCCAACTACGGAAGCTTAACATCCATCGAAATGCAGGCCCTCGCGGGCGGTACCCGAGAGGATGATGGCCTGCGGCGAGCCGGAGTCGGCCTGGAGGCGCACGGCGTCGTGCACGAGGCGCGCCAGCTCGGGGCGCTGCGGGCGGGGGCGGGGGCGGGGGCGGTACCCGAGAGGATGATGGCCTGCGGCGAGCCGGAGTCGGCCTGGAGGCGCACGGCGTCGTGCACGAGGCGCGCCAGCTCGGGGCGCTGCGGGCGGGGGCGGGGGCGGGGGCGGTACCCGAGAGGATGATGGCCTGCGGCGAGCCGGAGTCGGCCTGGAGGCGCACGGCGTCGTGCACGAGGCGCGCCAGCTCGGGGCGCGGCGGGCGGGGGCGGGGGCGGGGGCGGTACCCGAGAGGATGATGGCCTGCGGCGAGCCGGAGTCGGCCTGGAGGCGCACGGCGTCGTGCACGAGGCGCGCCAGCTCGGGGCGCTGCGGGCGGGGGCGGGGGCGGGGGCGGTACCCGAGAGGATGATGGCCTGCGGCGAGCCGGAGTCGGCCTGGAGGCGCACGGCGTCGTGCACGAGGCGCGCCAGCTCGGGGCGCTGCGGGCGGGGGCGGGGGCGGGGGCGGTACCCGAGAGGATGATGGCCTGCGGCGAGCCGGAGTCGGCCTGGAGGCGCACGGCGTCGTGCACGAGGCGCGCCAGCTCGGGGCGCTGCGGGCGGGGGCGGGGGCGGGGGCGGTACCCGAGAGGATGATGGCCTGCGGCGAGCCGGAGTCGGCCTGGAGGCGCACGGCGTCGTGCACGAGGCGCGCCAGCTCGGGGCGCTGCGGGCGGGGGCGGGGGCGGGGGCGGTACCCGAGAGGATGATGGCCTGCGGCGAGCCGGAGTCGGCCTGGAGGCGCACGGCGTCGTGCACGAGGCGCGCCAGCTCGGGGCGCTGCGGGCGGGGGCGGGGGCGGGGGCGGTACCCGAGAGGATGATGGCCTGCGGCGAGCCGGAGTCGGCCTGGAGGCGCACGGCGTCGTGCACGAGGCGCGCCAGCTCGGGGCGCTGCGGGCGGGGGCGGGGGCGGGGGCGGTACCCGAGAGGATGATGGCCTGCGGCGAGCCGGAGTCGGCCTGGAGGCGCACGGCGTCGTGCACGAGGCGCGCCAGCTCGGGGCGCTGCGCGCGCGCCGCCGACAGCGTGAGCGCGTTGCCCGCGTCCGCGTACGCGTTCACGGCCACCAGCACCGGGCCCACCATCGTCTGCGCAACAAAATATTTATGTTGATTCTGTGTTTTGTTAATACTGGTGTTTATATTTATGGAATTAGTGGTTAAAGCCGCTTTATAATTTATTTTCTTGGCGAAAATCTGTCCAAGCATAGGGGTACCTAGAAAAACAGCGCTGTGTTCACGTGTCGTGTGAACACAGCGCATGCTGAAATTGCCCCCGTTGCCCTGTGACATGAATATTATAATATTATGTTGTACTATTTTAAGCCTTGTTTTGTATTATCTGTGTTTACAGTGGCAATAAATTGTTTTTTTATATATTCATGGCTTCTTGTCAGCGAGTTTTCCAGACGCCGGGTTGAGCTGACGCGCGACCAAAAGGCTGGCACGTACCTCGGCCAACGAATTAGCCTAGCTATTCAACGAGGGAATGTTGCCAGCTTTTTGGGTACGCTTCCTGCAGAAGGTGATCTAATTTTGAAAATTTTAATCAATTGTTGCTTTCATCTCTATGTTAGGCTTCATATAATTTTAATTTTATTTTATTCCATTAAAATTTCCTGTTCTTTCAGTAACTTTTATAATATTTCAGATATCTTTCATACTTTTTGAGATTTTCCCAAAAAGCTGAACGGCTATTTTTTTTTTTTTCACTTTTTTGTTAATAACAACGGTAATTTTTGTTGGCGAAAAAAATCCGAAAAACGACTTTTTCTAGATGCTATTCCGGATCGAATGAGCCAACAACCATATTTTTAAGAGACTGGTAACTATTATTCGCAGAAAATAAACTTCTCGACTAGACTATAAGATTACAAGGGCTTTTTTATTTATCATATCTACCTGATGTGCGACAAGATCACGTCGATGGGTGCTTTTTATTGTAACAGAAATACAGCATGCGGGCGACCCGTTTGAGAAAATGTAAATGAGGAGATCAGCGATGTGAATTAAGAAAAGGAAAAACGAGCTCTAAAGAATTAGGATAGCAGCTATGGGCGTCAGTTCCGCCTGCCGACCGCTGCGGCCGGAGCCACGTACGTAGAACTTGTGTTGGTAGAAGCGCGCCTGCAGCGCGCGCACCACGGCGTCCTCGGTGAGCGGCCCGCGCAGGTGGATGAGGTCGTCCGCGTCCGCCGCCGCGCCCGAACCCGCGCCGCCGCCCGCGCCCGCGCTGCGCCATCGCGTCTCTGGAGGCGACCAACACCCGGCACTTCAATCGGTGCTTCCAATGTCAGCTTAGTGCGTTCATCGCGCTGGCGAGTATCGTGCCCGAGAAGCATGTCGGAAATAAATGCAATACCACCTCAATGACGGTAAAAGTGATGATGATCGGCCATTGATTGGTTCCGATTTTTCTGAGACTTTATCTCTTATATAAATCTTTCTAATGATTATAAAAGTGGCAAACCTGGTGGCGGCGGGAGCGGCTGGAGCGCCGGGAGCGGCGCCGGCAGCAGGTGCGGCGCGCGCGGGGGCACGGCCGGCTGCGGGGCGGCGGCGGGGGCGCCGGCGGCGGCGGGGGGCGGGGCGCCCACGTGCAGGTGGTTGCGGAGCGTCACCAGCTCCGAGCTGAGGCTCAGCAGCCGCCGCTGCAGGTGCACCGCCTCGTTGGACGACGACGCGTCTGCAACGCGACGGAATGACGCTCACATCTCGACCGTGGCCGTCACAGCCTTCTATGCGAAGGTACTTTAAACAAAAGTACAGGATCAGTTCTTGTACCATATACTTTTGACCGGGCGAAAGTTTCTACTTCGACTTGTAAAATGTTCTTTCATCTGTCCGGATGTACGTACTCGCGGACAGGTCGCATTTTTAACGAATCTTGACGAAAATTGTTATACAGGTTCTACGAGTTCATGTTATTTTTGACGTCGGCGATTTTTGATGGACGTATATTTTCCCGAAAGAGGGGGGAAGGTTATTGCGGCGCCATTTACCGGCCAGTTGTGATAATGTTTAGCAGAAACATTCAGTACTCATCTAAATAACTATTTCAAATACGAGTAAAATCGGTCAAGAGGTTAGTGAGCCTATAAAGTCGTAATGTCCAAGTTCGGGACGTACTATAAGTAGGTAAAATTTGAGATTTTCGTAAACTTTTGGTTTTTGAATCAATGAGAATGTTCACTACGATCATTTTAATATCTTGTGGAATATTGTTAAAAGACTAATCATTATCAAATTGTTATTAGTATGTTTTAGAGTCCATATTTTCTAAATCACGAAAAAAAATATTTTTGCAAAAATGAAATAAAGTTGTTGATAAATATTATTACAATAATTGAAGGGGTGAGAACCAAAAGGGTTTAACTAATTTTTTTCAAAAATGACATGGGTATCGTTGGATTCAGCGTGAAATTATCTACAATAATACATTCTCAAAATACCGAAATGAAACTTAAATCTCGAGATTTTGAGTCTAAAAACAGTTTATCTGTCACAGGAATACAGTTCGCTTAGCATAAAAACATTATTATATTTATTTTATCTTATTATTATTTTCACAGTAATTGTATGAATTAGTACTATATTTAGTACTAGCTGACCCGCCCGGCTTCGCACGGGAGAGTTAGTAAAACGCGGTTAACGGGATAAAAAGTATTCTATGTCCGCCTCCTGGCTCTAAGGTACCTCCCCACCAATATTCAGCCAAATCGGTTCAGCCGTTCCTTAGTTATAAATAGTGTAACTAACGCGACTTTCTTTCTAAACTATGACTTGGACTTTGACTTGACTTGACACATACACGTATTCAATATATAATATATATATATATATAGCCCTTTATTTATCCTTACTGATAAAACATGTACAACACTTAGAAAAAAAAATTAAAGTTATTCAAGGATCTCCTTGTAATTAATATATTCCCGACTGTTACTCACGAATAGTATGTCGATTTCTCGACCAGGTTTCGAGCATATCCGATGCATATCCCAGAGTGGAGAGGCCCCATTTTTTAGTTTTTAGGATCGCCATTTCCCCAAGCAAGTTGATTGTTTATTCCATTGGTTGTTACGAAGGTAGGACACAATACTTCCTGTTTTATTTATCTTTTGAGTTTGTTTTACATGAGAAGGTGACGCTTTGTTCGATTTCACTGCGTTTTCGGGAGATTCTGATAGATATCTCTTTTGTCCACGCATTAAGTCTTCTTCTGTTTGTCACTTTGTATTATTTTCAAACGTAATTAGTTTATCATAACGAAGAAAAACTAATTTCCCTGCCTCTCTTTCGCGTTTCAACTCTTCCTGTAATTGTTTCCTCTTTTCCAATACTTTTTTAAAGAAATCTTTTTTTATATATATTGTGGAGCTTTCTAATGACATTTTTTTTCTTTAAAACATATATTTTGCGACTGACACTGGTAAACGTTACAACGATAGGCCTCACTTTACCCGTTTTAGGCCCTTTTCTCTTTACTTCAACTATTTCTTCCTGTTGACAATTAATTTTAAGGGTTTCGGTGATAATATAAAATGCAAGATTTCGAGACAGCTCGCTGTAACTACTTTCTATCTCATCGACTCCAAAAATGATAATATTTTTCTTCTTTATTTTTCTTTGTAATTGCTCTATAACTTCTTGCTTTTGGTATATTGTTCTTTGAAGTTCCTCTGTTTTTTCCTCAATCTGCGCAAATTTTCCATTAATTTTCAATAATTAAATTTTTTTTATTAATTTTTTATTTATTGATTCTTCTATATTGTTCATATCTTTTTTTGTTCCTACAAATCGTTTTTTTTAAGGATTTGGCTCCACACTTTTGTGTATATACAGGGAGTAACAAAAACCCTGTTATATCCGCGAGCTGCGTATCCAGTGTCAACTCAAGGTTGTAGTAATACTAGTTCTATTTCAATACGAGACATACAAAACTTACGTGTGCTTTTTATTAAAACCTTTTATGCCGTTACTAAAAATGTTTACGACCTCAGATATTGACAACATAGGTACTTGCACCACCGACGCAGCCTGCTGCCTGCCCGCACCCCGCACCGCCCGCCATGGTACGCTAAGTCTATTCAACTTGCATACCTACTGCGACGGAACTAGAAGCTATTTATTCCACAGATTACTTTTTAAGCGTTTTTCATACGATTATGTGCCCTATACCACATACCACAACGTTGTAGGATTGCGAGACTGAACTTAATGACGTAAAAGATCTCTTTGACCAATAGTGGTAGGCACACAAGTGCTGCGCGCCTTTCTGCCACACTCTAAACAATCGAATTCACGTGTGATTTTGTATTGTCAAGAAACAAGATAAGTACGTAATTTTTAGCTCTTAAAAGAGCTTTCAAAAACACATCTGTCGGCAGGCGATTTTCATGTTCAGTCAATCAATCAAAATGCTGATTTGGCGGATTGGATTTTCCACAGCCCATACGTGCTCATTATGGCAGTTAAAAACGCCAGTTCGGACGAACGAGCATTCGTCGGTTAATAAAATACGACTCAAAAACTCTGCGTCATCTGCCACTCTGGGCTCATAATCACTGGGCAACAATGATTGCACTCGTTGATAATGAAACGGGTGCTGACCGTCTTCCTTCAATGCCCTCCATACACGCATGTGATTAATTCCAATTTCTCTTGCCATGCTGCGTGTGCTACGTGTTGGGTCTTGCACAAACATATCGAGCACCTGTTCTTCAGCATCATGTAATACTCGTGGTCTTCCAGCATCAAATCTTTGCTGATCACGGCCCGTTACACTACCGGTGTTGTAAACACGTAAGTGCAATCGCTGGAATGCCATTAATGACGGTAACTCAATTCCACGCGAAATAGAAAAATTATGCTCGTATTCTCTACGTGCTGCCGCATAATTATTGTGACTTCTACCAAGGCACATTAACATATTGTAGTATTCGTCGTTAGAATACGACATCACACTCGACACTAAATTCGCGACGGTCAAACTGGAAACGACTAAATTGCATGAGAGAGCACGTGCGACTGAGCGTAAGCCGCGGGCCGCGCCGCGCCTATGCCGCACCGCCCGCGCACCCCATTTCCCCGTAGGCACACAGGTGCAGGAGCGGCATCCTACAAAAGAGCCGACAAAGGCGGCCCCCGTTTGTCGGTTCCGCGTTTACTTTTACCTTAGTTACTTAGCTATTTAAAAATAGGCACGGCTTGTGGCACAAACATTTTTGGGAAATGGTATTGTTTTTTTGTATTTAGATACTGCCTGTAACTTCAGATACGTATAACTTAGGTATTGTTAGACATTTTTATATGACTACTTGTAATTATCTGTACACATACTTCATTTATTTAACAGGGTTTTTGTTACTCCCTGTATAGCAAGTAATTGATAATTTATCAAGTTATCGATATTTCACGCAAATATGTGTCAAGTCACAGTCGAAGTCATCAAGTCAAGTCATAGTTAAGTCAGTCTAGTCAAAGTCATACTCCTAGTAAAGTGGTGGCAACTTTACTTGAAGCTTCTATGGAGTTTTGGAAACAACATGAAAAGAAACGTTTCACCATCATTATACCATTTTCCCACACTCACGCCTGTAATCCAGCACTTAACGAATAAAATGCCACCAATTTTATACACTAAAACTGAAAATAACACTATATAAAATATCTATTTGAAATAATATGTTTCTACTTTTCATTCATGATTTTTATCAAATGAGAGTAATCCATCCATGCAATCAACGCAGCGGCAGTTTATTGATGCCTTTTTTGAAAAAATCAGCTGGACGGGACACAATAAAATTTTCTGAAAAGTTATTCAATTTCTGGAAAGAGTAGAAATCTGTAGGCGCATGGTCCGGTGTGTACGGCGGATGACGGAGAGCTTCCAGCCCCAGCTCTTGTAACTCGGAGCCCGTCTGCTGCAGGATGAGGTCGCGCGTAGTCGTGCAGGAGCACCGGAGACCTGCGAGCTTCTCCATTATTGTGTCCAGTTCTTCCCAGTACACATCTGCAGTAATGTTCATCCCTTTTGGTAAGAAGCTGTGATGAATCACACGGGCGCCGGACCATGTAACGGCCACCTATTATTGATCGAGTGTCCGCTCGCGGTTGATAGATTACATTCACAATACCTAGGCCTTGTCAGTTATTACAGCGAGCGCGCGACTGCGTGCGGAGCGGCGGGGAGGGCGGGGAGGGCGGGAGCCGGCGATGGGCCAATTAATCGTAAAACGCCGCACTTAGCGCAGGGCCGGGCCCGGCCGCGGCCTGGCGGTCGCGTTATGGATAGAGTACCGGTTTATACTATATGCTACGTTGAAAGGAAATTCCAAGCCTCTCGGCATATTTTGCTCGAACGTAACGGTGAATGTTCAATCTAATACGAAGAACTTGCAACACAACTTGAACCTAAATGTTATTTCTAGCACCCGAGCATGCTGCTGAGCTCGTTTCTATACTTCGATATCTTTACTTGCTAAGATTTGTTTAAAATAAACCATAAAACAACACTAGTACTTGCAATGCAAAGCAAAGCAGCAATGCGGCCTGTAGTTGCATTTTTGAAAATTAAACTTACTTTCCCAGAACTGGATCCTTATATGAAACATCGAGGAGCAAATATGACGCTATATATAGTACATAATATTAGGTGCAGTGCAGGGTGTGTTTCATTTAATCAACGGGATCAATTCCCGGTTAAGATAGTAAATTATAAAAATGATGTAAAAGTATTAAATCGTTTAAGTAAAAATCGTTTTCTTCAATATCGAGCTCGAGTCACCTTGGAACTTTTTGTGCTATACCGCATACTTTAACATTTGGCCATCCGCGCCCCGTGGAGGCTCCCTGCCCCGTCCGCTCGCTCGGGTACCTACGACGTATCCCGTGTGTGCGTGTGTGTGTGTGTGTATGATTGATAGAATATTAGTGAGTACGTAGACATCAATCGACATTTATTGGGCTCAACGAATCAATATTGAAATAGGTAAAAAAATTACGCTTTTACGTTTGACTAGCTAAGTAATAATAAATATCATATTCATAATCACAATGATCAATAGTATGACAATCTTATTCTTCTTCTTCCCATAATGTAAGCAAGCCTTGGTGTTGGAATGGTAAGGTCCACCGCACGCGGCAGCAGCCCGGACCGCCTCGTTGGGCCTTACGGAGCAAATATCATTTTTTGTAGCGGTCACCATCTGAGTAGTGGTCGCAGCGAACTTCACTTTGCTTAACTTCACCGACGGCCAGTCGACCTTCACTATGAGCATTGTTGTTGTAGCAGTGATTCATGATCGCATTATATTACGAAGTTGTCGTTGTATATAGCCAGGAGATATAGTGGCGATTGGCTGGAGCGATGGAGGTGCGAGTAGGTCGGAGGTTGGAGGACGACTGAGACACTGGTTTCCATATAATGTTCTGTTTATTCCAAATCAGCCTGCCTTATATACAAAAATCTGGGTCTGCCTGAGCTACCTCGGATCTTTACTTTCTGGAGACCCCTATGACGTCAGAGGTCACGTGACACTTAAAACTATGTACATTTTCTATCCTACGGCGCAGCCTTACCGTCAGGAGAGCCCCTCAATATAATATTTACAATTAAACCTAACTTATTATCTA
This sequence comes from Ennomos fuscantarius, assembly GCA_905220475.3. Taxonomy (NCBI): domain Eukaryota; kingdom Metazoa; phylum Arthropoda; class Insecta; order Lepidoptera; family Geometridae; genus Ennomos; species Ennomos fuscantarius. Next base: position 15,543,006 of record HG992035.1, read on the forward strand.
ATCTACCTAAAACTTAACTAATATAGGGATTAATAAATGTACAATAAAAATATAATATTTATTCCTACCTAAAATACTTAACTATAGCTATATACAACATAAAAATATTTACATAAAATAAGGTGCGTGGGCGTGTCACTACAAAGTATAGATCATACATGCGTTAAACCATAAAAACTAAGCTATTTCACGCCATATTGTAGATAACGGATAACTACGCCTAATGTAAATTACTAAATTAGTTACATATATTCCTGTTACAAGAAAATTGACCCGGTGCATCTATCGGCGGAAAATCAAGAATAATTTCCCAACATTGTTCGCACGTCGATGCCGCCGCGTGCTTTCGCGCCGACATTATGAATGAGTCGCGAAGCTGGCGGTGGTGTAAAAAAGCTGGAGCGGAATGTCCACAGCTTTTACTTTCGAAGCCGAGCGCTCCACGCGGACGCGCCTCGTGAATGTTAATCTATACGAGACCCGTCTATTACTACGCTACAATTATGGGAGGCACAGAACATTACAGTTCCGTAGGTTGCACCACAGACCGAGTAGAGCTGCCCTCGTTCAAGCCTGTCTCCCGCGCCCGAGCCGCGCGAGCCGCGCGGGATACTCAAGGTCCGGGTGCCGTCTGCCTGGTGCATTTGTTATCATACATTAGATGTCGGTAACATTATTTTTTCCAGAATACCTTTTTTTGAGCACTCTAACTAATATTACAATCTAGCCATCCATCTGGCTTATAAGTACCTAATTTAAACTAAACACTTAATTATCTAAGAATGTGTCCAATAACACTTTTCTTATTGTCTCTATTAAGGTTGGACATTTAGTTCTTGTGTTCTTTTCAGGTACTTCACACGCTGGAGGTGTGCGCTGCTTGAGACTCCGAGCGGCGCACACTTTCAGCGGTCATTGGCCGGGACCTCTCGCTGCCGAGCGTGGTGAAAGCCATGCTCGGCAGCGAGAGTGCGTGGCAGGCCACGGTCTCCTTCTGCGAGAGGGTGATGACGCAGAAGGCGGCCGCGGAGCAGGTCAGGGAGGATGATGCCAACTCTGACCTCGTCCGGCGCAGACGGGTGGGGCGACGGAGGAGGCGCTTCATTGAGCGCTTTCTCCATCCCCCGTAGTGGGGCCAGTGGCGGAGAGTCGGGGGACTCTCCGCTACACTTACATGGCCCCACACGTCTGGTGGGCAACTGAGGTGGAAGGTTGCCCACCACTGGCGCATAGGCCCGGAAAGGCCTACCGCCGGAGCGAGATGGTTAATGCAGATCGTCTCCATCTCGTCCCATCCCGGCGGCGGTGTGAGTGCAAAGTGCGAGGGCATTTCCCTCCCTCAAAAAAAAAAAAAGGTAGCACTTACTTGCACTGCTCTACATTATGTTATAGCACTATACACACTACACTAACTCAAATGGATTTATTTTTTTCAATCTTCTAACCATATCCATGTGATCGAGCAGCTGGATTGCTTCAACGATCACATGATGGTGAAGTCGGTGATGATGACTTTCTGCGTACTTTTGGATGACTTTTGGTGACGACCTCTATATGAAGGTCCCGATGGAGGTCATCATTTCGTATGTACCAAGGTGCATTTATCGGTATTATCGGTAGCAAGAAATGGTAAATTGGTTGTTCGATAGAGCTGTTTTAAAAAAGCGCTTGCGCAAATTCCTCCGCAAGAGTGCAAATGGCATTTAAATCTTTCATTAATAAAAAAATTAAAATCAATTGCGTTTGAATCATACGAGAGGATGCGAGATGTTTTTATTGGAGCCGATGCTATCTACCGCAGCAATGAGTGGGCCGCTAATTGTGAAGATAAGAACAGGTTGCAAGGTGCGCTCCAACCGCTACGTCACTACCACCAATGTAACCTGGAGTCTCCGATGTTGCCATGTGGTAGGTGAAACCAATTTACACATTAAAAGAGGAACAGTGTTCTACTTATATATGTTATTAGGCAAGGGCGGCAAGTGAATACTATGAATGTGAAGTCCGAGCGGTGGGTGTTGTGAGGCGAATGCGTTACAGTGGAGGATAAATAATAACAATAATGCCCAACGATCACATATATAATCCTGGACCCTAACTAGGATTCTCTGTATCTAGGGGCTATATACATATATACATTTATTTGTTTTAGTCCTATGAGTAACTATCTAATATTAATTCTTTGTTTAATTTTGATTATTTATTGATATGCATACATTATCAACCTTTGTCATATAAAAAACAGTTTGACATACTTACGAACTAAATTATTTGATTGATTGATTATTTGGGTTGACTATTTTATACATGTATCTATGTTTCATTTCTCTCGTTTTCACATTATTAATCCAATTGTGATTGTATGTAAATAATTATTAGTGTGAATGGCGTAACCGAACGAATAAAATAAAATAATAACTAAATTAAATTAATTAAAAAAGCTAATTTCACATTTCAAAAGCGAGTTTTGTTTATAAATCTGTCGTAGAGCTCGTAGAGAGCGTAGCACGCGCGCGCGTTGATGTCTTTTCCTCCGAGCGGAAGGGACGGCTCTCGAGTGGCTCGAGTTATTGTTATTCTCTGTTACTAAATATTTTTAATTTTTACCGAATTGGCATTCGCTGAGTTGTTGGCCCTGTGGTCGTTCCACATTGAGAACTAGCTGCGATTCTGCCTGTATAATGATATTTTTACATGTATATTGATCCGTCACTCGGTCATTCAGGACAAAGCCTTTTATATGTTTAGATAACTTAAATAACTTCATTTGTTCTTAACAATAGTTTGCTAATAGTTTTTGTACTAAACTAATTATAAATAAAATAGTTAAGAATTAAACATTTTCTTGGAGTATATAATAATGGATCATGCGCAAAAGTTGTGAGCCGCTCGCGGACACACGGAACTCCGCAGATATAGTTCTATTAAGTTTTTATACGGTGCGAGACACAGGTGTATTCGATCGCCGGCAAAAACTATCGCACGTAACGGTACGGAGACGGCCACAAAACCAAAAGACACGAATCACCGCCCTCCGCGGCCTTAAAGTCAAAGTCAAAGTCAAAGTCAAAAGATTTATTGCAAATAGGCTAATTTTAGCACTTTTACAAGTCAAAATTATACTAGATACTTAAAATTAAGTTATTTCACTAAGCATATAAAATTACAAAGTGCTTATTGTCAAATAATATAGGAAGCCCATTACAATATATGAGTTTGAAAAAAAAAAAGCAGTTCTCTTTCTCACTACTGGTGCAAGCAATCCGGCACAATGCAGAATTGAAAACTTTGATCCGAAGCTTCGATTACAACTGTAAACAAGAAACTTTACAGTGATGAACATCATTACACCTTGTGTCAAATTCAGGTTGGAGACTAAAATATATTGAAACAAGCTGAATGAGGGAACAATTTGAACCACCACTTATCTATACTGGTACTAGCGGTTCAATAACCGGATGGAATAAATGGATGCGCATCAGAAGATGACGTCCGAAGCTGTGATAGCTCTAGGTACTGAATGGTAAGACGAAGAAGGAAAACAAAGTGAGGTCATTACTGTACAATAAAGATCTAAGTTCGCAAACCTGCTGTACCAATCTTGCCGCAAAGAAATTTATAAGAAAAACGTATACAACAAGTGTATAACTAATTTTAACAATTTACCTAATGAACTCAAATCTTTAGAAGAAATATTTAAAAACATTTGAGTGACTGGCTTTTAAACAAAAGTTTCTATAGCGTCAAGGAATATGTAACGTAGTAACTAATGTTAACGTAGTAACAAAAATATATTTTTTAGTATTTGCGCGCTTGCTTTCAAACTGAATGCACGTATCCACTACTTACGATGCGAGTTTGTACCCAAATTAATAGCGTATTCTTGCAAATATACAAATGAGTTATGAAACCAAAGCTCAATTTTATGTTGTAGCTATCGGTCCAAGCGCGGAACAGAACACGACATACTCCGCGGGTCCTAGGTGCGAATGCTACAATATGGTGTGACATATTGGTCAAACTTTTACACATGCGTCAAATTCATTGAAATATTTCTCTGTGTAGAGGAAATTGCTGTACAGTGGTTGTGTATTTGTGTGAATTGAAACCAAAACTTCGAAGGGAACATGTCATTACAATGAGTCATGAACTCTTGAGTTTAACGGCAGAACTACATGAAGGAGGCCACGTCAACGGCAGTGCAGCGATCCCGGTGGGGGGCTGGCAGCGCGGGAGTGGCAGCTGTTAGTGAGAACATTGAGCCGCAACAGGAAAACTGGGGAAAATACAAGACCGTCTGGCCCGACCGCACGGGAGTGCATGCATGCGGTGTATCGAAAATGTCCAACCAACCAAATCCAAGGTGGTTGCAAGGTCAGTATTACTATGGTAGCAGAATGCTATCGGAATATTGAATCAAAGCAATGTTCCACGTAAGTCGTCCATAGCTAAATCCGCCAATATGCTGTGCTCCGGCAAAACTAATCGTTGCATGGTTTACTGTAACTGTGAGTAACGTTTTTTACGTCTCACCTATACCAGCTGACCCGACGAACTTCGTTCCGCCTAACAGTCAGTGAATGTGTATGTTTAGGATTTAATTTTCTTTTATTGATTGACATTAACTTTATTACTTATTATCCTATTCCGGACGAAGATAAATCCAAAATCACAAAAATTGGTTCATTCTTGAGTTATAAAAGTGGTGTGACTAACACGACTTTATTTATATATATACACCTAAAAATGCATGTTCTTTAAGCTTAGATACCTTCAAATGAAGTACTTACATAGTACGGTGACTTTCGATACATTCCAATGTTAAAGAGTATTTGCTGATGTTCTGAGTGAGTTCAACCTTTTTTTAAATAAAATCGGATGAGTTTTCAAACATGTGTCAATAAGAAATGTAATTTAAACCAATAGCACTAAGGAGTGTTGATATCAAATGCGAAGCAAATCACCACCAAAATAACTTTCTACGGGATGAATTTCAATAAAATACGAACCACGTCTTCCATCAATTAAAAAAGGTTTATACAAAATTAGAAGTAGATTGGACCAAGAAATCACGTTGTCCCATATAAACTTTGCCCCCGTTTCTCACCCCCTTATTGGTAGTATTTCGGAAAATCCTTTCTTATCGGATGCCTACATCCATAGAAGGGGAATTCTGTGCCTACATCATACAACGAACACCCCCTCCAAGTTTCGATCTCTGCGATTAGCGGTTTAGGCCGTGCGTTGATCCGTCAGTCAGTCATTCAGGACAAAGCCCTTTATATGTGTAAATAGAACGAGGTACGATCAGGAAATGTGAAGCTTTCCTTTATTATTCTATAAGGAAAAAGCCTTGCGTAACGAACTGCAAAGGCGGTCGGCGCAGGAGTTATAGCTACATTACATTTAGGCTAGTTTTATCGAGCACAAAGGTATCTAACCGCGGCGAGAGGCTGCGTCCCCCGGTCCCCGCCCCCCTTGCCGCCTCTCTACTACAAGCCGTTATCCGCCGCGCCCGCCCCACGCTGGCCTGCACCGACACAGATGCACTTTGCATTATATTCATAGACAAATAAGCATATTTTGATACTTGCTTCTGAGTACAAAAGTTAGGAACGGGATTTAGATTTTATAATTCAAAATTGTATGCATTTGGCATAATAGCGATGGAAGTATCATAGTAGCACGGCGTGCGCGGCACTCGCCCCAGCGCGGCCGCGCACTTCGGCACGGGGCGGTGCACATATTTGACGATAATTTTGTTTTGATTATTATTTCTATAAATATTTTACATATTTATACTTATGCCTATTTCCACAATGATAATTTTAATTAAATTTTTATTAATTTGATCATCGTACATAATTATGGTAATGTGTAAATGGCTATTCGAAAAGTAATAGATTTTGTTTTGAATTCTATTGCTGGGTCACAAAAATGCTCCAGCATACTTTGTGATTTATCTAAAGCTTTTGACTGTCTCCGCCATGATGTTTTACTACTTAAACTAACTTACTACGGTTTTAGAGTTAGAACTCAACATATTAAAATCCTATCTTAGTGACAGAAATCAGGTTGTAAAAGTCAATAACACTTACTCTAAGAAAGAAACCAGTACAATAGGTGTTCCGCAAGGATCCATACTGGGGCTTTTATTGTTTTTGATTTATATAAACGATCTTGCGGAGTGTTTGCCAGATTGGGCTCTTATTACTCTTTTTGCAGATGACACTCATGTAGGAATTACAGATAAAAACGACGGACTTGTAAAAGATAAAGAAGTAGAAATAATAGAAATACTTAAACTTTGGTATGAAGGAAACGGTATTATATGAAATACTGATAAGAATGTAATAATTAACTATAGAGTAAGGAAAGATAAAAATTTACTGAATATTAAAGAAACTACATTTTTAGGTTACAATTTGGACTACAGAATAACTCACGAAAACCATATTAAAAAAGTATGCAAAAAATTATGTAGCGTCAACTATGCACTATTTAAACTTAAACCAGTTATTGACAAAAAAACCTTAATATCTGTATATTATGCGTACTGCCACTCGATCATTAGCTATGCCATCACGGTATGGGGAAATGCATCTCAAATAAAACGAGTATTGATTTGCCAAAAGAAATCTATTAGAATTATTGATGGTCTTTATATATGACAATCCGCAAGGGACTCTTTTAAATCAAATAAAATAATGACAGTCATTTCCCTGTTTATTTACATGTCTCTCTTAGAAATTCATACTTAAAAGGAACAGTTGTCTAGGAGGATGGATAGACATAAATATAATACGAGGAATAAAAAAAGGCTAGTATTACCAAAAACTAGGCTAACTAAAACATACAAGCAAGGACTTGGTCTAAAAATCGACATGTATAATAAATTGCCCATTGAAGTAACTAAATTACGTGTATTAGAATTTAAACTCAGAACTAAAGCTTTTATTTGAAATACATCTAATACTATAATGACATGCCTAATATAACGTGATGTTATAATGTGGTCAATGAAATAAATGAAATTAAAAAAATGTTTACGTTTGGTGCATGATTTGTTATATACCTATATTTTGATATTAGGGCGTTTATTTATACTCGTACAACATGCGATTCAATAACATGGTGTGTATGAGCTGGGAGCAAGGAGAGCACGAGTCCCGGGCGGGACTCTCGGCGATGGCCGCTCGGGGTCCAATTAACATTCTAAGGCGAGCAAAAAGTCAATGTATGCCGGGCGCGCTAATGTCTCTATGTGTAATGCACATAGACATCAGCGCGTGCGTCCGTGGATAGATTCGCTGGCTCAGGTGCACGAGACGCCGCGATGTTGATGACGTTTTTTTAAATCTCTTCATATAAACTACTTAATAAAATGTGGATGACTGGATTACATTAGATAGTTATATATCTCATTTAAAAGTTTAGAAATACCTTTTCGGCATCTCGGAGTATATGTGTATCAGATAAAAAGGAGTACCGTCGGTCCGCTGCGGCAGCGAGTGACGGACGCGTGCTCCTCCGACATTCCAAAACAAAACAATCGAGCCTCCAACGGGCGGCCGTCCTTCGAGCCGGATCCCCGAGAGCTTACGAATATACGCCATTAAACACACACACAGACACGCACGAGTAAGATGCGAAGCTTTCCAACGTCGAACACGACACAAAAAGTTGTAATCATCACAGTCCTGCGGTTCGCCCCTCACCTTGCAGCTTCTTCTCTGTTTCCCAGAACTTCTGCAGCTCGGTGAAGTACTTGTCGAGGATGAACACTTTGGAGAGGCCGAGCGTGGCCATGGCGGGCGGCGCGCTCGCATCACACTCCGCGGCCGCGCCGCTCTAAGCACACGGCGGCGACCAGTCGCGCGCGCGTCTCTGGGCAGACTGCCGCCGCCCGCGCCGCTCCCGCCGCCCGCCGCCCACCCCGCGCCCCTCCCCGCGCCCCGCGCCCGCACGCTGCACCGGCACGAGCTACACCTTCTCGACTGTGATGACCCAACACACCCAAGAAGTAGTATTTCCGAGTATTCAACGTGTGTCATCAGAATCACTACGAGCTCTACTGAAAAAAAATCAATTGCGAAAAGAGGACAATTCCTAATATTTCAACTTAATTCAAGAGAATCCTAATTCTTTTTCTATAAAAAAAGTTGACTAAAATGTAGCAAAATTATTCTCTGCCATACACAGAAGACTTCAATATGGATATAGAATGCATACGAAGAAATGGAAGGGCGTGTTGTCCAGGCAGTGCATTCACCGACAGTAAGCTGGTTGATTCGGTGCATTAAACGGGCATTACAAGAGGTCGCAAGTTGCTGGGAGGCTGCGCGGGGCGGCGGGCGGCTGAAGAGAAGGGGGGGGGGGGGTCAGATAACGCGGGGCGGGGAGTAGAACTGGTTTGTTTATTTGTAAGCTCACGCCGAAAGCTGCGCGCCCGGCTTCCTCTACGCCGCGGTCCCCACGGCGCGCCTTTCCTAATTCCTTGCACACGTCTACTGCGAATGCCTACTTTTTCTGTATCTGGCTCCGAGTAGGTACTTATAGCTAGGTGGCTTTACCATTCCCTAGCTAAAACAAAGGAAACGGAGCGGCCCCCGCCGCCGCGGGACCAGCTGTGCTGCAGCCGCGTCATTAGTGCACAAGTTTAGTGTAGGCGTAGACACTCCTTGCCGCGCACTCATAGCCGCGCAGCACTTGTAGCACGATACCTAATATTAAGTTGCCGGCCGCGCTGCTCTCTGATTGCCAGAACAACAATTTCACTGGCTCGATAGCTCAGTTGGTAGTAACCCTTGCTGAACTGTAGGTCGCGAGTTCGATTCCCATCCAGGGCACACATTTGTGCGATGTTTGTCCTGTGTCTGAGTGCTATATTGTACGCTATGTATGTATGTACAAACAAAAGGTATCTAAGTATCAGTTGTCTGGTTCTCGTAGTACCTAGAAGCCTTGCTTAGTTAGGCAGATTTATTTAGATGGCGCTGTGTTATATGTGAATAAATATCTATTTATTTTTATACGTCAGATATGTTTCATTTTAATTAAGATCGCTGAATATAAAAACAAAGTTTTGTGCACAAATACTTGTTTCCATTAATTGCCGGGGAGGGAGGCATCCTCGATTTGATTCATTACGTTATTTTCTAGAATTTATTGACCTTCTCCATTGGAATCGTTCTGTCTGCGAGTATTTAAAAATGGTACGTAATTTAACTAAAATCTTTGTTGTCTCTATGACGATCTCCAATGGCCGGATATGAACATTATAAAAGATTGTAAAAAGGCCGCATTCCACACGCCTGCTTTGCATTAACAGTAACACGTGCATGTGCTCGTGAATATTTATGTCAATTAGTTATTTAAATCGTGTTTAAATTATTTCCTCTAACCGTTTCCCGCGGCCTGTGGGTGCGGCGGGAGGAAGCCCGCTCCTCGTCCTAGGAGCCAAGTCATCGTGTGCCCTGTATGTACCCATGTTTATCAATTATTAACAGTGACATGCAACACCTGCACAGGAGGGACGCGGGCGTGGCGGTTGGTTTACAAACTTCACTTGCCGATGTCGCGGGCGCGGCGCAACAATTCGCTTCTACACAACGAACGCGAGCGCGTTGAAGTCTAATGCGCCGCCGGCATGTTCCAGGTACAGGACCAAATTATTACACACCGGCACAATTCGCGGAACAGAAAAAAAAGTGAGACTCAAATCAAATTCAAATTATTTATTCGTTATACCTTTGGGTTACATGATTCTTAAGTAGGATAACTTATAATTAAACATATTTTTCATTATTAATTAATACAACTAGTCTTATCCAACTTAAGTATTGAGTCCGTGTACCCTGTACTAGTATAAAACTGTGTTACAGGGTACAGGCACTTCCAGGTAGTGTCACTGTGAATTATACATATAATTTATAACAAAATATAAATATGTATTTAAAGTTTTATTTTTTTTAAGAGACTAAAGCTACACTACAAGATTATAATATGAGAATATATTTTAACAAAACTATGCTTAGATAAGGGGAGGGGTAAGGGGGGGGGAACCTGTATAAAATATATAGTTTAAATATAATATATAATTATTATCAAAATTATCTGTGAATAAGTGTAAATAGTATGTCAGTCATAAGTCTGCCAGTATTTTAAAAGATTATAAAAAATTAAGGTAGTGGAATTATTTAGAAACAACAAGTAGGTTTTCGGTTTCTTGATAAGTTAGTTTAGATAACCAGATTTGAACAACTCTTTTGCACTCGTTTCTTGGAAGTGAGTATATTTCCAAGGCTTTAGAAATGAGATTATATAAACGAGGTCCTAATATCAAAAAGTGTCTACTAGCCAGGTGAGTTCTGTGTGAAATAGTCTTGCAGATGATATCCTTCCGACGTTTACTATGTTAGACTATGAGATAATAACGCATATATTTGACGAAAATGTAATAAGACACAAAATAACAAATTGATTAACATCTTTTAACAACGACTTTGAAAAGTCTTCGTGATTTTTTATTCAAAAATAAAGAAATTTGAAATAAGTGAAATTTTTAGATGATTATGAACCCTCACAAAAAATAAAAAAAAGTAAGCATTAAATGATTCAACAATAAAATTAAAGCAAAATTAATAACGAGTGTTTCCCCCTCTTGCTCTGATTACGGTTTCCATTCGTCTGGGCATGCTACAGATTATGTTATCGATGATTTCTTGAGGCAACCGCTCCCACTCCTCAAGTAATGCGTTTCCAAGTTCATTCAGATTGTTGGGGGGTGGCATTCTGGATTTAACCCTTCTTTTTAGCAAGTGTCAGACATGCTCTATCGGATTCATATCGGGGGAATTTGCTGGCCACTGCATCACCGGTATACCTACGTGGCTCAGATATGCCTGTACCGATTGTGCACTATGAGCACGAGCATTATCTTGCATTAGAATAAAGTCGTCACCAATAAATGGGGCAAATGGTACAACAAGTTCTTCTAAAATGTCTCTGATGTATCGATCTGCTGTCATGGTCCCTCCTGTGACTATCACTAACTCCGTGCGAGCTCCCAAACATATCCCTCCCCAAACCATAATCGAGCCGCCACCATAAGCCACTGTGTGTTCAAAATTAGACTGTATGTGGCGTTCTCCTTTGCGTCTCCATATTCGCTGTCTCCCATCGATCTGTTTTAAAAGAACTCTGCACTCATCAGTAACGAGAACCTGCTGCCATTCGTTCAAATCCCAATGACGATGATCTACTGCTTTTTTTGTGTTCCGCTAATTGTGCCGGTGTGTATATTATAAGCAAATATGTACCACTAAAGCAGAATAGTATTTGGTTGTATGTTATGTACATATTGCGCGAGTGTGGCTCGGCGGTTGCCCGTGCAACCTTCAAACCGACGGCGCACCTAGGTTCACATCCCACTCGGCTCAATGACTTTCAAGCTATGTGTAGAGGTTGCACTTTCTATTGCAACGGTGAAAGAAATTATCGTGAGGAAACTAGCGTGTTCAAGAATAACAACATTCGAGAGCTTGCGCCAGGTTACCGGCTGGTGGCCACAGATAGCCACAATCAATAAGAAAACATAAATTAAAACAAAATCTATTTTATAGTTGTCTAATAAAATCTGCCAAGCTATGTTCTGTCAGTGATGTTTAATAATGTTCAGTGGCAAGAGTATAACTATACATTATATTTTGTGGTGTAGTAATGTACCATTAGCGTAGCCCGCCCGCCATCTGGGTGGTACCACTGGAAGCATGGACCAACGATATCGACATGAGTACTTGCACCCGCGCCGTGTTCGACCTGTGAGCAGTGGCCTGGCGCCGCCCTCTAGCGGCGGAGCGCGGGTGCTTCAAGCCGACGTTGGGTCGGTGCAGGCTGGCTCGCCAGGTGGCGCTACCGGATTTACTCAACGTAAAATAAGTTTCGCAGAGATACCCACAACACCAATTGATGCGGAGTCGGTGGGAAATGGCAAATATTCCGTTATCAATTCTATAGTTTTTCCCAAGAATACTGTATTTTTAATTTGAATACGTGATGAAAATTTGTAAAAGTAAATATGTACTGTAAGTAGTTGTAATAAAACCGAAAGTGCTTGTGAATTCGCACGAGTTACACGGTAACATTTTTAATAATCTTTGGCACGAATGGAAATCAAATCTTATTGTTTTAATTTAGATAAACAAAAACTGTACCGCCAGTGCCAATCAGTAAAATATACACCGCTTTATTAAATTTTGACTTAACGTTGAATGCTTTATGATAAATACCTACGATTTTATTTTCTATAACAATAAAAAATAAAATAATTAATCAAATAATAAATACCTATCTCTTCCCTACAGATGATCTTGAAAAGAAAAATTAAAAAAAAAATTTAAAATAGATCAGCTAAAAAAGTGCTTTGATAATCAATATTTTTTTCTTTACCTGCTTCAATTTCAATTCAATGCCCATTTTGAGCATTACAGTCCTACGTCTAGGGATACTATAACACAGTCTCGTATCGGAGCATAATGTTATGTCGCGTCCAGCGATACCTATCACACAACTCAACACGAAGCTCGCTCGGCATCCACCACTTACCACACTTATAACATAACACTACAAGAACCGCGCGCCGCACGCGGCAGTTGGAGGGAGCTTTAAAGTACACGCAGTACCAAGAAAATAATGCTTAACAATAGCTGCTCACATAATTAATAGTTTGAACCTACGAGTACAAGTACATAACCTTAAAAATATAACGACGAGCATGTGGGATGCTCATGTTTTCCATTATTGCATGAAGGTTACGGTAACAAAAGTGAAGTAATAGTAACCGACGTTATTTATTAGAGTATGTAGTTGTACTTGTGAGATGAGACTGACCTGTCCCCGCCACACTCATCTGTAATGAATGCAGGGAGGCGGCGAGTAATGCCTTCCGCAGGGCGCGGCACACTCGCTACAAGCTCACGTCAGCTGCTGGAACCTGGCAGTTTCCATTTATACGTGTTCGCCTCTTTGTTTTATTTAATCTAAATTCACAATTTATTTTCACACATGAAGCCGAGGTCGCGTAGCGGTCACACTGGAGCACTGAAGTGATCAGATCGAGATGCCGGTGCCGTCGCAAATCGCGTACAGTTAGGGAATCGCTAACGAGAGGATAGCACGCGATACATTAATATTTGTCGCACAACTATTAATGTATTTTATATATTACACTTGTTTCTGCATATGATATTTAACACCCTTTCGCAACAACCCCTACGCCATAAAAGGAAAAGATCTTCAAATTTCCAGTCTACTTTATTATTATTATACTCTGATCATTCATCATATTATTATGTGAATGTATTCACGGTGACGTGAAATAACTTTAAACAACTACCTAAACTAAATTAATGTTAATTTATTTTAAAATAATTATAAGATTATATTTTCATATAATAAAGCTCGACCGTGTCGAGTGCTGCGCCGCCGCGCTGTGGGCCGCGGTTACTCTCGACATCTTTCGGTGAATATTGCAACTAGATTATAAACGGAGATATAAATATAGTAGATACTTTTTTTTATAGATTAATAGGTCGGCATTTGACTGCGCTCTCACCTCTTCTCAATTATACGAAACCGGGTGCGCGAGCAGCAGCTCAACATGTCAGAGTGCAGTGCGCTGCGAGCTCCCCGCACGCCGCGCTCTCCGCGCACATGATTGTTGCTACTGCGCCGCGTCTCGCGCCGACTTCATAGCCACCATTAAGTTTGAATCACACCATTCCAGTACATCTACTTGACTGTCTAGTTATGTAGTGTGGCCGACACTACATAACTAGACAGGCGGCAGATAGCGTCCACTGTCCGCGCTCTCCTCCATAGCTCTACACTACACTGTACACTAATAATGGAAAGCTTGTCGGAGTCAATTAAAATAAAATCTCCTCCAGCTTTTCGCACGCTCGTGCAAAAGCTAACCAAACGTGAGAAATTAGCACTTGTTCTTATATTATATGTTAATATTTTACACTAACCAATGCTTTGTGCGCGTCTTTGTTTTCAAATGCTTTATTGTAGCGTGACGCGAGCCGTCGACGCGCTGTACGGGTGATCGGGGCCAGCACAAACAGAAACTTATGTGAGAAGCGGCCGAAGGTCGGCCGTCACTCTACATGTACAGATCGTCATATTTTAGTTAAAATATTTTAATGTATATCTAAAGCAAAGCTAGTCTATTTTAAGTTCAGTGACTTTAAAACTCAATCGAATCGATGTAGAATTAGGACACGAAACTACCGAATTCATAAATAACTCAAATAATTCTGAATATATGCTTACCGTTGTGCTTAGTGGAGCGGCGGTGGCTCGCGGCCCGCGGCGGCGGCTCCTGCGCGGCGCCGGGGGCGGCTCTGGGGGCGATAACATTAATCGTTTCATAAATATAACGTGTTACTTACGTCGTATCATAAAATGTGAACACGGAGGAAGAAGTAGGAAGGGCGGGCCGACCTGCGGGAGGTGCGAGTGCGGCGAGCTCGGTTCGCGCAAAAGAAGTCGGGATGCACGCGGTGCGCGCGGAGCAGCGCGAGCAGCGCCGCCGCCTCGTACGTCTGGTCCGGCCGCAGCATGCTGCGGTCCTCGTGCGTCTGCTCCGGCCGCAGCATGCCGCGGTCCTCGTGCGTCTGCTCCGGCCGCAGCATGCCGCGGTCCTCGTGCGTCTGCTCCGGCCGCAGCATGCCGCGGTCCTCGTGCGTCTGCTCCGGCCGCAGCATGCCGCGGTCCTCGTGCGTCTGCTCCGGCCGCAGCATGCCGCGGTCCTCGTGCGTCTGCTCCGGAAGCAGCATGCCGCGGTCCTCGTGCGTCTGCTCCGGCCGCAGCATGCCGCGGTCCTCGTGCGTCTGCTCCGGAAGCAGCATGCCGCGGTCCTCGTGCGTCTGCTCCGGCCGCAGCATGCCGCGGCATGGCGCCCGCCGCCCCTGGACACTAATGTACGAGATATCCGTTCAACCGCAACCATTCACTCTCATTACGCACAGTGACTCGACAATCTTTCACCGAGTAGGTACCTATTTTTCACTAGAGAGCGCTTTCTGTAACGAGACACGCTTCCAGCGCAACATGTCATATTGAACGACGACGCTGATGGCAGCCGACCTGTGACCGCAACATCGGCCTCCACCGCCACCGCGAGTGCGGCGCGCGGTGGCGGGACGAGGGAGAGAGGGGGGGGGGGTCTAGCCGGGGAATGTCGTCCCGCTTTTTGCGAATACTGGATGAGGGGCGCGGCGCGTCCGTGTGTCTGCGTGTGTGACACAACTCGGGCACTCAGGTGACGTTATCTACGATGGGCTTCATGTCGACCATCATCTTAGCTGCGACCGAGCGAGGTCCGACCGCATGGCCGTATGAACGATGCTCTAGTTTCATTTTATTATTACATGTTCCACCTTGTATAATCTGCTAACAACTAAACATAATGTGCGATACACAACCGGGTAGGGTCCGGAGCTCCTGACCTCCCAAACGAGACACGACGCGCAAAAACAAACATTCCTCCACAAATGCACATACTGCCCGCGGGCGCAGACCGAGAGGTAGATGCATAGCGTACAAGGGGGAGGGGGGGGTTTTTATATGTTTCACGTGTACCTTATATCCTATTATATATCGAGTCTACGCATTTCAATAAATGCTTGTTCTCATTGTTCTGTGTCATGTCTTTATTCTTTTACCTTTCTTTGTAACTGTTTATTTATTTTATGGTAAAGATATAATAGATAGGTATATGGTATAGGACCGGATCTGGGAATTTGGATAAATAATGTCATGGTCTGTAATTGGATCGGTGCAGCGAGCGCTACGAAAGTAGGTGCGTGTGTATATAAACAGGGGCCTTACCGCGTAAATCTGGTGGAGATCGTAATCGTGTTCTCTCTTGCTCGCACTCGTGAACTTGTTAATTGGCGCGTGCAAGATGGCAGGCGAAGCCGATTCCCAGAATGGTTACACGGCAGGGGTGCAGGCCGAGATGGCACCGACCGAAGCTACAGTTAGCCGCCGGCCGCCCGCCTCCGGTACTAACTGCACGAGGCGCGTCGCCCCGGCCCCGGGGCTGCGGCGGCCGGCCCGGTTATTAATTTTTCTTGTTTATAATATTAATAGGTAAAAATAATAATAATAACGCCCAAAGATCACATACGTAGATCCTGGACCCTAACTAGGATTCCCCCTGTGTCTAAGGGACCCAGCAGCTACGACGATCATGGTGCCACAACACCCAGACTCAGAACAAGTATTTGTGTTTTTTTTCTATGCACAACTACTTGACCTGCCGCGGGAATCGACCCCACGGCCTCCTCCGTTATGAGCCGACCTGCTCCACCACCACACCACAGAGGCTGTTAAATGTAATTAGGTAACGTCTCACCGCGCCAGCGGACACTACGTCGTGACTCCCGTATAGGTATGATATTTATTTGCGTAAGTACCTGTTCGCCTTCATGGCACTGCAGTAGTTAGCGCGTAGTACATTGTACCTCTTGCTTTAGTTTAGTCAAACCATCGTAGTGCTTTTGTTCTCAAATATTCCCTTCGAAATATTCGATGCAAATTAAACGAACTATCGGAATTATTCGAGTCGTACCTACCGAGAAACCAGTTTGCAGACAGAATAGGATAGAGCCTACAAAAGAAGTAAAACAGCAATCTCTATGTAATCCGATCAGGCTGCGGTCGGAGCCAGCTTGCTGCCACTCTCTCTGCGCCGAGCGGCCCCATTGGGACGGTGGGACGGTGGGACGGTAGGACGGTGGGACGGTGCGAACACTCATTTTTTTTGTAACCAAAGCGTGTGGTAATCGCAAGTGCCTAATATTGTATTTTTAAACTTGTTACTAAATTTTAAAGTAAAATAAAAGCTATTCGTATGAGCAGGTCAAATTTATGTAATCCTGTGATTTATTCGCAGGAACCGCGCCAACGTTCTCACGACGCTGCACCACGTTTTCTTCTCCGACAAGTGCCCACGGGGCCTTTTATTATAGCCTAATAGGGCAACCGTCTCTAACACGTACACATCACAACAAAGGAACGTTAAATCGTTCAATAAAACTGCGTCGACTGTGACGGGTGACGGCGACCAGGAGTAAGCCGAATGTAACCGAAACCTCACACAAGGATAGTTATTTGTGCAACAAGAGAGTAAACTTGATGTTTGCTTCAAGTGCTGATGTTGGACCCCGAGCGAGCGGAGGATTCTAATATTGAATCCTGAGCGCAGCGCGCGTATCGCAGGCACGAGAAGCATACAACTTCATTTATATACTAGAGGGAGATATAGCATATCTCCCTCGCAACTTCCGTTCGCCTCACCAGCATACCCCCAAGTCGAGAATGCGTGCCTTATGCATACCTTAAAGCTGGCCAAATTGAATAATATAAATCTGTATACAGGGTTACAGGAAAAATCGTGCTAGATCCACAACCCCCGTGGTGGCACGGAAATGAGAGGGCATTTCCCCCCTCAAAAAAAAAAAAGACAAAATGGGTGTTTCATAGTGTAATAAGTCAGAAATGATGGGTACTCCACGCCCTTAACGAATCTAGCACAATTTTTCCTATTTATAACTCAAGAACGGCTAAACCGATTTGACTGAAAATTGGTGGGGAGGTAGTTTATAGCCGTGCATAGGATGCTTTTTATCCCGTTCGACCGCGTTTTACTAATTCACCCGGGCGAAGCCGGGGCGGGTCAACTGGTATACATAATATTATAATAAACTTAATCTTTATTAACAATAGACGCAGTCATAAAACATGTGCACTTACGAAATTACCTGGTTTAAATTTACTTATAATAGTTTTTGTTTTGTTTTCACACTTTTGTGTATTTAGTCAGTGTCAAGTAATTGATAATTTCTCAAGTTCATTATTATTATGTATATATAGGCAGAACGGGTTGTGCGTAGGTTGCAACCTATATAACTATAGGCCTTCAGCGTGTGCACCGGGCCGCGTCCGCAGCAAGAATAATCGTAGTACACCGAGCGCTCCATTTATATAGCCAGATGGGTGGGGCAGCGATGACAGTTGCTGGTGTTGCCACTGTAATAAATTTAAATGATACCACAGGGTAAATTACGGTACTGCCCGCAGCGCATAGAGTTTATAACTGGACGTTGCCGCCGCGCCGTCATATATTTGTGTCAAGTCAAGTCACAGTCCAAGTCATCAAATCAAGTCATAGTCTAGTCTAGTCAAGTCGTACTCCTAGTAAAGTGGTGGCAACTTTACCAGAAGCTTCTTTGGAGTTTTGGAAACAATACGAAAAGAAACGTTTCACCATCATTATACCACTTTCCCACACTCATGCCTGTAATCCAGCACTTAACGAATAAAATGCCACCAATTTTATGCACTAACACTGAAAATAACACTATATAAAATATCTATTTGAAATAATATGTTTCTACTTTTCATTCATGATTTTTATCAAATGAGAGTAATCCACCCATGCAATCAACGCAGCGGCAGTTTATTGATGCCTTTTTTAACACAAGTTAATTTTGGGAAATAATAAATATAATGCGGTGATACGATCTTTTTTGTTTTCTCGCCAAAACTGCTTATAATTGTTTAGTTAAGTAATACAGAAACTAACCCGGATTAAAAAAAAAGAAGTTTTATCCGGACTATTTTCATAGTAGGTACAGGTAGTACAGGTAGGTACTTTTTAAAGGTTGTTATTTTGATATTATATAGGTTGTAATAATATTATTTTAAAATTGTTGCTAATAATTGTGTCTAATATGGAATAAAGCCATGTATAATTTGACTCGTTAGTAAAAAGATCGTATACAGACAGATTCTGCAGTAAAATTTATTTGTGTACTTAATTATTATTATTTTAATCGATAGTTTAGAAATAAAAATAATTAAAACTCTGGTAAGTACATACATTTTATAATTTCAAGTCGAGACATTTATTCCCATACTCATACTCAGTTTGACCTGGTTTTTCATATATTAGGTACATACTTTTCGTACTATCTCAAAAAGTGCACGAAAATAGCACCAAGGGTCTTTGAAGAAAATATGGCATATACCTAATGATATGATACCAGCATATAAATCCCAGAACGAAAACGGGCCAAAATCACGACATATTCATACTTACATGTTGCTTTCCATACAATGAAAACCGTTTTAGTCGAATAACTCCTAAACTATAACTCCAATCTCAAAATACGTTCAGGTCATATTTGTCGCCTTTTGATATATACTATATACAACGAATGGCATATTTATTTTTTCGAAATTACAACTTTGTTTGCAACGTACAACGTACAACCTACGTCTAACCACTTGCATGGGATCGAAGCAAGACAAAGCCCGTAAAACACAATAATAAAGTCAAAGCAAACATTATTGCCATAAATGAAATTAGTGGAATAAACAATGATTCCAACAATTGTACAATTTCCTGCAATAATAATAAAAGAAAGACATCTAGACAGAGCCCGAGCTACGGAACCTAACCGCGGTAATATTGTACCGGACGGCGCCTTCGCCGAGAGCCTCCGTCTCGGCGAGGACTTTCCGCCGACTAAGTGTAGTTTTTGAAAACAAAAATGCTAACTACCTCATTAAGGCACGTGTTATACAAATATCATAATCATAACAAACAACTATTGTTCTACAAATCCTAATCCTACGAAATAATTAAAAAAAAAACCGAAATAATATCAAATGGTTTGATACCAATGCTGTCGCGAAATGAGACTTTTAATCTGTATATCTGTAATCTGAGGTAAGTGAACCTATTCTGATCCGAATGTTTTGTTATCTGTGTGGTATGTAGGACAGGAAAATAGGCGGGAGGAGGGCCTTGTCTTGTCTCTTATTAAGAAAAAATAGCGAAGCAGGTACGATATAAAAACCAAGATCAGTGAGAGAAAATTTGGTATAACGATGGAAAACATCGACGAAACCAGAATACTAGAGGTAATGGCAATTCCCGGCGAAGCTGGGTAAGTACTTAAGATTACTTGTGGTGTGAGTGTTATTGAAAGGGAAACAAAGAGTTTTACTCGGCAAGGGCGGGTCATTTAGGGAAGGCTTGTGGACCCTCTTCGGGACCTTCGGGTCCTGAAGAATTAAGGTGAGAGGAGTAGTTTCGCAGCTGATAATGACTTCACTCGTTGGTGAGAGGATCCAATCACGTCAATGCGGCTCTCGGGTGATTTCATGGTATCAAGGGCGACTGGTTGAAATAAATAAAATAAGAATTGTCAGCTCTATTCCTTTCAAATTCTTGATAAGATTTCATTTGTGGCGTATATACCTAAATGTCCTGTCCTGTCTAACCTTAAATTGAACCTCGGGCATGACAACGTAGAGTACGTGTCATGTACAACTTCGCCAAAAATGCAGCGTGGAGCGCGCTACAAACACATAAATATATTTTGTGTGTTAATTTTTATAATGTCAAAAATAAGCAGAAACGGGTAAAGCACACAAATGGTGATGATGAACGCCGACTATGATCAATTACTCACTCACCCACAGCGCAGTTCACAGGTAACTTAAGAACCGATTCTAATTAAACTCATTTTAATTTTTCTTAAAAGCGTCCGAAAAAATCTTAATAGTCTCTCATCCTGTCGCACTGTAATTAATTCATCAGTCAATTGGAACAGCCGCGCCTCCCGCCGGTCACGGGACCTCGGGGACACTGGATACATTCTATTCAATTTATGGATTTTATATAAAATCACTATTGATTGTTTTACTAACACCGGCATATGATTTATTGTTTTAGCAACAGTGTAAGCGCACCACCGTGCACCGCGCGGACCGCGCACGGCGGCAGTACGGCGCGTGCGCGTGACGCGGCGCCTCGCTCCGGCCGCGGCGAAGGCTGGCGATGCACTGCGCGTGCGCGTGACGCGTCGCCTCGCTCCGGCCGCGGCGAGGGCTCGCGGCACACTGCGCGACGCGCGTGCGCCTCGTGCGGGCTTCGCTTACAGCCGCCCCGTCTTACCGAGCGAGTAGAATGCACCTACTAGATTTGCGTCGCATGTCAGATCACAAGTGCCGGTTTCTTTTTTTCTTCAAACTTGTCTAGCATTTGACCGCGCTCTCACCTGATGGGCAGTGACGATGCGATCGAAGGTGTAGCATGCTAGCCAAGTAAATACCTATTCATTCTTCTCTTGAACTCGCCCGGGTTAAATTTCGCCGGAAACAACGACGCTGGCATTCCATTCCTTAGCCGTTCTAATTATGAACGTGGAATCAAATCGCTTGGTACGAATGGGTGGTATTTCGTCCATGAAGGGATGGCGCTTACCCAAGCGTCTAGTAGTCCGGATAGTGAAATGGTGATGGGGGAATGAGATCATGCAGTTCTTGTGCGCATTCGTTCGCCGTGGTGTAATCTGTAAAGGACTGACAGAATTGCCACCTTACGTCGATGTGCGGTTGTCTGGAAGAGATCTCGATAAACGATAAAACCGCCCACTGTTCCCCCCGCTGTTAATTTTGTTCAATGAGTTTTAATGATTTGTGTTGTGGTGTTTATATAATAGGTCTTTACCTATGAA
Organism: Ennomos fuscantarius; assembly: GCA_905220475.3. Taxonomy (NCBI): domain Eukaryota; kingdom Metazoa; phylum Arthropoda; class Insecta; order Lepidoptera; family Geometridae; genus Ennomos; species Ennomos fuscantarius. The sequence continues at coordinate 15,564,608 of HG992035.1, forward strand.
ATTGCCGTATTGCAGTACAGACTTTTTCAAACAAAAAAAAGTTTTGATGGGCTATGAATTCTAAATTCAAATTAATTTTGTTTTAAAAATATGACATTCTATTTACAATATAAGTCTTTTGTTTATTGATTAGCGTTGTTTTTTCATTACATTTCAACATTTTTCCACATAATGGATACTTTGAAATTTCGTTTAATTATGGAATATGAGTTCCGTCGTGGCACCAACGCGGCACAAACGACACGTAACATCAACGACGTTTACGGAGAGAACTGTACAAACGAACGTACAACCCGTTATTGGTTTGCTCGGTTCCGTTCTGGGAATTTTGACTTGAAAAATGAACCTCGTGGTCGTCCGGAAACTTTGGTCAACAATGATGAATTAAAGGCGATTGTGGAAGCTGATGAATCTCAATCTACAGCTGAGCTGGCAGCAGCTTTTGATGTTAGCATCAAAACAATATTGGTCCATTTGCGACAGATTGGCAAGATAAAAAAGCTTGATAGATGGGTGCCCCACGAACTTAACGATCGCCAGCGCAACGTGCGCGTCGAGACTTGCCTTGCGCTGCTTAACAGGCACAGAAATGAAGGAATTTTGAACCGAATTGTTACGTGCGACAAAAAATGGATTCTTTTTGACAATCGAAAGCGCTCAGCAAGTTGGTTAGATCCTGGTTCGGTACCAAAGCAATGTGCAAAACGAAAAATGACCCCTAGAAAGGTGGTGGTCACAGTTTGGTGGTCTAGCGCTGGTGTGATTCATCATAGCTTTTTACAAAACGGCGAGAGCATTACTGCAGATGTGTACATTGAAGAACTGACCACAATGATGGCGAAACTCGCACGTCTGCAACCAGCTTTGGTCAATCGGTCGTCTCCACTGCTACTTCACGACAACGCGCGAACCCATACTGCACAACAGACTGTCTCTAAGCTGCATGAGTTGGGTTTGGAAGCTCTCTCTCATCCGCCATACTCACCAGATCTTGCGCCTACCAACTATTACTTTTTCCAAAATTTGGACAACTTTTTAGCGGGAAAAAAATTCAATTCCCGAGAGGCAGTACAAAACTCCTTTGAAGAGTTAGTTGTCTCCCGTCCTGCTGATTTTTTCAAGAAGGGCATCCATAAACTGCCAAAGCGTTGGCAAAGATGCATTGATTGCAGGGGTGATTACTTTGAATAAAAGAAATAAATAAGTTCGAAAAAAAAATACTTTAACTTTTTTCAAACAAAACGGCAATTTCATAGGTAAAGACCTATATCTATCTATCTATTTATGATCAATAAGTAGGTATACGTTTATAAATAAATATAATAAAATAAATACCTACATAAACCCACCTAAATACTTTTTATCTAGAGAGTGCCTGTACATATTAATGTTTCAGTTGAACAAAATTTATTTTTGATTAAAAAAAAACACGCCTATAGAAACATTAGTAAATACAGAAGTAAGCTCGCAGTAGGTGCTTTAAAGGTCCTATTGTTCACTAATAATCTCACTACAGGAATGGGATAAATGAAAGTTATATTGTTACTATGCACCACATATATTGTCCTCGCGAACCGAACACACAATCTACAATATAAAATGAGTAAGCCCGGAGTATGCGAGGACACGCGTCTCCGAATGCTACTCTCATGCAACTCTAATAAAATCACGCGCCCCCCTTGTATAGGTCGGCGCTGGCGACGTCAACGTAAACAAACGCGTGTCCCTACAGTAAGATAAGATCATTTTTATGGCCAAAAAAAAATTATATGTTACAATTTGTTAAACACAGTGCAAGAATATACATTTCCTTCAAACTATACTTCACTATGAGCCCCAAACTATACTTCACTATGAGCCCCAAACTATACTTCACTATGAGCCCCAAACTAAGCACGAAGCCTGTGTCTTGGGACTCTGATGTAAATTATCCTAACATAAATGTGGAGAAACACAGTAAACTAAAGATAATTTTGTGAGTGGCAACAATAAAAACAAACTTTAGGACTAAAATTTAAAAAAATCATAGGTACGCTAAATAAGTACTTATGTAGAAACTAATTGAATCAATAATTATTACGTACAACCCAAGAATGAAACTAAAATATTACAAAAGAAGACCACTGAAGGTGATCGGTACTAAAGGTAAGAAAATTAAATCTATATTATTAATGGTTATTGTAGGACATAAGTATGAGGGTGGGTGTGTGGGTGTGAGGGTAAGTGAGAGAGAGAGTGTAGTGGAGAGAGGATGTGTTGGGTAAATGACAGTGTGTGGACAGTGCTGCCTGAACTTGTATAGTCCGCACCCCGCCAAAAAAAATGTCATAAACATTGTTACGCTGCTATAGGTGTCTGTTATGATAATTTTGTGTTCGTTTGATTGGCCCGTTAGCTCAGTTGGTATCCCTGCCTTCTGGTCTGCAGGTTGTGGGTTCGATTCCCACCAGGACAAACGTTTGTGTGAACATCGATGTTTGTTCTGTGTCTGGGTGTTATATTGTATTCTATGTATGTATTTACAAACAAAAATAATATAAGTATTGTATCAGTTATCTGGTTCCCATAGTACAAGCTTTGCTTAGTTTGGGGCTAGACGGCGCTGTGTGAAATGTCCACAGATATTTATTTATTTATTATTATCTGACGTCACGATTGAATTTTTGTGGGGGGCGTGTTGTAAGTTCCAAAATATAGAGACATTATTACGGCGGTCACCGTGAGCCAAATGAAGGCACTTGCTGAGATTGTCCATCTCGGCCTTCACGAGGCTCCGGTCGTGGAGCGAGCTCGGCTACCGCACCACTCGAGCCCGTCTTGTTGGCTACAATGGTTCCGTCTGACGACGGACCGCTCCCAACAATAGAGCGACCCGCGGCTAATATTTTATTATTTATTTTATTTTATTTGGACAACCAACAGCTTTCTTACAAAATAATATGAATACAGGATAATAAATACTCCGAAGCCAAATACAGGTTATCACTCTTAGAATTAATAAGTAGGTAATTAGTACAATGAAAAGGTAAGTACTTAGCTCAACATATTGTTTGTAACATTTAAACAAGAGGAAAACTATTATCATCAAAGCCATATAAATATAAGGTAAGAGTAATATTTTAAACGCAAGTATTAAGTTATTGATAAGTTTAGATTATATTATTATAAGATTCATCACTAAATTATATCGGTTGTTACTTATGTTGTAACAGAATAATTCTGGTCAAAAAATTCACTGAAAATTATGTTTATGAAAATATTTGGCCTCGTCGTAAATAAGTCTTTCAATTTAGAGAATTTCCAGTTAAAGCTTTTAAACGTACGTGGAAAGAAAGAATTTCTACGATAATTTGCACGGGAGCGAGGGATACATAGTCGGAGGTGGCTGGTGCGAGATGAGAAACACGGCGCTACAAGTTTGATCCCGGCCAGAAGAGGACAGTCGATCGATTTAATTGCTAGCTGACCCGCCGCGGTCTTGCTCGGCTTAGGTTTACATCCTAACCCTGTCCAAAGGAAGAAAGGATAGGAACTTCGTAATAAAAAAGTTTAAGGCGGAAAAACAAAAAAATTGCTTTACCGCATTGTATTATTTTTCAAAACTTGTGTTACTTTCAGTGTTAGTGCATAAACATAACAAGATCTCTCGGCGTCACGGTTCGCTTAGTGTCTACAGGAACATAAAATAAAACATCATAAAAGTAGAAAATAATGCACTTTTAATCACAGGACGCCGGCGCAGAGTCAGCATAACAAAATAAATTAGCACAACAACCATACACAGGAACTAACCAACTACGGAGTAGGCGGGCTACGGAATGTCGCGTATCACAGGGTCGAGTCCCGCGCCAGCAGGTCGGAGAGGTGCGCGGCGATGGCGGCGGCGGGCGCGCCGGCCAGGATGGAGCGGTGCGTGGCGGCCAGCTGCTGCGCCTGCAGCGGGCCGGCGCACACGGCGCGCAGCCCGTAGTCCTCGCCCAGCGTCACGTAGTTGTCGCGCGCCGTGAACAGCGTGACGGGCGCGCGCAGCGGCCGCGCCGGCCGGTACGTGTCGGCCGCCACCAGCTTGCGGTAGAAGGCGGCGGCGGCGGCGGCCACGTCGGCGCGCGCGTGCGGCGTGGCGGCCGCCACCAGCTCCGCCGCGCGCGCCACGCGCTGCTCCCAGGAGCCCAGCCGCTCCAGCTCGGCGGCCAGGCGCGCCGCGTCCAGCTCGGCCAGCTGCTGCGCGAAGAAGGCGAGCGCGTCCGCCTCGTCCGTGCGCGCCGAGCGCGCCGCGCGCTTGCCGGCGCCGCGCCGCGTGTGCGTGCTGAGGTAGGCGGGCGAGCCGTCCACCAGCACCAGCCGCGCCGCGCAGCCCGCCTGCTCCAGCTGCAGCGCCATCTCGAAGGCGACGCCGGCGCCGAACGAGTACCCGAGCAGCGTGTAGGGCGGGCGCGGCTGCAGCGCGCGCACGTGCGTCACGTAGAAGGCGGCCAGCGCCGGCATGGAGTCCAGCGGCGCGGGCGGCGCGCACTGCAGCCCGAACACGGGGCCGCGCACGCCGCGCGCCACGCCGCGCAGCGCCTCCACCACGCCCTCGATGGGGTGCACCTGCGGCCCGGCGGGCGTCATTTTTTTAGTAATTTAGTAATTTATTTATTTGCCAATAAGTAAATAACAATCTTATGCTAGTGGCTTATAATTATTAGGTATATATAGTTATTAACTAAATATCATATAAATAAAAGAAAAACATCTTTAAAAAAAGCAGTTGGTAACTATTTAAACATAGGTAGGTAAGTTACAAACATAAGATATCTAAGCACTTTAGCATCCGTACTAGGTTACCCTGTGTTACGTTTGCTAAGCTTCCGAAAAATTTTTTAGTAACAATATTATAACTGAGTAGTAATAAAAACTAACTAACATCAAATTATTTGTATAAACAAATCATTCATAGGAAGTAGGGAGTGATCACGGAACTTTGATTGCAAGGCAACTAGAGAAGTTTCGATCCTAATTTTAAAAAGAAAAAAATCATAAACGTAAATAAACTGAGTATTCCAACTGTCAAATCCATACAAATTTAAGTTTCTATCAAGTTCCATGATCGCACAGCTAACAATAATACCCTAATATGCGTATTTATAGCATAGATACCTAGTCCAGAGAACAATAATTATAAACTTTTAAAATTGGAGGTAGTTTGTTTAGCACACAATCACAGCGAGCGCGAGCCGCTTCCGCACACAGGCGGGTAATAACAAGGTACTGTGATTGTGGTGCTTTAATATGTATACGGAGTTTAGTAAAGCGAAGAAGTAGGTTTATTATTAAATACTAAAAATAATTTTCTATATTCGGCACCGGCGGCCGGTAGTTTACAATCACAGATGACGAGTCGAGCGATACCTTGAGTGCGATCGCAGCACGAACTCGTTGCCACAGAGCGTGACCCGGTACAAAAATAACGGTACATTTTAGGTTTTAATAACGGTACATTTTAGGTTTTAAGTGAATCTATTGATATTTTACGTTCTAATGTATTGAAATGTGTTTTATTTAAATATTATTATACAAATTTATTTAAATTTTAATGTGTGCTCCGTGACCAAAATTTTATTTTATTTTATTGGAAGTTAATACATGTCGTATAATTTTATTATTAGGACGACTCTAGTGGTTTCCGTAGGTGTATTTATAGAATAAGAAATAATGAAATAATTTGATGTGACTAAATTAATTTAAAGAAATATAATGAAAGACAAAAATTTTGTGTATGAGTGTCTCTGCACCATAGACTACATAGAAGGTGACTTAGGAGTGAATCAGTAGATTAGTGGACGTATAATATGTGTGTTGAACAGTTGCGCGCGGCGCGTCATAGCGAGCGCACGGATTGCGATTAGCCTGTTATTGTCGCGAACTTCTTTTTTCGGTCTACCTGCAATTTGTGTGAGAAAAATGGACGAGGTCATTAGACCTCGATCCACGAGCCCAAGTGACATGAGTGAAGAAGAGATACTTAGAAGCAATAATATTAATGAGTGCGAGAAGATAAATGAAGGGAACGTCGCAGGTGCACGCGGCGTAAGGCCAGAGAAAAGGACAAGAAATGAGAGTGACGAACAAGATATTTTGGAGGATAATGAAGGATTTACATTAATACAGAGAAAGAGTAAGAGATTTGCAATGAAGAACTCATTTACGAAAAAAAATACATCGTTCAATAATAATAATAATAACCGAAATAATCATAAATTTAAAAGAAATAATACGTATGCCGATGACTTAAACTCGATTGAAGTGTATGTGACATCTCTGCAAGAGCTGCCTAAACAAATTGGTCTTGCTAAACTATTGAAAGGAGAAAATATACTAAATATTACACAAATAAAATACAAGAGTCCGTACAAAATATTTATGAAATTTGAAAACAAAGAGGATGCGGATAAGTTAGTTAACAACAGTAAATTTACAGAATTAGGGTACAAATGTCGCCTTACAAATGAAGTCAGCTTTACCTATGGTGTCGTGAAATATATAGAGTTGGATGTGTCAGAAGAAGAACTCATGAAATCTTTCAAAAGCGAGTCTGAAATTATATCTGTTAAAAGATTAAAGCGCCTGACGGACAATGGTGAGTGGAGTGACAGTGAGACAGTACGCTTCTGTTTTAAAGGTGCAGTATTACCACAATATGTGTTTGGATATGACTATCGTTTTAAAATAGAACCATATACATTCCCAGTAACACAATGCTCTATGTGCTGGAAATATGGCCACCAAGCTCGCGTGTGTCCCCACAAGAAACCCACATGCCCCAAATGTGGCGGAGAGCACCCAAACTGTGAAACTACAGACTACACTTGTGTAAACTGTAAAGAAAATCACGTGGCGTTTAACAAGAACTGTCCCTTATTTTTGAAAGAAAAAGAAATCAGGAGAATAATGTGTGTGCAAAATTGCACCTATAAAACTGCCTTGAATAAATACTTGGAAACACGGAAAGATAGAAAAGAAACTGAGAAAGAGAACCAATTAGAAGAAAACAGTAGGTATTTGTCAGAGATAATTAACAGAGATGAATTTCCACCTTTAGTGGTACAAGAAACTACAGAGGCTGAAATACATGAAGATACTTACCAAGAAAAACAAACAGAGTTTGAATATAATGAAAACAGCGAAGATAGTAGGAGTAGCGAAGAAGAGAGACCAGCAGAAAAGACATTTAAACAAAAGAAAAATAAAAAGACAAGAAAAACAACTAATGCTGGAAATGGCACAAAAAATACCACAACCTTTATGGAAAAGACCAAAATGATAACCCAAAAACAAGCAAATACATCATCTACAGTACAAAAACAAAAGAAAAACAAAGAAAATCGTTTGGAAGATAACAGAGATAACGATAACGGTAGAGAACAAAACAAGTTTATGGACATTCTACATAGTATACAGAAAATACTCGTTACAAGCACTAGTTTTGAAGTAAAACTGAAACAGATAGCCAAGTTGCTCCTTAATGAGCTAATGTATTTTATCACAAGAGCCGTAAGTAATGGAGATGTCATGAGACTAGAAACTAATATGTTTCATGATGGATGACAACCGTACAGATAGCCGCGTTCAATTAGGCTTTGGGGGTTCCACTGCACACTACCTAGGTATTGGACAGTGGAACTCTCAAAGCCTGATGCCGAAGAAACAGGAACTTGACTTATTATTAAATCAAGAGAAAATTGGTATATGTTTGATTAGTGAGACTTGGCTTAACGAAGATAAAACCTTAAGGATAAAAGACTACAATGTTTACAGAAAAGATAGGCAGGACTCATACGGTGGTGTAGCCATTATAATTCACAAGTCTTTTAATGCATGTTTGTATCCTTTAAATGTAAACAATTTAGGTATTGAGATGATCTGTTTAAAGATTACCAACTGTAAATATTTGAAGTTTATTGTTTCAGTATACTGTTCACCGTCTGTAAGGACATCACAATGTGATTGGGATTATATTTTTTCCACGTTTGGGGACAAAACAATCATAGCAGGAGACTTTAATGGTCATCATTCAAACTGGTCCAATAAGGTTGACTCGAGGGGTATACAGTTGTTTGACTCTAGTATAGATAATAATTTTGTATCTTTAAATAATGGTGAGCCAACTAGGATCAAACTTGTCAATGGCCTACTGCAAGAAAGCAGCCCAGACATAACATTTGTTTCTTCTGACATTGCTGTACTTTTTAAATGGAATGTTACGAAAGAGAACTTGGGGAGTGACCATATGGTGATCAAATTTCGTTTGGATTATAATGATGTAGCAACCTATGTTAAAAAGCGGAATTTTAAGCGCGCTAATTGGCAACTGTTCCAAGATAAATTCCAGGAGAGTATTGTCAATGATACTAGACTGACCTCAAATGATAATATTCAAGAGCTGTATGATCTATTTATTCAAAACTTAAACAATTCTGCCGATTTGAGTATACCTTATGTAAAATGTAATACTAATCCAACTCAGTCCTTTGAACCTAAGCCTTATTGGTCTCCATCTATATCTCAAGCAATAGCAAAACGTCGTTTAGCTCTCAAAAATTTCAGGAAAAACCCTACGCCGAATAATTTTGACTTATTAACCAAACAAATAGCTGAAGCTCAAAAAATTGGAAGACAAGCTATATCCTGTCACTGGGAAAAATACTGTGGGTCAATAGATGAGACAACAAAATCTTCTCAAATGTGGCAAAAGATGCGTTGGATGAAAGGAGTCAAAAACAGTAAAATGCGTGCTCCTGATGATAAAAAAGAGCAGTTACTACGTTCTTTGGCGCCAGACTTTGTAGAACCCCCTTCACCATTATTTATTTCTACGAATCTCCAACTAGAAGAGGAATTTTCCCTTCAGGAATTTCTCAGGGCTATTAAAAAGAAAGATACGGCACCAGGTGAGGATAAAATTACATACTCTATGATTTATTATCTTCCTAAAGATGGCAAAATTCTTCTTTTAAAAATATATAATTTGATTTTTAAACAGGCAATGGTACCCAAACAATGGCGTAACATAAAAATAATACCTATTCCAAAACCAAATGGCAATGACCCCTCAATTAATTTTAGACCAATTTCCTTAATATCATGTATATGTAAAATATTGCATACAATGTTGACCAAACGATTGGAATGGTTCGTAGAACGAAATCGACTATTAGCGCCAACAACATCGGGTTTTCGAAGAGGTCAATCCAGTGTTGATTGTGTAGTACGATTAGTGTCCCATATACAAACAGGGTTCGCCCAAAACATGCCAACATTGGCATGTTTTTTAGACATAGATAGTGCATACAACAACGTTTTGATAGACCAACTCGCTATGATCCTAGATTCATTGAATGTTGGAGCGACCATATGTAGGTATTTGTTTGCCTTTCTTAAAGCGAGATGTTTAAAGATTATTGAAGATGGCGAGGATAGTGTTTATATGAGATGGACATGTAAAGGCTTGGCCCAAGGGGACCCGATTTCTCCTCTACTTTTTAATATAATTACATCTAGGTTATACGAATCTATTGATAGCAATAGCATCAACTCATTACAATACGCCGATGATTTCGTTTTTTATATTCAAAGCAAAAATGTCCATAACAATGTTATCCAGATTCAAAACAGTGTCACTTCCATGTCTGAATTACTGGGACAAATAGGGCTAGATATTTCTTTGAAGAAAACAAAAATATGTTTATTTAGTAGAGGAAGAAGAAGAGACCAAATAATCGTATCGATTGATAACCATATTCTATCGGTGGTAGATTGCGTAAGATACTTGGGAGTATGGCTGGATAGGTCACTGTTGTGGAACAGACACGTTAATGAGACGCAGGCAAAATCAATGAAATCTATTAATATACTGAAGATTTTAGCTGGTTCGTCTTGGGGAGTACATCCTAAACACTTGCGCAGAGTGTATATATCTTTGATTAGAAGCAAAATAGATTATGCATGTTTTGTTTACGATAATGCTGCAAAAACACACCTACTGAAGTTAGATAGAGTCCAAAACATAGCCTTACGTGTCATAGGGGGTTTTATCAAGACAACGCCAATTCACGTGATGGAATACGAGTTATGCTTACCACCACTTCACTTAAGACGAAAGTATCTAGCTACAAAGTATTGCCTCAAATCTCAATCATGGTCTAATAATATTACGATTAGTAATTTAGAATCCCTCTCCAGATATAGTGACTCAACCTATTTTCGTAGAAAAAAAAAGCCTTTGCTCACTACCGTTTATAATGATACTAAATTCGAAAAAATTAATACTTCCAATCCACTAAATATGTTTAACTTAAATACATGGGTGTCTAACATAAATGTAGAAATTATCCAAACGGAAATTGAAAACCTAACACAATCTAAAAATAAATATGACCCTACACTCTTAAAATTAAACACTCTATACATGCTAACCCAGAAATATAGTGGCTGGCATAAAATTTATACTGATGGCTCGCAAACACAATTCGGTCGAGGTGCAGCCTACTATAATCCCAGTTACAATGTGAAGGAAACCTTTAAAATTGTGAATGACTCAAAATATTCTATTATGTACGTTGAACTTTTTGCGATCTCGGAGGCTCTCTCTCACGTCATTAGTACGGGACTACAAAAGGCAGTAATTCTGTCTGACAGCAGAAGTGCCTTACACCATATAGCTCGGTGCGCCTCTGGACACAGAGGCGCATCGATAGCTTATAATATTTTATCCAAAGTCTTCGTGCTGGCGTCGCGTGGAGTGACTCTGGGAATCCAATGGGTTCCATCACATGTCGGCTTGAGTGGTAATGAGGAGGCTGACAAACTAGCTCGAGACGCAATATCAAATGGAACAGAAGTTTTTATGAAAACAGAACACTCCGAGTTACTCATAAAATACAAACAATCTATGCTACAAAATTGGAAAGAGTATTTTGATATTGCTTCTCGAGAAAAAGGCATATGGTATCGAACAATGCAAAGTGAGCCTCCTCATATACCATGGTTTGAGAACATTAATTTGAATCGCCAACTAATTGTAATCGCTCATAGACTTCGCTCCGGACACATCCCTTCAAACAGTTTTAAGCATTTAATGCGTATTGTAGATAGTCCTAATTGTGACCTGTGTGGGGTCAACGACGACCTATATCACTTTTTGATGGAGTGTGCTCGGAGTGCTCCCATGAGAAACGATTTATTTAATCAGCTCAAACTTAATCACCTAGATGTGGGTATTTTTCAAAGCATATTATCCGCACAAACATCCAACGCGGCTACTCTGCTGTATCGGTCTGTGTACAGACTGATACACAATGTAACATAACTTTATTTTTCTGTCAATTATACCATTTTTGTACTATGGGGCTGACATAGTCGTTGGACGACTCAAAGTCCCTAAAAAAAAATAGATTAAAAAAAAAAAAAAAAAAAATGTGTGTTGAAGTGAATTGTGTGGGGGAGTGCTGTGTGGTGTGAGTGCTGTGTGGGGTGAGTTTTGTGTGGAGTGAGTGTTGTGTGGGGTGAGTGCTGTGTTGGGTGAGTGTGGTATGGAATGGGTGGTGTGGCTTGAGTGTAGTGAGAGGTGACTGAGTATGTGATGTGGTATGTGAATGAAGTATAATTACAATTATAAAAGTTAAGTTTGATGTCTATTATTAAGATCTTCTTCCTTGAATCACATGATCCGTAGCAAAAGGTTTTCAGTCTCCTCATAATTGAGACTGATAAGATATTTACTTACAACTCATTTACATTTATAAAGCGTTACTGAGAAAATGTTTAAATATTTATTAATTTTTTTGTAAATAAAGGGTCCTAAAAAACACATTTGTCTTTGTGCAAAAGCTGATGAAAATTTAGTTGATACAATGTTCCTATCCTTTCTTCTGTTTTCTGTGTGACTATCCCTGTTATAAGGTATAGTAGCATGAATTTTGAGCACGGTTTTTAGGATATAAAGTTGTCTAACGGTTGGAACTTTGGTTTCTGAGTAAAGCTCCTTCGTTGGATATCTGAAGTGTTTTGAGAGCATTGTTTTTAAAATTGCTCGTTGAGCCCTTTCGATCCGAATCATGTAAGTTTTACAGGTTCCGCCCCACATGGTAATACAGTAAGCTAGAAGGGAGTGACAAAGGGCAAAGTATATTGATTTAAAGAGAGCAATATCGGATAAATGTCTGAGACGTTTGAAAACTCTGATTAACTTTCATACCCTACCTGTGAGAACCTTAATATGCTCATGCCAGTTAAGGAGTTGGTCTATGACCACTCCCAAGTACTTGATAGAATTTGCTCGCTGAAGAGTCAAGCAGCTACATGTGGTTGAACATGGGTGGTCGCAGATGTGAGCTCGAACTTGAATCACGTTAGCTCGCGGTTGAGTCGACATAGTTTTCGAGAAGGTCAAGAATTTGGTTTTACTAATATTGAGCGTTAGGAGATTATTTCTAAGCCAAGACATAACTTCTTTAAGACCTATTTCTGCTAATTCTGAGACTTCATTCCAAGTAGGAGCTGCGAATAAAAGTACTGTATCATCAGCGAATATAATGGTTTTACCCCCAATGAGATTAATACCGCAGAGATCATTAACGTATATCAAGAACAGAGTAGGCCCCAGTATACTGCCTTGGGGGACTCCATAGTTTATAGTAGCTTCATCACTTACTAAATCTCCAATTTTTACTTTTTGGGTTCTGTTTGTAAGATAGTTTTTAAAAAGCCGAAGAGCTACATCTCTTATTCCCAAGTGTTCCATCTTATTTAAGAGTACAGGGACAGAGACAGTATCGAAGGCTTTTGCCAAGTCTAGAAAGATACCAATACATTTTTTTTTCTTGTCAACTTGTCTAGTGATAAAATCAGACAGTTCAGCTACTGCATGTTCTGTAGATTTACCTGCTAAGAAGCCAAATTGGTTCTCAGATATCATTTTGAATTTAGTTAGATAAGAAGTAAGGCGTTTATTTAGAAGTCGTTCGAATATTTTTGATAGTGATGGTAGAATTGAAATTGGGCGATAATTATTAATACTGTCTCTGTCCCCACCCTTATAGATGGGTTTAATCAAAGCTGTTTTAAGCATGCTAGGAAACACGCCACTGGAAAAACACAAATTACAGATATAAGCTACATGCACAGACCCAGCTCGTGCATCTTATTACTACCTACAACTTGGCTATTGATTCTATTGCATAGAACTTGTACTTGACTTGTTGCTGAATCTTACTGATTCTACTTCTTTGTTGTCTAAAATCAAACTTACGACGCCGACGGCCGATTTCCCGAACAAATTATCTGAGGCTCCCGCGCGCTCCTCTAACTATCGTCAAACTCATTTTTCATACGAACTGTCAATCTGTTTAACTCTGATTATTCCAAAAATGTCGATCTTTCTACAATGAGGCGTAATGTTTTCAAGACTATCATAAATAATGTATTTCACCCGGCGCACGTTCTCCGATGTAGGCACGTATCTTATGTTCTATTAGTCAAAACTGTTTATGGCTATTTCAGTACTCAAAATCTATTTACTAGTGTTTAGCAGCTGTTTGTTTTCCTTGTAAAGTAAAGTAAAGTGCTAGTGCTGCCTCGAGTGCTAGATTACAGGCGTGAGTGTGGGAAAGTGGTACAACGATGGTGAAACATTTCTTTTCGTGTTGTTTTCAAAACTACATAGATTTTTTTTTTTTTGACACAAACTTGACACATATTTGCGTGAAATATCATTAACTTGAGAAATGATCAATTACTGACACTGATTAAATACACAAGTGTGGAGTCAAAATAAAAAAAATAACGCACCATGAAGACGGGCAGAGCCGTGGAGTCGGGGGGGGCGTCGCTCGGCAGCTTCACCACCACCTGCTTGGGCACGAGCTCGCCCACCAGCGCCATCTGCACCAGGTCGTCGGGGGCGGCGGCGGGGGCGGGCGCGGGGGCGGCGGGGGCGGGGGCGGGCGCGGGCGCCGCCTGCTCGCCGCCCGCCAGCGCGCGCAGCTTGCCGAAGGTGAGCGCGCGGATCTCCTGCACGGCGAGCACGACGTCGTAGCCGCGCTCGAGTGTCTGCTTGATCTCGGCGCCCATGAGCGAGTCCATGCCGAGCTCGGCCAGGTTGGCGGAGTCGGCCACCTTGGCGGGGTCCTTGATGCCCAGGATGTTGGCGACGGCGTGCACCAGGTCGTGCGTGGGCGCGGCCTGCGCGCGGCGCTTGTCGGCCAGCACCATGCTGGCGGCCACGGCGTGCGGCCGCGCCAGCAGCGCGCCCAGCGCCTCCAGGCAGGACGCCACGCGCTGCGGCACGGTGCCGCCCACCTCGGCCGCCGCCGCCATGGTGTCGGCCACCAGCCCCACCTCGCCGATGGCGCCCCACTGCACGGCCAGCCCGGGCAGCCCGTCGGCCCGCCGCCGCTCCACGATGCGCTCCATGCCGGAGTTGGCGAGCCCGTAGTTGCTCTGGCCCGGGTTCCCGCGCCCGCAGGACACGCTCGAGAACACCACGAAGTAGTCCAGCTCGGGAGCCAGCTCGCGGCACGCCGCGTCCAGCGCGCGGGTCGCTGCAACACGCGCACGGTGAACGGCTTGCAACGCGGGCGCCGGACGGTGCGACGTGCGCTCCGTCTTCTCCGTCACTTACCGTCGATCTTGGGCTTGGCGACGACCTGGAAGTCTTGCGGCGTCTGCTTGTCGAGGAAGGCGTCCCGCAGCACGGCGGCCAGGTTGAAGACGCCGGCCACGGGCCCGAGCTCGGCGGCGGCCTGCAGCAGCGCGCGCGCCGCGCCCGGCGCCGCCGCGTCCGCCGCCAGCGCCAGCACGCGCACGCCGCGCGCCCGCCAGCGCCGCACGCACCACGCCTGGTACCCGGAGCGCACGCCGCCGCGCGACGTTAGCACCAGCCGCGTGGCGCCGCGCGACACGAGCCACTGCGCCAGCTCCAGCCCGAACCCGCCCAGCCCGCCCACCAGCACGTAGCTGCGCCCGGGCCGCATGTACGTGCGCGGCGCCGCCGACACCAGCCGCGCCGGCGCATCCTCCGCGCGCACGCGCAACATTACCTTGCCGATGTGCTTGCCCGTCGCCATGTACCTGCAAGCGGCGCGCCGTCACTCGCTGCCCGCGCGCGCGCACGTGCGTGCGTGCGTGCGTGCGTGCGTGCGTGCGTGCGAGGCGCTCACCTGAAGGCCTGCTCCAGCTGCTGGTCCGAGTAGACGGTGGCGGGAAGCGGGCGCACGGCGCCGCTAGCGATACCCTCGGAGACGCACCGCACCACGGCCGCCTTCTCCGGGTGGTCGTCGGTTGCGTCGAACAGCGCGTCCAGCAGGATGCCGTGGAAGGTGGTGTTCTTGAGGAACACGGCCATGCCCAGCGCCGAGTTATTGGACAGGTCCAGCTTGCCGATTTCGAGGAAGCGGCCGCCGACGGCCAGGCAGCGCACGGAGGCCTGCAGCTTGTCCGCCGCCAGCGAGTTGAGCACGAGGTCCACCCCGCGGCCGCCCGTGCGCCGCAGCACGTGCTGCTCGAACGACGTGTCGCGCGAGTTGGCCACGTTCTCGGCCGGCAGCTGCGGGAAGCGCGCGCGCAGGAAGGCGCGCTTGTCGGCCGTGCCCACCGTGGTGTACACGGTGCAGCCGGCGTGCAGCGCGATGGCGATGGCGGCCTGCCCCACGCCGCCCGACCCGGCGTGCACCAGCACGGCCTCGCCGCGCCGCATGCGCCCGCGCACGGCCAGCGCGTAGTACGCCGTGGCGTACGCGACCGGCACCGTGGCGGCCTCCTCCAGCGACCAGGCGGCCGGCACCTCCCACAGGAAGCCCTCGTCCGCCAGCACCGTGGTGGCCAGCCCGCGCGCGGCCACCATGCCCATCACGCGCTTGCCGGTGGACGAGCGCCCGCTGAACTCCAGCCCCAGGATGCAGTCCTGGCCGGCCAGGTTGCCGGGCAGCGCGTCCGGCGGCAGCTTGCCGGTCGCCAGCATGATGTCGCGGAAGTTGAGCGGTGCGTAGTAGACGTGGCACAGGTCGGTGCCGGGCCGCGGCGGCCGCTCCGCCTGCCAGCGCAGGTCCGACTCGATCCACCGCAGCGACGACAGGTCCCCGCGCGTCACCGCGTTCACGTACGCGTGCTCCACCTGCAGCGCCGCGCCCTCGGCCGGCAGCTCCAGGTGCCGGTAGCTGCCCCACGCGCCGCCGCGCAGCACGTTCACGGCCAGGTCCAGCCGCACGCGCTCCGCGTACGCGGGCGCCGCCGGGTCGAAGGGCTCGCGCGCGCCCGGCAGGTAGTACACGCGCAGCGCGCCGCCGCCCGGCTCCGCGCGCAGGCACGTGGCCAGCCCCAGCGCGCCGCACTCCGCCGCGCGCGTCACGGCGTACACGCGCATGGCCTCGCGCTCGGCGCGCGCCAGCGCCGCGCGCAACGGCTCCACCCACTCGAACCGCGCGTCGTCCGTCACGTCCACCACCACGGCGGCCGGCGGCAGCTCGGCGCGCCGCCGCAGCAGCACGAACTCGCGGCCCGGCGCCCCCTGCCGCGCCACCAGCTGCAGGCCGGCGCCCGCCAGCGCGTCGCGCGCCGCCGGCTCGTCCAGCGCGCGCGGCGCCTCCTCTAGCAGCAGCATGCCCGAGGGCGCCAGCGCGGCCGCCAGGTGCGGCAGCGCGGCGAGGTGGCGGCCGAGCACGTCCGCGGCCAGCACCGCGTGACACTCGGAGTCCGGCGGCCCGTCGCTCGCGTCGCGCGCGCTTAGCTTCACGCCGCGCTCCTGCAGCGCCTGGTAGGCGGCGGTCGCGGCTCCGGCGGCCAGCGTGGCGTCGGCGCGCACCTGCGGCTCGGCCTCCAGCGCGGCGAGCGCGGCGGGCGCCAGCAGCGCCTCGGGCGCGCGGCCCAGCGCCGCCTCGCACAGCTTGAGGCGCAGCGTGCCCGCGTTCTCCAGCACCAGCTGCAGGCACGCGACGAGCGCGTCCTCCGCGCTCGAGCCGGGGTTGTCGTCCGGCACGAAGGCGTACCGCTCCAGCTTGGGCGGCGCCTGCGCGTTGGCGCGGCGCGGCGCGAGGCTGGTCTTGAGGCCGCGCAGCTCGACGCCGCCGGCCGCGATGACGTCGAGGTCCCGCAGCATGCGCACGCGCACGGGCGCCCCGGGCGGCGGCTGCGCGGCGGGGTCGATGAGCGCGCGCTGCAGCCGCGTGGGCAGGTACAGCTCGCGCGTGTCGGAGCCGATGATGGCGAACTGCAGCATGGTGTCCATGAAGGGCACCCAGTTGCCGTCCCAGGCGAGGTGGCCCGCGGTGCCCAGCGCGTCCGAGTCGCGCACGCCGCGGAAGGCGCCGCCGTAGTTGTACCCGCGCAGCCGCAGCTCCTTGTACACGTCGGCGGCGTCGAGCGGCGGCAGCGCGGCGTCGGGCGCCGGCGCCGGCTCGGGCGGCAGCTGCAGGCGCTCGGCGCCGGGCTCGGCCAGGCGCGCGCGGCCCGACACGGCCACGGCGCCGCCCTCGCGCACCTCGAACTGCCCGCCGCCGTCCAGCAGGCTGACGAGGAAGCGCACGGGCGCGTCCCGCGGCACGAGGGTGGCGCGCCGGAACTGCACGTCCTCCAGCACCACGGCGCACTCCTCGGGCTCGCGCGCGTGCAGCCGCGCCAGTGCGCGCCACACCAGCGTCTGCAACCGCCGCGCCGGCACCACTATTATGCTTCGCAGTTAAAGTGACCAAACCGGTTGACGATATGATGTCATTAATTCGCCCGCTTATCGTAGTAGCGAGCAGTCGTTTACATCCCTGATCATAACATCCAGTGACCACCAAACTTTTTTATTTTTTCCACGATGTTTACTTGCGGGAAATGCCGTTCGAAAATGTCCGAGGGGCCCCTTTGCTCATCGTGCTCCCAGCACTTTGACTTTCAGTGTGCTGGAATTTCAGAGGCTGGGTTTCGTAAGTTGGGTGCGGAAAGAAAGTTAATGTGGAAATGTTCCACCTGCAGAGCTGTGCCCGCAGTTGCTTCCGTAGCTTCGCCGAAGAGTCAATCCCCACCTGACATGGAGACGATCTTGGCTGCAATTCAAAAGCTGTCTGACAAACTGAAGCCGATTGACCGATTGGTTGCGGATATGGGCGAGGTCAAATCTGACCTAGGAGACCTTAAGACGTCGGTGGACTTGGCACATTCATGGATGAAGGACTTGGGTGATACAGTGAAGGCATTTGATGGAAGACTCACTGAGGTTGAAAAAGTCACAGGTGAGGTATCTTTACTCCAATCGTCCATCAAGAAAATGGAGCAAAGTCTTAATGAGAAAGACCAGTGGTCTCGGCTGAGTAACATTGAGATAAAAGGGGTGCCGCTGAAAAGACATGAAAATCTATTCGAAGTGCTAAGCCAGATCGCTAAGAAAGTGGGTGTTCCGTTCAGGAAGGAAGATTTAAATTTCATATCCAGAGTCCCAACTCGCATCAAAGATGCCCCTAAACCTATTATAGCTTGCTTCAATAACAGGTACTTAAAAGAAAATTTTGTATCTGCTGTACGCAGCCTGAAGGGGATTTTGGCTTCCGAACTTGGATTTCAGGAAAACTCAAAAATTTTCGTGAACGACCACCTTACGGCAGCAAACAAGCAACTTCTCTCCAAAGTCAAAGCTGTAGCAAAGGAGAACCACTACCAATTTGTTTGGGTGAAGCAATGCAAAATTATGCTACGGAAAAACATAACTTCACCGTTTCTAACCGTGAGGAACGAAGAGGATCTGAAGAAGATATGTTGAAAATAGTTAAATTGTTTTTATTGTTTTCTATCATAATTTTGTGTAAAAGTTTGAGAATCATAGTCCAGTATTCAGCTTGCCAAGCGAACGCGTGTATGCCGCTCCACTCCGAAGTAAGGTATTTATTGTTCGATGCTACCGACCAGTTTTTAACTCCAGCCGTGCATTCTAATTTGACCCGTACTCTCATCTGTTTATGTGCCATTTTCTCCAGCAAAGGAAGTTGTTTACGTGCTATAGTTTTGGCATTTTTTGGTTTATTATTTCGCGTTTATCTATTACTCAAGCCTATTAACTTACCTAATAATGTTTTATTATTTATTTTTTTGCGATTTATGCGTTTTACGGCCATAAACTCGCATGTTATAGGCAGTTATAGCAAAACAATAGCATCCGCTCATTGTATCTTATTTGAAGGTAACTTTGAACATGAATTTATTTTGTATCTACTATGTTACATCTGTTATATTCCGTCTCTGATTTACTTGCCTACGTTTGTTATAAAATATGATAACTTTGGCATAACAACTATGATAATACTACTTAGATATATGCGATGTTTTGACACCAAGGGGAAGGACATTAACGCATCACGAACACTAATAACAAGTGAACCTTTATTCATTTTATTGCAAGCATATATATACTACTATTTACGTTGTTGCTATTTGTATTGCAAGGATACTACATACCATAAACATACTCTTATATCGTATTTTTTTGATGTTTTTAATAACGTGATATCGATGATCGTGTTATTGGCTTGTTATTTTAACCTACCCTTTGATTCAATTGAGTATACTGATTTATTTTATTATCTTATTTTACCTTTCGATGCGTATGGCCTCAGTGTACAATTACATCCTAAATACAATACTATATTTCTTATTAATAGTAGAATTCCCCTATTTATTCTATATTTCCCTTGTCTATTGCACTGTAAAACTAATTATTCACAATGGATAGCTTAAAGATATTTTATCAAAACGTAAGGGGATTACGTACTAAGACGGATATGTTCTACAGAAATCTTCAGCTTAATAACTATGACATCGTATGCCTTACTGAAACATGGCTTTTACCGAGTATAAAAAGCGAGGAGCTTTTTGATGATTCGTATATTGTTTTTAGAAGGGACCGCGACTATGAGCGGACCGCTCAGTCGCTCGGCGGCGGAGTTGTTATCGCGGTGAAGCGGGCTCTTGCCGCTGCTGCCAACCCGGACTGGTGCTCGTCCGCTGAGGATATTTGGCTTACTGTTACTTTACCCGGAAGTCGGAATGTTTCCAAAAAAATACATATGTGCTGTATTTACCTTTGTAATCAAGGGCAGGGGAACCTCTTCATTTCTTAATGACTTTTTAAAGATTAATAATGCTTATGACATTTTCTTTGGCGGGGAGCGTTCCATAAGGCAAAAATTGGCATCTGAATTTTTTGTTTCTCAAACTTATTAACATTACTAAATAGGTCTCATGCTAACTTCATTAGCTACCTACTACGAGCTTATTTCTTTATATACTAATGTTTCTATAGGTGGGAACTTGTAACTGGCCAAGTTTCTTTTACTGTAAGTTTACGTTTTTATATGTATTTTGGCTGTAAGTTTTCCTAATATGAATAAATAAATAAATAAATAAATAAATTCCATTTGGAAAGCTAATAGCCGCATAAACGTTATATTATGATTATTTTTAATTTTTTTATTAAAAGTTAACAAAACTGGGAATATATTACTTTTGGTACTTTATTACTTATGCACTTTTTTGTTATTTAATTTTCCTGTTCTCAAATTATTTTGTATGAAAGCTATTATTTGTCAAAATAAAAAACTAATCGTAACTACTAAAGTCTAAAACCATGCGGTGGACTATTCCTTTCTGGATGTAAACAGTTTATAGCTAAAAAAATGACGCTATCTCTAGCCGCTACAGCTCTAGACACGACCAATAAAATTAATTTCTAACACAAACAAAATATACGTGCTTAAATATTTTTTTAAGTTAAGAGAAGTGCTAAATAAAGTAAAAATAATGACAAATGCAATTAAATTAACCTTTTATACCTTTTGAATATTATTGATACATTTTATTTTTATTTTATTATATTAGGAGCAATATCGTCGATTGTCCCGACCTCGCGAGTAAAATCAAACATAACGGTCCACTTAGATTAACGAGATTCAATGCACCCTCGCCCGTTCCGTTCCGACGGCTGAGCAGTCACTTTTCTTAGTTGACGTTTGACGATGGTGGAATGTTAATTTAATATATATTTTTATTACCTGTATTTAGGTACTTATTCTGAAATTTGTAATCTTTGTTGTTTTCCACAATTATGTGGGTAATTTGTGTAACAGCTAACCTGTATAACCTCGTTATGCTCCAGGGTCGACACATTTCTAACTATATTTTGATCTATTCGTGAGAACCTATAATTGGTTTTCTACGGTTAAACTTATGTATAATTTTGTTAAGATAAGCTGTTGGTTTTCCAATAAATAAATAACTAAATAACACAAACGCCGTTTGACTGCGGTTAGCGAACTATTATCAAAAGTGTTAAAATCATACTTTACTCCATTATAAGAGTCACACATTCGGTAAAGTGAAGAGTGCTTTAACATAAAAAAAAAAAAAAAAAAAAAAAAACATATTCGTTTTGCAAATGGGAAGAGCAAATACATGCTTATTGGACAAGAGGCGGCTCCCGGACGAGGTACTCGAAATGATATTTTATGCAACATATCGGGACAATGAATTAAACAAATAATTAATTTATATAACACTAGCGTCTGCCCGCGACTTCGCCCGCGTGAGCTATCCCTCAGAAACCATTAATTTATCGGGATAACATTAACTTAACCCCCTTAAATTAATTAATGGCTGGAATCTCGTGCGTGCTTTGATCTTTCATAGCGGCATTGTTAGACTAAGCATTTATTAACATTAATTTTATTAACTTTGTGTAAAATTCTGTATAAATTACGAAGAAAAATCTAGAAACACAACCACGCCAATCTAGAAAAATCACAAAACCATCAAACTAAATAATCGACATGTATTTGTTTTTAAGAAATATATATATAAATGAATTTGCTAAACAATCGTTATTTTAAAATTTCTAAATTTCAAGTCTATACGTCTATACGTCTAATCTTTTTCGCTTTCCCGCCAAAACTCCTTTAAATCGTTTTGAATTTGTTTTAAAATCTCCATCAGTGGCGGTTATATAAAATGTTGTATTTTATATAACCGCCCCTAGCGTCACATAGCAGTACTATGTGAAAAGTATATCAATCTTGAACCCAATCTCTACTACGGTCGATAATTGGCTACTCAACGATAGATGTCAAAACTATTTAATTAAACTTTGTATGGCTGGTTGTTACAATACGCATTTTATAGTGTCAAGTAATTCCAAATGTACTGCAACAAAAATATTATTTAATATTTGCACACTTGCATGCAGGTAGAACACAAAATGTCTAATTATTTTAAGGTTCCTAGGTTTTTTCCTCTATCTGCGTAAATTTTCCATTTATATTTTTATTTATTGATTCTTCTGTATTGTTCATATCCTTTTTTTGTTCCTTTAAATAGTTTTGAATTTGTTTTAAAATCTCCATCATAGCGTCCATTGTTGTATTTTATATAACCGCTCCCTAGCGTCAAGTAGCAGTACTACGTGAAAAGTATATCAATTTGCACCCCTACCGCGTAACCGTTCTGGGAATCGGCTCGCTTGCCATCTTGCACGCGCCAATTAACAAGTCCACGAGTGCGAGCAAGAGAGAACACGATTACGATCTTCACCACACTTACGCGGTAAGGCCCCTGGTCTGGAACCCAATCTCTACGATCGATAATTTGCTACTCAACGATAGATGTCAAAACTTTGCATGACTGGTTGTTAGAACATGCAATTTGTAGTGTTAAAAAATTCCAAATGTACTCGTAATGTAACAAAAATAGCTTTGAACACAAAATGTCTAATTATTTTAAGTAAGTTATGTTAACATTTCTCGAAAATTGTGTTCTAGCAAATAAATATTTGATTTAATTTGTATACACTTCACTTTTAATTCCAGTTTTTATGGATCAACACTGAGAGAAAAGTGATATTTTATGTGATATAGTGCACTTTTTGTACATTTTTCACTGAGTCTTACCACTTTTTGAATGCTTCTTGCCTTAATATGTATTTATTTTAAAACTGTGAGGCTTTATTTACCACAGATTATTTATTCAGCGAATTCATACGCAGCTAGACGATGTTAGCCATGGCACAGTGGCGCCGCCACTGGAAGGATTCAGTTATCATAATGAGTTTCATGAAAATCGGTCCCTTATTTTTTGTGGAGCCTATATGTTAGCCGGGATAATAAACATTTACCATTATAAATTTCATTAAAATCGGTACGGTAGTTTTTGCCGGTATGGAGTTCCAAAGGTACACAGAAGTGAAGTACGTACGTAGTTAGTACACAGAAAAAATTCTAGATGGCGCTGTTGGTTTTTCAACGATAATGCATAGTTTCTATGGAATTTGTGGTAGTTGTATGAAGTTCTGAATCGCGCAAGCGATATTTTCCGTGTGTTGAGCGCTATATGGCAAAAGTCTAGCTGGTATCCATAATGAATTCGTTCCGAAGTGCGTACGATCCCTCCTTTATTATATGCATAGATATAAATAAATAAATTAATTAAATAAATAATAGATGATAATTGATTGAAAAATTAATTGTTTTCCTAGTGCATAGTACAATTCTAAGATGTAAGATTAAGCTGTTGCTCTTCCCAAAAATAAATAAATAATGTCAAAAGCAGTGCGACGAATTTCCATAGTTAATTTGATAGTGTTAGAATGGAGACTTATAAGACGGCAATATACACAGCATCGCATCGGCTAGATACGCACCAGGTAGCCGGTGGCGGGGAACAGCAGGCGGCCGTCGATGTCGTGGCCCGCCAGGTAGGCGTCCTCCGCGCGCGCCAGCTCCACCTCCAGCGCCTGGTGCGCGGCGCGCGGCGCGCCGTACTGCGCCACCGCCCACTCGGCGCCGTGGTCCCAGCGCACGCGCGCCGCCAGCCCCGGCGTGCCGCGCGACACGGGCCAGCGCACCGCCGGGTACAGCGCCGCCGCGCGCACCGCCGCGCCCGCGCCGAACGCGCGCCCCAGCGCCGCCAGCAGGTGCGCCAGCGCGTCCGCCGCCTCGCGCCGCACCAGCGCCACGTGCGCCGCGCCCGGCGCCGGCAGCGCGCGCTTCAGCACCGCCTGCAGCAGCGCGTGCGGCGCCACCTCCACCACCAGCGCGCGCGCCGGCACCAGTTGCAGCGCCTCCGCGAACCGCACCGGCGACAGCAGGTTGTTCACGTGGTAGCTCGCGTCGCTCAGCCGCGCTGCGGGGCGGGAGGCGGTCAGCGGCGCCCTGGCCGGCGGGCGGCGGGCGGGGCGGGGCACTCACCGATCTCCGAGTCCCACTTGTCGCGCGGCAGCGAGGAGGACACCCAGCGCGGCGAGCGCGGCTTGGGCTCCGGGATGACGCGCTCGAGGCTGCGGCGCAGCAGCGGCGCCGCGGCCGCGATGTACTTGCTGTGGAAGGCGACGCCCGAGGAGTTGACGCGGCGCGCGAACACGCCCTCGGCCGCCAGCTCGGCCACGAGCCGCTCCACGGACGCCACGGGGCCCGACACCGTGACGCTGTCGGCCGCGTTGTGGCACGCCGGCACCACGTCGGGCGGGCAGCGCGCCTCGCACTGCTCCCACGAGAGCCCCACGGCGGCCATGGCGCCGGGCGCCAACGCCGCGTCCACGATGCTGCGCCCGCGCCAGTAGGCGGCCAGCACGGCCTGCTCGCCCGTCAGCGTCTCGTCCGCGTACGCGCAACCTGCGGCGGGCCTCGGTTACCTCCGCGGGTCGGCCCGTGCCCGACTTCAGGCCTTCGACTCGGTCCATTCGAATCATTATATTAATTTGCCAATAATACGCTATTTGACTACTATTACAATTGAACAAGTAAATATTATTTTTCTAAAGTAGCTTAAAAAATAATGTATTCATTGCAATTGTATCGATATTACGTATTTCTTAAAACTGGCTAGATAGCTTAACTAATCCTAATATTACCAAATTTGTAAAAGTAAGTAAAATCGGTAAATTAATCACAAAGTAGTACGCTTCTAAAGTTTCATCGTCTGTCTCTTTCTCGCGAAACATATCGTGTAGTGTAGAGCTTTTTTTTTTTTTATTAATCTGCATTTCCACCGACACCTGGGTCCGTGCTTTTTGTTAGACAATTTTTAATATTTATGAATTAAGCCTATTATTAACATGAACTTACATATAATACAGGAAGGATAATACAGCCAATAACAAAAAGATACATAAACAGCTTCCTCACGACTACTATGAAGACATTGTTTTTTTTTATTGTTTGATAGGCTCGCGTTTGACCACTATCGCACCTGATGGTATGTAACAATGCGGTCTAAGATGTAACACGCTTGCCTAAAAGATACCCGTTCACTCTCCATTTGAAGACTCCAAGGTTGTAGTTTTCGGTTGGGTTCCGGTTACGTTGATTACTATAGTAAAATTTAAAAAAATCTATTCTATTCTATATAATTTGTGACGTCACATGCCCAAGAGATTGTATGTAGAGTTACCATAGAGGTACCACAGCTTATGAGGTACTATGTCTGTTTCTATTCCTATATTTTAAAATGTCTGTAATTTTGTAACTATTTAATATATTCAATTTTAGTTTTCACAAGTATCTATTTTTTGAGGCATGTATATTATTTACGTATGCAATAAAAACATAGCAGTCAAATGGCCTATTGAATAATGCCCATGACTAGATAATTAGAGAAGAAGGGCGGAGGAAGCTCACCGATCTCGCCGACAGAGTGGCCCACGATGCCGTCGGGGCGCAGCCCCACCTCGCGCAGCACGTCCACCAGCGCCACCTGCACGGCGGCGATGGACACGAAGGACGCCACCACGTCGTCGAACGCCGCCTCCGGCGCCTCCGTCAGCACGTGCACCAGGTCCACGCCGTGCGGCTGCAGCGCCGCCGCCGAGCGCCGCACGGAGCCCGCGAAGGCCGGCAGCGCCATCAGCGAGCGCGCCATGCCGGCCCACTGCGAGCCCATGCCCGAGAACACGAACCACACGGGCCGCGGCTCGCCGCTCTCCGCCTCCTGCAAGCGGCGCGGGTCAGTCGCGGGCCGCCGGCGACTGCCCCGCGCCGCTGCGGACACTCACGAAGATCTCCTCGGCGTAGGGCTCGGCCAGCAGCGCGTACCCGCGGTGCGCGTGGCCCGGGATGCCGTGCGCGTGCACGGCGTCCAGCAGCGCGTGCAGCTCGCCGTCGGCCGCGTGCGCGCGCGCCAGGCGCAGCAGCTCGCGCGCCGCGTCCTCCGTGCGGCCCGACGCCAGCACCAGCCGCGGCACGCCGTACTGCGCCGGCGCCGCGCGCGCGCCGCGCTGCGACTCCAGGATCACGTGCGCGTTGGCGCCGCCGAACCCGAACGAGTTCACGGCCACCAGCCCGCCCTCCCACGGCGTGTTGCGGTCCACCACCTGCGCCCAGACCGCGTCACGGGGCGCCGCGAGCGGGGCCGCCCCGCGCCCTCGGCGCCGACCTCGTACCTGTATCCTGCCGTCGCTGAGCGCGGGGATGTCCGCGTTGGGCGACTTGTAGTGCAGGTTCGCGGGGATGACTCCGCGCTCCATGGCCACCACGACCTTGGCGATGGAGCACAGCCCCGACGCGGGCTCCGAGTGGCCCATGTTAGACTTGACGGATCCCAGCAGCAGCGGCTCGTCCCGGCCCTTGCAGAACAGCTCCGCTATCGCGTTGACCTCCTGCGGGTCGCCGACCTGCGGGCGCGCGGCGCACGGTGAGCGGCGGGCGGCGGGAGGGGGGCGGGGGCGGGAGGGGCGCGGCTCACCTTGGTGCCGGTGCCGTGCGCCTCCACGTAGGCCACGTCGGCGGGGCGCAGGCGCGCCTCGGCGAAGGTCTCCTCGGCGAGCCGGCGCTGCGCGTCGCCGCTGGGGAAGGTGATGCCCTGCACCTTGGCGCCGTCGGTGTTGGTGCGCGCGTTGCGCACGGTGGCGTAGACGCGGCGCGCGACGGCGCGGCGCTGCAGCAGCACGGCCACGACGGCCTCGGAGCGCACGTAGCCGCGGCCGGAGGCGTCGAAGGCGGCGCAGCGGCCCTCCGGCGACAGCATGCCGAGCCGGTGGAAGTTGAGCGAGTTGGCCGGCTTGAGGCACAGGTTGCAGCCGGCCACCACGGCCGCGTCGCAGTGGCCGGCGCGGATGGCGGTGTACGCCTGCGCCAGCGCGAACATGGAGCTGGAGCAGGCCGTGTCCACGGCGTACGAGGGCCCGCGCAGGTCGAACGCGAACGAGATGCGGTTGGGGAACATGGCGCGGCAGCAGCCCGTGAGCGCGTACCCGTTGATGCGGTCGGGCTCCGCCGTCCACAGCTCCTCCGTCTCCGAGTTGGACACGCCCACGAACACGCCGGTGCGGGAGCCGCGCAGCTCGGCGGGGCTGACGCCCGCGTCCACGATGGCCTCGTGCGTGATCTCCAGCAGCAGCCGCAGCTGCGGGTCCATCAGGTGCGCCTGCTTCGCGTGCACTCCGAAGAAGGTGGCGTCGAAGTGCGCCAGTTGCTTCAGCTTGCCGTTACGCTCCGGCAGCCCGTGCAAGCCTGCAACGCGCCGACGCGTGGATGGTGAATACGTTTCAGGTGAAGGAACGGTATGACGATTAACCCATACAATTATTATTTTGGGATTCCGTACCCGTTTTAATCAAATAAAAGAGAAAGCTAAGAAAATAAACTCGGTATTTGTGAGCCGCGTAGATAGTGTGTCGGATAACTGCCTGCTCCACGCTATAGATACCTCATTTATCGGCTGAGGCGTGTGCAGAGGGTGCTTCGGTGCCGGCACCCTCCGAACGCAAGTCTCCAACGTTACGTTTAGTTTAGTTTGAAACAACGTTTGTTCAGCTGCTGGTTTTCCATATAACGTACAACTTGAATTATGTCAACTATATAATAGGTAACTTAATTTAGCACGCATCAATGACCACGAGGTTTGAATTATTTGCCCGCCATCAATAACGTGACGTAACGTCTGGCTGCACCGCTATACTTAACGTCAACTTCAATAATATCAGGGCACAGCGAGGGCGCGCAGCGGGCAGGCTGTGCAACGTTTGTTATTGTCAAGTTTACCTAATTTTGTAAGATAAATAACGGCTAAACTCACGTCAACTAAAAGTCGAAATGACTCCAGCTATACTCGGCCATATTCGAGGTCCTCCCTCTGGCAGCCGGACACCAACGCAGCCGCGGCGGCGCACCCGAGCGTCAAGGGTTACGGAGTAATTTCGGCTTTTAACTGACGTGAGTTTAGCCGTTATTTATCTTACAAAATGTGTCATACTCACGATAGTTTATCGTGAGTATGACACATTTTTAGTGACGATAGTTTTCAAACTAAAAATGTTTACCTAAATCGATGAGGAATATTAAAATACATAATCAGCTATTAAAGCCAGCTCCGCGACAGTACATACGACCGAAATAAATTTTAATTTGCTACAAGATTCATATAATACAAATTTAAGAACCAGTAAAACAAGAATGCACTAGATGGGTATGTATGTATGTATGATTGATGTATATTCCAAATCGTTGCATTAAAGTTTGAAACACGTTGATGTTTTCGTCCGTCTATCACAGAATAAACAATGGTTATTAAATATTGGACCACGCTGTGCTCCTGATGCCGACGGGAGCCATTTTCGTTATTCTCTAAGTATATGTAACGAGTCAGGTAAACAAAAATTGCGTTTGTGCTATTTTGGATAACCAGTATTCAATTGTAGCCGGAAGAAAAACTATTTTACATTATAAATGGTGATTTGAATGTGAAGTTGTTATCGTACTTAGATGAGCAGCAGGCACCGGCCCACAGGTACCTCACGGGAGCGTGTCATTTTCCTGTTGGCTCTCTACATTTTAATGGTGATTTTTTAAATTGATAAGTTTTTGGCATTTATAGAATGCCCTCACTATGTTTTAGTTGGGCGTTCAAATAGGTAATAGTACACAGAATACCATATCTGAATAAATATCTGTGGACATTTCACACAGCGACACCTAGTCCCAAACTAAGCAGAGCTTGTACTGTGGGAGCCAGCATCTGTCATTAATTAATAATTGTCTTTAGTATTTTTATACAACTTTGCGAAATCTACTTTTTGTTGTGCTATGATACCTTTATCAATTCATGATTCATTTGACCACCAAACCTCCTGCCAAGTGATCATTTGTCCACCAAGCCGCCTGCCAGGGTGGTGATTATTATTACGTCAAAAGTGGTGCGTTATGATGAGGTGCGTTAAGCAGCTGACGTCTTCCGGCGGCTGGTGTGTGTGACACAGTCATTCCTTTCCAATGGTAGTTGAGTTGACCTTTCTTTGTATAGGTACCTATCCCAAGGTCCCCTCCACCCTCCGCAGCGCAGTACGGTAGAGCGGTGTAGCGCAGCCCCGCAGCGTGGGCCGGCGGCGCCCGAGACCGCGGACCGGTTCCGACATGCGTCACAGCTTGCGGAAAAGCGATGTTATCTGCATACTCGTCTTATTTTTAGACTTGATCGTATTACGTATTTGAAGGTAAGCATTATTTTATATTTTCCGGGTAAGTTGTACATCAATGAACAGTAGGCCTATCATGAATCTCTGTTGCGAACACCAACTTGATGCTGATCTATTGGAACTGAAACAAGTAGCATTCAATAGTATGGGATCACGTAGCGCTTAAATCTTCGATTACAATGAGTTTTTATCGATAGCTTACTATGTGAAGTTGCAGCTAACTTGACCGCGTTAAAAAGCTAGATTATAATAAGAAACACGCTTAACTTGGTATACATTTCTATATGGCTGTGTTGTGCGGCTTTTTTGTCTATGGTTTTATTCGAAACAATAAAGGTCAACTTCAACTCTTGGTTAATGGCCTTTATGGTAACTACAATTTAGCCAATGTCAACAGTGAACACAGATATATTGGGTTATCTGTGACAGTAAATATCATTTTTTTTATTATGTTTGGCTCCACACCTCTGTGTATTTAGCCAGTGTCAAGTAATTGATAATTTATCAAGTTACTGATATTTCACGCAAATATATGTCAAGTCACAGTCGAAGTCATCAAGTCAAGTCATAGTCTAATCAAAGTCACACTCCTAGTAAAGTGGTGGCCACTTTACTTGAAGCTTCTATAGAGTTTTGGAAACAACGCGGAATGAAACGTTTCACCATCATTATACCATTTTCTCACACTCACGCCTGTAATCCAGCACTTAATGAATAGAATGCCACCAATTTTATGCACTAACACTGAAAATAACACAAGTTTTGGAAAATAATACAATGCGGTGACGCAATCTTTTTCGCGTTCCCGCCCTAACTCCCGAGTAAATGTCATTAGGAATGCCCAAAAAAGTGTTCTGTATCGATATATCGCATTATAACTTTATCGAAATGGTTTGAATCGATACGCGATGTTAATGCTTCCCTTTGTATAGATATATCGGACCGCATCGGTATCGCATGCTTTTCTATCGATATGCGATATAATAATGCCCTCCTAAAGATAACTAACGAATTCGCCATTTTTGGTGAAAATGAGTTGTATACATATTCAGGATGTACTGCAGTGCAGCGGGATCTATCTAGATCAATTACCCGTTTTTTTTTCTATCTCTGTCAGTTATCAATTTATTGATAGGTATAAGTAGCGTAATCGCTAACTTTACATCCTTTTCCTAGACATAAGCAACGCATTGTCCATTACAATATTATATACACAGTACCATTTTAGTAGGTAGTTGCGTTAGGAATCCTAAGCATAAGGAACGTAAGAGTCTGTATTTATATTTATATATGCACTTAGGTACTGTATTTTTGTAATCTTGACTAGAAGGGCCAATTATTTCAATGTAAGGTTTTAATGTTAGTAATCATCTCAACTACGATCTCAATAATTATAATTCTTATATATACTGCAGCTATATTTAATACACTTAAATATAGCTGGAATTTGTATTTATTTATAAAAAAGGTACTATAAAGTGATACAATTTTGAGTAAACTTATGCATAAATGCTTATTTTATAATTTATTCGATTTTATCGAATTTTTGTTTATAATACCGGCTCTAATACTATAATTATTATTGTCATATCCACTGATATAATTGCAGCATACATAAATAAGATACAGCCTAATCCGCAAAATAGGTGTATGTGTATGTTTATCCTAATTAAATTTATAAAATACTGAAGCAACACACAGTTTAGACATGGATATTTCATAATAACTAGTAAAGGAGCTATTTGCTATAATATACACATCGTTTATGAAAGCTTTCTTAGGCAATCGCTGAGAATGCGTTGGTTATGCTTAGTAATTGAATGAAAAATATTTTATGTATACTAATCAAAATAAGTTTTGGGGGTTATTTTAATATAAATAAAATTAAATAGATAAATTGTGCTCTAACATAATAAAGTGAACATTTTTTAACATCATATAAAGTTAAAATGTTTTGAATATATTGATTAGTTTAGGCGTGACAGCTAAAAGAAAATAAAAAAACTTTAGGCGCGTTATTCTCAAAATTCGCCAACAGGCGCATGCGTTGGTTATGCTTAGGAGGGCAGAATAAGCGTACATCAATGCAAAGGGGTAACTCTTGAATGTTTTTCAATAGTTTATTAAATAGGAATCTGAGGAAACTTTCATTGATAATATTTGACAGTATTACAAAGTCTAAAGATATAGGTATTTAAATATGTAATCGAAATTTCTAAACAAGAGTCGGGTGTTCTTGTTATAAACATTTTTATTAGCGATATCTTTTATTACGAATAACAATATATTCAATGGCGGCACTGTTTATCATCATTTTGTCACGATGAACAAGAATTTTTAAATTATACACTGTAAAACATTGTTATAGTTTGATGCGATACGTTAATGTTATATTTTTATACGAATACGATATATCGAACATATCGTATGGCCCGAATATAGTATTAAATATCGACATATCGTATAGTGCTATATCGATATTACGATATATCGTATCGGGCATCCCTAAATGTTATTACGTTCATGAAAAATTAGCTGAGTATTTTTTGGCTGGAAAGCGAAAAAGATTGCGTCACCGCATTGTATTATTTTACTAAACTTGTGTTATTTTCAGTGTTAGTGCATAAATTTGGTGGCATTCTATTCGTTAAGTGCTGGATTACAGGCATGAGTGTGGGAAAATGGTATAATGATAGTGAAACGTTTCTTTTCGTGTTATTTCCAAAACTCCATAGAAGCTTCAAGTAAAGTTGCCACCACTTTACTAGCAGTATGACTTTGACTAGACTATGACTTGACTTGATGACTTCGACTGTGACTGGACACATATTTGCGTGTAATATCATTAGCTTGATAAATTATCAATTACTTGACACTGGCTAAATACACAAAAGTGTGGAGCCAAAACATTCAAAAAAATTAGCTGATGAATGGCCGCGAAGTTAAGTGGTGTTCATATTTAGAGTTTATTACTAAATTAACATTGTGTATAGGTAAATACGTGCAATTGCGGTGTTAAAACACTAAAAGAATCTCTTGTATGTATTGGAGACATTGATGAAATCGTCGTCTAATTTCAGAGTTGAAGTTGAATCAGTGAATTGTTGTGTTATATTGAGCAGCTAGTTCTTAAAGAGTGGTAGACTTTGTTTCGCCCCCAAAATGCTTGTGGCGAAGGGGCCAAAAGAACTCCCGACCAGTGGAAACGGGTAATTTACTTTTTTCTCTGTGTACTTGTTTGAAATGTAAACAATATGCATGAACATCACAACTCGATAATCATAATATTACAGCAATGAACATATCTTCCATTTATTTTACACAACTGCTATGTACTGAACCTTAATTAACAGTTTTCAATCCGTAATGAATATTCAACCGCTAATAATCAATGGTGTGGCTAAGGATTATTTAGTGTGTAATTTAAAACTCAAATGTATCCAACTACCGATTTATTGATATTGCATTAAAAAGTCAATGTTTTCCCAAGGATTTAAAGTTCAAACTATATGCATACTTACAGGTTCATAGGTTCAGCCATCTAGTCATGTGAGCATAGCTGTATTGCTTTATGGATTATTCATGTAATATTGTGCTACATATCATATGAATAATTTTGTTAATTATTGTACAGAATAGAAATTTTTATTTCAGTAACATCGGCTGAGCCATCCTCCGTCCATCAAGCATGCAGTACCGTTTCAAGTTCTGGAGATTAATCTCCAGTACCCCATTGGAAGGTAACCAAAATCAATTGTGTTATTCATATTATAAAGCAGCTGCAAAACAAAACCAAAAAGTTGAAGCTTGTGGCTGAATTACATGTTTTATCAGCAATAATGAACATCTACCTATTTTCTACATGTACTAAACAAAGTATGATGTAGCCTGCCGGCATGTATATGTAATGTGTAACTTCTCAATACTTCTAAACATCTTGATGATAATTGATGCAATTTTCTATTGTATGGTATTTGCTGGCGGTTTTGGTGTAGGTTATCAAGTTTATAAACATCAATATAAATCATCATTATAGTTAACTATCTGACTAATATAACATAATTGTCCGCCCAAAGATTGCTTTAGATTGATTGATATAGGAGTGATCACTTTTAGTAGTAAGGCCCACTGAAAGTGTGCTGCTATAGTACTCTAATGTAAAGTTTTAATGTTGGTTTATGCAATAACGAGTTACTCTGTTCCATAATATGTAATTGTATTTCAGGTACATCAGCACAGCTGGTGGTGGAGAATAGGCATTCTGCATTGTACCTGATTGCTAGCACCGGTAGTGGGAATGAGAAATTCTTTTTTCAAACTCATTTATTATAAGCTTGCTGTATTTCGTATTAAGCACATTGTAATTTTATATACTTTGAACAATAAATAAATAAATAAAAAGTAGTTATATTAAAAAAGTATAACATTTTGATAAGACTTTTATTTATTTTCATTTAAACTATTTGAGCCATTTATGTGTGAAATGGTAACAAATAGATTAGAGTTACTTTCAAATGTACAATAAATATAAATAAGTATATTTTATGTACATTATATTTGACTGGCCCGATAGCTTGATTGGTAGTAACCCTGCCTTCTGAACTGTGGGTTGTGGATTCGATTGCCACCCAGGACAAACATTTGTGTAATGAACACATAAAAGTATAATTCCAACTAAGAGTATTTTATTCAATCTTGTCTTGCCGCCCATTATCTCTACCAGCAATGCTCTGTCATCTGCGTTTCGGATGTTGTCTTGATTTACTGTAAATTATAATCTGACACGCTGCAGTGCCTACAATTTGCTCCACATAAACTTCAATTGGGCTCCTGTCGTGGGCATCACCATCATAGGATGAATCAATGTGGAGGACATCAAGGCGCATTTCACAAATCTGAAAGACAAATGTATGTTATATTATCGTCATGTAAAATATAATTCGACAAAAACATAATAGTTATAATCAATTTTTTTGTGACCTAATAAATATTTTTGAAAGCGACATAGATTGCATACTTACTCTGGCATTATATGATCCCTTCTTTTCCACTGAGAAAATGCTTTATATTTTAGGTGGATTTCCAGGGAGTCCAATGTTGATTGGTATATATTATGAAGGTGAGAGGTACCTACGCCTCGCTGGTAGGAGCCATGCCCACAAAAGGCCAAACCCGCCAGGATCTACAATTTAGTAACATGATTAGATTACTATATAATTTGGAACGAAACGAAATTTACTTCATTAAATTTGTAGTGTACTGTAGTGTAGTGACACACATTAGGTACATAGGTATTTCAATTTATGGTCATGAATCTAAAAAAGAAATCTTAAGTACTTAGTTACCTATGTACCTATATATTTGAATTTTCGGTCAATCATTTAGCTGTTGGGGTTGTTTATTTTTGTTGCCCCTGTTAATCTATCTATGTACGAGTATTATAAATTCTCTACTATAATTAATTGCCATTAAATTCTTATAACCTTACTTTGAGTTCTTCTTGTTCATCTTCTTGATCAATGTGGGAGATGTGTAGCTGCTGGAAGGCAATTTTCGATAGCGAAACTGTTAGGTTAAGCGTCTTGGTAGCTGAGTAT
Organism: Ennomos fuscantarius; assembly: GCA_905220475.3. Classification (NCBI taxonomy): domain Eukaryota; kingdom Metazoa; phylum Arthropoda; class Insecta; order Lepidoptera; family Geometridae; genus Ennomos; species Ennomos fuscantarius. The sequence continues at coordinate 15,599,666 of HG992035.1, forward strand.
GGCAGTGGGTTTTATGGGAATATGAAGCAAACCATTTTATATTAGGCAATAGTTCATTTATTTGCGACCGGCACGTCCGCCGTATTTTCCGAGACACATTTGACATTAGACAATTGCTAATCAAAGAGAATTATAGAGGTTGCCACAGACAATAGAAACTTTATTGCAAACCTACATATGAAAACTCTTACACGCCCCCTCAATAAAGTTTCTCGAAACTTTTAAGTTAAACTAAACATTAAACAACCCTTCTGATATTGTTGTGTGACAACCCTGACACCTAGCAATCTCTATAACACTAGAAACTAAATAATATACTTTCCAACAAATCCCTAATTCCCTACTCTATGACATAACGCTATCATATATACCAAGAGTCCTTCATTTTGTAAACACACACAACCGAAAAATCTTTAAAATTGAACACCCCATAAAAATAATTACAAACTTATACAAATCAGTCAAACACTAAACTTTTCCTAAAATTATTAACATATCATTTCAGTTTCATTTTCACAATTGTGCTTCTGACGTATCTCAATACGGTTTTAACAGCTTCACACAAATTCTCATCAGCACAATTTAATTGAAACTTATTCTCCATTGGGCACAGTTTCTTTTTAAATTTCATATTCCAGTATTTAAGCGATTTTTCTTTATCAATTTTACCATTCAGAAAATCACTACGAACAACCATGTGATGTACTGGTACATTTAATTTTATCGCTAATACACTCAACTCTTTCTCCATAGCTTTCTTCCATTTTTCCGAGTTCTTACTATTTATGCCCTTCTCGTAAGTTGCTGGTTCTATCATCATACATAAGAAATTTGTATCATAATCACTATGCCATACCGGCCTTCTTATTTCTCTCTTTTCCTTCTCTCTACTCGCACTAACCACTTTTCCAACATCTTTCTGATCTTTAGTGATAATTTCTTCTTCTGGTACTTCATATTCATCTGATGATTTTTCTGAACATTTTTCTAATTCTTTCACTTCGAAACATTCTCTGTAACACTCTCGTAATAAGTTTGATGAATTTCCTTGTTTTTTCTTTTCCTCTTTAAAAACTACATCTCGCTTTACATCGACTCTTATGGTTCCCGGTGTAAAAATCCTATATCCTTTGCTTTCAGTTGCACCTGAATCTCCATATCCCACAAATAAACCTTTTTCACATTTTGAATCCCATTTCTTTCTTCTTACATCAGGTACGTGTACATACACTTCTGTACCAAACACTTTCAACTGGTTTATGTTGTATGACTTTTGAAACCATATTTCATAAGGTGTCTTCTCCGGTACACAACTTTTTCCTGTTCTGTTTATTATGTATGTAGCAGTATTGACAGCTTCTGCCCATAATCTCTTACTCAGGCCTTTTGCCATCAACATTGTTCTTGCTGACTCCACAATAGTACGATTATCTCTTTCAACCTTACCGTTTTGTTCTGGTGTGTATGCCACTGATGTTTGATGTCTTATTCCTTTTTCTTCTAAAAACTTCTTTATATTTTTGTTTATAAATTCTGTTCCGTTATCTGTCCTTATCATTTTAACCTTGTTTCCGGTATCCTTTTCTGCCATTTTCACAAACATTTTAATTTTATCAAATACTTCATCCTTCTTTTGCAGAAAATATACATGTCTATACCTTGAGAAATCATCTTTCATCAATAAGAAATACTTTGAACCTCCCAACGAAGTATTTTCCATAGGTCCACACACATCCATATGTATCAACTCGCATGTTTGGGTAGTTCTCGTCGTACTCTCTGGTAACGGAAATTTATGCATCTTGCCTTCAAGACACGCTTCACACTGTTCCTTTTCGTCTTCATATTTTATATTATTTTTATCCAATACTGACTTCACATATTTATAATTCTGGTGGCCTAATTTCTGATGCCAAATGTCTAAACTTTCTTTTTCCATACTCACCGCAGCCACATCTTTTACTGCAAACTTCATCAGATATAATTTGCCTTTTTGTATACCCACCGCTTTAACATTATTTTCTTTCAAAATCTCGCAATTTTCACTATTGAATCGCATTTGGTAACCTTTATCTATGACACTTCTTACCGAAAACAAATTTACTGTCAGTTTCGGTACAAACAATACATTTGACAAAGAGGTATTAATCCATTTCCTTCCATCATGCGATAATAACTCTATAGTGCCTTCTCCTTCGACGCTCAATTCTTTGCCATTACCAATCACTATACTGTGTGAATGTTTTATTTCTTTGTACTCGGTAAAGAGCTCCTTCTGAAAGCACATGTGTTCACTGGCACCTGTGTCTACCACCCATTGGTCATTCTCACACATCGACGCCACAAAAGCATTTGACTGACTTTCTGTATTTTTATTACCTCTTTCTTTGTTCAAACGCACTCTGCACTCCTTAATTAAGTGCCCTGCCTTTTTGCAGTAATGGCATGTTATATTACTTTTGCAGTTATTTTTGAAATGACCCACCTTTCCACATGCAAAACACTTCTTATCTTTCGGCATTGTTTTAGCAGCCAGCGCAACCGAAGAACTTTGCGCTGCGCCTGTCACTCTCTCTTCTTCCACCAATAAACGTGCAGTTAATTCATCCAAAGTCTGCTTATCCTCTGGGACTGACTCCCAAGCTGCAACGAAATGCTTATATTTTTCAGGTAGTGACAATAACACTTTCGTAACCAACATCTTATCAGAAATAATTTCGCCCATTTGTCCTATCCGGCCTCGTAACTCTTCCAGTTTTGATAAAAATGTAATTATATCATCACCGTCACATGTGAGCAAGAAAAACTTTTGCTGTTCGTTATGAAGAGATGTGCTAGACTTTTTCTTATAAATCGAATGCAACTTATCCCACATTTCTTTAGCCGTTTTTTTATTCAACAAATGCACCAGGACTGATTCCTCTGTATTCATAACTAGGAGGCATTGGGCTTTCTGGTCCTTTTTGACCCACTGACCGTCATTTATTTTATTTGTTTCCAACACGTCATACAAATCCATTGCTTGGAACATAATTTTTACTTGAAATTTCCAGACATTCCAGTTACTAGCGCCTGCTAGCTTTACTCCTGTATTTACTTTATCCATTCTGGCTGGTCTCCTTTTTCTCGACTTGCCTTCTCAACCAAACTTTCTAGTTCCCTCGTGGTTCACTTTTTTTTACTTCATATACCTAATTCCTCATAAAACACACGATGCCTGGGCCCATAACCTGTTAGGTTAAGCGTCTTGGTAGCTGAGTATGGCAGTGGGTTTTATGGGAATATGAAGCAAACCATTTTATATTAGGCAATAGTTCATTTATTTGCGACCGGCACGTCCGCCGTATTTTCCGAGACACATTTGACATTAGACAATTGCTAATCAAAGAGAATTATAGAGGTTGCCACAGACAATAGAAACTTTATTGCAAACCTACATATGAAAACTCTTACAGAAACTAACGGACAAACTCATTTTAGGATAGCAAAATGAGTTGGATGTTGGGTTTTTTTTTCAATGGGTTGCTGCTATCCCTTAATGTCCGTCTCGTCAGTTTCAGCTGTCTTTTGCGACGATTTTCTTCCGCATTTGCCAACAAAAGTGCCCGCAACATTTCTACCTGAAATACAACAACACTTAATGTTGAGTTATACCGAAAAAATATATTTTTCATAACTATGGTGACAAGCTTCCACACATAAATTACCACACATTATCGGTACGTTTTACTTATATGTAGGTAGGTACTTACTTATTTCGTAGGTAATTCACGGGTTGAAGATGCTCAATTTTCAGAATAAGGCACAAAAATCAAATTCAAGTACTAAAAGTAAGAAAAGTTAAGTACTACTCTATATAAGAAACAACCTTTACCCTGTTTCTATGAAAATCGCAATTATTGTTGTCATTTTGTTTCAAAACGCAATTCGTAATCGCAATTTGGCCATGTCGATAAAAAATTTTACGTCAAAAGCTTTAGCAGTTACAATGGATCTTTTGCTGACCTTCATTGCAAAAAATGTCGTGCATGTTCAAAAAACTATGATTGTAACACATTTCATATTGAAACTGATCGAAATCAAAGATACATAATCGACCAGCAGGTGTGTCACATTAGGTAATGTTTGTTTATTTCAGCGAACACGCGGTGATGTCACACCGTGTCGCTGGCGCACTAGCGGTAGTGGGGCGCGCGTGCGAGGCGAGTGCGTCACGCGGCGTGACGTCACCGCTGCGCTGCAGGCCGAGGGCGCCGCGCGGGCTCCTTCCGACAGGTCGCGACTCCCAACCCACGTGACACTATCACTGGTTATAAAACGCTGAACATCTGTCCTTTTTATCTCAACTCACTAGAAGTGACGATCGAGATTACCGAGCGGGATGGGCTCGCTGCAGCCACCCGGTGGCGAGGGCATCGGGCGGGTGATGCAAGCGCACGCGCACGCGATCCGCGCGTTTGCGACCGAACAATACCAGATTGTTGACATTATTACATCAGATACGTACGATACTTCCGCGATCGGAGCCGCGATACGCGCCTCATCGCTTCGCAGCTGTAATACCTATATATAGGTAATTACGGAAAATTTCGTTTTATTCTGGTTCTTCCAACGTGTATTTAGGAATATAAGTACGGGTTTGCAGAAACCACAAGAAAGCAGCAAGCAGCGATAATACAATGTAAGTACTCCGCGCACGTCCTGCAGGCAGCCCCCCGCACCCAGCACCGTCAGCGGTTGGGGCACTGGGGGCACACTCATAGCCCCGGGCGCCCCTCCCCCCGCCCCCGCACCCAGCACCGTCAGCGGTATGGGGCACTGGGGGCCCACTCATAGCCCCGGGCGCCCCTCCCCCCGCCCCCGCACCCAGCACCGTCAGCGGTATGGTGCACTGGGGGCCCACTCATAGCCCCGGGCGCCCCTCCCCCCGCCCCCGCACCCAGCACCGTCAGCGGTATGGGGCACTGCGGGCACACTCATAGCCCCGGCATACTCCCTCCGCTATACATTAATACTCGGTCAGTTTCGATTTCATCGTTTCGACACGATCCGTAATAACTGTAAGATTGGTCGTTACGGCATTTATTTATCTTCATTATAATGATCTTATGACATCTGATCCGACTCTACGTCGCGGTTCTGGAGGTTCTACCAATGATAACATTGAATCCGTATTATAAACATAGCTCCGCCGCGCGCCGGCTCTACATAGGTATAGTTTCGGTTTCTCTAAGGTTTCGCGGATCTGCTAGGCTCTGTTTTCTAGCTTTAGGCTACTCTACATCGCAGCACGGCGTGCTGCGACGATGCAGTCAGCCCTCGGATGGACCGCAATCGTTGGTGCAGATATACCTACATGTAGGTAAGTACCACTTCAGTAAGTGCACTTTTCTGTTTATGACCAAATGTTATCCTATTGTCTCTGACGCAGATAGTGTGGTGTGTAGTGTTTGCTGTCCGTCTCAGGACGGAGATGGTGTTTACGAAGTGCGAGGAGGACCTGCGTCCGACGTCCGTGCACACACACACACACACACACACCGGACCGGCTGGCGGACGTCAGCGGCCCGACCAAAACACTTTATTAATAATAAGTAGGTAGATAATACATGTAGGCACTAATAAATAAATGCCTAGGTATCATTTTTGGAGATAAAACTGTCCTCGCTTGGTAGTGCCTTGAGACCTTCTGCGCTCTGCTTCTCAGACGGCTGTCGGCCACACGCTCGCCGGACAGACGGCTGTCGGCCACACGCTCGCCGGACAGACGGCTGCCGGCCACACGCTCGCCGGACAGACGGCTGTCGGCCACACGCTCGCCGGACAGACGGCTGCCGGCCACACGCTCGCCGGACAGACGGCTGTCGGCCACACGCTCGCCGGACAGACGGCTGTCGGCCACACGCTCGCCGGACAGACGGCTGCCGGCCACACGCTCGCCGGACAGACGGCTGTCGGCCACACGCTCGCCGGACAGACGGCTGCCGGCCACACGCTCGCCGGACAGACGGCTGTCGGCCACACGCTCGCCGGACAGACGGCTGTCGGCCACACGCTCGCCGGACAGACGGCTGCCGGCCACACGCTCGCCGGACAGACGGCTGTCGGCCACACGCTCGCCGGACAGACGGCTGTCGGCCACACGTTCGCCGGACAGACGGCTGCCGGCCACACGCTCGCCGGACAGACGGCTGTCGGCCACACGCTCGCCGGACAGACGGCTGTCGGCCACACGTTCGCCGGACAGACGGCTGCCGGCCACAGACGTGCGGGGAGAGTGCAGCCGCGCGGCGCACGTCCCCGCGATATATGCAATCACACGTAGAGTGGAGCACAGCTTATGTTACCCCTCGTAAGCTACAGTTTCAACTCGCTTTAAAGTTCACACACATTCACAATACTAACTTTTTTTGTCGCTCTTTTCATGTAGATACTTAACTTACGTTGTCGGAACAATATGTAAATATTGTTAGTTAGAAAAGCGGATATTATACAGCGTTACAGGATACATCGTGCTAGATCCGTTAAGGGCGTGGAGTACCACATTTCTGACTTATTCACTATAAAACACTTTTTTTTGAGGGGGAAATGCCCTCGCACTTCCCTGCCACCACAGGGGTGATGGCAGGGGGTATGTGGGACTCGAACCCACTAAAACCTCCCCGTGAGCCCTCGTCCGCGGTACCGGAGCGAGAAGGGGTCGCGACTGCAGTGCAGCCAACTTGCATCTGTAGCTATATATGTTGCATAACGAATAATTATAAATGATGTGAACAATAAACGTGTCCCATATTGTAGCTCTAGGATTCCCCTGAAGGTACATTCGAGCTTTCCTAAACACCAAGGTAGATAAAGTGATCACGCGGATTGACAATAGTATTGTCAAATGATCTCAAAATGTTGTCAAAATGAAGCGCTAGGGCTCCGGTCGGAATACGATATCGCCTTAATACTGTCGTGTCGGGTAACATTTTTATTTTACTTTCATTTACACTCTGCCGTTATTATTTGTTATTTCGCATGTTTAGTCTCTCAATGTTAGCGGTTGTCCTTCTCCAGTTAAGGCGACAGGAGCGCAAACATTCTGGGTCTATGCAACAGCCTTTGATGCAGCTGGGCGATCACGTAACTCTGTGATGCAACCTCAATAGAGCGTTTATCTTACCCTAGACTAAAACTCTTTGATGCAAGATGCTACTTCATAAACAGTAATGTACCCAACAAGTTTTCTTTTTCACGGCAAAATGGCTCTATTTTGAACTAAATATTACAATGACTAATACTAAACAAAAAAACAAAGATTTTTTTCTCCCACTAGATAACCAGTTATCAAAATTGGTATTCTAATGGAATAAACGAATTCTATAACCGCCAATTATTAAACGGTTATATTTTTTTATGTTACGAAATATTTAATAAATAAGATTACTAGACTGTGAGATTAGATCATAAAGTCTCATATGCCCAGTAATTTCACTAGCTACAGTGCCCTTCAAACCCGAACACAGTAGTGCTTGCGCACTACTGCTTGGCGACAGAATAACTGGCTAACTTTTATTCCGTAATACAAAATATCAAGCTCTATAAAAGTATTCTACGTTCTCAAAAGTATTTGTAATCTACTGAAACCTTCCGCTAGTATCGCGCCGTGTCCTGTAATGTAAGTACATATTCATAATAATATATTATTTATTTGGAAATCCCCAAACACACGTTCGTAATAATATATTCATGGTTACCACGTTGTGGGGCGTTTCTCGAAATTAATTTTACGATAAAAAATATTTTTTTAAATTAGGTTTGTATTAAAAACAAAAACGTTTTTAGCCAAAGGACAAATCTTAAAACAAAAGATTTTATTATAATAACAATTTATCATTTGCATAATTATACCTAAATAATGGGTAATATTCAGAATTTAAAGTCATTAACATGAGTAATTATGAGGTGGGAGCCAGTCGGCTGCGAATGTTGTAAATGTAGTGCCTACAGGTGAACATCCCACGATCGACGCTCATTCATTAATCAGCTTATTTTAAGCTCCAGAGGATGTTTGTTCTTGTTCCACCTCAATTTTTCACCAAATTACGGTCACTTTAGGGTTCCGTGCCCAAAGGGTAAAAAGGGGACCAACAACTAACTACTACTATGCAAGGCTTACGCTTATATAACCATGCCAGGCTGAACGATAACAACGTATTAAGTAGATGCTTTTTTTTACTAGGTGGTAGGACTTTGTTGCAAAGTTCGTCTAGGTAGGCCGCTTTGCCAGTTTTTCTGCCGCCAAGCAGTAGTGTGTGTTCCGGTTTGAAGGGCACTGTAGCTAGTGAAATCACTGGGCAATTGAGACTTTATGATCTGATCTCACAGTCGAGTAATCTTATTACCAGACTGTGCTGATGTCTCAGGATGATGTGCGCAGTGCAATGTTGCTCGAAACTCTATTTTGGGGTTCCGATTGACACTGTTCTGTTATGGGGAGCCGTGGCGCTTAACATCAGGTGAACGGCTAGCTCGTCAAATCATTCAGTAACATAAAATAAAAAAATTGCTTATAAAGTTAAATCGGTCACCTGGCGTCCATCGGCGATCGTCAGCCGTGACGAGGTCGACGCCGTCGAACAGGTGGGTCGCGAACTCCTCGATGGTGTCGGAGTCCGGCAGGCGGCCCGACAGCCCCGTGAGCACCACGTCCTCGGGGGCCTCGCTCGGCATCCTGTCTGCTGCTGCTGCTGCTGCGGCCTGGAACAACGTTCGCGTCAGGCGGCTGGGGTGCTGCTGCGTGCGCGGCCCGAGTGGCGCGCCGGAGCCCCGCGGCGCCTATATACGCGGCGATAGCGGGGTCGCCGCGTGACCCGCTCCGCCGCGCTTATCGCCGCGCAAGGGCGCGCAAGGTCGCCGCGCCTGCAGGCCGCGGAGGTGCAGTATCGGCCGCTATCGGCCGGCACCTCGCGGCTGACCCGCCAATCATCACACCTACACGCACAATACGCATCGGGAACCGGTTCGCGAATCACGCGTCCCACTGACACTTACATCATGTCCCAACTGTGCCGATAACATTGACCTTCCGAAAATGTAGGTATTGTACCTACGTCAGTAATTACATACTTATTTATTGGCTCAACGAATGGTGGTAGTTTGTGATGGTGCAGTCGCGTCTCGGCCCGCCCCGCGGCCGGGGGGAGGGGGAGTACGTCGCCCCGAGGCTCGCCAACAATGGTATCCTTTGTGCACCAATACTGTCAATTACAGGCCGTGGCGCGTCTCTACATTATTGTGGCGCTCGTTAGTCACGAGCGCGCCGCACCACCGGCCTAGAGCTCCCGGAGTAGGTACTACTAGAGATGCGCCGCGGAGACCGAGGCCTGCGGAGCGCCCGCCGGCGTGAAGGCAGATTGTGAGACGGTAGAGTCTTTAGTTTAGTCGTCTTTTTAGAACTAATGGAGTTCGTATATTTGTATGCAGGCAAGCAAGAGTCGGTCCGATGACGTTACTGAAACGTGAAAACATAAAAGCTCAAAAGCAATATATAATGTACTTTCATTCAGTAAACCAACTTGCAATTTAAATTTAATTCTAAATGCCACAGAATAAAGAACAGTACAAAGGAATACCTACATAGGTACTTACTTAATAATTTCTTGTGGTTTATCGCACATTGAAAAAAACCACCATGCAGTATCTATTTGTTACTTACATGTAGGTATAGATATATATATATATATAGGTATACGTTTATTATCTCCGAGTGTTATGAAACAGTTCGCGTGCAGTGCAGCCGGGAGGTGTTCCTACCGAAATAAAAATGGCAATATTTGCACGCCCTGTAGTAGTAGGTGCGTAGTACTATTATACTATTCTGTGCCTATAGTAACAAAGATTTAAACAAGCCTTAATCTAGTGTTAAACTGTTGTTTTGTATTGTTGAACACACGTCTGACGTCTGTGTAAGCCTTGTTTATGTGTTTGTGGTGACATGGTGCGTCACTATCGCAATACTCCTTATTATTTATTTATTATTGCCAGCCTGTGGCGTGGTGAGGTCACGTGACTAGCGGACCTTAATATTGTAGCTTGGGGAACTGGCTTTATACTAAATTGTTCAAATCCCTTTAACATGTAAGTAAATAAATATATACGCAAGTATATAATGTATAAGTATCTACCAAGCCACCGCTAGCTACAAGCTTATTAATGACGTCATGATCCATCCGCGCGGTGCTCAAATACCCACAACACCGCTCGCTGCATGGGAGTGAAGTAACGACATAGAGCCACTGTGGATCAGCGATCTTACAATGGTGAACATTATATATAGGCATTCCTAACTATTCCTTTATATTTGACTTTTGCACATCACTGACGTGACGTCAACGAATTGTGAATTCAGGATGCATCGCGGCGCATGGAGATTGCGTTTGGACGGAGTCTCGGAGATCTTTAGACTGTACAAAGGTTCCCGCGGCGCGCGGCCGACATCAGCCGACATGACGGAATTTTGAAATTAACTTATATGAGTAGGTACAATAAGCGGTATAATCGCCTAGAGCGATCTCTTCCAGACCTTTGCATTGGGAAGAAAATCTGTAGCTAGTTTTGTTTCGGCTTTGGTGTACGGTACCTACGGGTACTTAAATCAAAATAACATAAAACTATTACAAACATAAATATTTTAATTTATATTTATATATACATGTAAAAATATTCATACAATTTATCTGGTCCCCAGCGCGGTCAGGAGGTGGGACATTTTATCTGGTCCGCAGCGCGGTCAGGAGGTGGGACATTTTATCTGGTCCCCAGCGCGGTCAGAAGGTGGGACATTTTATCTGGTCCCCAGCGCGGTCAGGAGGTGGGACATTTTAACTGGTCCCCAGCGCGGTCAGGAGGTGGGACATTTCATCTGGTCCCCAGCTCGGAGAGATGGGACATTTTATCTGTTCCCCAGCGCGGTCAGGAGGTGGGACATTTTATCTGGTCCCCAGCGCGGTCAGGAGTTGGGACATTTTATTCACAGGAAAATTTTCCTTAAGTTTTAAAACCTACCACCAATCTTCATCCAAACAATTTCGTAAACTCACTAGCCACACTCGGGAATCGAACCGGCTAAAATACACAAAATTACACCTATACGTTTGTGGCCCATCATAATAAGGAGCAATTAATCTATACATATAAAATTAATTTCATTCATTTAAAATTATCTATAAAAAAAAAATTTCTTCGTTTCCTATAGGCCACGCGGCAGTCTTTAAGAAATTTAGCAAATGAAATGAAATGAAATGAAATGAAATGAAATGAAATGCAAACTTACGTTATTTTTTTTAAGTTTGAAATGATTGTGTCCGTGCACGGTCTCGCGCACAACGGTCCACTTATAATATGCCCTTATCACACGATTTACATTCTATAAAAATTCATAACTGCCATATTTTTATTGCCGGTTTTTGTCTGTGATGTTCGTCAAGCATTTTCAATGTTAGGTTAGTCATACAAATGCTTATTAACGCTGAAACTAAATTTATTGGGAAAACTACTGTTTGAGAAGATTCAGAAAGAATCAATCCAGTTGCTCCGGAGCACTGTTACAATTAATCGATAAAAGTTCGGCTTTGTCGAATTTTCAGTGATTGTTACCACTAATATATTGTGAGCACTTAATAAAAGTAATCTGGCCTAGCAAATAAGCGCCTAACTAAACCGGTATCATCTCTGCCCACCGCGCGCCAAGGTCACGGAGAGCGCGAGTGGACGGCAGCCGCGCTCTCCGCTCCGCCGGCTGCCGACTGCCGGCTGCCGACTGCCGGCTGCCGACTGCCGGCTGCCGACTGCCGGATGCCGGCTGCCGGCTGCCGACCGCAGTCTCCGCCTCACCGACCGACTCCACTCGTGCTACTGCTGGCTTTCTTCCTACCTCAGCTGTCTCAGTACACCCTGTCGCCTCCCGCGAGCGCGCCTTCGATGGCAACAAAACCTCTGGGTTTACGAATATTATAGCATGGTGGTCATGTAGTGTGGCGCGTGGTGCTGCATCTTGTCCCATTGAGCGTATTACTTGTGTTGTGGTGTCCCATTGAACGTATTGCTTTGATGTCGTAGTTTTTAATTTCATTTAATTTACCATGTTTGTAACAGAGATTTGATCCTTATTATGATTGACCCTATTAATTGACGCCATAAAAGTGTAGGTTTTATATATGTTAAGGAATGTTATGACGCGCTAGCCGTACGCCTGATGTTAAGCGACACGGCGGCCCATCATATCCGTTGCAGTGTCACACGGAACTCTAAAGTATAGTGTCACGTGACACTATCCGGTAATCAGATTACTAAATAAAGTCTCATTTGGCCAGTAATTTCACTAGTCACAGTGCCCTTCAAACCGTAACACAGCAGTGCTAGCGCACTACTGCTTGGCGGCAGAATAACTGGCAAAGCGGTGGTACTTACCTAGACAAACTCTGCAGAAAAGTCCTACCACCTAGGCCTAGAAATTAATATATGGTGTAATATTTTTGGATTTTAGCCGATTCGATTCCCAAGTGTGCCAAGTAAGTTTTAAAAAATATTTACTGTAGATTTCTAAAAAAAAGCAATGATACCTTTGAGTCAAATTTTCCATGTACAGTATTGAGAGTTCTTCCCCTCCGGGTAAATCAATCAAGGCGACTGTAAATAGAGCAAAATCGGAACACTCAAAAGTCGTAGTTAAAATTCGCGGACATGGAGTCGCTACGGACGTACGCTCATTATTCCTCAGACACTTCGTAGTCATGGCGTAGTAAAGATACTTATAATGAAACAATAATCAACGTGAAGGATACCGCTGCACATGCGCGCGGGAATCATTGCTACAGGTGGTGCAAGTTTTGCTGTTGCTCTATGCATGAAAGCGCCCGCCTGAATTAATCTACAGAAATCCACGGGTTCAATATTAATTGTGTTGTCAGACGAAGAGATAGATTCAATTTGAATACCATTATTATTATTATTAGACTGTTCCTCAGTAGATTAGTATTAAGAAAACTAACTTTCGCACTATTTTTCATACAAATTTAAATATATATAAGTATGATTGGAAATAAGTAGGTCTTGCTAAGTAATAATTACTTAATCAAGAAAAAACTTATATACATAAAGTAGCATAAAAATAAATAAAAACAAAAGAAAATAGATAGAAAAAATAAACTTTAGCTAAAAACTTACAATCAATAAAAACTACAATTCCAGCGTCAATTTGTCGTATTGCGTCTCGGCCGTGTCTGCCTCCTGGCGGTTCCGGAGCTGGCGAGGTGAGGGTTGGAGACGAGGGCTGCCGGGGCTCCTGGCGGGCACACGCGGGCGGCGGTGGCGGTATCGAGCGGCGGCGCGCGGTTTGTTTGCGGACGAGAGACGGGAGGCGTCCGTCGCGGCGCGATCTCGTTGGCGGCAGCGGCGCGACTGTGACTCAGAGTCTCGCGGAGACGAATACATGGCATGCCCGGTATCTAATTGCGGCGAGCGGGGAGGGGGAGGGCGGGGGGCCCCGTTGCCATGGTGCGACCCGATCAGGCCACGTGCACGCGGCCAATGGGAGCCAGCGGCACGCCGCGGCGCCGTGGCCGGCGCGGGGCCCGGCACGGCCCGGCGACCCGGCACGGCCCGGCCGAGCTGCCGGCGGCCGCGACCCGCCGACAGATAACGAAGCCTCACAGAGGTTATACGTTTCGATGATCCCGTTATGTTTCATAAACGGAAACTAATTCGTTTGACTAAGTATAATAATATACCTACATTAATTATCTACTATTTAATATAACTATACTATTAGTAGAGAAGCAACCTACTTACGTACATTTTTACTCATAAATACATAAATATTTGTAGACATTCCACACAGCGCCATCTAGCCCCAAACTTAGTAAAGCTTGTACGTACTATGGGAACCAGACAACTGATGACTGATACAATACTTATATTATTACTTTTATTAGTAAACAACATACCTATACTTACAGTAATAACACCTAGACTAGACAAAGAACAAACACGTAAGTAGGTACCTAATGTTCATCACACAAATACTTAAGTACACTTGTCTTGGGTGGGATTCGGACCCACAACCTACAAACAGTTCAGAAGTTCTAACACCTGAAATATCAGGCAGGACAGTCAAAATCATTAGAACCATTTATGGTGAAGCAAACCCCCATTTTACACCAATGAATACATCTAACTTAATTAATAAGTACAACTAATGGAACTTGAAAATTTTAGAACGCCTGCCGCATCCGTCGTCCGTTCCAAGCGCTCCACACGTGCCCGAACATCTGAATTCGTGTGTTGTGTGATCATAAATAATTATAACTAGGAATTATTTATGTCAATGGTAGAACCGATGTCACAACTCTTTCATATGTGTAATACATCTTAAAAATACAATTAAAATTTAATACTAATACTTATGCACCATGCACCCATCTGCACTTGCTGCAACTCCTTATTTCAAAACTTTTCCGTTCAACATGCAATCATTAGTTTTTCTTTAAATATTTACTATATTATACTAAATTTAAATTAATGTAGGTAGAAGAGGTGATTACGAATGCAACTGCAGATAGCCACGCCACCATATACCACCGCACCCAGTAACTATTTTAATTTGCGTATAATTTATGATTCTGGACGCAAATTGACGCTTCTTTTTTCCGTCAGGGCTCTATCAGTTTGTTCTCAGCAGGCGCTTACGTTAAACAAGAGGTTAAGAAAGATGGGTACGGCAGGTAGGTACTGGACATACCGGTGGCTGGCTGCGGATCAGAATCTATATACGTTTAGAAAGAAAGAAAGAAAGAAACACTTTATTTGTAAGAACTGGACACAACATTTGTAATTACACTAAAAAAAAAACAAAATATAATCTTGTGAAATTTAAAACTAACTTATAACTATAACCTATTCCTTACTGTGTGCGAACATCGTTGCTGTGTACAGTGCTGTACAAAACGGTCTGAGCTCAGCACGTGCCGTGGACGAGTCCAGGGCGCTGATTTTCAGCCCAGACCTCGAGTGACGAAAATATTTTTAACATTTATTATACAGTGATAACATTTAGTGTAAAAAAAAAAATAATATAAATAATTTAATTTAAAAACAATAATCAGAGATTTCAAAAAGAGTATAAACAGACTGTAAAGGTGGAAACAAAAATAAATAAACAACCAATATAGTAGCCATACAATGAGAGAACGAATTTTCAAATAAAATAAAAAATAAACATAAACAAGCCGTCACGGCACATTTTGGGGGTATATCATTTTTAATATAGCTACAAATATACAAGCACATATACATATATATTTAAAATACCTATAAGTATATAGAAGAATTAATAGTAATCATAATTTTAAAGTAATATAATAATAATAGATCAATAAAATAATAAAATAGAAAAATTATATAGACAGTAGCTTTTGCTGTTGTAACAAATAGTGTTTGAATTTTATTCTAAAACTAGATTTTGTATTGATATTTCCTATGGGTGGAGGAAGAGAGTTCCAGCACTTCGTGGCACAAAAACGAAAACTGCCACGAAATGCAGCTGTGCCGTGACGCGGTGTACGTCATTGGTAGGAGCACGTTCTCATAGCATATTTTTTATGGTCACTGGCCCATACAAATTTTGAAAAAAGATATTGAGGCTGTTTAAACTTAATCACTCCGAACATAAGAGTAGCCAAATGAAGGTCCCTTCTGTGCTTCATATTCAAAATGTTATTACGATTTAAGAAGGGAGTTACATGGCTACGCGGCGGTATTTGGAAGCAAAACCGAGCACATGCGTTTTGCACTCTCTGAATGAGACGCGAGGTTTTTGAAAAAAGACAGGGGCCATAGACAGAGTCAACGTAATTAAACTTAGAGAGCACAAGTGAGTCTACAAGAGAAATTCGCATGTCCGTACTTAAATACTTGCGAATTTTATATAACACTTTTAGGCGATAAAAACAATTCTTAACGGATTCGGATACATGATGCTCAAATCTTAGCTATTCATCGAATATAAGACCCAAATTCCGTGCTTCAGCAACTCGTTCTATTGCTTCTCCACCTATCAGCAACTGAGGATTCAACTGTCCTATTCGATGCGTTTGATGTTTAGAACCCAAAATCATGAATTTAGTCTTTTTGGCATTCAGTAATAATGAGTTCGATATAGCCCACGCTTGGATTCGCTCTAAATCTTCGTTCAATTTAGCCTCTGCTGCTCGCAAGTCATTTGGTTTAAAGGACAGATACAATTGTATGTCGTCAGCGTATATATGGAACTGAGCATGCTGGATACTGTTAAGGATATCTGCGCTATACAAAATAAAAAGTAACGGACCCAAAATTGAACCCTGTGGTACACCTCTAGTAACTTCTAGTTTGTCGGAACGAAGAGCTTCTCCATTATCCTTTTTCAGTTCGACAAGTTGTGTACGATTGCTCAAATATGAATTAAACCACCTGACCACATTTGAATCAAATCCATAAAAGTTAAGCTTAGCTAACAGAAGAGAAATATTTAAAGAATCAAACGCACGTGAAAAATCTAATAGAACTAATATTGTACCCATACCAACATCCTGTGCTGCAAGTATATTATCAGTAACGTCTAGCAATGCCGTATTTGTTCCTCTAGCCCTACGAAAACCTGATTGCATTTCCGGTAAAATGTTATTTTCTTCCAAATATTTAGTAACTTGGGAACAAACCACTTTTTCAAGAACCTTAGAAAGGCACGGCAACAGACTAATAGGTCGCAATTCTTTAATATCCTGAGGGGTAGTAACTTTGGGTATGGGTTTAACGACTGCCGTTTTCCAGGCTGTCGGAAATATCGCAGAGGTAATAGATTTATTTATGATCGCTGTTATGGTATCCAAACATTGAGGAAGCATGAGGGTGATCATTTCCAATGAGATTTCATCTATACCTACAGCGTTAGTTTTAATTTCCTTTAAGAAACCCAACACAATCAGGGAGTTTGTGGGTTTGAGAGAGAAACTACATGTACCAAATTTACGAAATTCAAAAAACGTTAAAGAAGAGATATTTACAAACATACTACCAGGAATATTCAAAAAGTGATTATTTATTTAATTGGGATCATCGAACTGCGGTGGTAATTCCACAGACTTCGGAGGCAATACCTTAGATTTCAAATTCTTCCATAACACCTTTGGGTTTTTAATATAACGATTAATACTGTGTTTAAAAAAAGCCTTTTTTTCATTATGCAACCCCAAAGACACTTGGTTTTTTAGGTCTTTATAAAAAAGCTTATGGCTTTTTAATTTAGTTTCCCGATATCTGGCAAGCGATGCATCACGAAGGCGCATCATCATTTTAATATTGTCTGTCAACCATGGACTAGGTAGTTCTTTAATTATTCTAGACTTAGAAGGGGCATGCAAGTCAAAAATTAATTTTATCACGTCGGTAAATGCTTCAACCATGCTGTCTAAATTATCTATTTTATTTATAAGGTCCCATCTTATAGAATCTATATCATTAGTAAATAAATCAATACAAATGTCTTTAAGAGGTCTAAAGCTTATACACCTTGGCGATAATTGAGGCCTTTTAAATATGAATTCGCATGAAATAAATACATGACCAATGTGCGTGCCTACGAGTTCTATACAAGTATTTCTCGATCGTACGTTTGAACAAACCACATCTATTAAGGTTTGGCTGCTATCTGTATAATGGGTCGGTTTATCTATGATCTGACTTAATCCCGTACAGTTCAGAAACTCCTTGAAATAAATAGTTTTTGGGTCATTCACATTTAATAAATTGATGTTAAAATCTCCCATAAGGATAATATTATCATAATGAGAAAAAGACGTCACTGAATCAATCAAAGCATCCAAAAAACCATTTACGTCCAACCAAGGAGGACGGTACGCGGTTCCAATTATCAATTTAGAGTGTTTAACATTTAGTTTTAACCACATCTGTTTTACGTTAGGGTTAGCGGGATAGGAACAGGAGCGCACATTAATACCACGTTTTATGTAAAAGCCGACACCTCCGCCACGACCACCACAGACGCTGCTCGGACGCGGTATATGACGCAGTCTGTAAGTAGGTACAAAGGGAGCGCGCTTATCCTCGCCCGGTCGCAACCATGTTTCATTTATAGCCATAATATCTACCGAGTACTTTTCCATTGCTGCAATAAAATTGTCATGATCGGTACCTAAAGAACCAGCATTATGAAAACCTTTAACATTTTCTCGTTACCCATTATATTTAGGTTTTTCGATTAGCCGCCACCCGTTCGGCGACCGCTCGTCCTGCCGTACATCCTACCAGTTGCAACCATTATCCCCCATGATACTATTGCTTGGCCACTACCAGTGGTACTATAAGAAAGTGGGTGCTACGGGTCCGGAATGAAGTCAAGCTACGCCGAAACGCGGACACTTGGGCCTTGTTGAATATATTCAATGCGTAAATGCGTGCTTCATCTTCGTTGCCGACGATGTTTTGACGTAACGTATGGATCACGTCACGTAGGTACCTGTCGTATCGTAGCGTATGGATCACGTCACGTAGGCACCTGACGTATCGTAGCGTATATATGGATCACGCGTCACGTAGGTACCTGTCGTATCGTAGCGTATGGATC
Source organism: Ennomos fuscantarius (assembly GCA_905220475.3). Taxonomy (NCBI): domain Eukaryota; kingdom Metazoa; phylum Arthropoda; class Insecta; order Lepidoptera; family Geometridae; genus Ennomos; species Ennomos fuscantarius. The sequence continues at coordinate 15,618,330 of HG992035.1, forward strand.
ACGTCACGTAGGTACCTGACGTATCGTAGCGTATGGATCACGCGTCACGTAGGCACCTGCCGTATCGTAGCGTATGGATCACGTCACGTAGGTACCTGACGTATCGTAGCGTATGGATCACGCGTCACGTAGGAACCTGTCGTATCGTAGCGTATGGATCACGTCACGTAGGTACCTGACGTATCGTAGCGTATGGATCACGCGTCACGTAGGAACCTGTCGTATCGTAGCGTATGGATCACGTCACGTAGGTACCTGACGTATCGTAGCGTATGGATCACGCGTCACGTAGGAACCTGTCGTATCGTAGCGTATGGATCACGTCACGTAGGTACCTGACGTATCGTAGCGTATGGATCACGCGTCACGTAGGAACCTGTCGTATAGTAGCGTATGGATCACGTCACGTAGGTACCTGACGTATCGTAGCGTATGGATCACGCGTCACGTAGGAACCTGTCGTATCGTAGCGTATGGATCACGTCACGTAGGTACCTGACGTATCGTAGCGTATGGATCACGCGTCACGTAGGTACCTGTCGTATCGTAGCGTATGGATCACGCCACGTAGGTATCTGTCCACAGAGGCTTACACCATGAAATCACCGCGAGGATTTTTAATAACTTCGTAATTTTTTCTGACTCTTTGGGAGTGGACCTTAATAATAAGCCTATCTAATACTTATGAGCCGTTTTTTATGTCAAGGAATAACATGACGAGCTAAACGTTCACCTGATGTTAAGCGACACGCCTACCCATATCAGTAGCAGTGGCAATCAGAACTCTGTACCTATAGTTTCGCGTGACGTGACGTGACACTGCAATGTGCACGTCATCCTGAGATATCAGCAGTATCTAGTACTAGACTGAACTTTGAATAAATACTCTGCAAGTCTGAACGGTCTAAAACTATATAAAGCATGAAGTAAGCCATCTCTCTCTTACTCGTTTCTGGACCTTTTCCAGACGAGTTCTATTGTGCACCGCACACTAGGGCGGCCGACGGGACTCCAGTATTCCAGGAGGATGCGAATATACCGATTATAAAGCATAATTGAAACATAACAATCGTCAAAAAATTGGTCTTGTTTTAAGTATAGAAACAAAATAATAGGTCTTTACCTATGAAATTGCCGTTTTGCAGTACAGACTTTTTCAAACAAAAAAAAGTTTTGATTGGCTATGAATTCTAAATTCAAATTAATTTTGTTTTAAAAATATGACATTCTATTTACAATATAGGTCTTTTGTTTATTGATTAGCGTTGTATTTTCATTACATTTCAACATTTTTCCTCATAATGGATACTTTGAAATTTCGTGTAATTATGGAATATGAGTTCCGTCGTGGCACCAACGCGGCACAAACGACACGTAACATCAACGACGTTTACGGAGAGAACTGTACAAACGAACGTACAACCCGTTATCGGTTTGTTCGGTTCCGTTCTGGGAATTTTGACTTGATAAATGAACCTCGTGGTCGTCCGGAAACTTTGGTCAACAATGATGAATTAAAGGCGATTGTGGAAGCTGATGAATCTCAATCTACAGCTGAGCTGGCAGCAGCTTTTGATGTTAGCATCAAAACAATATTGGTCCATTTGCGACAGATTGGCAAGATAAAAAAGCTTGATAGATGGGTGCCCCACGAACTTAACGATCGCCAGCGCAACGTACGCGTCGAGACTTGCGTTGCGCTGCTTAACAGGCACAGAAATGAAGGAATTTTGAACCGAATTGTTACGTGCGACGAAAAATTGATTCTTTTTGACAATCGAAAGCGCTCAGCAAGTTGGTTAGATCCTGGTTCGGTACCAAAGCAATGTGCAAAATGAAAAATGACCCCTAGAAAGGTGATGGTCACAGTTTGGTGGTCTAGTGCTGGTGTGATTCATCATAGCTTTTTACAAAACGGCGAGAGCATTACTGCAGATGTGTACATTGAAAAACTGACCACAATGATGGTGAAACTCGCACGTCTGCAACCAGCTTTGGTCAATCGGTCGTCTCCACTGCTACTTCACGACAACGCGCGACCCCATACTGCACAACAGACCGTCTCTAAGCTGCATGAGTTTGGTTTGGAAGCTCTCCCTCATCCGCCATACTCACTATAGAAATAAATTCTTTTTTTAATCATTGTTCATTCATTCATTGATATGTGTATGCATATTTTTTGTATGTTTAGATATTATTTGTATATATATTTTACTTAATATTGTAGGACACTGGACAACTTACTTGTAATAGTTTTAGTTCATTTTGATTTACCTGTACACTGAAGCCCAAAACTCTAAGCTACAGATTCCTCTAATACAAAGGTTGTCTGGAAGAGATCGCTTTAAACGATAAGACCGCCTATTGTTAGAACTAGTTAATTCTGTTTTTCTTTTTGTAAAATTGCTTTTTTACGGTGTACCTACAATATAGTGTTGATCTATCTATCTGACCTCCAGATTCGAACTATTTGCCGATCGACGATATAATATCTATTATATACTATATCTATAGGTATGTAGTGTAGATATAGGAATGTGCAGGAATGCTTCATCATTCACAGATTATAAAATGGCTTCGTAGAAAAATTAAACAAAAGTAATAACAATTTAATATTCTTTTATTTACACCAAATTAGCACCTACAATTAAAATAATATACCCGAGGTGGTACACCGGCGAGCGGCGAGCGGCTAGCGGAGGTGTGCGGGCAGCGGGTCGGGCGCCGGCAGCGTCCAGTCCAGCAGCAGCTTGCCGCGCGCCGCCTCGCCCCCCGCCGCCGCCTCGTACGCCGCGCGCGCCTCCCACCACGGGTACACGCGCGACACCACCACGCGGAACTGCAACAGGCGCCTGTCGGGGACCGCACGCCGCACTCGGCGGCACAGCTCCCGCACACTCACCCGGCCGCGCTCGGCGAGCCGCCGCAGCTCCTCCAGGTCGGCGGCGCGCGGCGCGAAGTACGCCCAGCGCACGGAGGGCGGCCAGGCGCCGCCGGCGCGCGCGTTCTGCTGCAGCAGGCGCAGCGCCGCCGCCGCACCGCCCGCCGCGAGCCCGCGCGCCTCCGTCTCGCGCAGCAGCGGCGAGCTCAGCGTCACGAACGCGCCCCGCGCGCTCCAGCGCCCCGCCGCCTCGCCCCCCAGCCCCGCGCAGTCCAGCACCGCGTCGTACGGCCCACCCGCCGCCGCCGGCTCGCGCGGCACCGCCTCCAGCGCGCCCAGCTCGCGCGCCAGCTCCGCCTGCTCGGGCGCGCAGGCCACCGCCACCCGCGCGCCGCGCGCCGCCAGCAGCTGCACGGCCGCCTGCCCCACGCCGCCCAGCCCCAGCACCAGCACGCGCGCGCCCGGGCCCGCCGCCGCGCCCGCCGCGCGCACCGCCGCGCTCGCCGTCAGCGCGGCGAACGGCGCGCCGCCGCACGCCGCGTCGTCCAGCGTCGAGGGCGCCGGCCCCGCCTGCAAGGGGGAGCCGTGAGCGGCGGCCGGGCGGGCGGGCGCGCGGGGCACTCACCCAGCGGTCCCGCACGAGCGCGAACTGCGCGTGCGCGCCGGGCCGGTGCGGCGGCAGCACGCCCCACACGCGCGCGCCGGGCCGCAGGCGCGCGAGCGGGCCGGCGCGCAGCACGGTGCCCGCGAAGTCCCGGCCGCACACGAGCGGCAGCTCCACGCCGCCGTCGTCGGCCGGCCCGCCCTCGGCCGCGCGCAGCCACCGCAGCACGCGCGCGCCGTAGCCGCCTGCAAGGGGGAGCGTGAGGCGGCGCGGGCGGCGCGCGGGGCGGGGCGGCGCCGCTCACCCGTCATGGCGGGGTCGAGCGGGTTGATGCTGGCGGCGCGCACGCGCACGAGCAGCTGGTCGGGCGCGCGCAGCGCGGGCAGGCGCGCGCGCTCGAGGCGCAGGAGGGCGGGGCCGCCGTACGCGTGCACGCGCCACGCCAGCATGCGCCCGCCCGCGCCCGCCGGGGACGCCATGCCGCGCGGGAGACCCTTCTAAATAATTTAATAAGTTATTAATAACGCCCAACGATCGTGCCGCGCATCCTGGACCCTAACTAGGATTCCCCGTGTCTAGGGACCGAGAAACTACGAGGAACTCCTCGTAGTTTTTCGATCCCTAACTATGGTGACTACTAAGGTTAGCGTGAGCGATGCTGATCAGAGCGAAAAAATAAATTATTAAGTCATAAACTATCATTAGTTTATATCCTGATGTAGTCTTTAAGATTTGTGCATAATAGGAAGGTATTTTAAGCCTAGTACATATTAACTTTAGACACCAAAACACTATCGTAGATCCGGTATTCCTTGACTAATTCCGAAATAAGACCGATCAGGTTTATTAAAACGTGTATCTTGTGCCCACAATGCTCCGCAAACAGGAAGTGCACAACGTTTGTTAAGAGACTTGTCTCGAGTTAAATTTTACTTATTCATAAAAACTGACTTGAGATTACAGCTTATTAGCCCGTCTATTGAACTAACCTTTTATTTTTTGTTATTGTACAACACTTATTTTGAAGATTCTGATCCTTTTGCTACCCTTTTCAGCAATCTCTGGAAAGATTTAAAAATTTCAATTATAGTACTGTATGTACAGGTCAGAAAGAAAACAATAAAACTTTATGTACCTATATAAACAGTCTGTCCATACTTTGTCTGTTTGTTATATTTGATTTACTTACACTTTTATTTTGATTTTATTAGTTAAGTAACTGTATTATCTTAATTTATGTAAATAACCTATTAAATAATCTAATTAAACCTTTTTGTTTTTTACAATCTTTACATATCATACATATTTCATGAGCTTGAGCTAGAATGAAAATATTCTCTCTCCAAACCATTTTGGATTCCACTCGATCAGGTCAATGAAGGAAACACTGTTACATCGTTGGCAGACTTTGTATCTGACATGTTATACAAGGGCCAGAGATGCATTAGTGTCGTTCTTGACCTGGCGAAAGCATTCGACACCGTTTCGCGGCCCATACTCCTAAAAAAGCTAGAAAACTTGGGAATCCGTGGTATAGCGCTCGAATGGTTCCGACCATACCTTCATATCCAAAGATAGCGTGTAAAAGTGGTTGAGCATTTTAGTGACTATCAAGAAGTGCTCTTTGGGGTTCCACAAGGTAGTGTACTTGACCCATCGCTGTTTTTGGCGTATTTGAATAATCTGTGTTAACTCACACTCAAATAAGCGAAACTGTTTTCATTTGCAGACGATACTGCTATCCTCTTTCATGCACAAAACCGGGATAATGTAACCACGGGAGCTAATAATGGCTTACGTGAAATAGTAAACTAGCTACAGCTAAACTTATTGACTCTCAATGCTGCTAAAACCAAAATTATTGCATTCCATGTGTCAAGTCGCTCTATCATCCACTATTAATTAAACTTCGTACACGTGTGGCGTCGATAAACGCGCCACATTTTATTGTTTGTATGTGGTGCCATCTATGGAATTAAGATTTGTTTATTTTACTGTTTCCTTTTTGTCTGTGTCTCTGTGTTTCTGTCAATGTCTCAATCATTCACACATAATGTTCATTCAGACTCCTTTCACTCTCTTCACTCACCCCATTCTAACTTCTGGTTCAGACGTCGCGCAAGCAAGTGTTGCTTGACGCCTTTATTGTAATATAATTAATTTGCATATTTTGTGGTGGCTCGAAGAGCAGGAATATACCCTTTACACCGAACACTGGATTTTATTGGAGACCCAGGATCCTGCGCCTTTGTCACTCAAACATGTAATTTAGATTCACAACAACAATGTTCATGTCCAAAGCTCAAACAAGTTTAAAACATTAAATATTTAGGCATTTACATAAACGAATTACTGTCCTGGACAAAATAAATAGATAATTTAAGTAGTCGACTAAAAATACTTGATTCTTATTAGCTAATAACAACTCCACTGAATCTAGGCGCAGGTATATTTTGAAAGCACATAGAACTTAAACAAGGATAGGAAGAAGTGCTACAACTACTGAGGATGTTATCTTTACAATCAACTTAACAGTACACTAAATCTAGTTAGACACTAAGAGGTTATGTTACAACAACATGAAGGAGTACCTTCTGACTCTTGACTACAAAAGCATGGAAAATCTTCTCAAAATACAGGTCTAAATTATGAATGTGTAACATAAACTTTTATGTCAATAAATGATTATTTGCCCACCTACTCACATACACACACACACACATACAAATTGTCCATGACATCAGTTTTATTGTTATTACTAACTTATAATAATATTTGAACTTCAAAGAGAACTAGCTCTCGCAGACTCAGAGTATCCTACCGTAGGAGCTAGTGACTAATACTTTGTTACAAATTGTTTGAGCAAATAAATACCTTTTCTTTATTTCTTACATACTAACATAATAATTTGTTTTATATTTGTCACACTACATAATCATCATAATGTACAGTGGTAACTTCATCTATTTTACACATACATAACAAGTATCTACTGTAAGTATATTGGTTCAAAAGCTTGTTTGCTATTATTTTATTACCTATTTTTGTTCAAAGTTTCGATGCTATTCATAGTTATCATATGAATAGCACCCGATGTAGGTAAATCGATCTTACTTTATTATGCAATCAAACTTAGCAAAACATTATTGTAATAAGTATCACAGATTAGTAATATGTGATTATTAATTGTTCTGATTCTGTTCCCCAAGTCCCGTTCATCTCCTCCTCCCTAAAATCTACTACTACTTACTAGCGGTAACCTGAGGCCTAAAATGTAGTGGTTATATGCTCTTTGCTAAAGCCCTACACCAAACTCGCTCAAAAATTTCATCTTAGATAGGAAACAACAACAACACTCCTTTTTATCACAGAATTCTAGGATACTAACATGAGCAGAAGCTGAACTGTTACTAATATTCGAGATTTTTTGAAAACTGTGTCTGTCCATCAAGAGTATGTAACGCTACGCTAAGTCCATCAGCAACACCACAGACCAAGTAGAGGATACTAATGTAAAAGTATTCTGTGATACTAGTATGAGACAGGAATCTTAGAACTTAGAACTGCCAATAAACGACGTATCAGGAGTTTTGGCGGGAAAACGAAAAAGATCGTGTCGCCGCATTGTATTATTTTCCAAAACTTGTGTTATTTTCAGTGTTAGTGCATAAAATTGGTGGCATTTTATTCGTTAAGTGCTGGATTACAGGGAAAGTGGTATAATGATGGTGAAGCGTTCCTTTTCGTGTTGTTTCCAAAACTCCATAGAAGCTTCTGGTAAAGTTGCCACCACTTTACTAGGAGTATGACTTTGACTAGACTATGACTTGACTATGACTTGACTATGACTTGACTATGACTTGACTATGACTTGACTATGACTTGACTATGACTTGACTATGACTCGACTATGACTCGACTATGACTCGACTATGACTCGACTATGACTCGACTATGACTCGACTATGACTCGACTATGACTCGACTATGACTCGACTATGACTCGACTATGACTCGACTATGACTCGACTATGACTCGACTATGACTCGACTATGACTCGACTATGACTCGACTATGACTCGACTATGACTCGACTATGACTTGACTATGACTTGACTATGACTTGACTATGACTTGACTATGACTTGACTATGACTTGACTATGACTTGACTATGACTTGACTATGACGTGACTATGACTTGACTATGACTTGACTATGACTTGACTATGACTTGACTTGATGACTTGACACATATTTGCGTGAAATATCATTAACTTGAAAAATTATCAATTACTTAACACTGGCTAAATACACAAAAGTGTGGAGCCAAAACATAAAAAAAAACGACGTATCACAAACCACATGACATTTCTTTATTTTTAACCAGCACTCTATATTGACTTATGCCATATATAGTATTACGCTTCGTGGCAGAAAAAAATTGCCTTTTAAATACATCCTATATACTATGTAATTATTATTCTGGGCTACTTAATAAAATGCGGAGAAGTTTTTGCGGGAAAATGAAAAAGATCGCGTCACCGCATTATATTATTTTCCAAAACTTGTGTTAGTGCTTAAAATTGGTGAAGTTTTATTCGTTAAGTGCTGGATTACAGGCATGAGTGTGGGAAAGTGGTATAATGATGGTGAAACGTTTCTTTTCGTGTTGTTTCCATAACTCTATAGAAGCTTCTAGTAAAGTTGCCACCACTATACTAGGAGTAGTCATACTTCTAGTAAAGTAGACTAGACTATTTTGTTCTTTTGACTAGTTGACTAAGTTAACTGAGACTTCTCTACACTAAAGTCTCAATTCCTTGACACTGGCTAAATACACAAAAGTGTGGAGCCAAAACATTAAAAAAACATTCAAAAAAAGTATGTAACCACTACGCTACTAAACGCTTGGAGTTGGAAATTAATTATAATTTATAGAAACACGAAATGAAATTGTTAAGAAGGCTTACCCAGTGCAAGACGTGTTTGCGGAATCTGCCTCGAAACGGCTCCCTTCGAAGTTTCAGTGATAAGGTGCTCTGCCGAACGGTCGAAGATAACCTGTTCCTAAAGTTAAGCTTGGATTGAGTGTGAAATAGTAAGACTACGTGCGTGTGGACAGCAAGCTACCAATGGCTGAGAGGTAGCGGCCCGCCTGTTCCAGGCGCCGGAGGAGCCGGAGTGGCCGCGGCGCGTGGTGTCGGGCATCCAGCCGACGGGCGAGCTGCACGTTGGAAACTACTTCGGCGCCGTGCAGCGCTGTGTGCGCTTGCAGGACCGCGGTGACCACCTGACGCTCTTCATCGCGGACCTGCACTCGCTCACCACACACCAGGTCTCTGTGCAAATGTTCACCGACTATTGGTGGTTATTGTTGCTATCCCCATACTTACTTTTAGTATGCTTGCATTCATTTCAGTCCAGATATTGATATTATCAGCAATATACTTTCCATATGGTCTACTCTTTCAGTGGATGTATCTTATTCTGGATCCTAAGGGTGCCCTTGAGTTAGTTACCTCCCACTTTTGTTGGCTGGGTGCTCTATGTACCCTCTTCACCTAGCGAATTGTATAGATTAGTAGAGACCAATAACGTTAGTTTATTCCAAAAATAGTTTCCATAATAATTAAGAAATAGTAGCTGGAATATGTCCTATCATTAGAAAGGTTTTATTTTTTGGCATTTTTTCTCTTATATCCATCTGTACCAATGTCTATTCAAATTTAGCATAGCCAAGCAACTCTTTCACTGGGGTTCTTATATAATATAGTACAATTCAACAATCAAATCAAATAATCCGTTCCCGTTCTGGTCCGTATTACAGAATGTCAAGCAAAAATTTCATTCAATCAATTGATCACTTTATGAATGAAATCTCTGCTTGAGCATTGATCGATGACTGAGCATCGTTCTGTAATATGAACCTAAATACTGAATGCTCATTGCCTGTTGATCAATAGCTGTCTCAACCAATAAGCTTGCAGTATTTGGCATGTTGAATTGATTGGAGTTTAACAAACATACAAGAAACTGGGATCTAGATCCCAGTTGGAAGTGCAAACTAAGGAGCTGCCAGACTTTAGTACAGACCACCGTCAAAGGTGTGTTGTGATGTGCTAAAATTGAATTGAATCTTAGTTAATGGCTTCTGCAGCAATTTCACAACAATTTTGCCAATGTCATGTACTAAGATAGACTATCAAACAGGAGATAGTTTGGTAATTTAAAAGATTTTGTTTTTATGTAAATTAAAAATTTATTAATTTTTTTTTAAATATTATTATTTATTTTATTTCCTATATTTATTTATTTTAACAAACCAAAAATAAACAAAATGTTACATAATTGTACACCCAAAAAAGGAATAACTTTTTTAAAATTAATAATGTTGTTGAATAATTATTGTGCATTTAATTTTGGACTTGCATAAATGCTAACAGTAGCAGTAAAGTGTAGCAAATGGTACATTTAGCCCTCCATGAAGTCTAAATCCTAATTTTTATTTTTCAGTTCACTATGTAGTTTCTTATTAATATACATGAGCTTTACATTTTATTAAAGCATGCAATTGGAATGTATGCAAACAAGATAATTTTAAAATGTTCAAGAGCATAATTTCAATATGCAATATGAGCACAAGATGTAAAATGCACATGACTCTATTACATGCAGGCATTCATGGCGATGCTGCATCTCGAGAAGTGTATACTGGTGTATTGTACATTATGCTTCAATGCGCACAGACAATCAATATTTTTCAGTATTTCCCATTGGTCAGATCCACTCAATATATACTATAGTAAATATATTTTATACAAAAAGGTCATATTCAGTAGAAGTAGTTGGTTTTAGTTGTCAATATTAAAAAACAAAATTTGCTGTTTGTCATGTAATTTGAAACTTATTAGAATACTAGCTGCCCCGCCCCGGCTCCACATGGGTTATGTAACGGTCCATCAGTGACACACTTGAATGTACCAAAACAATTCATTAAAATTGGCCCTTCCAAGCTGTAAATATAACATTGTGTAATCATTGAATTGAATTTTATCTTAGTGGCTTGTGCTTAATGTCATGTACTAAGATAGACAAATTTTACACTGATACAAGTACAAAAATACACAAATGTAAAAACACTAAGTTAAATCATGTATTGACTAAACAATTTAAGCATCTACACATATTTACAACCTAATTTTAGTTTTACATATTTACACAAAATACTTAAGGGAAAAAAACGAGTGTGCTTAGTTTAGCTCCATCTATCAGTCGGTATAACTTTTGTTGGTATAATTTCTGTTTACTTTTTTAAATCTAAATTTTGTTAATGTAGCCATCTTGACAATTGTAAATTGTCATTTTTATTTTATTTTAATTAATTTGGACAACTAACAGCTTTCTTACAGAATGATATGAGATCAGGATAAAAAATACCTTTAAGCCAAATACAGGTTATCACTCTTAGAATTAATTAGTTGATGTTTATGAAAATGGCAGGTTTAATTTAACCGGACATGCCAAATTAATAATACAAATTTTTATCTTTATTATGTTGACAATCGAGATCTACATTAACCAACTTTCAACAGTCTACGTTTCCCAGATCAAGACCACACTCATAAACCAAGGTGATTTATTTAGGAAGATGGCGGTACACTAATCATTTAACCGTAAGCGACAAACTGTTTATATGGTGGATATATCCGCCTTGGAATTTGGAAAGCCATGGCTTATAGGGAATCTCCAGTTGAATATCACCATTAATATTTTCCTTTTAAGGTCCTCGAAATTTGCCAGTAGTCCATGAATTGAATAAGTTTGGGAATGTTCAAGAGTGCCTGATTGAGCATCATTCCTGGCACATGAATCAACTGTTTCATTACCCAGAATGCTGGAGACTATCCACGCCAAAACAACGTTGATACCAAGTCTCACACTGGACCAGTACTTCCTTTATTTTTTAAATAATTGGTAACTTACATTTTTATTTTATTGGTTGATAGGCTCGCGTTCGACCACTATCACACATGATGGTAAGTGATGAGGCGGTCTAGGATGTAACACGCTTGCCTAGAAGATACCTGTTCACTCTCGATTTGAAGACTCCAAGGTTGTAGGTTTCGGGAAATACGGATGCCGGTAAAGCGTTCCACTCCTTGGCTGTTCGCAAGATAAATGTAGAGCCAAATCTCTTTGTTCGCACATGTGGGATATTAACCATGTAACGGTGGCGCTTTTTCGTACATCTGGTTGTCCGATGGTGGAACGGTGATGGTGGAATCAGGTTATGCAACTCCAATGCGCACTCTCCAAAATGAACTCGGTAGAAGACCGATAAACTGGCAACTTTGCGTCTGTGGTCGAGGCTCTGCAATCGGGCCTCAAACAAGTCGCTACCTATGAGCCTCTTAGCACGCCTCTCGATAGAGTCTAAGGCTTCCAGCTGGTATTTAGCAGACCCATCCCTTAGGTGGCAGCAGTACTCCATGCACGATCGAACTTGAGTTTGGTACAAATTAAGAAGTTGTTCAGGTGCGAAGTACTGCCTGACCTTAGTGAGAACGCCCAGCTTTTTGGCAGCTAGTTTAGCCTTTGACTCTATAAAGGACCCGAAGTTGAGGTTAGATGACAGGGTCATGCCAAGAAGCTCAAGGTGATCCGTAATCGGTAACGGAACATCTTGGAAAGTCGGAGCTAGCATAAACGGACTCTTTTTTGCAGAGAAAAGACACGCCTGGGTTTTATCTGCATTGAACTTAACCAAGTTTGCTTCGCCCCATGCAGAGACGGTAGTCAAGGCTAAGTTCATGCGCTCAACCATGGTCTCTTTTAGAGTCTGAATTTCGGCACCACTGGCCCTAGCGCTGGACTTGTAGCTTTCTACAACCGTGCTGTCATCCGCATACCCAAAAATACCGGGTTTCAGGAGGTCATTTATATGCAGCAGGAAGAGGGTTGCAGAAAGTACCGATCCTTGAGGTACCCCAGCATTAATCGCTAATCGATCAGACGAGCAGCCGTCAACAACTACTCGTATGGATCTTTCCCTCAAAAAATCGGAAATCCACTTGCATAGGCCAGTGGGCAAGCCAAATGATGGAAGTTTGCTTATGAGGCTATCGTGCCCTGAGACCCTGTCGAAGGCTTTCGAGATATCAAGAGAAACGGCAAGCGTTTCTCCGTACTTCTCGATGGCCTCGCTCCATGTGTGCGTGGCATACGCTAGGAGGTCTCCAGTGGACCGATTTCGGCGAAAACCGTACTGCTGGTCACTCAAGAGATCGTTTGCTTCTAGGTATGCCAGGAGCCGGCCGTTCAGGACACGTTCCATAGTCTTACAGAGTGTGTGTGTGAAGTGACTGATATTGGCCTATAGTTAGCAGGGTCGGCACGACTAACTTTTTTTTTTCGATAATACCGTCGTGCGTGTTCAGATACTATAAAAAAATAAACAAAAGCGACGCATTATTGCACGCATATTGGCGATCGACGACAGCAGTTCTGTACACGAGCCTAAGGTACTTACATATAATATACTGTTACCCGTCACCAAAATCAATCAAAAATAAAATTGAAAAATAAAAAAGTATAGGGGTACAGAATGTTAACGCGGCAGTAATTATTGCAGGCGGCGACTGCGCCGCTCTGGCCTCCTCAGTCGTCTCTCCACCAGTACCGCGTTATGTTGTAGTTTAACAGATTATGTATATAAACTCGAAATATATATTTATTTATCCAGTGAGTCCTAGTTTTCCTTGGAGTCCCTCGCACCATAGAAAAGAACACGCCTGACAATGGGAGATCAGACATTGGCGTGTTATTCAAAGGACACGCATAAAATAAAATTTCTTTAAAAATAGTATAATCCAAGGAACGCATGTCCTACGGAACACGAAGGTTCACTGATAACAAAAACTGCGGTTTGAAAAAGATTAAAGACTTGTCTTACCTATCAAAGGATCCTGGATGCCTCTTACATCCATCCACCAGACATCCCACCATTTTAGGAGTAAAAAAAAGCCGTAAAACAATTTATAAAAAAGGCAATATTATAAAGCCATTGACAATCGACAGGGTAAGGGTATATGACGAATTCAACCGTGTGAAGTTGGGGTGGGTCAGCTAGTAGAAGCAAGACATCAAGGCATCAAATGAACTTTAATGCTGTTTAATATAAAGTTAATCATTGAAAATCCATGTCCAGTCGTTACAACTAAATCCGTGACTGCGAAAGCTTTCTTTTTAAAAGCGTTCCTTTCTAGAGCATTTTTAACTACAATTACAATTCAAAAGAAATGGAGAAATTCATCTAAATATCTTCAGCTTTTTTTTTGTCGACGAATTACGAAGGTTGCGGTTTTAAATTTTGAGCAAAACGACTCGTAGATTCCGCAACACGCATGTTTACGTAACGAACAAAGGTGGCGGCAGGCGGGCGCGGGCGCGGCGCGGGAGGCGCGCGTGCTGGACGCGGGCGCGCTGCTGCTGGCGGCCGGCGTGCGGCCCGACCGCGCCGTGCTGTTCCAGCAGAGCGCCGTGCCGCGCCACGCCGAGCTGTGCTGGCTGCTGGCCTGCCTCGCCACGCAGCCGCGCCTGCGCCAGCTGCCGCAGTACCGCGAGCGCGCCGCCGGGCCCGCCGCGGACGGCCCGCTCGGCCTGCTGCTGTACCCCGTGCTGCAGGCGGCCGACGTGCTGCTGCACGCCGCCACGCACGTGCCCGTCGGCCGCGACCAGCTGCAGCACCTGCAGCTCGCCGCGCACCTGGCCCGCGCCTTCGCGCGCCTCCACGGGCCCGCCTTCCCCGTGCCCCGCGCGCTGCTCGCCGGTACGCACCCGCCCGCCGCCCCCGCCACCGCGCGCCCCCGCTCACCCCCTCCCCGGTTGCAGAGGACGGCAGCGACCGCGTGCTGAGCCTGCGCGACCCCTCGCGGAAGATGTCCAAGTCGGACCCGGACCCCAAGTCGCGCATCCTGCTCGCGGACTCGGAGCGAGAGATCCGGCTGAAGGTCCGCAAGGCGGTGACGGACTGCGAGCCGCGCGTGACGTACGAGCCGGAGGCGCGGCCCGGCGTGGCCAACCTGGTGGTGCTGCACTGCCTGAGCGCGGGGCTGGTGCCCGAGGAGGCGGTGGCGGCGGCCGACGGGCTCTCCACGGCGCAGTACAAGGGCGTGGTGGCGGACGCGCTGTGCGAGCACCTGGCGCCGCTGCGCGCGCGGTACGAGGCCTGGCGCGGCCGGCCCGCGCTCCTGCGGGACCTGCTGCGCCACGGCGCCGCCGCCGCGCGCCGCGACGCCGACCGCACGTGGCGCCGCGCCGCCGCCGCCGCCGGCCTGCACCGCTAGCTACAGGCGGTGGTGGAGCGGCTCGGCTGCGGGCCCGCGCTCGCGCACCAGCGCCACCAGCTCACGCAGCAGCTCCACGGCCTGCGAATGTTGGTTTATAAGTGTAGAGTATAAAAGTATAGACATTATTAGCTAGTCTGGTTTCTCCTTAAGAGGAAATTTATGTGCTATTGTGCACATAAATTCATAAATTTCCTCTTCGCCTGTAATTAATGGCCAAGATATGGTACAAAAATAAATAATGTTAAGTTTGATTCATAGTTCTTTTTGAAGTAAAACTTCTTTATTTTCTTTAGCGTACGCTTGGGAAGTAAGATGGTGAGGCGAACGGAAGTTGAAAGTGGTTGGTTTACGTAGATCTCCATTGACTAAAATTCAAAGCTAAATTATTTTTTTATGTTTGTATTTCCGGTAAAATGACAATTGACAATTGTCAAGATGGCGACATTAACATTAAACAAATCAAAAACAAAATTATACCGGCCGATAGATGGCGCTAAAGAAGTTTTACTTAGTTGTGTAGTCTGAAGCAATATCCTTCCTACTTTCTATTCCTACTAATATTATAAATGCGAAATTTTGTGAGTGGAGAGGATTCAGCCAGGAATAGGGCGTTGAATAAAAGCAGGCGTGTATGATATAATCTTGTAATGAATTTTACAACAAAATGGTAGACGTTCTTCTAATATTAAATGTGTTACGGACGTGTCGTGCGCGGGAGTCGCAGCGACCGAATGGCGGGAACGAGCCGCCCCATGCTTCATGGTGTGCGTGCGTGCCGACCGGCCGACGCACACTAATGCGAGCGTGAACATGCTGCCGCCGATATGGATGAATGTTTGTTACTCTTTCTAACAAGCTGGTGCCTGCGACTCCTGACTTTTTACATATTTCACTACTACTGCTGCGGCGAGGTTCGGCTCGCGCTATTGGCCGCAGAGGAAAGTGTCTATTTTTATCACGCTAGTGATAAAATTTTCAAAAGAGTTTGATGAAACTTGGTAAAATATGATTATTTACCGGGTTAACATATATTATGCTACAAATATAATCCCTTAAAGTAGTGAATAGGGTTGGTAAAGTTTCTATGGAGAGTTTTTTGTTGCAAATTTATCAAGAGAAAAAAAATTGCACGTGTTTCGCAGTTTGAAAAATCAGTCTTTAAAGGGGTGAAACGTGGTGTTAAGTTTGTGTGGAGAAACTTTTATTATTATTAGGTTCAGCAAATGGCTATGAATCGTTTTTTACAGTTCGGTTCTACACATAAATAAATAAAAAAACCTACTTTTTATCCACGAGTAAGACCGCGGGGCACAGCTAAAAAATCACTTAAGATAAAACAAATAGATACTTAAGTAAGAAGACAGCCCTAATATCTTGAGAACAAAAGGTTACGTGATAAGAAGAGAGGCAGCTTCTAGGTGAATATACAGGTTGGTAGCGCTGTGCCACCTGAATGTACTTTGCTGTGTAGAAACAAGTCGCTGTATATTTAAATGATTTTGTGGAGTAAACCTGTACATAGTACTTACTGTGAAAATAAATTTGAAAATAATTGTCACTTGTGTTTGACAGCTCCTGAGTTCGCACTTATCTCTCGAGCCCCCATTCTTCGTATGTTGATGGACACATTTGTCAAACTCATGTTAAGTCAACAAATCAAGGAGTGTACAGCACGCTGATTGGTTGAAGACAGCCGATGAGCGTTAAGTATTGTTATGACAAGTTCACGCGAATTTTACAAGCATACATGAACCTGGGGGAAAATGAGGCCTAGCTAAATCATATATCAATAGATTTTAGTGCAGACAGCACTAGTATTCGCTCATAGATACGCTTAGCACGCTACTTGGGTTTCAGCCTTAGAATATGGGGTTCGAGAGCGGACGAAGAAGACTAAGAGCAGCAGGATATTCAAAAGGTCCCCAGCGTCCGTGGGGCGGCGAGCGGCGAGCGGCACGCACCTGCGCCACGGCCTCCGCCTGCTTCTCGGCGGCCAGCGCGCTCCGCATGGCGGCCTCCGCCAGCAGCTCCTCGGTGGCCAGCCGCGGCGCCTCGCCCCCCGCGCCCGGCGCCGCCCCGCCCTCGCCCTCCGAGCACATGTCCTCCTCCAGCGGCTTGCGCTCCTCGTCCTCCGCGCCCGCTGCAACCGACACCACTCGACGTGCTCTCCGCGCCGGAAGCAGAGGACTACGCGCAACTACTCGATAGAATACGAATCGTTGTAATGTTGTATGTAATATTATGCCCATTGCCATTAGATGGGACAATGCCCAACATATTGTCAAAATGCCAGACATTCGGTGCTGGTTTATGCTTTTTATGCAGCGGAGTATCTCCAGGAATAATATGAACCTATAATATTACAGTATTTTTAAGTATGTATTTTATTGGAAGTTGAATAAAATTAGCCCTGTACCTGAGACCGCGATGTTCGATAATATAACTGTTGTAAATAAAATCTTATTCAAAACTAAAACTGACTTACCAATTCCCTATGTGGGATGCCCAACTAGTTCTACTGTAACGCGCCCTAACTCACCCTACCTATTATTTAAAGGTATCAGACAGTATTAACTGCCCCCAGTAGGACCAGTCTGAGTGGGGGCCATTGGGAAAATTCCCATTAAATTCTATAATTATGTCCTTTATATGAATGAAATAGTTATGTGCACCCTTTACCACTTCGTCAAATTCTCTCCATCCAAAGGTTGCCTGGAAGAGATCGCTTTTAGCGATAAGGTCGCCCATTGTTACACTTTATATAATTGATTGTTTTTTTCTTTGTATTTTTTATTATTTGGTGTGTACAATAAAGAGTTCATCTATCTATCTATAACTATGGATATATACTATGGATGGAACAATGAGTGAATTTATATTCACTCTAGACTTCCTCTTTACAGGTAGATTATACGATCCAATTACAGGATTACTATGCAGCTATACTTCCGGCCCAACATCACTTACCATCAGGTGAGATTATGATCAAACCCCAGCCCAGTAAAAACAGGTATATTTTGCCAGTTATAAGGACTTGAGATTGCGGTAATGAATGCGCAGCGAGCGCACGACTCACGGTCCCTGCCGCCGGCGTTGAATATGCACTGCACGCGCTCCTCCGCCGCGGACAGGTCGCCGAGCGCGCCGGCCGCCGCCGCCTTCTTGCGCGCCTTGTACTTGATGTCGGCCCAGTACTGCAACACACGGGAGCGGGGAGCGGTGAGCGGCGCCCGACGCCGCCGCACTGCGCCGCTCGGCACTCACCCGGCACCAGCGGTCGGGCGACTTGTGCGCGCCGCCGCTGTCGAGGGCCGCTGCGTTCAGCCGCTCCGCCAGCAGCCGCCAGAGCTTGCTGGACGTGAAGCGCGAGTACACGGAAAGTTTTCCTGCTGCGAAATCAGGATGCTCTTCCATAAACGACAGTAGCAGGTCCACTTGTTCGGAGCTCACTCTACTCCGCGATAGCACACCGCTCATCTCTGCCGCACATCCTTTTCTGTTCTGATCGTACGGTTTCGCCCAAGTCTAGTATAGGTGTTATATACTCTTTGGGCCAAGAATACAAAACAAGTGATAATAACAACCAGCACACCGCACTTGCACAATAGTGCTGTTTTTCTTTTATTATGCAAATATAAGCTTAGAAGATTTGCTCGTCTGTAGTCACAGTCAAAGAGCATATAACCACTACGTTTTTTTTTGGTCACAGTAAAGCACAGAACATAGAGTATGTAAGGCAAAACGTAGTGGTTATATGCTTTTAGGTAAGGCACAGAAATGCGTCCTAGTCCTAGCCTGTACTAGTCTGTAACAGAATACTATCATTCTTTTTTTTTGTATTTTGGCTCCACACTTTTGTGTATTTAGCCAGTGTCAAGTAATTGATAATTTAGCAAGTTAATGATATTTCACGTAAATAATGTGTCAGGTCACAGTCGAAGTCAGAGTCAAGTCACAGTCTAGTCTAGTCAAGTCACACTCCTAGTAAAGTGGTGGCAACTTTACCAGAAGCTTCTATGGAGTTTTGGTAACAACACGAAAAAAAACGTTTTACCATCATTATACCACTTTCCCACACTCATGCTTGTAATCCAGTACTTAACTTAAATAAAATGCCACCAATTTTATGCACTAACACTGAAAATAACACAAGTTTTTGAAAATAATATAATGCGGTAACGTGATCTTTTTCGTTTTCCCGCCAAAACTCAATACTATTACTTTGCAGCAAAGAATGTATGTATACTGTGTTCAGAATTCGAGGTCAAAAATTTAAACAAAGAAATGTTTAAATAATTCAGTGTGAAAGCGATATTTCAGAGGTACTGTACATTTTTTCACCCGAAAAAATTCAAAACATTTTTATCAAGTACTTTATATAACTGCTATAAAATAAATAGGTACTGGCACAGATTATATAATAAGTACTATACTAGTACTAGTATAGTTGCATTCATAGATATTTCTAATATTTTTTATGATGATTGCATTTATTTTGTGATATGCATTGATTAATGTTTATAAGACCGCCCTGAATTTAATGCACAGCACTTTTCAAGTTCTCAACATACGAAAATACCTATATAAGCTACCTAATAGGTGAATTTATGAATTACATTCGAATTCAAGGATTGAAGCACGAATCGAATAATAAAAGCGGCGACTGCACGAAATGTTTTGAACCTTGGCAGTGTTACCAGTCTAAGAAAAATAATTTAATAACTTTATCTGAGAGTTTTGGCGGGAAAACGAAAAAGATCACGTCGCCGCATTGTATTATTTTCCAAAACTTGAGTTATTTTCAGTGTTAGTGCATTAAATTGGTGGTATTTTATTCGTTAAGTGCTGAATTACAGTCATGAGTGTAGGAAAGTGGTATTATGATGGTGAAACGTTTTTTTTCGTGTTAACTCAAAACTCCATAGAAGCTTCTGGTAAAGTTGCCACCACTTTACTAGGAGTATGACTTGAATAGACTATTCTATGACTTCGACTGTGACTTGACTTGACACATATATCTAATACCTTTTAACTTGAAAAATTATCAATTACTTGACACTGGCTAAATACACAAAAGTGTGAAGCCAACCAAAAAAAAACTTTACCAGCTAGTTTTGGCGGGAAAACGAAAAAGATCGCGTTGCCGCATTGTATTATTTTCCAAAACTTGTGTTATTTTCGGTGTTAGTGCATAAAATTGATGGTATTTTATTCGTTAAGTGCTGGATTACAGGCATGAGTGTGGGAAAGTGGTATAATGATGGTGAAACGATTCTTTTCGTGTTGTTTCCAAAACTCCATAGAAGCTTTAAGTAAAGTTGCCACTACTTTACTAGTATGACTTTGACTCGACTATGACTTGACTATGACTTGACTATGACTTGACTATGACTTGACTATGACTTGACTATGACTTGACTATGACTTGACTATGACTTGACTATGACTTGACTATGACTTGACTATGACTTGACTATGACTTGACTATGACTTGACTATGACTTGACTATGACTTGACTATGACTTGACTATGACTTGACTATGACTTGACTATGACTTGACTATGACTTGACTATGACTTGACTATGACTTGACTATGACTTGACTATGACTTGACTATGACTTGACTATGACTTGACTATGACTTGACTATGACTTGACTATGACTTGACTATGACTTGACTATGACTTGACTATGACTTGACTATGACTTGACTATGACTTGACTATGACTTGACTATGACTTGACTATGACTTGACTATGACTTGACTATGACTTGACTATGACTTGACTATGACTTGACTATGACTTGACTATGACTTGACTATGACTTGACTATGACTTGACTATGACTTGACTATGACTTGACTATGACTTGACTATGACTTGACTATGACTTGACTATGACTTGACTATGACTTGACTATGACTTGAATATGACTTGACTATGACTTGACTATGACTTGACTATGACTTGACTATGACTTGACTATGACTTGACTATGACTTGACTATGACTTGACTATGACTTGACTATGACTTGACTATGACTTGACTATGACTTGACTATGACTTGACTATGACTTGACTATGACTTGACTATGACTTGACTATGACTTGACTATGACTTGACTATGACTTGACTATGACTTGACTATGACTTGACTATGACTTGACTATGACTTGACTATGACTTGACTATGACTTGACTATGACTTGACTATGACTTGACTATGACTTGACTATGACTTGACTATGACTTGACTATGACTTGACTATGACTTGACTATGACTTGACTATGACTTGACTATGACTTGACTATGACTTGACTATGACTTGACTATGACTTGACTATGACTTGACTATGACTTGACTATGACTTGACTATGACTTGACTATGACTTGACTATGACTTGACTAGATGACTTCGACTGTGACTTGACACATATTTTCGTAAACATCATTAACTTGAAAAATTATCAATTACTTGACACTGGCTAAATACACAAAAGTGTGGAGCCAAAATATAAAAAAAAAACTTTATCAGAAGCTTCTATGAAGTTTTGGAAACCACACGAAAAGAAGTGGTTCACCATCATTATGAGCATTTCTTTTTGTTTTTGCCTATTCGTATTTGTTGACTGTCCCACAAGATTGTAATCATTTAACTTCAAGATAATGTTTAAACTGGTGTCGAATATTTTGTTCACCAGAATATTTATTATAATAAGCCACAAGTAAGATTAAAATAACTTATGAAGACTTGGGGATTAATTAATAATTTAATTAAATGCAAACCGGGACAAATGGTAAAGTATGAAAAGTCCTATGTCCTAGTCTACTAGCCGCTACTTTCAAACACAATTATTGTGGTAAAGTTCAAGGCAATCATACCGATATTTTGCTTATAAACCGTTTTACGATGTAAAAATAACTAGATAGCATGAGTTTTTTTTGTTAAAAGTCATACATTTGATGCATTTAAGATTATTTTAAACTTGTCCCATTAAAAGTTCCTAAAACTGATTTTCTATTTTGTTGCCAATTTTAGGTGCTTTAATGTTAAAATAATCCGTTTATACTTTTTATTTCCTGAAGTCAGTTGCTTTTTGACTGCGAACGTTTTAATGCGGCGTTTTAGTTTGGACCTAGGATCTCGATCCGGTTTTTGTTACTGCTTTTTCTAGGTAAGTTGAGTATTTTCTGTTATTATAATATAATAGCTATTAAAATACACTACCGTTTGGTGACATAATAGTTGTATAAATACACACGTCCTCGTGAGGGTGAAGTCAACCGTTGCTGCTAGAACATTCTCGACTCGATTTATTCAGGTTTGGTAAAAGGTACATACATATCCATGAAAACATCGCCACCGCGATTCAGAATCTATTAGCTCAAATGGTGGGCGCCATCTAGTTCCATATTAATACTACAACAATATACTACAATAATAATAGTTCCGATCCCCTACACATCGGCTCTGCCTACTAGTTATAGGTAAACAAAATACAAAGTTACTTCAACAATAGTCATAGCCTAATATTTAACAACTAAAAACATAAATTTAGCAAATCGAACACGTGTTTCGTTACCATCTTTTTTGTTACTTGGGCGTAGTAACGTATAAGGAAAAAAGTTGAGTATCAATAACAAAATCGGATCTATAAAGCTTTGTTCACAAACATTATTTCAGCAGCGCAAGAAGATGGCATTAACAGCAGCAGAAAAAAATAATCGTTACAGAAAGAGATTTAAAGAGAATCCAGATAATTTAGAAATAATAAGAAATAAAAACAATAACGAGATGTTATTAAATCAATAGCAAAAAATGATGTAGTGATGAAGAATAAAGACATTAATTCCAGTAGATAGGTACTAGATAGTAAGGTAGGCAATGAAGACCCAGCCTTATATTTTTTTTTTGTTACCAATACATCTTATTTGGTTACTGTCCTACAATTTTCAGTTATTTTTCATGCTGTTTTACTTATTATATTACAAATTCAAACCTATATAATAATATTATAGCTCAAGTATGCCTTACATTTTATGAAAAGCGTCTACAAAACTTTTGATTTGGCATGTAACTCGTATAAACAAAACTTTTGTTATGTTTTGGGTGGTCTTTTTTTGCGATGATGTGATAGAATTTGTCATAATGTTTACAAAATGCAAGACTTTACGCTTGCTATTAACATACTTTACCCTTTTATCTCTCTGTACAAATTTTATCAACCCTTTTCACCACTTTAAGGTATGCTATTTCAATTATCTGCGTCTATTCAAAGCGCTACATTATTATGTGAACAGTTAATGCCATCTGTTGTCGAATGGCATAAAGTTTTATAGCGCCGTCTATCATCGAGCGGCAGTATCATATCGGCAGACAGTTCTAATAGGTCTTTACCTATGAAATTGCCATATTGCAGTACAGACTTTTTCAAACAAAAAAAAGTTTTGATCGGCTATGAATTCTAAATTCAAATTAATTTTGTTTTAAAAATATGACATTCTATTTACAATATAAGTATTTTGTTTATTGATTAGCGTTGTATTTTCATTACATTTCAACATTTTTCCTCATAATGGATACTTTGAAATTTCGTGTAATTATGGAATATGAGTTCCGTCGTGGCACCAACGCGGCACAAACGACACGTAACATCAACGACGTTTACGGAGAGAACTGTACAAACGAACGTACAACCCGTTATTGGTTTGCTCGGTTCCGTTCTGGGAATTTTGACTTGAAATATGAACCTCGTGGTCGTCCGGAAACTTTGGTCAACAATGATGAATTAAAGGCGATTGTGGAAGCTGATGAATCTCAATCTACAGCTGAGCTGGCAGCAGCTTTTGATGTTAGCATCAAAACAATATTGGTCCATTTGCGACAGATTGGCAAGATAAAAAAGCTTGATAGATGGGTGCCCCACGAACTTAACGATCGCCAGCGCAACGTGCGCGTCGAGACTTGCCTTGCGCTGCTTAACAGGCACAGAAATGAAGGAATTTTGAACCGAATTGTTACGTGCGACAAAAAATGGATTCTTTTTGACAATCGAAAGCGCTCAGCAAGTTGGTTAGATCCTGGTTCGGTACCAAAGCAATGTGCAAAACGAAAAATGACCCCTAGAAAGGTGGTGGTCACAGTTTGGTGGTCTAGCGCTGGTGTGATTCATCATAGCTTTTTACAAAACGGCGAGAGCATTACTGCAGATGTGTACATTGAAGAACTGACCACAATGATGGCGAAACTCGCACGTCTGCAACCAGCTTTGGTCAATCGGTCGTCTCCACTGCTACTTCACGACAACGCGCGACCCCATACTGCACAACAGACCGTCTCTAAGCTGCATGAGTTGGGTTTGGAAGCTCTCCCTCATCCGCCATACTCACCAGATCTTGCGCCTACCGACTATTACTTTTTCCAAAATTTGGACAACTTTTTAGCGGGAAAAAAATTCAATTCCCGAGAGGCAGTACAAAACGCCTTTGAAGAGTTTGTTGTCTCCCGTCCTGCTGATTTTTTCAAGAAGGGCATCCATAAACTGCCACAGCGTTGGCAAAGATGCATTGATTGCAGGGGTGATTACTTTGAATAAAAGAAATAAATAAGTTCGAAAAAAAAAATACTTTAACTTTTTTCAAACAAAACGGCAATTTCATAGGTAAAGACCTAATATTAATAAAAGTAGCCTGGGATAATAAACATTTATCATAATAAGTTTCATCAAAATCGGTCCGGTAGTTTTTGCGTAGCCTAAATGTTGACCGGGATAATAAACATTTACCATAATAAGTTTCATCAAAATCGGTCCGGTGGTTTTTGCATGATGAAGTTTCAAAGGGACAGACAGGAGTTCCAAAATTCCGAATTTTTTTTTTTTTTTATGTTAAGGAATGACGTGACGAGCTAGCCGTTCGCCTGATGTTAAGTGACACGGCTGCCCATACCAGCTGCAGTGTCACTCGGAACTCTAAAGTATAGAGGTTCGCGTGACACTGCACTGCGCACGTCATCCAGAGACATCATCACAATCTATACTTGGCTAGCATGCTACACCTTCGATCGCATCGTCACTTCCCATCAGGTGAGAGCGTGGTCAAATGCTAGACAAGTTTGAAGTAAAAAAAAAAAAAAAAAATCTAGTAATAAGATTACTAAACTGTGAGATCAGATCATAAAGTCTCATTTGCCCAGTAATTTCACTAGCTACAGTGCCCTTCAAACCGGAACACAGCAGTGCTTGCGCACTACTGCTTGGCGGCTGAATAACTGGCAAAGCGGTGGTACCTACCTAGACGAACTTTGCAGTAAAGTCCTACCACCTAAAATAATCCACAATGAATTCGTTCCCAAGTGCGTACGATCTCAAATTTATTATATGCATAGATAGGTTTTAGCACTTTTACAAGTTTTATGCTAATTTTGTTTCTCTAATCTATGGATGTGCCTAACTATGTCTTTGCCACGGACTATTGAGAAGAGTAGCCATGGTAACCAAACAGTAACAAACTCGTAGGATAATAATATTGTTATAGTTGATTTTGCGTAGCGTTACATACTGTTTGCACTAGGCTCGTGGCTAGGGCACATTCTGTGGTAAAAACAAATAAAATCGGTTTTTTTAAGTAGGACAAAGTATTAATCTTTCCTGTTACTGTATTGAAAGAACTCAAAGAATATGTATTTACTTACATATGAAAAAAGTAGTTACCTATGTAAATAGCGAATTCCGTGTTAACTACATATTATATAAATGATAATGTTAACAATGAACAGTGCTACCAACAGATTCTTTTCAAAGGCTGACTTAGCACCACTATGCCATGAGTTAAAACTTTAATTGCAAGGAATATCCGATCGAGACGCGCGCAATGTAGAATTTCGTCGATTTACTTGAACTAGATTGACAGAGCGGGCGAGTGCGAGATGAACCGGTACGTGGTGCTGCAGCAGGTCGGCGACGGGACCTACGGGTCCGTGGTGCTGGCGCAGCGGCGCGACTCCGGGGAGAAGGTGGCCATCAAGCGCATGAAGCGCAAGTACTACTCGTGGGACGAGGCCATGAACCTGCGCGAGGTCAAGTCGCTCAAGAAGCTGAACCACCCCAATATCGTGAAGCTGCGCGAGGTGATCCGCGAGAACGACACGCTCTACTTCGTGTTCGAGTACATGCGCGGCAACCTGTACCAGCTGCTGCGCGACGCCGAGCGGCCCTTCCCCGAGCCCGTGCTGCGCAACATCGCGTACCAGGTGCTGCAGGGGCTGGCGCACATGCACCGCCACGGGTTCTTCCACCGCGACCTCAAGCCCGAGAACCTGCTGTGCTGCGGGCCCGAGCTCGTCAAGATCGCGGACCTGGGGCTGGCGCGCGAGGTGCGCTCGCGGCCGCCGTACACGGACTACGTGTCCACGCGCTGGTACCGCGCGCCCGAGGTGCTGCTGCACGACACGCGCTACGGCGCGCCCATCGACCTGTGGGCGCTCGGCTGCATCGCCGCCGAGCTGTACACCGGCCGGCCGCTGTTCCCCGGCAGCTCCGAGCTGGACCAGCTGCACCGCGTGTGCGCCGTGCTGGGCGCGCCCGAGCCCGCGCGCTGGCCCGAGGGCTACGCGCTGGCGGCGGCGCTGCGCTTCCGCTTCCCGGCGGCCGCGGCCGTGCCGCTGGCGCGCGTGGTGCCGCCCGCGTCGCCGGCCGCGCTGGCGCTGCTGGCCGCGCTGCTGCGCTACGCCCCGCGCGACCGCCCCACGGCCCCGCAGGCGCTCCGGTCGGTGCCTACGCTCGGGACTGCTCGCCTGCTCTGGCTACGGGAAATAATATTCCCGCTTTAACCAGGCTGGCTTTCTTTAACCGAAATTCTGTAGTACTCAGCACCCCGTTGGATGTAAAGCTTCACCAGATAGGAGCGTGCATCGGCCGTGTACACACCTCCCGCGCATCACGAATGAATCTGTATAGCAGCAGCGATTGTTCGGTGTTGGACAGATTTTATAAAAAATATGGACATTTAAGAACCAAGAAAATATTCCCCGCGATGGTCTGTTAACTCCTGTTACTACAAATATACCCCGCGATGGTCTGTTAACTCCCGTTCCTACAAATATACCCCGCGATGGTCTGTTAACTCCCGTTACTACAAATATACCCCGCGATGGTCTGTTAACTCCCGTTCCTACAAATATACCCCGCGATGGTCTGTTAACTCCCGTTCCTACAAATATACCCCGCGATGGTCTGTTAACTCCCGTTCCTACAAATATACCCCGCGATGGTCTGTTAACTCCTGTTACTACAAATATACCCCGCGATGGTCTGTTAACTCCTGTTACTACAAATATACCCCGCGATGGTCTGTTAACTCCTGTTACTACAAATATACCCCGCGATGGTCTGTTAACTCCCGTTCCTACAAATATACCCCGCGATGGTCTGTTAACTCCCGTTCCTACAAATATACCCCGCGATGATCTGTTAACTCCCGTTCCTACAAATATACCCCGCGATGGTCTGTTAACTCCCGTTCCTACAAATATACCCCGCGATGATCTGTTAACTCCCGTTCCTACAAATATACCCCGCGATGATCTGTTAACTCCCGTTCCTACAAATATACCCCGCGATGGTCTGTTAACTCCCGTTCCTACAAATATACCCCGCGATGGTCTGTTAACTCCCGTTCCTACAAATATACCCCGCGATGGTCTGTTAACTCCAGTTCCTACAAATATACCCCGCGATGGTCTGTTAACTCCCGTTCCTACAAATATACCCCGCGATGGTCTGTTAACTCCTGTTACTACAAATCATTATTTATTTCCTGAATCACGTGGCCTTTACCTGAAGCGTACTGCCACGCTTTCAGTTCGGCTTAAGTTTAGGAAATGCGAAAACGCATCGCTGAAATGTTGGCCGATAAAAATGCAACTATCTGGGAACCTTGAGTCCCGCCGACGCCCGCGAAGCGACGCTAATGAGTGTGGGAAGTTGCCCCCACTTTATGGAATAAAGATTTTTTTCTCTCTTTTTGCCAGCCTCGATTTTGACTGTAGAAGTTTTTTATTTTGACTCAAGCTGTAAGTAGTAGATTGAAGATAGAATTGAAATTTTATTTTATTTAATTACTTTACAATTTTATTCTTCTTGATGTTTTAAAAAGGGCCAAGTGCGAGTTGCACGAAGCGATAAGAAAGTAATTCTATATTTTTCCTCAAAATTCATTAATTAGGACATTCCCTGCTATTTGCCTGTGCCTTTCACTTTGTTTAATGTTAATGTCGCCATCTTGACAATAATTATAAATTGTCATTTACCGGACATATCTCCATAATAATATTTTTTTTTACTTTGTTATGTTGACAATGGAAATCTACGTGAACCAGCTTTAACTTCCGTTCGCCTCGCATTCACTAGCTTAAAGGAGTTTTACTTCAAAAATAAACATGATACAATTATGTATAGGTACTATGTATACTTACTATATGTATTATAAATATATATTAATTTGCGTGTATTTGTATCATAGATTTCCATACTTCGCTGTCGGCGCAGCCTTGTCCGTGCCGCCGCCCGCGCCCGCCTCCCGCGCCCGCAGGTACGTCCCGAGCGTGGCCGAGTGCGGCCGAGTGTGCCCGAGTGCGGCCGAGTGCGCCCGAGTGACGCTGGTCCGTGACGCAGGAGCGGCGCGGAGGGCGGCGGCGGCGGAGCGGAGCGCAGCCCGCCCGCGGCGCCGGGGCCGCTGCACGCGATACCCTTCGCTGCGACGCAGCCGCTCCTACGGGATCGGTTTGCCGACATTCTTGGGTATGTTATGTTTGCGTACATTCATTTACACCGTTGCCTCTATCAAAGAAAATAATGAAACGTTGCTAGGATCATTATCGTCACGCAAAACGAAAACCCTTTTATTATGTACCAGTAGGTCAACGTTTGCCTCGGGAGAGTGCGGGCAAGCGTGGGCCGACGGGGGATCACGAAACTTTGGTTGCAATGCAACAGAAGAAATATACAGACTAACTATGCACATAAACTGTGTATTCAAACTGTCCAATCCATACTTTGTGTTTCTGTTGGTTGCAATCGGGGTACGTGGGACGATCGGGGTATAAAAATGTTTATCACAGGTGAACAACCTAATTGTCCAAAGTGGGGCGCGGAAGCTCACTCAAATTATTTCCTTGAACCAGCGCGGGTGAGGGAGCCCCACAGTATTCTCCAGATGATTGTCATGCGACTGAACTGCCCCTTACGAGGAAGGTGAATGATAATCCAAATGAACATTAATTGTGTAACGGACGACGACCCGGCCCCTGTCATGTATATAAATTAAGTTTTACTTATGTGTTTATATAGAGTCCGTAGCTTCGTAGTTAGAAATAAGGTAGGAAATAAGATTGAGAATTTTATATTGTGGTTTTGTGAATAAGGATTTTATGTGTATGCGAGCGGTTTGGAGAAAGTTATCCCGCTCTGAGCAGATGCGGAGACTTGCGCTCCGCGCGGCTGGCCACACTGGACATGTACAGGGTTGCAGGAACAATCGTGCTAGATCCGTTAAGGGCGTAGAGTACCCATCATTTCTGACTTATTTCACTATGAAACACCCTAGACTAAACTTAACCCTTTTCGAGATATTCGACTTTTAATTTTTTTATTGAAAATTGCCGATTTACTTTGTTTGGGGGCGAGTTGGCTGGACTGCAGTTGCGATCCCTTCTCGCCCCGGTACGGCGGACGAGGGCTCACGGGGGGGTTTTAGTGGGTTCGAGTCCCACATACCCCCTGCCACCACCACACTTATCGTGCGAACAGCGAAGGAGTGGAACGCTTGACCGGCGTCCGTATTTCACGATAACTAAAACCTTGGAGTCTTCAAATCGAGAGTGAACAGGTATCTTCTAGGCAAGCGTGTTACATCCTAGACCGCATCGTTACTTAGCATCAGGTGCGATAGTGGTCAAACGCAAGCCTATCAAACAATAAAAAAAAGAGAAAAAAAAATCGCGGGTGAAACCGCGGGGCGCAACTATTTGAAAAATAGATATAAAAACAATATCAACGCAGTGCTCGACTGCTGGGTCACAACTAGAAGCAAAATAAATAATAGTACAGCCAGAAAGATAATTAAAAATCTTTCGAATAAGAAGGCATATTATAATTTATACGTCCCTTCCCCGACAAGGAACGAGGCAAGTTGTGCGCGAGGGCGCGTGATACTGTATGCACTCCGCAGCGGGGAGGTGGTGCACGACACGCTGCGGCGCGTGCCGCCCGGCCGCAGCGTGGCGGCGGCGGGGGCGGCGGCGGGAGCGGGAGCGGCGGCGGGGGCGGGAGCGGGCGCCGCGCACGCGTACCTCG
Source organism: Ennomos fuscantarius (assembly GCA_905220475.3). NCBI lineage: Eukaryota > Metazoa > Arthropoda > Insecta > Lepidoptera > Geometridae > Ennomos > Ennomos fuscantarius. The sequence continues at coordinate 15,648,533 of HG992035.1, forward strand.
GCGCCGCGCGGTACGTGGCGGGCACGCGCATCGACACCTCGCTGTTCCGCGCGCTGCCGCTCTCCACGCATCGAGGTGAGCGCCGCCGGCCGCGCGGCCTACAGGCGGCTGTACGGCGCGGGCGCGCAGGCGGTCACGGAGCGGTCGGTTGCAGAGGCGGCCGCCGTGGGCAGCGGCGCCGCGCGCGTGGACTGGGCCGCCAAGTACCTGCGCTGACCGCCGCGGCGCAGCGGCTCGCCGGGGCAGCTGCCTCCGCGAACGTTCCTCGCAGGATACTTTGCGTTACGACATTCTAGAGATTGTAATATATGTGTGTTTGTGCAGGAACTATTTATATCCGGGTGGTCTCGATTGTGCGACCGGTGGTGGTTGGTCTTTGATTACGAGGTCCGCTTGGATCGCTTTAGCAAATAAAACTAGTATTTCAGGTAAATATACAATTTTTTTGACATCCCCTGTGGTGTGTTGGTTGAGCAGGTCGGCTCATAACCCGGAGGCGGCAGGTTCGATTCCCGCAACAGGACAAGTATTTGTGCACAGATAAAAAAGCGTAAATACTTGTTCTGTGTCTGGGTGTTGTGGGACCATGGTCCTCGTAGTTTCTGGGTCCCTAGATACAGGGAATCCTAGTTAGGGTCCAGGATCTACGTATGTGATCGTTGAGCGTTATTATTATTATATTATTTTAACTATCTAGTAAAGCTCATGCAACCGGCCTCCCTTCGACAGCACAGATATTACTTTACGAGTAGTTATAATAAATGCACGGCCAATACGTACCTACTCGCACCATACAGCTAGTAATATTAAGATTCGACGATGGATATCATTTATTTATTATGGCGAATGGAGGACTGTTTAACCACATACATGACACCAATGACTTAGAAAAGACGACATTTTAAGGTTATTTTAGGGTCGGTACGGAATTCGGAATGTGGAAGTCGGAAATAGTAAAATATGCTAGTTCCATCATTTGAAACTAAGGTCCATATTACAGAACGATGCTCAGCCATCCATTTCATTAACTATTTGATGATTTTATGAATGAAATCTCTGCTTGAGCTCCGATCGATGACTGAGCAGCGTTCTGTAATACGGACCTAGATGCGGTAGCACAGGCAAGCTTTTGATCGCTGACGCACGGCGGCAAGGAGGCCTTGCAGGAACTTTACGTTCTCTGTAAACAAAAGGTGATCCTTCATTTCGTTTACAGAGTAAGTAAGATTCCTGCCAACTGCAACCTCGCGTAGGTGCCGGTCCGCCGAACGTCTTTTTGGAATGTAGCACTAAATAATGACGTTGTTCAATAGTCGTCATTTATACGTCCTGCCGTCCTGCCTGATACTACGGCCAGTACGTCTGTTTGGGAAGTCACAAATATATATATTTATATATATTTGTGAATATATATAATATAATTCGGTATAATTCTTCAACAGTCGTAATATCCACGTCCTGACTTGAGGCTAGGACAAATGTACGTACTTTTCTGGTACCTACTCCTAGACGTCATTGTAGGACGTCCTTACGTCGCAAAATGACTGGTAATAAATTTGCGTTCCCTGTGATGGTTACGACGCGGTGTCGACTTTATCTATCTATCTATCTATTTTCTATCTATATAAATAAAAATCAATTGCTGTTCGTTTGTCTCGCTAAAACTTGAGAACAGCTGGGCAGATTTAGCTGATTTTGGTTTTGAAATGTTTGTCATAGTCTAGAGAAGGTTTAAAAGTTGAGAAAAGAAAATAATTAAGTATTCTCTTGGACAGGGTTAGGGTGTCAAACTATTAACGCGTGCGTAGCCGGGGCGAGACAGCTAGTATTATATATAAAGTAAGTGGCCTGGAGGCAGCGGCAGGCACAATGTCTCCGTTGCAATCGAGTTACAGGGGGCCAATTGTATCTGTATACAACTATTTTTTTCATGGTTTAGATAACAAACAAACATAGTGCGGCCCTCTATACAGCGGCCCTCTATATAACCTGGATAAAATGCAACCTCAGAAGGAGGTGAAACGAGATCAAATATTATAGATAAAAACTGTTAAAATACGAGTCTCTACTTGGGTAGTGACGTAATCAGAAAATAATTAATTAATTTATTTAATTAACTTCTTGTGTTAGAACACATTTTTTTTTTGTTTTAATGTTGTTATGATAGAGAATAATAATGTCATAAAATATCTAGTATTAGGGCTTAATTTAAGATTTTTAGAGATCATTGAAAAAAAACAGCATAATAAATAATTTTAATATGTACAACCTTTAAGCCACTCGTTTCCGAGTTATTTTTTATTTTTCGCCACTTCCACATATTTGTCATAATTATAGTTTTTATTTTAATAAAATAGACTTTGTATCGAGAGCCCTAATACAGAAACAAAGTAGGGCAGTTCAGTGCACACTAATACTAGCTTCGAGCAATAACAAGCAACAACTTGTTATTGCTCGAAGAATATTAGTGTACACGATTTTCAGCTGTCAAAATCAAAATCAGTCGTTACTTTGGCGCGGTTGTGAAAACATGCCAGAATATGCCATCTTGTGTGATAGAACTTCACTGAAATTACATGAAATACCGAACATGGAAGCCCGTGGTGCCATTTCACAATCTATTGGACATTATTATATCTTTTTGAAAGTATTATTGAATATTTTTCTCTAACCAAAGAACCATTTCATTAGTAAAATTAGTTACGTCATATCCAGTATTGCCATACGAGGACTATATAACTTCCCGATTTTTATGCTTAAAATTCTAATATATCAAGTTCTACATGATCGTTGGATACAAGTAGCAGGTACATCAGAGTAGAAATAAATATTGGACAGCTCGCACTCTTTCAAAAATTTGTTCAGCGCATTATCATAGTAAGAGAATAAGGTGGCAAAAAACGGGCCGGAGTCAATGAAAATTAAGCAGTTCAAGGGTACCTACCTACCACAGTATAAATATAGTTACATTTATGCCCGTCATCATAAAAGTCTACTAAAATACAACTTAACCAGACAACACCTAAATAAATTCTAAATTACGCACTAACTTCCTCTGCACCAACAAGTTACGTCAAGTTACTGACATATTGAAACTAAGTGAGTAAAAGATTACGACCTGTCTTACGTACGAGTTCGCGCTCTATGATCATAGATTATGATTTTCTTCACTTTTTTAAACGGATGGATTGCGTAGTATAATTATACTACTTGCACCATTATTTCATAGTGTGTAGTATAGAGTATCGTAATGCCACTATGCTTCGCGAAAATACCATAATTTTATCTTCAGGTTGTATTAACAGTGAACCCTTTAACTTTTTAATATTTACCTTACATTTTTAACATTATTCAAAACTAAAAAAAAAGCCGATAATCGAAAGCGTAACATATACGATATAAAGAACCATGAAACCTCAATCGTGGTATAATTTTGGACAAATAGTATAATTTTATTTTCAACGTACAATTTTTTTTTGAGATTCTGAATCCAACCGTGTCCACTGTCCACTACTACGGAATAAATCATTTTTTTCTAAATGAAGTCATTAGTGAGTAATTACATTTTGAAGTCATCAATCTATGATATAAAAGGCTTTACTGACTGACTGACAGAAAACAGCCCAGACGGCTTGACGTATACACTTGAAAGGAGGGTGGTTACTTTTTATGACGTAAGCGCGTGCTAAGAAAGGATTTTTGAAAATTCAACCCCTAAGTGGTTAAAAAGGGTAAAAAACGTTTGTGAAAAAACTCGGGCCATATCGTTTTGATACTTAACACATACACAAAAGTATAAAAAAATGGTCCTTTTTAGTCTTTTGGAATTCAATATTAAAGGGGGTTTAAAAAAAATTATATAAAATTACCGTATTATACTGTAATTTGGTATCTCTAAAGAATATGCGAAATAAATAGATACGGGTTGTGACATTATTTGAATTACATCCCCTAAAGGGATTTTTTTGGCAAGGTACCCTAATTTAAGAGGTGAAAATGGGAAATAAGGTTTGTGTCCTTAATTCATCAAGGGATAAGGGCGAACTTAGGAACTCTAAAACTTTTGTACAACGGGCATAATATTTTTGTAGTTTGGGGTTCGTATTACAGAACTACATACTCTATCCAGATCTCTAGTTGAGATTTCATTCACAAAATGGTCTCTACTCCAGTAGAGATAAGCATAGTTCTGTAATAGTAGTGATGTTAACGGAACTATGACTAGCCTCTACAACAATGCCACATTGTCAGGTGTAAATACTATCGCCAACAACATATTGGTTTGGTGCTTGACAGTGAAGATGATGCTTCTGATTCTGAATAAAATATTTAGTAAAAATGATATCCTAGGCCTAGATACAGAGAATCCTAGTTAGGGTCCAGGTTCTTTGTATGTAATTGTTGGGTGTTATTATTTATTTTGTTAATCTTGCAGTTTTTATTTTAATATATTGCATTTTTTACAGGCTGTTAATAAATGCACCCCTAAATAGATTATCCATCCATTGTGAAAATGTTTCAGTAAAGTAGGTATGTTGGGTACATGTTTGAGATTTAAACTATATGCTTGAGCATCAGCTACAGCAAATGTGGTTCAGTGGTAGTCCGTGTGACTGCCCATTCAATGTACCAAGCTTGACTCCCGCTTGGCCCTGCACCCATGACTCTCTAGTTATGCAGAATTAACAATCGCTCTTACAATGTATATACATAGTGAGGAAACCGGCATGTTCAAGAATCACAAAACTATATAAATATATTATAGTCTCATCCACCGAACCATGCTTTGGATGGGCTCACGCTTTCCCCCTCCCACAGGAGGCCCTCGTCCCAGCGGTGGAGACATAAATATTTGTGGACATTTCACACATTGCTATCTAGTCCCAAACTAAGCAAAGCTTGTACTACGTGAACCAGAAAACTGATAGAATACTTATATACTTTTTGTGTGCAAATACAATATAACACACAGACATAAAACAAACATTGATGTTCATCACACAAATGTTTGTCCTGGCTAGGAATCGAACCCACAACCTACATTTCAGAAGGCAGGGCCATTACTTACTGAGCTATCAGGCCAGTCTAACATATAACAACAAACTCATGAAAATTAACATTAATCAATATAAGAAGGCACATAATAAAATACACACGGATAACCTCATACTATAATAGATATAATAATATATAATATATTTATTTACACATTTAGTTTCATATAAAATCTGACAGCAATTAACAAAGGTACTCGGAGACACCATAGAGTTAGATACAATACATCACTCATACTTGATGTAAGGTTTGGAGTCAGGGTGGTGTGGTGCATGATGCGGAGGCCACGCATCCCCGGCCCAGTTGACCAGTCCCCAGCCCACCAGCGAGCCCCGCGGCGCTGCCGGGCCTGGCCCGCTAGGCCCACTGGGCCCGCTCGGCCCGCTCGCCCCGTCGCGAGGCCTCTCGCGCTTGGGTGACGCCGTCGAGATGTTCACCGACACACCCTTGATGATGTGGTCCTGACCGCACAGCGACTGCGCCACCTCGGGGTCCAAGAACGTGACAAAGCTGAAGGCGCGGAAGGGGCGCGGCACGAATACGTCCGTCACCTGGCCGAAGGCGGCGAAGTACTCGCGCAGGTCGTCCGCCGAAAGCGCCTCGGTGCAGCGGCCCACGAAAACCTTCCGGTGCGCGGCCGCGCCGCCGTCCTTGCCGTTCGGGATGCGCACGTCGCACCAGCGGCCGTCGATCATGTGCCGCCGCCCGAGCGCACGCAGCTGCGCCTCGTACTCCGCGAACTTGACGAACCCGAACCCTTTGGACAGTCCCGTCTTGGCGTCGCGTTTCACTTGCACCATGAGAAGCTCGCCGAACGCGCTGAAGTAGTCGCGCACCGCCTCCTCGCCCGTCTTCCACGGCAGGCCCAGCACGATGAGGTCGGAGCAGCGCGGCCGCTGCGCCGCCGCCGCCGCGGGGTGTTCGGCCCGCGGGAAGGCGCACCAGTAGCGGTGCGCGGCCCAGCCCTCGGGCGGCGGCGAGAGGCGCTCGTCCACGAGCCGCAAGCCGCGCAGCCGGCCGCCGGCGCGGTATTTAAGGCCACTTGCGCCCGCGAACTGTGCCGCCACAGTGCTGAGCAGCAGCGCGCCGTCCTCTTCGGTGGGCAGCTCGATGGGCTCGTCTTGCTCGCCCTCGCTCACCGGGACGTACTCGATCGACATCGCCGCGGCTCACCGAACCGCTTCGCCTCCCAATTCACCGCCGGCCATCACTTTCGGTTATCCGCCGATCGACTTGGCCATTGTTGAACCGATTTGAGAGTTTTAGCACCCTTCAACTGTTCCAATCAAAAATAATTCCGGGAAAACTTTCCAAATACGTCCGACTGCAATTGGATTGCGAGGTGACGTATGACGTGCGTGACGTTATAAACTTCAAATCATAAATGTCAAATGTAAATGCCAAAACGCTATTCTTCTTTTTAGTACGTATGATTCCACGCGATTTGCTTATTTAGCCAGTGCTAAGTTACAAATATAATATTATTCAAGTTTAAGCACAGTAGTACCTTCGGTAGTAGTAGCTTCGGTACAGTAGTACCGAAGCTTCGATTACAACTGTAAAGAAGAAGCTACAAGAAACTTTACAGTGATGTTTTTTTTTTCTACTGTTTTTTACAATGCATATAGATGTATATAGATTTATTCTAATTTATTACAGTTGAGATAATGAATATGTGACAAAAGTAACCACCACGTCACACCGGTGCAAGAAAAATACCGTGATTACCTTAATAAACATTACAAATAAAAACTGAAATTATAGATATGAACAGGCAATAGGCAAAGTACCTAAGATATTTGTGTGTCTAAAGTTAGCCCCGCACTTTTCGAAATCTAGATTTTTTGTTGTTCAACCTTCAAGTTCTATTAAAAAGTAATTTTCTTGTTCTGACGTATATATTTGCTTTGGAAGTTTGATATTCTGGAACAATTTAACGTGTGCCTAGCACAGTCCAGCACAATAGAGAAATTCTGGAAATTTCAAAAGTGCGGGGCTAACTTCTTTAATATGTTTATCTAGATGACATGCTGGTTCTCCCTTCACTTTTTATCGTTTTTTGGCCGCAGATTTCGTTCTAGACGATTAATATTCTGGAACAATGTAGAATAGACCTAGAACAACCCAGCACAATATTAAAAAATAAGATTATCGTAAAATGGGGGCTACCATACAAAAGTTTTTTTTAATTTCTGGCCTCAATTTTGACCCTGGAAGTTTTTTATTTTGGAACATTGTAGAACAAAGTTAGAACAACTGGAACAAAATTAAAATTTTGGAAATTCCAAAAGTGCGGGGCTACCACGAAAAAGTTTTTATTATTTTCCGACTTCAGTTTTCATTCTAGGATCGTTATATTTTGGAACAATTGAGAACAAACCTAGAACAATCTAGCACAACAAAGAAAAATAGGATATATCAAACTTGGGGGGCTACGGTGAAATTTTGTTTTTCGGGTTTTCCACCCATCATTTTCACGCTAGAATTTTTTTATTTTGGAACAATATAGAACAAACCTAGAACAATTCAGCACAACAACAAAAAATCTAGATTTCGAAAAGTGCGGGGCTAACTTCACACACACAAGATATTTATTTATTTAACTTGACGAATGATTTAAATTTACGCATTGATAATAATTGTTCGATACCGTCAGGCAATTTGTTATAAAAGCGTATACAGATTCCCATGAATGAACCATTAACTTCCTGCAGTCTGAATCTTGGTACTTGCAGTTTATTTTTGTTCCTAGTATTAAAGTTATGAATGTCGCAATATCTGGGAAAAGAGTCAATGTTTTTGAATTTTGAATCAAATTTTCGTAAATGTATTGACACACCACTGTAAGTATATTTATCTCCTTAAATCGTTCCCTGAGAGAGTCGCGGGATTTCATGTTATAAATGGAACGAATAGCTGTTTTCTGTAAAACAAAAATTGATTGTATTTCCGCGGCTTTACCCCACAGTAAGATGCCGTATGATGACATATTAATACTGTGAAGTAACTAAAGTATACTAATCTTGCAGTGGCTTCATCGGTAAACTGTCTAATTTTACACACAGCATAATTATGCTGCAGAGCTCAATCTACCAGCAATGTTTGATATGTGAGGGCCCACTGTAATTTAGAGTCTATAGTTATGCCAAGGAACGTAGCAGATTGTACAAAATCTAATGACTCACCATTCAGTAATATATTTGCAGGAGACCCTCTAGCATTGGGAAGCGAAAACTTAATATACATAGTTTTTTTAGTATTTAAAAGTAGATTGTTTTTAGTAAAGCAGTTCAAAACCAGTAAAATTGCCTTGTTAACGTTGTGGTTACCCACTACCTACTTACTGGAGTTATAATAAAAGATAGTCCAACTTCCAAGTAAATTCACTGTAATTTCGTAGCAAGTCCACATACAATTTTTTTAAGAAAGTTCACCGAAGTATAGTAGCACACACACGCGACAGAACAGGTTTGGTAGGACGAAGAGTAGAAATAGAAAAGAGTAAGAAACAATTAGCAACAAAAAACGAAAAATTTGATAGCAAGAGCGGAGCGCAAACGGGCACCGGTTAGTCGCCGTCGGAACTGGATGCTGAGTGTGGATCACACAACTTTGCAAATGTTTCTATTAATACTGCCTAACGCGTTTAGTGTTATAACTAAGATTATAAATTTATCTATAGTAACATCTACATTTCCTGATTTGTGGAAAATCGCTTTAGTAAAACCGATTCCTAAAAATCTAATGTAGCTTCGGTTAAAGATCTACGACCAATTATTATCTTGTCTTGTTTGTCTAAAATACTAGAAAAGGTTGTTTGCAGTCAATTGGTAAAGTACTTGGAAGCAGAGAAGATCTTGCTAGTGGCCCAATCAGGTTTTCGGAACAATAGAAGTACTGCGACGGCATTACTAGATGTCGTTGACAATGTGCTAGTAGCCCTAGACCGTGGCATGGGTACAATTCTGGTACTGCTTGATTTTTCACGTGCATTAAAATTTGACGCCATCAACATTTCACTGCTTTTGTCTAAATTAGCTTTTTATGGTTTTGATGCAGGCTCGGTAAAATGGTTTCATAGTTACTTAAGTTTACGTTCCCAAATTGTCTATGTAACTGGACTGAATGGTAAAAAAGCATTTTCATCGTCGTGAGTTCAACCACAGAGGCGTACCCCATGGATCAATCCTTGGGCCTATCCTTTTTATATTATTCAGTGCAGATATTATCAACAGAATCGAACACTTTCTATGTCATATTTACGCTGATGATTTGCAGGTTTATTTTCATTTCCACCCCAATGAGATAAGTTCAGCTGTAACAAAAATTAATAAAGATTTGGACATTTGAGCAATGTGGCCCTTGTCCAATTGTATGGTCCAATAAATTGAAATTTATGATAATGGGATCTAAGAAGCAGATTTAGGACATAGCCGGTCACATTCCCCAAGTTGCAGTTGTGAATGAACCTGTAGAGTGTGTCCTAGAGGCTCGTAACCTAGGATTACTAATGGACAAGCGCCTTCGTTTTGAGCACCATGTGCAGGAGGCGGTTCGAAATTGTTTTTTTAGGTTGAAAGTACTTTACAAAGTTAGACGCTACCTTAGTTTGGACCTCAGGATAACGCTGTGCGAATCACTTATTCTATCAAAACTTGACTATGCAGATGTAGTTTATGGGCCTTGCCTCCTATCTAGGACTGAAAAACTCGTCCAAAGAGTTCAAAACGCGTGTGTTCGATTCTGTTTCAAAGTTCCAATAGTATAAGCTTGAGCTCATATTAAACCTTTTCTTAACGAAAACCTCATGAAAATGAAGGCTCGTAGGCAGCTCCATTTCGCTACGTTGCTCTTTGGAACCATAAGTACTCAGCCAGAATATCTCCTGCATAAACTGACTTGGGCCCACGAAAAGCGAAAGTATAATACGCGAGCATCCGCTTGTTCACTTCGGACGCCTCAACATAAAACTGTTTCTTTCCGTGGCAGTTTTAGATTTTCTGCGTCCAAGTGTTGGAATGATCTCTCTCCTCCCCTTCGGTCTTTAAAAACGGCTTACTCTTTTAGAAGGCACTTGTAGGTGCATCTTATGAGAGAGCAAAAGATTTAATTTTTTATCATAACTCAACAGCTATAGGTGAGTAGTATATATGTAAATGAATGCGCTTCTCATAAGATGAAGTTTTAAACGTTTTTTGCATACACTTATAATTTTAGTCTATTAAAATGTGCTTGTCAGAAGATGACTTCGTAATTTAAATATTTTTTTCTTTCTCAATAACATACACACATCAACAAAGTGTAGGGATATATTGAACATTAATTCATTGATTATCTCAAAACCTATAAAAAATATGTTATGAGTGTAAATGAAAAAAAAAATATAGGTAATTTCATGGCTTATACCTTGACTGACTCGATAGCTCAGTTGGTAGTAGCCCTGCCTTCTGAACTGTAGGTTGTGGGTTCGATTCCCACCCAGAACAAACATTTGTGTGATGAACATCGATGTTTGTTCTGTGTCTGGGTGTTATATTGTATTCTATGTATGTATTTACAAACAAAAAGTATCTAAGTATTGTATCAGTTGTCTGGTTCTCCCATAATACAAGCCTTGCTTAGTTTGGGGCTAGATGGCGTTGTGTGAGATGTACACATATTATTATTATTATTATATTATACCTAAACTTTAGCAACATGATATGATTTTGACTTTTCATTAGTAAAAGTGTTAAATCATTGAAGTCATAGAAAATTACTATTAAACAAAAACTTTTTATTCTTTTAAAATAATTAAATTAAATTGAATTACTAACAATCTTATTAAATCTGATAGTTAGTAATCGGTACTGCCTCCTCTGATATTAATTATACAGCGACAATGATTTTCCATACTTAAAATTAGTGTGTCAATGTCTTGCTGGGGTATGCGGTCCCGAGTTCTTTGTAAATGTTCGAAAAGTTGTTGTTCTGTTGTCAAGTTGGGCGGAAAATCCCTCCATGCTCTTCGCTGTAACATGTCCCAGGCGTGTTCAATTGGGTTTAAGTCGGGCGACTGTGCAGGCCAATCCAACACCTGAATATTATTTTCTCGCAGGGCGGCCGACACCAGCCGCGCCGTATGCGAAGGTGCATTGTCATGCATAAGCTGAAATTATTGTCCCGTTTGGGCTCTGAGCGGGACAATAACACTTTCCACTACCTCCTCACGGTATTTATGGGCAGTCTTGCTGCCCTGCATCCAAACGAGCTGGGTTCGTTCGCCGGTCCGTATTCCTGCCCACACCACGACCGTCCCGCCTCGGTAGGAGCGAACCTCCCGCGGATGTCGGAGACGGCTGACTCTACCTGGACTTCTCCAAACGCGTGTTCGTCGCGAATCTGGATGAAATCCAAAGCGGGCCTCATCAGTGAACAGCACCAATGACCATTGTTGGTCACTCCATGTCAAATGTTCTCGAGTCCATGAAAGTCGCCTACCGCGATTCCCGCGTCGCAGCGCTGGGACTCGCAGCGGTCTGCGAGCATGAATACCAACTTCATGCAGCCTTCTTCGTACGGTTTTGGTTGCTATCCATTAGATGGTGGTGATCTTGGAGCCTTTGCACTAGTTGTGTCGTCGTGCGTTGAGTAGTCTTTTCGCGGTAATTTGTAGGGACCGATCCTGTCTCTGAGTGGTAACACGATACCTACCCGTGTGCTGTTCTACCACATCTCCAGTAGCGCGATAACGTGACCACAGCCAACCATGCCAACTGCTCGTCACATTTCATCTCGACTCAAATGACGGTGTGGCATAACGCCTAAGACCTAACACAATCAATGCACACAAGAAAAAAAAAACAATTTAAACCTTTAACCGTAACTTAACACCCGAAAAAAAATTCAATGTAACTTCTTTTAAGTAAGGTACTAAGAAAATTGCGCTGTACTTTGTGTGTTTTCATTTGTCTCTCATTTTAATTTTTAAATTTTAAAAAAGGAATAAACAAGGTTTCAATCTGTATATAAACGTGTTAAGGAAACTAAATAGGTTTTAAACAATAAAGCTACGTTTGATTTCAAAATAACGTATCCTTAGACTTTGTTGATATGTGTATACTTATATTACTTTGTAAATCTATGTATTTTTGTTTCATATTGTTTAAAATATCTATGTAAATAATTAAATATTGTTTATATGGATACATTATTATCATTTATTATAATTTTTTATGAGTATTTTGTTCACATTTGTTTGTTTTCATGTTATTCTGTTCATATTCAATAATGCTTATTTACTTACTTTCAATTTTAATTACTGTTGCTGTTGCCTTTTGTTAATTATTATTTATGTGTGTGGGGGTCGATGTATTCTGTCTGGTCTCCCATTGTCAGGCGTGTTCTTATCTATGGTGCGGGGAACACCGAGGAAAACTAGGGTTCACTGAATAAATATATATATTTCGAGTTAAACCTAAGTTAAACTACAACTTGACGCGGTACAGGTGGAGAGACGACTGAGGAGGCCAGAGCGGCGCGGTCGCCGCGTGCAATAATTTCTGCCGCGTTAGCATTCTGTGCCCCTACAGTCATCCCCTTCTTCAAAAAAAAATTTTATTCATAAAATCTTTCAATCTTTAAAAATAATCTCTTCTAATACAAAAATACATTGCAACAAAGAAAACATATGCAAGGAACGATAAATGCTGACAACAAGGTTCTAAGTTCGACGTGCATCGGAATTCGGATCACATTACAATGTCTTACACCAGTCATCGACCTACTTACAACTTTATAAATTTTTATTTTATAGTTAATGTTGTAGTCATAATTGAAAATAGACATTACAAACAAATGATAATATTATAGGTGAAAGAAAGAAAATACACACAATACAAAGAAATATAAAATAATATTACAAAAAGATATCGCAAAACAATACATAACACAAAAATAATTCGATCTACCAATATAGCGGGATAAAATTTCAAAAATAACATACTGAACAAAAATAGGCGTAATTAACAAATCCACTAATACACTGAAAACGATCATGAGGATGTCATTTTTCACAAAACAAAACAGGAACTTCTTCACATTCCCAGCATCAGCCTGGACTAAGTTCACATGTTCCCTCGATGTGCAGCTTCTATTCCGTTGAAACCAGTCACTCCGGCAATGGTAAAGCGAGACTGAGCGATCCCTCCAAGTCTACGCTCTGCATGCACCTCCGGTATCTTCCTCGGACGGTGAGACCAACCTCGGGTGAAAGTACCTGCAGGTCCAGCCTGGATACCTCGACAGCGCTGGCACCTCAGATGTATCTGGTTCCCTATAAAACATCGGCTGCTGGCGAATGCTGTCAGGTCGACGTTTCAGCGTACTCTTACCGTGGGCTATTCGCGTCATCAGGTAGCTACATAGCCCAGGGTTAAATACGTCGATCCTGGCTGCTTCCTTGTTTGCACGTGGACTTCATCTTCATAAATTATCTGTAGTTTAATCTGGACAACATACTATAGTGGCGCTGGTAGATCTTCTGTACCCGTCGAGAGTCGCAAATCATCGACGGGGAATCGCCTCTCGCCACGTCATGCGAAATTGTGCTGCACTGTACCGAGTTCAAAGTTCGTTGGACACGTGCCTAGATTCCTGAGATCCGAACCACACCATATAAATGTCGAAGGTCACCACTGTGGGGGTCGATGTATTCTGTCTGGTCTCCCATTGTCAGGCGTGTTCTTATCTATGGTGCGGGGAACACCGAGGAAAACTAGGGTTCACTGAATAAATATATATATTTCGAGTTAAACCTAAGTTAAACTACAACTTGACGCGGTACAGGTGGAGAGACGACTGAGGAGGCCAGAGCGGCGCGGTCGCCGTGTGCAATAATTTCTGCCGCGTTAGCATTCTGTGCCCCTACATGTGTAAGCGTCCGTGATGCCATGTCAGTAGGCCCCGACTGAAAACCAGTAACTGAGGCTGTAGCTTGCAGCCTCAGTTGTATGCTGAGTCGGAGCCTATTCCTGTACTATTAATATTAATAATGATAATATTATTAATATTAATAATAATGTTATTAATATTATATTTTATATTTTAATATTAATAATAATATTATTAATATTAATAATGGTAATATTATCAATATTGTTATTATTATTAATGATATTTTATTTGTTTTATGATATTGTGTGTGTGTTCTTGAAATAAATGTATTTTCTTTCTTTCTTCTTCCTTTCTTTCATTCCAGCCGCGTACAACGTCGTCAAAATTTTTAATATATCTGTCAAACTTAAACATAAGAGTCGTATTATCTGCGAACAAAACAATATCACATAGGTTCTTTAAAAAAATCGAAGATAGTTCCTACGGGATCTACCCCCAGGAGAGTGCGGTGAGTCCCATCTCGTAGTGCAACCGGTTACCTAGGCAACGGTGACCAACACTCATGGCCGCCGCAGGGCTACAGGCGACGAGGTGGTCCTTGCTCACCAAACCTATACCTATTGTGTATCATAAGGTATCATCAAATAATCCGCACAGGGTGCGATACGCTGTATCGCTGCAGAGTGAGATGTGTGCGTAATTATATTTAATACTTGTTATAGAAATTTAATACTTTTAATAAACATTGAAAACAGAGACTGTGAAACAACTATGATGGAAGCGCAAGCGTGCACTCAAGTACAACCAACACAGGTCTCACATAATAATTTTATGAAAAGATGTAAGAACAAGTAATAGTTTCAGGGGCATGCAAGAAAAAGTACTTTAGCATTCAAAAATAAAGAAAATTTAAAGTATTGCGAATTTCAGAATTCTGGACTTCTGATCTTCGCCATTGTAATAGAAAACGGCAACTGTATAAGATGACACACACAAACACGTCACACATTGCAAAAATGGTAACTGTTATGACATGACACCCACAAACTACGTCATACATTGCATAAACAGCAAATGTATGAGATGACATTCACAAACACGTCATACATTGCAAAAATGGCAACTGTTATGACATGACACTCACAAACCACGTCATATATAGCGAATGCGGCAACTGTATGAGATAACACTCATAAACCACGTCATACATTGCATAAACGGCAAATGTATGAGATGACATTCAGAAACATGTCATGCATTGCAAAAACGGCAAATGTATGACGTGACACTCACAAAACACGTCATATATTGCAAAAACGGCAACTGTATGACGTGACACTCACAAAAAACGCCATACATTGCAAAAACGGCAACTGTACGAGATGACACCCATAAACCACGTCATACATTGCAAAAACGGCAAATGTTATGACATGACACTGACAAACTACATCATACATTGCATAAACGGCAAATGTTATGACATGAAACTCACAAAAACGCCATACATTGCAAAAACGGCAAAACTTATGACATGACACTCACAAACCACGTCATATATTGCAAAAACGGCAATTGTATGAGATGACACTCATAAACCACGTCATATATTGCAAAAACGGCAACTGTTTGACGTGACACTCACAAAAAACGTCATACATTGCAAAAACGGCAACTGTACGAGATGACACTCATAAACCACGTCATACATTACAAAAACGGCAACTGTATGACGTGGGACTCACAAAACACATCATATATTGCAAAAACGGCAACTGTGCGAGATGACACTCATAAACCACGTCATACATTACAAAAGCGGCAACTGTATGACATGACACTAACAAACACGCCATACATTGCAAAAACGGCAACTGTATGACGTGGGACTCACAAAATACGTCGTATATTGTAAAAACGGCAACTGTATGACGTGGGACTCACAAAACACGTCATATATTGCAAAAACGGGAACTGTGCGAGATGACACTCATAAACCACGTCATACATTACAAAAACGGCAACTGTATGACGTAAGACTCACAAAACACGTCATATATTGCAAAAACGGCAACTGTGCGAGATGACACTCATAAACCACGTCATAAATTGCAAAAGCGGCAACTGTATGACATGACACTAACAAACACGCCATACATTGCAAAAACGGCAACTGTATGACGTGGGACTCACAAAATACGTCGTATATTCTAAAAACAGCAACTGTATGACGTGACACTAACAAACACGCCATACATTGCAAAAACGGCAACTGTATGACGTGGGACTCACAAAACACGTCATATATTGCAAAAACGGGAACTGTGCGAGATGACACTCATAAACCACGTCATAAATTGCAAAAGCGGCAACTGTATGACATGACACTAACAAACACGCCATACATTGCAAAAACGGCAACTGTATGACGTGGGACTCACAAAATACGTCGTATATTGTAAAAACAGCAACTGTATGACGTGACACTAACAAACACGCCATACATTGCAAAAACGGCAACTGTATGACGTGGGACTCACAAAATACGTCGTATATTGTAAAAACGGCAACTGTATGACGTGGGACTCACAAAACACGTCATCTATTGCAAAAACGGGAACTGTGCGAGATGACACTCATAAACCACGTCATAAATTGCAAAAGTGGCAACTGTATGACATGACACTAACAAACACGCCATACATTGCAAAAACGGCAACTGTATGACGTGGGACTCACAAAATACGTCGTATATTGTAAAAACGGCAACTGTATGACGTGGGACTCACAAAACACGTCATATATTGCAAAAACGGCAACTGTGCGAGATGACACTCATAAACCACGTCATAAATTGCAAAAGCGGCAACTGTATGACATGACACTAACAAACACGCCATACATTGCAAAAACGGCAACTGTATGACGTGGGACTCACAAAATACGTCGTATATTGCAAAAACGGGAACTGTGCGAGATGACACTCATAAACCACGTCATAAATTGCAAAAGCGGCAACTGTATGACATGACACTAACAAACACGCCATACATTGCAAAAACGGCAACTGTATGACGTGGGACTCACAAAATACGTCGTATATTGTAAAAACAGCAACTGTATGACGTGACACTAACAAACACGCCATACATTGCAAAAACGGCAACTGTATGACGTGGGACTCACAAAATACGTCGTATATTGTAAAAACGGCAACTGTATGACGTGGGACTCACAAAACACGTCATCTATTGCAAAAACGGGAACTGTGCGAGATGACACTCATAAACCACGTCATAAATTGCAAAAGTGGCAACTGTATGACATGACACTAACAAACACGCCATACATTGCAAAAACGGCAACTGTATGACGTGGGACTCACAAAATACGTCGTATATTGTAAAAACGGCAACTGTATGACGTGGGACTCACAAAACACGTCATATATTGCAAAAACGGGAACTGTGCGAGATGACACTCATAAACCACGTCATACATTACAAAAACGGCAACTGTATGACGTAGAACTCACAAAACACGTCATATATTGCAAAAACGGCAACTGTGCGAGATGACACTCATAAACCACGTCATAAATTGCAAAAGCGGCAACTGTATGACATGACACTAACAAACACGCCATACATTGCAAAAACGGCAACTGTATGACGTGGGACTCACAAAATACGTCGTATATTGTAAAAACAGCAACTGTATGACGTGACACTAACTAACACGCCATACATTGCAAAAACGGCAACTGTATGACGTGGGACTCACAAAATACGTCGTATATTGTAAAAACGGCAACTGTATGACGTGGGACTCACAAAACACGTCATATATTGCAAAAACGGGAACTGTGCGAGATGACACTCATAAACCACGTCATCCATTACAAAAACGGCAACTGTATGACGTGGGACTCACAAAATACGTCGTATATTGTAAAAACAGCAACTGTATGACGTGACACTAACTAACACGCCATACATTGCAAAAACGGCAACTGTATGACGTGGGACTCACAAAATACGTCGTATATTGTAAAAACGGCAACTGTATGACGTGGGACTCACAAAACACGTCATATATTGCAAAAACGGGAACTGTGCGAGATGACACTCATAAACCACGTCATCCATTACAAAAACGGCAACTGTATGACGTGGGACTCACAAAACACATCATATATTGCAAAAACGGCAACTGTGCGAGATGACACTCATAAACCACGTCATAAATTGCAAAAGCGGCAACTGTATGACATGACACTAACAAACACGCCATACATTGCAAAAACGGCAACTGTATGACGTGGGACTCACAAAATACGTCGTATATTGTAAAAACAGCAACTGTATGACGTGACACTAACAAAAACGCCATACATTGCAAAAACGGCAACTGTATGACGTGGGACTCACAAAACACGTCATATATTGCAAAAACGGGAACTGTGCGAGATGACACTCATAAACCACGTCATAAATTGCAAAAGCGGCAACTGTATGACATGACACTAACAAACACGCCATACATTGCAAAAACGGCAACTGTATGACGTGGGACTCACAAAATACGTCGTATATTGTAAAAACAGCAACTGTATGACGTGACACTAACAAACACGCCATACATTGCAAAAACGGCAACTGTATGACGTGGGACTCACAAAATACGTCGTATATTGTAAAAACGGCAACTGTATGACGTGGGACTCACAAAACACGTCATCTATTGCAAAAACGGGAACTGTGCGAGATGACACACATAAACCACGTCATAAATTGCAAAAGTGGCAACTGTATGACATGACACTAACAAACACGCCATACATTGCAAAAACGGCAACTGTATGACGTGGGACTCACAAAATACGTCGTATATTGTAAAAACGGCAACTGTATGACGTGGGACTCACAAAACACGTCATATATTGCAAAAACGGGAACTGTGCGAGATGACACTCATAAACCACGTCATACATTACAAAAACGGCAACTGTATGACGTAGAACTCACAAAACACGTCATATATTGCAAAAACGGCAACTGTGCGAGATGACACTCATAAACCACGTCATAAATTGCAAAAGCGGCAACTGTATGACATGACACTAACAAACACGCCATACATTGCAAAAACGGCAACTGTATGACGTGGGACTCACAAAATACGTCGTATATTGTAAAAACAGCAACTGTATGACGTGACACTAACTAACACGCCATACATTGCAAAAACGGCAACTGTATGACGTGGGACTCACAAAATACGTCGTATATTGTAAAAACGGCAACTGTATGACGTGGGACTCACAAAACACGTCATATATTGCAAAAACGGGAACTGTGCGAGATGACACTCATAAACCACGTCATCCATTACAAAAACGGCAACTGTATGACGTGGGACTCACAAAATACGTCGTATATTGTAAAAACAGCAACTGTATGACGTGACACTAACTAACACGCCATACATTGCAAAAACGGCAACTGTATGACGTGGGACTCACAAAATACGTCGTATATTGTAAAAACGGCAACTGTATGACGTGACACTAACTAACACGCCATACATTGCAAAAACGGCAACTGTATGACGTGGGACTCACAAAATACGTCGTATATTGTAAAAACGGCAACTGTATGACGTGGGACTCACAAAACACGTCATATATTGCAAAAACGGGAACTGTGCGAGATGACACTCATAAACCACGTCATCCATTACAAAAACGGCAACTGTATGACGTGGGACTCACAAAATACGTCGTATATTGTAAAAACAGCAACTGTATGACGTGACACTAACTAACACGCCATACATTGCTAAAACGGCAACTGTATGACGTGGGACTCACAAAATACGTCGTATATTGTAAAAACGGCAACTGTATGACGTGGGACTCACAAAACACGTCATATATTGCAAAAACGGGAACTGTGCGAGATGACACTCATAAACCACGTCATCCATTACAAAAACGGCAACTGTATGACGTGGGACTCACAAAACACGTCATATATTGCAAAAACGGCAACTGTGCGAGATGACACTCATAAACCACGTCATAAATTGCAAAAGCGGCAACTGTATGACATGACACTAACAAACACGCCATACATTGCAAAAACGGCAACTGTATGACGTGGGACTCACAAAATACGTCGTATATTGTAAAAACAGCAACTGTATGACGTGACACTAACAAACACGCCATACATTGCAAAAACGGCAACTGTATGACGTGGGACTCACAAAACACGTCATATATTGCAAAAACGGGAACTGTGCGAGATGACACTCATAAACCACGTCATAAATTGCAAAAGCGGCAACTGTATGACATGACACTAACAAACACGCCATACATTGCAAAAACGGCAACTGTATGACGTGGGACTCACAAAATACGTCGTATATTGTAAAAACGGCAACTGTATGACGTGGGACTCACAAAATACGTCGTATATTGTAAAAACAGCAACTGTATGACGTGACACTAACAAACACGCCATACATTGCAAAAACGGCAACTGTATGACGTGGGACTCACAAAACACGTCATATATTGCAAAAACGGGAACTGTGCGAGATGACACTCATAAACCACGTCATAAATTGCAAAAGCGGCAACTGTATGACATGACACTAACAAACACGCCATACATTGCAAAAACGGCAACTGTATGACGTGGGACTCACAAAATACGTCGTATATTGTAAAAACAGCAACTGTATGACGTGACACTAACAAACACGCCATACATTGCAAAAACGGCAACTGTATGACGTGGGACTCACAAAATACGTCGTATATTGTAAAAACGGCAACTGTATGACGTGGGACTCACAAAACACGTCATCTATTGCAAAAACGGGAACTGTGCGAGATGACACTCATAAACCACGTCATAAATTGCAAAAGTGGCAACTGTATGACATGACACTAACAAACACGCCATACATTGCAAAAACGGCAACTGTATGACGTGGGACTCACAAAATACGTCGTATATTGTAAAAACGGCAACTGTATGACGTGGGACTCACAAAACACGTCATATATTGCAAAAACGGCAACTGTGCGAGATGACACTCATAAACCACGTCATAAATTGCAAAAGCGGCAACTGTATGACATGACACTAACAAACACGCCATACATTGCAAAAACGGCAACTGTATGACGTGGGACTCACAAAATACGTCGTATATTGCAAAAACGGGAACTGTGCGAGATGACACTCATAAACCACGTCATAAATTGCAAAAGTGGCAACTGTATGACATGACACTAACAAACACGCCATACATTGCAAAAACGGCAACTGTATGACGTGGGACTCACAAAATACGTCGTATATTGTAAAAACGGCAACTGTATGACGTGGGACTCACAAAACACGTCATATATTGCAAAAACGGGAACTGTGCGAGATGACACTCATAAACCACGTCATACATTACAAAAACGGCAACTGTATGACGTAGAACTCACAAAACACGTCATATATTGCAAAAACGGCAACTGTGCGAGATGACACTCATAAACCACGTCATAAATTGCAAAAGCGGCAACTGTATGACATGACACTAACAAACACGCCATACATTGCAAAAACGGCAACTGTATGACGTGGGACTCACAAAATACGTCGTATATTGTAAAAATAGCAACTGTATGACGTGACACTAACAAACACGCCATACATTGCAAAAACGGCAACTGTATGACGTGGGACTCACAAAATACGTAGTATATTGTAAAAACGGCAACTGTATGACGTGGGACTCACAAAACACGTCATCTATTGCAAAAACGGGAACTGTGCGAGATGACACTCATAAACCACGTCATAAATTGCAAAAGTGGCAACTGTATGACATGACACTAACAAACACGCCATACATTGCAAAAACGGCAACTGTATGACGTGGGACTCACAAAATACGTCGTATATTGTAAAAACAGCAACTGTATGACGTGACACTAACAAACACGCCATACATTGCAAAAACGGCAACTGTATGACGTGGGACTCACAAAATACGTCGTATATTGTAAAAACGGCAACTGTATGACGTGGGACTCACAAAACACGTCATCTATTGCAAAAACGGGAACTGTGCGAGATGACACTCATAAACCACGTCATAAATTGCAAAAGTGGCAACTGTATGACATGACACTAACAAACACGCCATACATTGCAAAAACGGCAACTGTATGACGTGGGACTCACAAAATACGTCGTATATTGTAAAAACGGCAACTGTATGACGTGGGACTCACAAAACACGTCATATATTGCAAAAACGGCAACTGTGCGAGATGACACTCATAAACCACGTCATAAATTGCAAAAGCGGCAACTGTATGACATGACACTAACAAACACGCCATACATTGCAAAAACGGCAACTGTATGACGTGGGACTCACAAAATACGTCGTATATTGCAAAAACGGGAACTGTGCGAGATGACACTCATAAACCACGTCATAAATTGCAAAAGTGGCAACTGTATGACATGACACTAACAAACACGCCATACATTGCAAAAACGGCAACTGTATGACGTGGGACTCACAAAATACGTCGTATATTGTAAAAACGGCAACTGTATGACGTGGGACTCACAAAACACGTCATATATTGCAAAAACGGGAACTGTGCGAGATGACACTCATAAACCACGTCATACATTACAAAAACGGCAACTGTATGACGTAGAACTCACAAAACACGTCATATATTGCAAAAACGGCAACTGTGCGAGATGACACTCATAAACCACGTCATAAATTGCAAAAGCGGCAACTGTATGACATGACACTAACAAACACGCCATACATTGCAAAAACGGCAACTGTATGACGTGGGACTCACAAAATACGTCGTATATTGTAAAAATAGCAACTGTATGACGTGACACTAACAAACACGCCATACATTGCAAAAACGGCAACTGTATGACGTGGGACTCACAAAATACGTCGTATATTGTAAAAACGGCAACTGTATGACGTGGGACTCACAAAACACGTCATCTATTGCAAAAACGGGAACTGTGCGAGATGACACTCATAAACCACGTCATAAATTGCAAAAGTGGCAACTGTATGACATGACACTAACAAACACGCCATACATTGCAAAAACGGCAACTGTATGACGTGGGACTCACAAAATACGTCGTATATTGCAAAAACGGCAACTGTATGACGTGGGACTCACAAAACACGTCATATATTGCAAAAACGGGAACTGTGCGAGATGACACTCATAAACCACGTCATACATTACAAAAACGGCAACTGTATGACGTAGAACTCACAAAACACGTCATATATTGCAAAAACGGCAACTGTGCGAGATGACACTCATAAACCACGTCATAAATTGCAAAAGCGGCAACTGTATGACATGACACTAACAAACACGCCATACATTGCAAAAACGGCAACTGTATGACGTGGGACTCACAAAATACGTCGTATATTGTAAAAATAGCAACTGTATGACGTGACACTAACAAACACGCCATACATTGCAAAAACGGCAACTGTATGACGTGGGACTCACAAAATACGTCGTATATTGTAAAAACGGCAACTGTATGACGTGGGACTCACAAAACACGTCATCTATTGCAAAAACGGGAACTGTGCGAGATGACACTCATAAACCACGTCATAAATTGCAAAAGTGGCAACTGTATGACATGACACTAACAAACACGCCATACATTGCAAAAACGGCAACTGTATGACGTGGGACTCACAAAATACGTCGTATATTGTAAAAACGGCAACTGTATGACGTGGGACTCACAAAACACGTCATATATTGCAAAAACGGGAACTGTGCGAGATGACACTCATAAACCACGTCATACATTACAAAAACGGCAACTGTATGACGTAGAACTCACAAAACACGTCATATATTGCAAAAACGGCAACTGTGCGAGATGACACTCATAAACCACGTCATAAATTGCAAAAGCGGCAACTGTATGACATGACACTAACAAACACGCCATACATTGCAAAAACGGCAACTGTATGACGTGGGACTCACAAAATACGTCGTATATTGTAAAAACGGCAACTGTATGACGTGGGACTCACAAAACACGTCATATATTGCAAAAACGGGAACTGTGCGAGATGACACTCATAAACCACGTCATACATTACAAAAACGGCAACTGTATGACGTAGGACTCACAAAACACGTCATATATTGCAAAAACGGCAACTGTGCGAGATGACACTCATAAACCATGTCATAAATTGCAAAAGCGGCAACTGTATGACATGACACTAACAAACACGCCATACATTGCAAAAACGGCAACTGTATGACGTGGGACTCACAAAATACGTCGTATATTGTAAAAATAGCAACTGTATGACGTGACACTAACAAACACGCCATACATTGCAAAAACGGCAACTGTATGACGTGGGACTCACAAAATACGTCGTATATTGTAAAAACGGCAACTGTATGACGTGGGACTCACAAAACACGTCATATATTGCAAAAACGGGAACTGTGCGAGATGACACTCATAAACCACGTCATACATTACAAAAACGGCAACTGTATGACGTGGGACTCACAAAACACGTCATATATTGCAAAAACGGCAACTGTGCGAGATGACACTCATAAACCACGTCATAAATTGCAAAAGCGGCAACTGTGCGAGATGACACTCATAAACCACGTCATACATTGCAAAAACGGCAACTGTATGACGTGGGACTCACAAAATACGTCGTATATTGCAAAAACGGCAATTTTATGACGTGACACTAACAAACACGCCATACATTGCAAAAACGGCAACTGTATGACATGACACTCACAAACCACGTCATACATTGCAAAAACGGCAACTGTATGACATGACACTAACAAACACGCCATACATTGCAAAAACGGCAACTGTATGACGTAGGACTCACAAAACACGTCATATATTGCAAAAACGGCAACTGTGCGAGATGACACTCATAAACCATGTCATAAATTGCAAAAGCGGCAACTGTATGACATGACACTAACAAACACGCCATACATTGCAAAAACGGCAACTGTATGACGTGGGACTCACAAAATACGTCGTATATTGTAAAAACAGCAACTGTATGACGTGACACTAACTAACACGCCATACATTGCAAAAACGGCAACTGTATGACGTGGGACTCACAAAATACGTCGTATATTGTAAAAACGGCAACTGTATGACGTGGGACTCACAAAACACGTCATATATTGCAAAAACGGGAACTGTGCGAGATGACACTCATAAACCACGTCATACATTACAAAAACGGCAACTGTATGACGTGGGACTCACAAAACACGTCATATATTGCAAAAACGGCAACTGTGCGAGATGACACTCATAAACCACGTCATAAATTGCAAAAGCGGCAACTGTGCGAGATGACACTCATAAACCACGTCATACATTGCAAAAACGGCAACTGTATGACGTGGGACTCACAAAATACGTCGTATATTGCAAAAACGGCAATTTTATGACGTGACACTAACAAACACGCCATACATTGCAAAAACGGCAACTGTATGACATGACACTCACAAACCACGTCATACATTGCAAAAACGGCAACTGTATGACATGACACTAACAAACACGCCATACATTGCAAAAACGGCAACTGTATGACGTAGGACTCACAAAACACGTCATATATTGCAAAAACGGCAACTGTGCGAGATGACACTCATAAACCATGTCATAAATTGCAAAAGCGGCAACTGTATGACATGACACTAACAAACACGCCATACATTGCAAAAACGGCAACTGTATGACGTGGGACTCACAAAATACGTCGTATATTGTAAAAACAGCAACTGTATGACGTGACACTAACTAACACGCCATACATTGCAAAAACGGCAACTGTATGACGTGGGACTCACAAAATACGTCGTATATTGTAAAAACGGCAACTGTATGACGTGGGACTCACAAAACACGTCATATATTGCAAAAACGGGAACTGTGCGAGATGACACTCATAAACCACGTCATCCATTACAAAAACGGCAACTGTATGACGTGGGACTCACAAAATACGTCGTATATTGTAAAAACAGCAACTGTATGACGTGACACTAACTAACACGCCATACATTGCAAAAACGGCAACTGTATGACGTGGGACTCACAAAATACGTCGTATATTGTAAAAACGGCAACTGTATGACGTGACACTAACTAACACGCCATACATTGCAAAAACGGCAACTGTATGACGTGGGACTCACAAAATACGTCGTATATTGTAAAAACGGCAACTGTATGACGTGGGACTCACAAAACACGTCATATATTGCAAAAACGGGAACTGTGCGAGATGACACTCATAAACCACGTCATCCATTACAAAAACGGCAACTGTATGACGTGGGACTCACAAAATACGTCGTATATTGTAAAAACAGCAACTGTATGACGTGACACTAACTAACACGCCATACATTGCTAAAACGGCAACTGTATGACGTGGGACTCACAAAATACGTCGTATATTGTAAAAACGGCAACTGTATGACGTGGGACTCACAAAACACGTCATATATTGCAAAAACGGGAACTGTGCGAGATGACACTCATAAACCACGTCATCCATTACAAAAACGGCAACTGTATGACGTGGGACTCACAAAACACGTCATATATTGCAAAAACGGCAACTGTGCGAGATGACACTCATAAACCACGTCATAAATTGCAAAAGCGGCAACTGTATGACATGACACTAACAAACACGCCATACATTGCAAAAACGGCAACTGTATGACGTGGGACTCACAAAATACGTCGTATATTCTAAAAACAGCAACTGTATGACGTGACACTAACAAACACGCCATACATTGCAAAAACGGCAACTGTATGACGTGGGACTCACAAAACACGTCATATATTGCAAAAACGGGAACTGTGCGAGATGACACTCATAAACCACGTCATAAATTGCAAAAGCGGCAACTGTATGACATGACACTAACAAACACGCCATACATTGCAAAAACGGCAACTGTATGACGTGGGACTCACAAAATACGTCGTATATTGTAAAAACAGCAACTGTATGACGTGACACTAACAAACACGCCATACATTGCAAAAACGGCAACTGTATGACGTGGGACTCACAAAACACGTCATATATTGCAAAAACGGGAACTGTGCGAGGTGGCACTCATAAACCACGTCATAAATTGCAAAAGCGGCAACTGTATGACATGACACTAACAAACACGCCATACATTGCAAAAACGGCAACTGTATGACGTGGGACTCACAAAATACGTCGTATATTGTAAAAACAGCAACTGTATGACGTGACACTAACAAACACGCCATACATTGCAAAAACGGCAACTGTATGACGTGGGACTCACAAAATACGTCGTATATTGTAAAAACGGCAACTGTATGACGTGGGACTCACAAAACACGTCATCTATTGCAAAAACGGGAACTGTGCGAGATGACACTCATAAACCACGTCATAAATTGCAAAAGTGGCAACTGTATGACATGACACTAACAAACACGCCATACATTGCAAAAACGGCAACTGTATGACGTGGGACTCACAAAATACGTCGTATATTGTAAAAACGGCAACTGTATGACGTGGGACTCACAAAACACGTCATATATTGCAAAAACGGGAACTGTGCGAGATGACACTCATAAACCACGTCATACATTACAAAAACGGCAACTGTATGACGTAGAACTCACAAAACACGTCATATATTGCAAAAACGGCAACTGTGCGAGATGACACTCATAAACCACGTCATAAATTGCAAAAGCGGCAACTGTATGACATGACACTAACAAACACGCCATACATTGCAAAAACGGCAACTGTATGACGTGGGACTCACAAAATACGTCGTATATTGTAAAAACAGCAACTGTATGACGTGACACTAACTAACACGCCATACATTGCAAAAACGGCAACTGTATGACGTGGGACTCACAAAATACGTCGTATATTGTAAAAACGGCAACTGTATGACGTGGGACTCACAAAACACGTCATATATTGCAAAAACGGGAACTGTGCGAGATGACACTCATAAACCACGTCATCCATTACAAAAACGGCAACTGTATGACGTGGGACTCACAAAATACGTCGTATATTGTAAAAACAGCAACTGTATGACGTGACACTAACTAACACGCCATACATTGCAAAAACGGCAACTGTATGACGTGGGACTCACAAAATACGTCGTATATTGTAAAAACGGCAACTGTATGACGTGGGACTCACAAAACACGTCATATATTGCAAAAACGGGAACTGTGCGAGATGACACTCATAAACCACGTCATCCATTACAAAAACGGCAACTGTATGACGTGGGACTCACAAAACACGTCATATATTGCAAAAACGGCAACTGTGCGAGATGACACTCATAAACCACGTCATAAATTGCAAAAGCGGCAACTGTATGACATGACACTAACAAACACGCCATACATTGCAAAAACGGCAACTGTATGACGTGGGACTCACAAAATACGTCGTATATTGTAAAAACAGCAACTGTATGACGTGACACTAACAAACACGCCATACATTGCAAAAACGGCAACTGTATGACGTGGGACTCACAAAACACGTCATATATTGCAAAAACGGGAACTGTGCGAGATGACACTCATAAACCACGTCATAAATTGCAAAAGCGGCAACTGTATGACATGACACTAACAAACACGCCATACATTGCAAAAACGGCAACTGTATGACGTGGGACTCACAAAATACGTCGTATATTGTAAAAACAGCAACTGTATGACGTGACACTAACAAACACGCCATACATTGCAAAAACGGCAACTGTATGACGTGGGACTCACAAAATACGTCGTATATTGTAAAAACGGCAACTGTATGACGTGGGACTCACAAAACACGTCATCTATTGCAAAAACGGGAACTGTGCGAGATGACACGCATAAACCACGTCATAAATTGCAAAAGTGGCAACTGTATGACATGACACTAACAAACACGCCATACATTGCAAAAACGGCAACTGTATGACGTGGGACTCACAAAATACGTCGTATATTGTAAAAACGGCAACTGTATGACGTGGGACTCACAAAACACGTCATATATTGCAAAAACGGGAACTGTGCGAGATGACACTCATAAACCACGTCATACATTACAAAAACGGCAACTGTATGACGTAGAACTCACAAAACACGTCATATATTGCAAAAACGGCAACTGTGCGAGATGACACTCATAAACCACGTCATAAATTGCAAAAGCGGCAACTGTATGACATGACACTAACAAACACGCCATACATTGCAAAAACGGCAACTGTATGACGTGGGACTCACAAAATACGTCGTATATTGTAAAAACAGCAACTGTATGACGTGACACTAACTAACACGCCATACATTGCAAAAACGGCAACTGTATGACGTGGGACTCACAAAATACGTCGTATATTGTAAAAACGGCAACTGTATGACGTGGGACTCACAAAACACGTCATATATTGCAAAAACGGGAACTGTGCGAGATGACACTCATAAACCACGTCATCCATTACAAAAACGGCAACTGTATGACGTGGGACTCACAAAACACGTCATATATTGCAAAAACGGCAACTGTGCGAGATGACACTCATAAACCACGTCATAAATTGCAAAAGCGGCAACTGTATGACATGACACTAACAAACACGCCATACATTGCAAAAACGGCAACTGTATGACGTGGGACTCACAAAATACGTCGTATATTGTAAAAACGGCAACTGTATGACGTGGGACTCACAAAACACGTCATATATTGCAAAAACGGGAACTGTGCGAGATGACACTCATAAACCACGTCATACATTACAAAAACGGCAACTGTATGACGTAGGACTCACAAAACACGTCATATATTGCAAAAACGGCAACTGTGCGAGATGACACTCATAAACCATGTCATAAATTGCAAAAGCGGCAACTGTATGACATGACACTAACAAACACGCCATACATTGCAAAAACGGCAACTGTATGACGTGGGACTCACAAAATACGTCGTATATTGTAAAAATAGCAACTGTATGACGTGACACTAACAAACACGCCATACATTGCAAAAACGGCAACTGTATGACGTGGGACTCACAAAATACGTCGTATATTGTAAAAACGGCAACTGTATGACGTGGGACTCACAAAACACGTCATATATTGCAAAAACGGGAACTGTGCGAGATGACACTCATAAACCACGTCATACATTACAAAAACGGCAACTGTATGACGTGGGACTCACAAAACACGTCATATATTGCAAAAACGGCAACTGTGCGAGATGACACTCATAAACCACGTCATAAATTGCAAAAGCGGCAACTGTGCGAGATGACACTCATAAACCACGTCATACATTGCAAAAACGGCAACTGTATGACGTGGGACTCACAAAATACGTCGTATATTGCAAAAACGGCAATTTTATGACGTGACACTAACAAACACGCCATACATTGCAAAAACGGCAACTGTATGACATGACACTCACAAACCACGTCATACATTGCAAAAACGGCAACTGTATGACATGACACTAACAAACACGCCATACATTGCAAAAACGGCAACTGTATGACGTGACACTCACAAAAACGCCATACATCGCAAGAACGGCAACTGTATGACGTGACACTCACAAAACACGTCATACATTACAAAAACGGCAACTGTATGACATGACACTCACAAACCACGTCAATACATTGTAAAAACGGCAACCATATGGAGATAATAAGCTCGCCAGAAGACATTATAATGTATTGTCTTGACATAAGTGTAAGTGTCCAGACTCGTCCATGATTGACACGAAGTTCGACTCGAATACAGTCTCTATCAGGGAGTAAGCGTAGTTATTTTATTCTGTTTTATGTTGGATGAATGTTCTTACTTACTTATATATTATTTCATAAAAAAATGACAATTTTATAGGTAAAAACTTAATACATAATAATGTTTAGATATTTTCGTAAATAAGGTCTAAAACAGCTCTTTAAGCCTTAATGACCTGAAGGTGAATTTTGATAACATAAAAAAATTGCGCGATATACACCTTTTTTCGTAATATGTTCACTGAAATTCGGATTTTACTTAGTTTTACAGAAAAGGTATTTTATTTTATTTATTTATTTTATTTTATTCTCAAAGGAAAACTTACAGCTAGTTATACATACACATAAATAACACACTAATAGGTACGGAAAGCTACTTAAAAGTTTTCACAAATATTTTATAAAGAATACAACATAGAACAGTAGAAAGACGGATGTGCACAAACAAAGTTAACATTTAAATTTAGCGAGTAGAACTATAGTAATTTCTTTTTTTTTTAAACATTTATTACAATAGTCTTACTTATTAGTTGACAATTAGAAAGTTTTAGTATTAGTTGACAATTAATTTTAAATGCTCAGAACAATATCATAAGTTAAATATTTAATGGTTTCTGATTTTGGATTTGTGAGTGTGCTAAAATTTACCTATTTGCAATTAATTAATTAAGTTCGTGTTTGATATAACAATAATAAGAAGTTTAGATATTTGAATACATGCGATAAAATGATTATTATACAACGCTTTATAAAAAGAAATTATCACTAACAATTCATTTGAGTTTAGATACTGCCGTATTAAATAGGTCCAAGTCAATGTCCTTGGACATATTGTTGTAACATCTGCATGCTCTTATAAGGTAACTGTTCTGCCTATAATTGCTCCGCACTGTTGGAGTATGCAGAAGATTTGGCTTTCTCACGTGTGTAATAGGGGTACACAACCCTAGTTCAGCAAGCAGCTCCGGACAGTCGACCGTACCATTTGCCACGTTCAGAAGGAACGCTATGTCTGCTATGCGCCTCCTTTCGTGAAGTGGAAGTAAATGTTGTTTTTTGCACCGAGCATGATAATCCGGTAAGAAATTTTTAGTACGATATTGAAGATAACGCACAAATTTTTTTTGAATACCTTCTATGCGATTGATGTAGATACCGTAGATTGGGTTCCAAACTTGAGAGGCATATTCAAGGTGGCTGCGAACATAAGCACAATATAATATTTTTAAAGTTTTCAAGGATGTAAACTGAGAGGACATTCGTAACACAAACCCCAGGGCTTTCGAGGCCTTTTTTACTACACTATTGACATGACCATCAAATAATAATTTAGAATCAAAAATAACGCCTAAATCTTTGATTGTCGAAACTCGTGAGAGGAGAGAATTTTTAAGAGTATAGTTAAAATTAATATTGTTACGTTTACGAGTAAAGGAACAGACATAACACTTAGAGACATTCAAATCAAGCATATTACTAATGCAGTAGTTTTGGAACCTATTCAAATCCTCTTGGAGACGTACAGCGTCGTCATTACTTTGAATTGGAGACAGAATTTTCATGTCGTCAGCGTAAAGCAAGATTTTAGATGAATGAAAGCAAGAAGAAATGTCATCCACAAATAAAATAAAAATAAGAGGCCCGAGCAAGGATCCTTGAGGGACTCCAGAAGGAATAGACATTGTTGCAGAAGTAAAGCCATTGAGCACTACAGTCTGACAACGATTTTCTACGTACGATGAGAACCACCTAAATAAATTTCCGCGGATGCCAACCCGTTGGAGTTTTTGTAAAAGGATTATATGATCAATCCGATCAAAAGCTTTACTGTAATCGGTATAAATAACATCTACCTGAGCAGGTCTAGACATATATTTAGTTAGATATTCAGTGCATGTTATGAGATTGGATGTGGTTGATCTACCACTAAGGAAGCCATGCTGGTGTTCACTGAGGGTGTGTTTTATTGAAGAATATAGCTGTTTATAAACTACTTTTTCTAGCACTTTAGCAAAAACACATAATTTAGAGATAGGTCTATAGTTCTCAATAACATCTTTCGGTCCTTTTTTGTGAATAGGAGTTATGTAGGCGGTCTTCCACAGCTTTGGAACGATACCTTCACGTAAAGATCGGCTGTATAATAAGGTAAGTGGCACCGATAAACTTTTGGCACAACTTACAATAAAAATGGGAGGTATGTTGTCAGGACCCGCCGATTTATTTAGATCTAATGACTGAAATAATTTAAATACTTCCGCTTCCAGCACTTCAATATCGCCTATATCACCGGAGGTTTGGGGTAGCCCAATATCATATATCTCACACGTATTACTATGGCTGGGAGTAGATTGAGTGAGAAAAGTAGAGTGGAAGTATTCAGCAAACATGTTACATATGTCTTCGCCTTGGTCAGATGAAAGTTGACCAAATTTAAGTACTGAAGGATGTAACTAAATCACTCGTTGAGATGAGTTTTGGATTACGTACTAGTTTTCAGTTTAACGCCATCTAGCGTTGGTGTCTAACAGCACTTGCATCATTCCGTAAAATTCAATAAGATCGAATAAAGGTTAAAAAGGTTTAATAGGTAAGACATACATGGCGCTGTAATAAAACAAAAGTCAACTACGTAATAAGCTAAGCGCGGGAATAATCAAGGAGTTTTTATTTTGACAAAAAAAAAAAAGAGAGAAAAAAAAAAACAAGTGAAAGGAGAAGAGGGGCGCGTCAGGCGGGGAACGGTACGAAACGTGGAAAAAAGGAAAAATCGAGGGTTTTTTTAGAGTGAGTGCTTGTGTGTAATTTAAATCAGCACGGCGCGGCGGTACGTGAGTAGTTAGAGGTTAATTCGTTACTTGTTATTCGAAATGTATGAGGGTTTAGGCGAATTACACGTATAATGATATTCTTTTACTTTTGAGTGTGCTAGCAGTGTTTTGTTTTACGGCTTACTAACTGTGAGACAATATTTTATTTTGCGTTTTCCCCGTGATTTAGATTATACCTAGGTAGGGTTCCTAATTGTGATTACATTGCTAGATTACGGTGATTTTCCTGATAAATTGTGTACAAATGTGTCTGAAAATTATTCGGTAAGTGTTGAGATATTTGGATCAGAAAAGAAAACGGCAATTCTAAAAATATTGTGTGAGATGCTCATGTATAATGGCGGCTGAATTGCTATTATGAAAAGTGTCAGGAGGAACTAGATTAAGGGACGAGTGTGAAGGATTGAAAGTCTAGATCAAGTATGAGTTCTGTTGATTGCTAGGTGTATGGAATGAATTCATTAAATCATTAATGAGCGGATTTTTATAAGATGTTGTCGATAGAATTCTAATTAAGAATAAACGAATACCATTTAGGCGAGTTCGTGGTAAAGCTAAGTTACATCAAAATTCTCATAGAAATATTTCAAATGGTAATAAAATTCAATAATATAGGGAAATCTTAGATTATCTTCATAAACATTTCATGTTATCTAAATACTCTCTACCTATCAGGTAGTTGTAAAATTGGAATAATTGTTTCATACACTGAAATTCTCGGCTAAATATAATGATACAAAATAGCGGCCGATCGGTTGCTATTGTAGGGTCGTCAAGGGAATCTAACTATAAAACAAGGATAAAGTAACTATACGCTACAATATGTATTTACTAATATTTGCTCTTTTATATTTTGTACGTAATTTTAATGCTGTGCGATTGCTATTTTATGTAGTACAAGACGTGTTAATACTCATATAATCCACGGTGGTAACTTCAGTTGACTTGAAAGATAGATTACTTTCTTGTTCAAAAATCCTGAAGTGAGGTTATGTGTAAAAAGGTACGTTAGGAGGTAAGAAGGTTCATATAAGATTCTAGTGTTTTGGCATGGTCTAAAATAAATATCATTCAAAACCTTAGAATTAGGTTGTCTCGGTAAAACCAGTAAAATCAGAGATATTTTTTAAATAAACTGTTGTAACAATTTCACTTTTATTATTTACCTAGGTCTTAGAAGTCGTAGATATATGTATATACATATATAATGTTGCTTAATTAAATGATTGAAGTGGAGTTGGTGGCTTATAGGTTAACCAGAAATTGTGTTACCTATCATCTGTGGTTGTGTCGTTGAACCGAGTGGAACTCGCGGGTTCGAGTCCTGTGAGAAGTATACATAACGGGTGTGACTCTCAACCTTCGAGTGAGATCACTAAATTTCGTTTGACTATTACAGGATAAGAATACTGTGGAATGAAGGTTCAATTCCTTCAAATAAATAATTGCTTGACATTGTATGGCAATTCTTTTACCAAATATAATTTTATGTTGTTTATACTGTTTATAGGGAGTTCGATTCTCTCGCAACACTTGATTATTATTTTACTCAATTTTCGGGAATAAAGAAGGCTACCTTTCTTCCGTGGTTGTGTTGTTAATCATAGTGGTGTTTGCGGGTTCGAATCCTGTGAAAAGTTAAACTACAGACAGTTCTCCCAAGCTCCCAAGCAAGGGAATGCTGTTTATTTACTACAGTTAATAAACAGTATTCGATATTATGAAATGAGGGTTTGATTCCTTTAATTACATTAATGCTTGATGATCTATGATAATTCTTTTCAAACATAAATTTTATGTTGTGAAGTTGGGAGTTCGACTCTCTCGTGACACTAGATTACGTTTTCTCAACTTTCGGAGATAGAGAAGCTATCTTCCGTGGTTGTGTTGTTAATCAGTGTAGTCGCGGGTTCGAATCCTGCAGAATATCTATTATAGATTATGCATACTGTGGTTTGACGGTTCGATTCCTTCAGATAAATTATAGATTGGCAGCTACGGTAATTGCTAATATTACCTGTCATAAATTTATGACTATATTGTGAAATGGATGTTTGATCCTTTCAAGACGCTATGGAGTTGTCACGGGTTCAATTCCCGTATTGATAATAACTATCAATGACGGATGTAAACCTGTTGTTTATCTTGATTGAAAACTATATATGTGTTTTTCTAGGCTTAATCGGATCCGAATTAAGTCCATATTATACTTTCTTATTCATAATGGCATTGTTCATTATTCATATTGATTATTAAAAAAAAGAGAAAATTTAATGATGCCTGGCTTTAGCACAAATCTATGTGTTTCAATACCTTGCATCTTTTAATTTTGACAACAAATCTACCATGTTGTAGCAAACTTAGTTCATGCATATGAACATATCTACTGCATTCTCTATATCGATCTACGACTGCACATGTGCAGAGAATCGTCTGTAATACTTGGAACTGGCTCTTGATCCCGAGTTGTCTCTAAAGAGGGAGGTCTGGTTATTCATCTCCGAGCTATGGATCCCTGTTGTATACGTACTCAGGAGGAGGTAACGGAGTTTATAATTAGCCTAGCTGTTGATCTAATCAACCTTGGGCCATGCCTCTGGATCGGATATACTTGGAGTGAGGTCGACCAATATTGCTTACAATTCTTCATTTTTCTCCGACAATTACCGAACAATCTTTTAGAATCGTCTGTAATACTTGGAACTGGCTCTTGATCCCGAGTTGTCTCTAAAGAGGGAGGTCTAGTTATTCATCTCCGAGCTATGGATCCCTGCTGTATACGTACTCAGGGGGAGGTAACGGAGTTTATACACTAGCCTAGCTGTTGATCTAATCAACCTTGGGCCATGCCTCTGGATCGGATATACTTGGAGTGAGGTCGACCAATATTGCTTACAATTCTTTCTTCTCCGACAATTACCCGACAATCATTTTATGTTTGTGCTGGGTTTGCTATCATGTGGTCGAGCAATGTCCACATTTATCTAATAGTTATTCCTTGATGGAGTGCTATAAGCCAGGTCGTGAGACCTTATTTACATGAATAATATTATAAGGTATCTATTTCCGTTACAAGAAGTAGATATTGTATTATTTACTAATATTGATTTAATTTGGATCTTTGATTAGATCTTTATTATATGATTATAAAAAAAAATATAAAAAAATGAAAAAATATATTTTTAGGGGTGGTTTTGATGGGGTGGAGCGTTATAAAGCATGAAGGACGAATCGCACTTGACGGACGCGGGCATGTATTTTATACATGGAGGGGGCGTCCCTCCCTCCCCTTCGGGGGGGGCCCCCTTAACCACCTTTATAAATATTTTGTCTTACTAGTGTTCTAAATGTCCTTAAAATTATGACTCTGATCTTCGATCATTTAACCCCTAGCATGAACAACAGGGCAGTTTACATTCTACAATTTCAAGTTTGAATTAATTTATATTACAAAACTGTGTATTACAGAGAGGAGGTTTGAATGGTGTATGCAGTATATACTTAGTTATGTAGTATAATTGTTTATTATTATGTTTATTCCAGATTAAGGTAAGTATCTATGTATGAGTAGGCGATAACGAATAAATAATAAAAAAAATAATAAAGAAATCACAATTTATTAAGATCTATTAAACTCTAACGTACCTCTAAAAAGAACTATTGGTTATACGGATGGCGATGTAAGGGTTCCTAGACGATCATTTGGCCATATGAAGGGGAACTCGTATTATCGGCTTGGAGAAGAGTATTTTACTCAGGGGGGGGCGAGTTACAATTTGGTGCCGTGACCAGGATTATAAACTGGATTTTTGCGGCTCTGTGATATGTAGGCTTTTTAGCCTACAATTTGTTGTTCGTGTAATGGATGGAGGTCTTCAAACGTGAGAGTAACAAAGCTGTGTCTTAAAAAATTGATATTCAAAATCATAATAGCTTTAAATAATAACAAATAACTTTTACATAGTATTTAAATAAACATTTATATTTTCAGGCGATACAATTTAAGTAAATAAAAACAGTTAAATTAAACAAAGATGCCGAAACCAAAATCTATACCTAGGAAGTGTTATAAAGAGTAAAAGTATAGAAATAGTGAAATTAATGTAGTTGTAGACTCGACTCGTTAACTCGTAAAGCTTGTTAGTTCATGCATGGTCATACTGGAAAAAGTACTCTTGGTTATTTTATAGAATTATCGTCTCTAGAAGTTGTAATTAATTATTTTGCATTTTACTATTGTTAAGTTTTACAAATAACACAATTTTTTGGTTAAAATAAAAATAAAAGGTTGTAAATTAAGAATGAAAGATGTCTGTTGGGTCACGTGAGTAGCATGTTTATGTTCATTATAACAATCAATACTCAATGTATTGAAAGAAGGTCTATATAAGATAATGTATTGAAGGAAGGTCCACGTAAGATAACTAATTACAGGCACATCAAGCAAGTTGTAATGCATAAAAACCCCTTAAGTTGTTACACATTGAAAAAAAATTAGGCCATATTAATACACGTTCAGTACCTACCCCCAGACTTGACAATAAATAGCTGATTGGTAATTTTATAATTATTATTATTATTTGGTAAAATTTGTACTCGAGTAATTTTATATTTGTATTAGATTAATTAGATTTTAAATAGTTAGAGTTAGCTTCCATTAATAAATATAATTTAAAAAAAAAATGTTGGGTTAGGTTACGGCGCAATCACATTTATTAAAATATAAATATAAAATTTTACATATTTCAATACACTATCTAGAAGGCTTATTATAAGTAGATACAACTGATCATTACATTATCCTAAATATTAAATTTACAAATATTTTTTACTGACTTGAATCCATTTCATTTTCTATGTGCTTTAAAATGAGTGTGATTGTTGGGGAGAAGAAAGGCCAGACCCGTAAACATCAAAAATGATGTTTATTAAATTTAAAAAAATTGGCTGTATTATTTTAGTAGTAAATTTTAACTCGTTAGTAAACTCGTAAAATTTAGGGGGCGATTGTAACTAAATCACTCGTTGAGATGAGTTTTGGATTACGTACTAGTTTTCAGTTTAACGCCATCTAGCGTTGGTGTCTAACAGCACTTGCATCATTCCGTAAAATTCAATAAGATCGAATAAAGGTTAAAAAGGTTTAATAGGTAAGACATACATGGCGCTGTAATAAAACAAAAGTCAACTACGTAATAAGCTAAGCGCGGGAATAATCAAGGAGTTTTTATTTTGACAAAAAAAAAAAAGAGAGAAAAAAAAAAACAAGTGAAAGGAGAAGAGGGGCGCGTCAGGCGGGGAACGGTACGAAACGTGGAAAAAAGGAAAAATCGAGGGTTTTTTTAGAGTGAGTGCTTGTGTGTAATTTAAATCAGCACGGCGCGGCGGTACGTG
Source organism: Ennomos fuscantarius (assembly GCA_905220475.3). Lineage (NCBI taxonomy): Eukaryota > Metazoa > Arthropoda > Insecta > Lepidoptera > Geometridae > Ennomos > Ennomos fuscantarius. The sequence goes on from HG992035.1 coordinate 15,687,692, forward strand.
AGTAGTTAGAGGTTAATTCGTTACTTGTTATTCGAAATGTATGAGGGTTTAGGCGAATTACACGTATAATGATATTCTTTTACTTTTGAGTGTGCTAGCAGTGTTTTGTTTTACGGCTTACTAACTGTGAGACAATATTTTATTTTGCGTTTTCCCCGTGATTTAGATTATACCTAGGTAGGGTTCCTAATTGTGATTACATTGCTAGATTACGGTGATTTTCCTGATAAATTGTGTACAAATGTGTCTGAAAATTATTCGGTAAGTGTTGAGATATTTGGATCAGAAAAGAAAACGGCAATTCTAAAAATATTGTGTGAGATGCTCATGTATAATGGCGGCTGAATTGCTATTATGAAAAGTGTCAGGAGGAACTAGATTAAGGGACGAGTGTGAAGGATTGAAAGTCTAGATCAAGTATGAGTTCTGTTGATTGCTAGGTGTATGGAATGAATTCATTAAATCATTAATGAGCGGATTTTTATAAGATGTTGTCGATAGAATTCTAATTAAGAATAAACGAATACCATTTAGGCGAGTTCGTGGTAAAGCTAAGTTACATCAAAATTCTCATAGAAATATTTCAAATGGTAATAAAATTCAATAATATAGGGAAATCTTAGATTATCTTCATAAACATTTCATGTTATCTAAATACTCTCTACCTATCAGGTAGTTGTAAAATTGGAATAATTGTTTCATACACTGAAATTCTCGGCTAAATATAATGATACAAAATAGCGGCCGATCGGTTGCTATTGTAGGGTCGTCAAGGGAATCTAACTATAAAACAAGGATAAAGTAACTATACGCTACAATATGTATTTACTAATATTTGCTCTTTTATATTTTGTACGTAATTTTAATGCTGTGCGATTGCTATTTTATGTAGTACAAGACGTGTTAATACTCATATAATCCACGGTGGTAACTTCAGTTGACTTGAAAGATAGATTACTTTCTTGTTCAAAAATCCTGAAGTGAGGTTATGTGTAAAAAGGTACGTTAGGAGGTAAGAAGGTTCATATAAGATTCTAGTGTTTTGGCATGGTCTAAAATAAATATCATTCAAAACCTTAGAATTAGGTTGTCTCGGTAAAACCAGTAAAATCAGAGATATTTTTTAAATAAACTGTTGTAACAATTTCACTTTTATTATTTACCTAGGTCTTAGAAGTCGTAGATATATGTATATACATATATAATGTTGCTTAATTAAATGATTGAAGTGGAGTTGGTGGCTTATAGGTTAACCAGAAATTGTGTTACCTATCATCTGTGGTTGTGTCGTTGAACCGAGTGGAACTCGCGGGTTCGAGTCCTGTGAGAAGTATACATAACGGGTGTGACTCTCAACCTTCGAGTGAGATCACTAAATTTCGTTTGACTATTACAGGATAAGAATACTGTGGAATGAAGGTTCAATTCCTTCAAATAAATAATTGCTTGACATTGTATGGCAATTCTTTTACCAAATATAATTTTATGTTGTTTATACTGTTTATAGGGAGTTCGATTCTCTCGCAACACTTGATTATTATTTTACTCAATTTTCGGGAATAAAGAAGGCTACCTTTCTTCCGTGGTTGTGTTGTTAATCATAGTGGTGTTTGCGGGTTCGAATCCTGTGAAAAGTTAAACTACAGACAGTTCTCCCAAGCTCCCAAGCAAGGGAATGCTGTTTATTTACTACAGTTAATAAACAGTATTCGATATTATGAAATGAGGGTTTGATTCCTTTAATTACATTAATGCTTGATGATCTATGATAATTCTTTTCAAACATAAATTTTATGTTGTGAAGTTGGGAGTTCGACTCTCTCGTGACACTAGATTACGTTTTCTCAACTTTCGGAGATAGAGAAGCTATCTTCCGTGGTTGTGTTGTTAATCAGTGTAGTCGCGGGTTCGAATCCTGCAGAATATCTATTATAGATTATGCATACTGTGGTTTGACGGTTCGATTCCTTCAGATAAATTATAGATTGGCAGCTACGGTAATTGCTAATATTACCTGTCATAAATTTATGACTATATTGTGAAATGGATGTTTGATCCTTTCAAGACGCTATGGAGTTGTCACGGGTTCAATTCCCGTATTGATAATAACTATCAATGACGGATGTAAACCTGTTGTTTATCTTGATTGAAAACTATATATGTGTTTTTCTAGGCTTAATCGGATCCGAATTAAGTCCATATTATACTTTCTTATTCATAATGGCATTGTTCATTATTCATATTGATTATTAAAAAAAAGAGAAAATTTAATGATGCCTGGCTTTAGCACAAATCTATGTGTTTCAATACCTTGCATCTTTTAATTTTGACAACAAAACTACCATGTTGTAGCAAACTTAGTTCATGCATATGAACATATCTACTGCATTCTCTATATCGATCTACGACTGCACATGTGCAGAGAATCGTCTGTAATACTTGGAACTGGCTCTTGATCCCGAGTTGTCTCTAAAGAGGGAGGTCTGGTTATTCATCTCCGAGCTATGGATCCCTGTTGTATACGTACTCAGGAGGAGGTAACGGAGTTTATAATTAGCCTAGCTGTTGATCTAATCAACCTTGGGCCATGCCTCTGGATCGGATATACTTGGAGTGAGGTCGACCAATATTGCTTACAATTCTTCATTTTTCTCCGACAATTACCGAACAATCTTTTAGAATCGTCTGTAATACTTGGAACTGGCTCTTGATCCCGAGTTGTCTCTAAAGAGGGAGGTCTAGTTATTCATCTCCGAGCTATGGATCCCTGCTGTATACGTACTCAGGGGGAGGTAACGGAGTTTATACACTAGCCTAGCTGTTGATCTAATCAACCTTGGGCCATGCCTCTGGATCGGATATACTTGGAGTGAGGTCGACCAATATTGCTTACAATTCTTTCTTCTCCGACAATTACCCGACAATCATTTTATGTTTGTGCTGGGTTTGCTATCATGTGGTCGAGCAATGTCCACATTTATCTAATAGTTATTCCTTGATGGAGTGCTATAAGCCAGGTCGTGAGACCTTATTTACATGAATAATATTATAAGGTATCTATTTCCGTTACAAGAAGTAGATATTGTATTATTTACTAATATTGATTTAATTTGGATCTTTGATTAGATCTTTATTATATGATTATAAAAAAAAATATAAAAAAATGAAAAAATATATTTTTAGGGGTGGTTTTGATGGGGTGGAGCGTTATAAAGCATGAAGGACGAATCGCACTTGACGGACGCGGGCATGTATTTTATACATGGAGGGGGCGTCCCTCCCTCCCCTTCGGGGGGGGCCCCCTTAACCACCTTTATAAATATTTTGTCTTACTAGTGTTCTAAATGTCCTTAAAATTATGACTCTGATCTTCGATCATTTAACCCCTAGCATGAACAACAGGGCAGTTTACATTCTACAATTTCAAGTTTGAATTAATTTATATTACAAAACTGTGTATTACAGAGAGGAGGTTTGAATGGTGTATGCAGTATATACTTAGTTATGTAGTATAATTGTTTATTATTATGTTTATTCCAGATTAAGGTAAGTATCTATGTATGAGTAGGCGATAACGAATAAATAATAAAAAAAATAATAAAGAAATCACAATTTATTAAGATCTATTAAACTCTAACGTACCTCTAAAAAGAACTATTGGTTATACGGATGGCGATGTAAGGGTTCCTAGACGATCATTTGGCCATATGAAGGGGAACTCGTATTATCGGCTTGGAGAAGAGTATTTTACTCAGGGGGGGGCGAGTTACAAGGATAAGCACTAGACTGCTTTCTGGCTTTTACGTAAGACCAAAAGGCTTTGGGATTTTTCTTTATATTACTTTCAATGCTGGCAATATAGGATTTAAACATTTCACTCTCCATAACTCTAACACGGTCCTTTAATATATTAAAAGAGTTTAAATCACTCCGGTTACCATATCTCTTATATTTACTGCGATATTTATTTTTTTCATTTAACAGTTTAATTAGAGGAGATTTATACCATAGAGGATATTTACGCCTGGGAGATACAACTTTATAGGGAATAAAAGTATCACGTAGCTGGTTTAGGGTATTATAAACAGAGCAGACTGCTTCATCTAAAGGTTTGTTGTTGATCACGTCGGGCCAGTTCGTTGCAATCAGTCGAGATGAGATAGCTTCATAGTCTCCCGAGTGATAAAGGTACTTCAAATATGGCCTACATTGTAGTGCATGTATTTCTACAAAATCAGCCGAAATGCAAAGAGATACATGATGAGGGTCTTCGGGCACCAATGGGCTACCAGATTGCTTTACGGAGACATCATTATTAGACAGAACTAAGTCTAAGATCCTACCATTTTTATTTGGAACCGAATTATATTGCGACAAGTTACAAAGAGTAAGATTGTCGAAAAAATCGAACTGGTAAGAACCATGAATGTTTTGGGGCTCATAGGAGCCATCATCAGAAGGCTTCCAGATTAAATTTGGGATATTAAAATCACCCAAGACAATAAACTTATCCAAGGTATGATTCAGAATAATATCTGTGAGATTATTTGAGAAATTTGTCGTTTGGATAGCCAATGAGTTTCCCAAGTTTTGATGGCACAAATATACCACACAGATATGCATTTTATAAGCTATTTTAGATTTAGGGTCTTGGAGTGTCACCGTGAGCCAAAAATCCTCAGCCGAGGAGCACCAATCACTATGACCTTCGGCAGCAAGCTCCCGGCGCACAGCGATTAAAACTCCTCCACCTAGGGACTGCGCCGTTAGGCTGTAGTCTCGGTCGCGCCGCCACACAAGATAGCGGTCGTCAAATAATTCACTACTACTTACCCCATCAATAAGCCAAGTCTCTGTTAGGCATATAATATCGTAGTCATTAATACAAACATTCATATAATATCGTAGTCATTAATACAAACATTCATATAATATCGTAGTCATTAATACAAACATTCATATAATATCGTAGTCATTAATACAAACATTCATATAATATCGTAGTCATTAATACAAACATTCATATAATATCGTAGTCATTAATACAAAAATTCATATAATATCGTAGTCATTAATACAAACATTCATATAATATCGTAGTCATTAATACAAACATTCATATAATATCGTAGTCATTAATACAAACATTCCTATAAAATTCTGAGCTTTTAGTGCGTAACCCTCGAACGTTTTGATAAAAAATTACTATTGGATCCATTGTGAATGAAAGAGTTCTAGCTTCTGAGTAGGCATGATATATAATATTATAGCAGTAAAAGAAAAATGTACGTAATTAAGTAATAGACTTGTAAATATCTTAGTAGACGTGCTAGGGCAAAAAAATAATATTACTCTCAGAATAAACTCCCAGTTACAACAATAGATATCCGCAACAAGCAATAAAAATAAAAGACAATAGCGGAAAAATAACAGTAAATATCGCAAATGATTGACCGACCGTCGACGCTGCAACGCGGTGAGCGAATAACAAACCGGTTCCAGCCGCGCGTACCCGTATGCATAGCGGCTGAGTTCAAGCACAAGCAACCTTATTAAGCTGCAGAAGTTACAACAAAAAATATCAAAATATGCATGAAATAAAAAAATAAATAGGTGTGCTAATTTAAGAGTCTCCTTAAATCTGCTTCCGACTTGATGATGAGAGCGGGTGAAGTAGTAGTCTTTCGTATAAAAATCTTGCAGCCCTTTACCCACGTAAATGCAAAATTCCGTTCCTTAGCTAACAATTTCGCTTTGTTAAGCAAAAGTTTATTTTCTAGCGTCAGGTGGTCATTCACGAATATTCGGGCGTCACCCTGCAGGCCTAAATCCGCCGGAGTAATTGTGCGTTTTTTCGAAGCTGCGACAAAGTCCTCTTTTAAGTATCTGTTATGCACAGACACTATGATGGATTTGTTGACTTTGTCATTCCGCATAGGAACTCTCGCAATGTAGTTTATATGCTCTTTCGCTATGGGGCACTTGATGAGGCAGCCAAGTTTAGATACCAACGAGTACAGGTCTTCGGTACTAGCCACTGGTACCCCTTTAATCTCAACGTTATTCATGCGTGATCGTTGTTCCTGTTCACGCAAGGTTCCCTGAAGCTGATCGACCTGCTGCTGCAGAACATTTACATGATCCTTGGTTTTGAGAAGTGCTTGAATTTCTTGGTCAATGGCGGAAACCCTGCCTGCCAGAGATTCAACAGAGCCTTGAACAAAGTCCAAAGAGGCCTTCATGTCCGCGATATCGGGTTTCATAAGCTTAAGCTCCGCGATGTCAGACTTCATAGTCTTAAGGTCTTTAATATCGGCTTGTATGGACTTCATACTTTCCATCAACGCAGGTAAGGAAGATACCTGAGCGCTGAGGCGCTTAAGGTCTAACGCGATGCTTTCCATGTCGGCTGCTTTAGGCGATTTAACCGAGCCGGTTTTACCCTGGGGTACAACGAGGGGACTTGATGCTCCAGACCCCTTACATGAGGTACACTTCCACGTATTCTTCCTGTCACCCAACTTTCGGTAGCCGGCCTCCGTAATACCCGCGCACGGAAAATCAAAGCGGTTCTCACAGGCAGTACATTGTACTCCATCCCTAAACTCTGCATCACAACGCTTACAATGATACATGACGATACAATATGAGCACTATAAGTACAACGCAGGCAACACGTATAATGTAAACAAACAGGAATGTTAGAGACCGCGAGGTAAACAATTGTGTGGAACAGGTTTACGGTAAGCGATGCACGCTCGCGAGTGCACGGTCCGCCGTCTACGGACTAACTGTATACGTATCTTTATCGCCGTTGTATTCGGCGTATCTGACTCAAATGTGAGAAAGACAATATTATAACTAGGAAGTCCCTCAGTCGTATTGTACTTTCTCGGTGCTTCGCTGTGGGAGAATGCCGTACTCGGAACTCAATACTCCACACAGAGCGTACCTCTCTCAATTTCCTTTGGGCTCCACCACCACGTGTTCCATGCGTTGGCATCACCTCCGATCAGAAATTTATCAGTCGGCAACAAGTGCAAAAATAAGACAATAGCGAAAATATACCGAAACCACTGTCACCATCCAGTTGTTTGTATTTAGCGTTGTATGAACAATATTTTCGGCTATAGTGGTTAGGACACAAGAATTCAATGAACAAATCGCAAATTGAAAAATTATCACAACGAGACGTGCGATACGTTAAAACATCCGCCTTTCAAAAGCGCTACAGGAATCTGAAAAAAAAAAATTATAATTAAGGTAATTTTTGAGAAAAACCATGGTTTTACGAACTTGTACCATTTTTTTGACATTCAAACACCTATAGCTTCTGTGTATATAAGCCAATCGTAGAGAAAAGACGTTTTTCGTGATCGGCAAGAACCCCCGCATCCGGAGACACAAAGAACGGGGCCCTAACTCGCAAAAAAATTATCTAATTAAAAAATTATCTATTTTATTCGGTTATAGTGATTTGGTCATTCAGGATCTCAATGAAGAAATTGCAAGTTGAAAAATTGTCACACTGCAACGTGCGATACGTCAAAAGATCTGCCTCTAGCTGCGCTGCTCGAATCTGAAAATAAATAAATGAAATTTGGTGCAATAATTTGAAAAAAATTGAGAAAACAGAGATATTTGTGTACTTTGTAGCTTCTTTTGATTTTCAAACACCTGTAACTTTTGTGTTTGTGAGTCGATCGCCGTAAAAAAACATTTTTCGTGATCGCATGGACCTTCCGCATCAAACGACACCAAGCACAGGGTCCTAACTCGCAAAAAAATTGACCGCCCACCCACCCGTCCTTGATCACTAAGGCAAATTTTTTTTTTTTAATACATCCTTTAACATTATTTTATATATTATTTTACCTTTAACATTATATTATATATAGTATGAAATAAAATAACAACTTTAAAGACTGGATTACCTTTTTTTTTATTTTTATTTTTTTTTCTGTCGAGTATGTGAGAGAATCCTCATGTAGTTTAGGTTATGATGATGATGAGTGAGCGTAGGTTTGTTTTATTTGTAGGTTAGGTTAGGTTAGGTTAGGTTAGGTTAGGTTAGGTTAGGTTAGGTTGGATTGGGGTGCAATGCCAGGATACCTCCACGAAACCCCGGGTGTTGTAGTTCCTCTTGAATGCTTGCATTCGGGGGGAAGGGCAACACTTGGCTCGGTGCACCCTGGGCAACGGTTAATAACTTCCTTTCGGGGATCTTGTTAGCCGTTGGCTGAATTCCTGGCGGGGCCTCTCTGCGATCCCTATGTCTCGGCATAGGGCGCAGCAGAGAGGCAGGAGGCGTGGTCACAGTCTGTGACTACGCGTGGGGCTCGCCCCGGCGCCCTGGATAGTCCGGGAAGCGGCGGAGCGAGTCGGAGGGTGGTGTGCCGTCGTGGCACTTAGCGCGCGGCAGGGAGGGTCAACTCGGCCACCCTGTCGGGCAGCTGGCGGAGCAGCTTCGGCTGCAGAGGGCCTTCGGGCCGGTGTATGGGGAGCCTGCAAGGCTTGCGGCGCGGCGGGGAGGGTCAACTCGGCCACCCCGTCGGGCAGCTGGTGAACACCAGTTTTTTTTTTTTTTTTTTTTTTTTTTTTTTTTTCTTCTCGTCTTGTGTTCTGTCCACTCTGTTGTACTTGTTTTTGTTCTTTGTTTTATGTATTGTGTCGTCCCTACAGGTTGCCGGTCCTTTAACCGGCCCCCAAAATGGCTGATTCAAATAGAGCGTATAAACTACCCCAGGGAGGTAAAGCCGTCTCAGACGGACAATCCTTCCCTCCACCGGGAGGCTGCCCCACGTATTCTGGGGGGGGCAAGAATCACCATCCATCGCGAACTGTTACGAGAGGTACGGGTCCCGTTAGGGACGAGAAGGGGCGCTTTATTAAAGCGCGGCCAGCTCTTGACTCGGACGACATCGAGTCGGGCTCGGCGGGCTCCACCATGAGCCTCGATTCAGTCGGGGCGAGTGCGGTGGGGCGCAAGAGGAGGATGTCGGGCTGCGACTCGGGCTCCGACGCTTCCACTCGGGAGTGCGGCCGGTACGAGCCGCTAGCCAGACGGGGGAAAGGTTACCCTGACCGGATGACCGGGACGTCGTTCGGGCTCTCCAAGGGCAAATCGGAGTTGATCGCCTTAAGGCGTGAAGAACACCGATTACAGGCCGAGGAGGACCTGGCGACGCGCATCAGGGAGAACCGCGAGAGGCGGATAGCTCGCCTATCGGCAGGGGATGAGAGCGATCCCATTCCCAGGTCGAGTGCTGAGCTGGTGAGTGCTGTGGTGGACAGCCTCACTATAGTCACGGAGGTTGCGACGAAGTCGTCGAACCTTAAGGGGACTTTTGTCCGATCCCTTAAGGATGCGGCGGCTTCCATTAGGACGGCAGTGACGGAGCTGGCCACCCACTCCGTCTCCGATGAGACTAAGCTTCTCCAGGCCGACAATGCTCGGCTGAAGGCTGAAGTGGGCTGTCTCCGTAAGGAGATGGCTCAGATGAAGCTGGATGTGGAGGAGCTTAGGAAGGCGCAAGGGCAGACGACCCCGGCTCCCTCTACTGCTCGCAAGAGCACGGAGGTTGAGCCACCCTGCCCTGCACCGCTCCCCAGGCGCGAAAGCGGAGAAATCCGCAGCCGCGCCCCACCGGCGAGGGACAGTGAGTTCGAGCGGGAGATCATGGTTCGAGTAGGTACCATGGTGGACGCTCGACTCGAGGCGTTGGCTCAGCGGCTTCCACCGGAGAAACGTTCCCGGCCCCCACTGGCTGCGGATAAGAGACAGGCTCAGGCAGCGAAAGCTGCGGCCCCTGTCTCCAAACCGCCGGTCGGTGAGGGCAAAGGGAAGATGACCCGAGGGAAGCAGAAGAGCGGTACAACGCCTAAGGACGTGACCAAGCCGCGGGTGCTGCCCCCGGCACCCAAGGCGATGACTGCGGCGTGGAGCAGCGTGGTGAAGCGCGGTCAAACCAACGGGGCTGGCGCGGTGCAAACTGCACCGCATACCAGGACTCCGGCGGTGAAACTGCGCCAACCACGATCGTCGGTGGTCACCCTGAATCTGCAGCCTAGTGCTGTGGAGAAGGGCGTGACCTTCAACGAGGTGCTCACGAAGGCCAGGGCTCACGTCCGTTTGCCCGACCTCGGCATCGATAAACCACTGGGTTTCCGAGTTGCGGTTACCGGTGCGCGTATGCTCGAGGTAATGGGTGACGGTAGTGGGCCCAAGGCTGACGCATTGGCGGAGAGATTGAGGGAATGCCTCCCGGCGGAGCTCGTCCGAATCTCCAGGCCGATGAAGTGCGCAGAAATGCGCATTTCCGGCCTAGACGACTCCGTCTCATCGGATGAAGTCGCGGCTGAAGTCGCACGTGTCGGCGGTTGTTCGCCCGACTCGATAAGGTACAGCGAGGTTCGCTGTAACTTTATCGGGATCGGGTGGATGTGGCTGCGGTGTCCGGTGTCGGCCGCCAAAGCGGTAGCAGCGACGGGAAAGTTGCTCGTGGGCTGGGTCTCGGCTAGAGTCCACCTGCTTGAGCCGAAGCCCTTCGTTTGCTTCCGCTGTCTGGAGGAGGGCCACGTGAGGCAGAAATGCCCATCGAAGGTGGACCGCAGCGATCTCTGTTATCGTTGCGGGAAGCCTGGCCACGTGGCCTGCGAGTGTTCGGCCGCGGCTCACTGTGTGCTCTGTGCCGCAGCGAGCCGCAAGGCCGACCACCGCATGGGTGGAAAGGGGTGCGATTCCCTGAAACCCAAACCGAGGCGGAGAAGGCGCGGAGCGAGGGCGGACCGTAAGGCCGCTTCGACTCCAAGCCGCTCTGCTGAGGCGCGGGCGAAGGAAGCGCCGATGTCCGTTGATCCGGGGCCTAGTGCCCCGGGTCCGGGACGTCGGTGATGGGATCTGAGCGGGTGACGAGTGGGTGCTCGTTGCCCGCTTGCATAGGGTCTCCCAAGCCGGACGGCGCACGAGTGCTCTGTGCGAGTGGGTATGCCGTTCACTCTGGACGGAGAGTCCCACATATCCACCTGCTCCACCCAGAGTAGGTGGAATCCGTAACGGATTTTCCCGGGTCAAAAAAAAAAAAAAAAAAAAAAAAAAAAAAAAAAAAAAAAAAAAAAAAAAAAAAGGTTAGGTTGGATTAACAGAATTTGCTCACTGATTTTGGATGGTTTGTTAATTGTTAATTGTGTTCTTGTGTGCTGAAGATGTCTAAGCCGTTAAGGGACGCCTCCGGGCGCTTCCTGAGGGACCCTTCCCAGGGACAGCTCAGGGGTCCTCCTCAGGGCCCACCGGTTTTGGTGGACCTTGAGAAGGACTCTTGCGCTCCTCAGGGCAGGGTAGTGTTGGAGAGGACGTTGGAGTCCGACGACTCCTCCGTCATATCGGAGAGGTCGGGTGGACGGGAGACCGCTGACGAGAGCGGTGCTGGCCGGAAGCGGCCGTACTCTTCATTTTTCGTGCCTGGGTATTTGGACTCAGACACAGAGACTGAAGAGACGGCGGCCGCCAAGGTCAACTCGGCGAGGAGAGGTAGGAGGAAGACCACCCAGGCGGGTCCGTCTAGGGAGACCTTCCTTAAGCCTGCTCCTGTTGATAAGGAGCTCGAGACGCTTCTGCAGGGCAGAAGGTTTAGGAAGGGGCAGGCTGCTGCGGTCAGCGACGTCGAGCCGAGCACCGGGACTGATTCCGATGCTCGTCCGATGGTCGTTGACCTCAGCGTCCTCAACGCCCAGGAGCTGAGAGCACGGGCGGGGGAGGAGCTCACCCGCATTCTTGAGGTTGCCAGGAAATCTGGCAACCTCAAGGGTGAGTTCGTCGGCCGCCTCAAGAAGTCCGCGTCGACCCTAGGCGAGGTGGTCGACACCCTGACTGGGAGGAGCGAGGCGGAGGAGACGCGGCGGCTCAGGGCGGAAAATACCCGCCTACGGTTGGAGGTGGAGGCAATGAAGGCGGAGGTGAAGGCGCTTCGTCTTGGCTTCAGTGAGGCCAAGACGGAGGCCGCCACTGCCACCGCTGCTGCCGCCACCGCCACCGCTACCGCTGCCGCTACGCAGAGGCCTGCAGCCCCCTCAGTGCTGGGTGCCGCTGACTTTTTGGAGGAGCTCAGGGGGTCCTTGACTGCCACGTTCGGGCAAATGCTCAATGCCCGACTCGCAGTGATCGAGGACCGCCTTCTGCCTGCAAAGACGGTGCGTCCACCACTGAGGGCAGATGCCAAGAGGGCAGCGGCGGAGGCCGCAGGAGTGGTGGAGTCTGCTCACCAGCAGGCTGGAGTTGCGGGTCCTTCCACCTCCAGGAGGACCCCAAGTGCCCAGGTTCCTGAGGGGAGGGAAACCTGGGCCCAGGTGGTGGGAAAAGGCAAGGGGAGGGGAAAAGGAACGGGGAAGCTCTCCGTCCCCACCCCTGCCCCTGCAGCCCCTAAGCCCCGCGCCCCAACGGCCCCTGTCCCCACGGCCCGTGTCCCCGCTGCCCGTACCCCCGCGGCCCGTGCCCCGCCCGCGTCCCGTGCCCCCACAGTCCGTGCCCCCGCGGCCCGTGCCCCTGCGGCCCGCACCCCTGCATCAGCCCTCCCTGCCGGTAGGACTACGACGGTGCTGAGGAGTCCCCCAAATTCCGCGGCCGTGGTGCTGTCATTGCACCCCGATGCCGTGGAAAAAGGGATGACCTACAGCACCGTCCTCCAAACGGTGCAGGATAAGATTGACCTGCAGGAGCTGGGGATCGAGGGGATCCGCATTCGCCAGACGGCTACGGGAGCCAGGATGCTACAGATCCCCGGCTCCCAAAGCGGGGAGAAAGCGGATCGCCTCGCGGAAAAGCTTCGTGGGGTCGTGATGGAGGTGGCCAGTATCACCAGGCCGGTTAAATCCACTGATCTGAGGATCAGTGGTTTGGATGATGCGGCCACCAAGGAAAAGGTGGTGGCAGCGGTCGCACGTGCGGGGGAGTGCGACCCGCAGCTGGTAAAGGCCGGGCAGATTCGCCCCGGTCCAAGAGGGGCTGGCTCCACTCTCGTCTCCCTCCCGGTTGCAGCAGCTAAGGTGCTGCTGCAGAAAGGGAGGCTGCTGATTGGGTGGAGCTCAGTACAGGTGGTAGCGCTGGGGGAACGCCCCATGCGCTGCTACCGGTGCCTGGGGCTGGGGCACACTCGCCCCCTGTGCCCCGCTGTGGCGGACAGGGGTGACCTGTGCTTCCGATGTGGAGAAGCAGGTCACCGGGCGGCCAGCTGTGGGAAGATAGTCCCACGCTGTGCCATCTGCGCAGAGTCGGGGCGGCCCTCTGGGCACGTAATGGGGGGACGCGGCTGCGTTCCCCCTAAGACGAAGGGGAAGGCCACCCGGACCCAGGCCACCCCAGCTGCCACAAGCCAGGCCGCCCCGGAGGTAGTACGCCCAGCGGCGTGCGAGGAGGTTGTGATGTCCGATTAATGGATCAGGTCGGACATCACAACTTCCTCCAGACGAATCTAAACCACTGCGCCAGGGCCCAAGATCTGCTTATGCAGTCCCTGGCGCAGTGGCGGATAGACGTGGCGGTCGCTGCGGAGCCGTACTATGTCCCCCCCAACATACTTGTTGGGCTGGGGACCTGGACGACTCCGTGGCTATCATTAGGCGATCCGGCGGGTCCACCCCCCTCTCAGTTGAGGAGAGGGGGTCGGGGTACGTGGTGGCAAAGTGGGGGGAGTATGCGATTGTCGGCGCATACTTCTCCCCCAACAAAACCGCTGCGGAGCTGGAGGTCTTTGTGGACCTTCTGGCCGCGGCGGTGAGGAGACAGGCCCCACGTCAGGTCCTCTTCATGGGGGACCTGAATGCCAAGGCCCGGGATTGGGGCAACCCTTCTACTAACCCTCGCGGCGAGATCGTGAGGGAGTGGGCGGTTGCCACAGGACTGACCCTGCTTAATAGAGGGTCGGTCCACACGTGCGTGCGGCAGCGCGGGGGGTCCGTGGTGGACGTCTCGTTCGCCACCCCCACTGTCGCAGCACGTGTCCGGGCCTGGAGGGTGTTGTCGGAGGTGGAGACTCTCTCGGACCACAAATACATAAGGTTCGAGATCTCCACCTCCAACAACCGAGGGGGGCCCCTGCGGGTGGCGCGTTCGGTCTTCCCGCGCTGGGCTATTAGTCGCCTCGACGCCGAACTGGCAAAAGAGGCGGCTATAGTCCAGGCTTGGCAGGCTGGCCCCGCGCACCCGGAAGTGGACGTTGCGGCGGGCCACTTCCGTGCGGCAGTGACGGCCGTGTGCGACACGGCCATGCCGAGGGCTCGCCGCCGCCCCGAACGCCGCCAGGTGTACTGGTGGAACCCGGAGATTGCCGATCTCTGGGCCACCAGTTCGGCGGCGAGGCGGGCCTACGTGCACCGCAGGAGGAGGCGCAGGGGCCGGACGGACGAGCAGCTGTCAGCTGAGGAGCTGGCAGCTGAGGGCCGGCTGTACGGTGCCTACCGCGACGCGCGGTGGGACCTGCAGCTAGCCATCGGCCGAGCAAAGGCGGAGGGCTGGAGCGAGACGCTGGAGGGCCTCAACAGGGACCCGTGGGGACGTCCATATAGGGCTGCCCGGAACAAGTTCCGGGGCCAGACGTCCCCAGTCGCGGAGTCCCTGGAGCCGGAGCTCCTGGGCAGGGTGTTGGAGGGGCTCTTCCCCGACAGAGATCCCCTCCACAACCCTCCGACGATGGCGCCGTCCTTCCCCTTCCCCGAGGCAGACTCGGCGGACTCCATCCCGCCTCTGACGGAGGCGGAGATGTAGGTCGCGGTCGCACGCCTATGGGGCAAGAGGACCGCCCCGGGTCCTGATGGGATCCCGGGGCGGGTCCTCAGGATCGCCCTGGAGGAGATGGGCGATCGGCTTCGGGAACTGTTCGACGCATGCCTCACGTCCGGACGATTCCCGAAGCCGTGGAAGGACGGCCGATTGTGCCTGTTGCGGAAGGAGGGTCGTCCTGCTGACTCCCCTTCCGCATACAGGCCCATCGTCTTGCTGGATGACACGGGTAAGCTGCTGGAGCGTGTGGTAGCTGCCCGTGTCATCCAGCACCTGGAGGGTACTGGGCCTGGGCTGTCGGAGGCCCAGTATGGGTTCAGAGCGGGGCGGTCTACTATAGACGCCCTGCTCTGGCTCAAGGAGTGGACGCAGGAAGCGGTCGGCGGGGGGGAAAAGGCGTTGGCTGTCTCGCTCGACATAGCCAACGCCTTCAACAGCCTCCCACATGGAACGATACAGGAGGCGCTGCGTTACCACGGAGTGCCCCTGTATCTGCGGAGGCTGTTGGCCGACTACCTCCAGGACCGCGAGGTCCTGGTGGAAGGGCGCGATGGTTTGAGGCACCGTCGCGTCTCCTGCGGGGTTCCACAGGGGTCGGTACTGGGACCGATCCTGTGGAACATTGGCTACGACTGGGTGCTGCGTGGCACGCTGCCTGCAAACATGCGGGTTGCGTGCTACGCAGACGACACCCTGGTCGTAGTCAAGGGGAGGGACCTCAGGGAAACGGTGCGGCTGGCCACGGTGGGAACAACCCTCGTGGTCGACCGCATCCGCTCTCTGGGACTGGAGGTTGCCCTCTCCAAGACCGAGGCCCTGTTGTTCCACGGGCCTCGGGGGGGACCCCCTCCAGGAACGCGGGTGCTTCTGGATGGGGTCCCGGTCCCGGTTGGGACCCAGATGAAATATCTGGGTCTCATCCTGGACGGGAGGTGGACTTTTGGGGCCCACTTCACTCAACTGGCCCCAAAAGTTCTAGGAGCGGCCGCCGCTCTAGGGAGGCTGCTGCCCAATGTGGGTGGCCCGAACGCCACGTGCCGCCGGCTGTACTCCGGAGTAATCCGGAGTATGGCCATGTACGGGGCACCGGTCTGGGTGGACGCCCTCGGTCGCAATAACAAGGCCCTGCTGCGTCGTCCGCAGCGGGTCATTGCGACGAGGGCGATCCGCGGATACCGGACGGTGGCCTGGACGGCGGCATGTGTGCTGGCCAGTGATCCCCCCTGGGAGCTCGAAGCGGAGACCCTCGCCGAAGTTTACCACTTCGTGGCGGCGAGGAGGTCCCGTGGAGAGCCCCCAGCGTGGGGGGAGGTCAAGCGCCTGCGAAAGCAGGCGCGGGCCGCCCTGTTGCGGCGGTGGACGGAGGACCTGGCTCCACCGGTCCCTGGACAGAGGACGGTGGAGGCCATCCGCCCGGTCCTCCGGGAGTGGGTGCGGCGGCCCTTTGGGTCGCTGACGTTCCGTTTGGTGCAGGTGCTTTCCGGACATGGATGTTTCGGAAAGTACCTGCATCAAATTGCGAGACGGGAGGCGACCCCGGCCTGCCATGAATGTGGGGCGCCAGAGGACACGGCGCCCCACACGCTGGAGGTGTGCGCTGCTTGGGACTCCGAGCGGCGCACACTTTCAGCGGTCGTTGGCCGGGACCTCTCGTTGCCGAGCGTGGTGAAAGCCATGCTCGGCAGCGAGAGTGCGTGGCAGGCCACGGTCTCCTTCTGCGAGAGGGTGATGACGCAGAAGGAGGCCGCGGAGCGGGTCAGGGAGGATAATACCAACTCTGACCCCCTCCGGCGCAGACGGGTGGGGAGACGGAGGAGGTGCTTCATTGAGCGCTTTCTCCATCCCCCGTAGTGGGGCCAGTGGCGGAGAGTCGGGGGACTCTCCGCTGCACTTACATGGCCCCACACGTCTGGTGGGCAACTGAGGTGAAAGGTTGCCCACCCACTGGCGCAGAGGCCCGGAAGGGCCTACCGCCGGGGCGAGATGGTTAATGCAGTGCGTCTCCATCTCGCCCCATCCTGGCGGCGGTCGGATCACGGGGGGGTTTTAGTGGGTTCGAGTCCCACATACCCCCTGCCACCACCCCCGTGGTGGCAGGGAAGTGCGAGGGCATTTCCCCCCCTCAAAAAAAAAAAAAAAAAAAAAAAGGTTAGGTTAGGTTAGGTTAGGTTGGGGTGCAATGCCAGGATACCTCCACGAAACCCCGGGTGTTGTAGTTCCTCTTGAATGCTTGCATTCGGGGGGAAGGGCAACACTTGGCTCGGTGCACCCTGGGCAACGGTTAATAACTTCCTTTCGGGGATCTTGTTAGCCGTTGGCTGAATTCCTGGCGGGGCCTCTCTGCGATCCCTATGTCTCGGCATAGGGCGCAGCAGAGAGGCAGGAGGCGTAGTTACAGTCTGTGACTACGCGTGGGGCTCGCTCCGGCGCCCTGGATAGTCCGGGAAGCGGCGGAGCGAGTCGGAGGGTGGTGTGCCTTCGTGGCACTTAGCGCGCGGCAGGGAGGGTCAACTGGCCACCCTGTCGGGCAGCTGGCGGAGCAGCTTTTGCTGCAGAGGGCCTCCGGGCCGGTGTATGGTGAGCCTGCAAGGCTCGCGGCGCGGCGGGGAGGGTCAACTCGGCCACCCCGTCGGGCAACTGGTGTGAAAGCCTTTCTTTCAGCCAGTTTTTTTTTTTTTTTTTTTTTTTTTTTTTTTTTTCTTTTCTCGTCTCGTTTTGTGTTCTGTCCACTTCGTTGTTCTTGTTTGTGTTCTTTGTTTTATGTATTGTGTCGTCCCTATAGGTTGCCGGTCCTTAACCGGCGCCCCCAAAAAATGGCTGACTCAAAGAGAAATGTAAGACTACCCCAGGGAGGTAAAGCCGTCTCCGACGGACAATCCTTCCCTCCTCCGGGAGGCTGCCCCTCGTATTCTGGGGGGGGCAAAAGTCACCATTCTACTGCTCAGAAGGAAGTGGGTCCCGCGAGGGACGTAAAAGGGCGCTTCATTAAAGCGCGGCCAGCCCTTGACTCGGACGACATCGAGTCGGGCTCGGCGGGCTCCACCATGAGCCTCGATTCAATCGGGGCGAGTGCGGTGGGGCGCAAGAGGAGGATATCTGGCTGCGATTCGGGCTCCGACGCTTCCACTCGGGAGCGCAGCCGGTACGAGCCGCTAGCTAGACGGGGGAAAGGTTACCCTGACCGGATGACCGGGACGTCGTTCGGGCTCTCCAAGGGCAAATCGGAGTTGATCGCCTTAAGGCGTGAAGAACACCGATTACAGGCCGAGGAGGACCTGGCGACGCGCATCAGGGAGGACCGCGAGAGGCGGATAGCTCGCCTATCGGCAGGGGATGGGAGCGATCCCATTCCCAGGTCGAGTGCTGAGCTGGTGAGTGCTGTGGTGGACAGCCTCACTATAGTCACGGAGGTTGCGACGAAGTCGTCGAACCTTAAGGGGACTTTTGTCCGATCCCTTAAGGGTGCGGCGGCTTCCATTAGGACGGCGGTGACGGAGCTGGCCACCCACTCCGTCTCCGATGAGACTAAGCTTCTCCAGGCCGACAATGCTCGGCTGAAGGCTGAAGTGGGCTGTCTCCGTAAGGAGATGGCTCAGATGAAGCTGGATGTGGAGGAGCTTAGGAAGGCGCAAGGGCAGATGACCCCGGCTCCCTCTACTGCTCGTAAGAGCATGGAGGTTGAGCCACCCTGCCCTGCACCGCTCCCCAGGCGCGAAAGCGGAGACATCCGCAGCCGCGCCCCACCGGCGAGGGACAGTGAGTTCGAGCGGGAGATCATGGTTCGAGTAGGTACCATGGTGGACGCTCGGCTCGAGGCGTTGGCTCAGCGGCTTCCACCGGAGAAACGTTCCCGGCCCCCACTGGCTGCGGATAAGAGACAGGCTCAGGCAGCGAAAGCTGCGGCCCCTGTCTCCAAACCGCCGGTCGGTGAGGGTAAAGGGAAGACGACCCGAGGGAAGCAGAAGAGCGGTACAACGCCTAAGGACGTGACCAAGCCGCGGGTGCTGCCCCCGGCACCCAAGGCTATGACTGCGGCGTGGAGCAGCGTGGTGAAGCGCGGTCAAACCAACGGGGCTGGTGCGGTGCAAAGTGCACCGCATACCAGGACTCCGGCGGTGAAACTGCGCCAACCACGATCGTCGGTGGTCACCCTGAATCTGCAGCCTAGTGCTGTGGAGAAGGGTGTGACCTTCAACGAGGTGCTCACGAAGGCCAGGGCTCACGTCCGTTTGCCCGACCTCGGCATCGATAAACCACTGGGTTTCCGAGTTGCGGTTACCGGTGCGCGTATGCTCGAGGTAATGGGTGACGGTAGTGGGCCCAAGGCTGACGCATTGGCGGAGAGATTGAGGGAATGCCTCCCGGCGGAGCTCGTCCGAATCTCCAGGCCGATGAAGTGCGCAGAAATGCGCATTTCCGGCCTAGACGACTCCGTCTCATCGGATGAAGTCGCGGCTGAAGTCGCACGTGTCGGCGGTTGTTCGCCCGACTCGATAAGGTACAGCGAGGTTCGCTGTAACTTTATCGGGATCGGGTGGATGTGGCTGCGGTGTCCGGTGTCGGCCGCCAAAGCGGTAGCAGCGACGGGAAAGTTGCTCGTGGGCTGGGTCTCGGCTAGAGTCCACCTGCTTGAGCCGAAGCCCTTCGTTTGCTTCCGCTGTCTGGAGGAGGGCCACGTGAGGCAGAAATGCCCATCGAAGGTGGACCGCAGCGATCTCTGTTATCGTTGCGGGAAGCCTGGCCACGTGGCCTGCGAGTGTTCGGCCGCGGCTCACTGTGTGCTCTGGGCCGCAGCGAGCCGCAAGGCCGACCACCGCATGGGTGGAAAGGGGTGCGATTCCCTGAAACCCAAACCGAGGCGGAGAAGGCGCGGAGCGAGGGCGGACCGTAAGGCCGCTTCGACTCCAAGCCGCTCTGCTGAGGCGCGGGCGAAGGAAGCGCCGATGACCGTTGATCCGGGGCCTAGTGCCCCGGGTCCGGGACGTCGGTGATGGGATCTGAGCGGGTGACGAGTGGGTGCTCGTTACCCGCTTGCATAGGGTCTCCCAAGCCGGACGGCGCACGAGTGCTCTGTGCGCCTCCGAGATGTCCCCGTCGACGTCACGTCCCGACGGTGAGGATGGAGCCGGATGCGGCTGACCGTAGGTAGGGCTGCGGATAGAATGCTAAGGCGACCACGTAGCCCTACTACATGCGGCGGGATGGAGAACCCCGGGTTTTTAGTGGGTATGCCGTTCACTCTGGACGGAGAGTCCCACATATCCACCTGCTCCACCCAGAGTAGGTGGAATCCGTAACGGATTTTCCCGGGTCAAAAAAAAAAAAAAAAAAAAAGGTTAGGTTAGGTTAGGTTTTTTTTTTTTTTTTTATTAATTATTATAGTGTTCCTCCGATGTGCTTCGGAGACGTTGTTTAGATTTGTTATTTGCAGTGCTTGTTTTATTTTTATTTTTTTATTTAAATCTTTTCCTCTAGTTCAATCAGTTTTATGGATGTTTTATATAGAAGTTAAGTGTGTATGTCGACTTATTCAATTTTATTTTTCTGGTTAGATACATGTCTTTATTGTTTAGGTATTTTAGGCTTGTTTTGTCCGTATACACAGCTGTGTTAATCATAATTAATGCAGAGTATATACTTATTTCCTGCCTATTGTTATTCGAGAAGTAAACCAAGACGACATTTATGTCATCTTGTTTTATTCCTCTGGATGGCGTTCCTTGCAACTCGAATGCAGAACGCTTTCAGATACGGCCTGGAGTCTTTTTCCGACAACATTTCTGACAATGTTGTCTTAGTCAACTTTTTATTAGTTGCAGATTCCAGGTCGTACCTGGCAGCGTCGTGTTGTAGGCACTCGAGCAGCAAGTGTTGTATCGACTCTTCTTTTCCAGTTTCGCAGACACATGACGGACTCTCCTTGCATTTAAATCTGTTGAGATAAGCTGCGAATCCGCCGTGGCCGGTCAACACTTGCGTCAGGATTGGAGTGAGGGTAAGTTTTCTTACAATCTTATAAGCGTCAGCCACATTTGGCAGGAAGAGTTTGGTTACTTCACCTGTGCTTTCTTCTAAATACCGGCGACCCCAGATGTTAATGGTGTTTTGCCTAATTTCATGTTTGATGTGTGACGCTGGGCATTTGTTATAGTGAGCCGCAACCTTGGAGTGAAGAGCCGCCTCCTTGGCAAGCTCGTCAGCTCTCTCGTTACCCGGGACGCCCACGTGTGCCCTAATCCAGCACCACTTGATGTCACAACCCTTCGCGGCCAGACTTACAACATTCTGTCTTACCGCGAAGGCCAGCGGATGGAAGGTCCCAGGATTCCGAATTGTCTCCAGCGCAGACCTCGAGTCGCTCAGCACCGCCACCTTCTTATGTTTACCTCTATGAAGGAGTTCGGTAGCTTGGTAGAGAGCGTAAAGCTCAGCTTGGTAGACTGTGCAGAACGGCTCGAGTCTCATCTTCTTTTTGCTGACTTCCCTCCCATTTGTCCAGCAAGTGTACGCCGCTCCGACTTTTCCCTCGATTTTACTCCCATCTGTACATATATGGGTATCAGGCAGTCGGTGTTTTTCAAGGGTTTCGGGTAGCGTATCACTGAGGCATTCAAATTCGACCTCCCCTTCCCCAGCCGGATGTGGTGCTTTCATGAAGCACACACGCTCTTCAATTTGCATGTCCCGTCGGTTTTCTTGGGGCTTACCTCTCTTTGCTTCGTATAACTGAGCTGCTTCCTGGATCCTGAGATCCAAAGGAAGCAGCCCTGTCAGTACGAGTGCCGCATTTAGAGAGACGGTCCGATATGACTTGCAAATCTTTTGAGCGAAGCCTCTTTGCACTGCGTTCAGCTGCTTCCGTACCATCAGCTTCCTGGCTACGTGCGCCCAGATGCTGGAAGCGTACATGATAATGGGCTCTATTACTGCCACATATATCGTTCTGATGATTTCCGGGCTCAGTCCCCACTCTATTTTAGCAGTTCTTGCCAGCTGCTTATAGATGTTCGTAGCCTTACGACAGACAATGGATACATGACTGTTGAACGTAAGTTTTTTGTCTATCGTAAGGCCTAGCAGCTTGATTTCATCCGCCATTAGAATGTTGGTTAGGTTAGGTTAGGTTAGGATAGGTTAGATTTTTTTTTTTTTATTCCTGTCCGGGCGCTAAGGCCCGGCCTCCGAGCTAGTTCCTCTAACATAATCAGAGACCTTATCTGCTATTGTTATTTAAGTGCTATTGAGTTGGGATGGGGAGTTGGGGTGAAGTTTATTATTATTCTAAATTTCCTTATATTCTATCCTTATTCTAAAGTGTGTACCTTTTGTCTATTTCATTTGATTTACTTTATGTTACATAATGTCCGTATTTTAATGTCCTAGGGAGTACATGGTATCGCTATTTTATTTTTATTCATTCTACTTTCAATATTTGTTTTACATATACTTATTCTAACTTATGACTAACATTCTATAATTTCTATATTATTTTGTTTTACATGGTTGCGTTCTTATGTATTTGCTCATTTAAACACATTCACTAAGTTTACATCGTTTTGAGCTATTTATTTTTATGCTGGCAAATATATTCAGCATATATGTTTCAGCATAATTATATACATTTATATTTAATTTTTCCTATTTCCATATAACACTGTTTATTCTTCGTTGACGTAATACTTATTTGTTTAAATTTGAAAATACTGGTTTTAAACCGTGTATTGCAGTTTGTATTTTCCTGGACTACACATGTGGTTATTTCGACGTATGAAAACTTTTTAAAACTTAATTTTTTAAAAATATTTTCCGAAAGGTCCCTACTGAGTCCTCTCATTGCAACTTGGAAGTTTTTTACGCATTTGTTTAGAGTTACCCTGGTATTTTTGGATTTCAGTTCCAGTTCCTGCAGTTCCAATGCTAGAGTGACCGGTGTGAGAGAGCTGGTGCACAAAGTTTTCCCTGTTCTTCCAGTCACTATTGCTTGCTGTTTTTGGAACGGTGCGAGAATCTTCCTCCTGTTTAGCGGGTATAGTCTCGCACCATTTTGGACCAGGTTGACTTTGGGAGTGCCCTTAGCAGTATGCTATTGTAGATCTGGCAAGGGCCTCCCATTTCCTCCTAATCGGACATTCGTTACTAAAGGCGTTATGGTCTGTCTTCGCCATTTTCGCGTGGGTGCAGTTGGTACAGGATGGGGGAGTGGCCACCAGCCAATCCGCACACTGCGACCTCGTGTGAGGGCCTCCGCAATGGCTACACTTTTCCAGCGTCTCCTTACAGAAACGCCGGCTGTGTCCATAGCCGAGGCACATTGAGCATTGGACCAGTGGTGACTGGTCCGCTACTCTCACGCGTTGGAGATCTACGTGAACTGCCTCCGCCTCGACCATGCGCTGCCAGATTTTAGGGGAGACCCTCATAACGATATGGCTACAGTGCGGATTGCGTGTCCTTTTCCTATACACTATCTGTAACCTGTCTTCCGTCTTGTCTAGGCCTAGGAACAGAGACGCGTTCTGATTTCTCAGTGCTCTGAGAACGTCCTCATCAGTATTTATTTGCAACACGTCTTTTAAAATTACCAACGGATCTTTATTTTTTATTTCTTCTATATTTAATTCCTTCTCCTTGGTTAATTTTTCTTTCAGTTTCTGTCTCTCTTCTTTGGTCTTACATCCTATTATAATTTTACTGTCCCTGGCCTTCCTAACTTTTTCCACCACTATTCCTCCTTCTTTCGCATTTACAATTTTTCTGATCCTATTTAAAACGTCTTCCCCTGTCTCCAATTCATCCTTCGCTGTTACTGCAACAGAGTGAAGTTCTGCTCTTTCCGGATATAGTCTCTTTGGGGGGGCTGCGACCACACTTGCGTAGCTTTGTCTTTCAACCGTTCCTTTTAATTCTTCTACTTTCTCTGTATTTTTCTCTATTTGCTGGGTGTGCTCTTCTAGTTTTTTCATAATACTATTTTTCAGATCTTCTACTTTGGCATATATTTCTGATGCATCTGGTGGTTCTACATATGGCGCTTCCATTATATTTTCTGTAAGTAGTTTATTCGCCTCTTCAAAGTACATGTCTCTGTCTATTACTGCTTCATCGTATTTTTTGGTCAGGCTTTCGATATTTTGGGACTGCGTGGCTTTCTCCGCCTCCGAGTCCTTCAACAGTTGGTAAATGCGGTCGGCCTCCTTGAGTATTGCATTTTTTATCGTCGTCTTCGTATTTCTCGAGCTATTTATGCTAAACTCAAGTCTACTCAGGCAATCTTTAGCTTCGGCACTTCGGTTTTCATATTTGACCTTGTTAGGTTTAGACGGGGTCTCATCTCTAGTGTCAGGGGTCCTGTCCAGGTTCTTGGTTACTGGGCTGGGTGGGCTGTCCCTCACTTCTATCGATACTCTGGTTCCATGGGAGGGTCCTGCCCTCTCAGTACCATCTTCTGCCATGATCTGCCGAGTGACTTTCGCCTGGCTCGCAGGTTTTTCCGCGGTTTTCTTTGGCGTATGGTAACCGAACATTTTTATTATATTATTTACGCGGTAAAAACAGGAAAGTCAAGTTAGTTAAAATTTGTAAGATTGTAAAAGTTGTAAAATTGTAAAATATACATTTATATTTCCTTTTAGAAAGCTAAATTTTTTATTAAGTTAACACTAATTTTAATTTTTTATTTTTCAGATCTGCTGCGGTACAACAGTCCTTCGTGCTTCGTACAGGTAAGTACAGGTAAGTATACTAATAGTCTTTTAAAATACACATACAATTAAATTTAAGAATCAATAAATAAAAATTTTGCTCTAGGTAGAGTAGGTCTAAGTATGTGTCTTGTCTAAATCTTAAAGTAGGATTAAAATTAAAATTAAGTCACGTTCCACTAGTGTAGTCGGCCAGAAAAACCCAAACTGCAATATTTACAAAACACAACAATTTTTAGGAATAAGGTAAGGGGGGGAGTTGAGGAGGGGGATATACAGCTATTTGCAATCTAACTTATACACAAAAAACACTTTTAGAAAAATTTTCTTAATTTTTTACAATTCAAATTTCCAAACTTTTGCTTTTAATATGGTGAAACTATTTTTTGAGGTAGAGGGATGGGAAAAATTTTGAAAAATAGAAAACTACAATCTGGCCAGACAGAGGTCAGTGTCAAAAACGACCTATCTATCACCGTTTCCGAGATATTCGGATTACAAAGTTAAATAAATGTTGTGCGGTTTGTAAACTTAAACAAATTTTAGTATAACCGAGCGCTTACAATATAAAAATCCAATTCTTTTATAACAACTTAGCTTAGGTAATGGCCTACCCCTGGCAAAATTTTTGGGGTAGGTTGTCGCTAAAAATTTTGAATAACAGTTTTTTGAAAAATTTTGTCAACTGCACCAAACTTTAAAAATCTATAACTTGTTCAAAAGTGTACTTATCTAAATTCTGAAAACGGTTTTAGCTTCAGATTCTGGTCTTCTTTCTGGCTGCGTGTTCAAAATTTCTGCCACTGCCGCGGATGGATGACCACGTGTCCACGTGCTACTTGTTTTTTTGCCGTTTTCTCCTTAACGGGAAACGGCAAAAATCCAGTTGATGTGTCGGAAGATAGGCCTCCCCCAGGCCTATCGAGCCGCACTTAAAAAAGTGGGGGTCACTGATCTCTATCGCCCAGCGTTAATTTTTGAATTTTGAAAATTTTTCACTTTACCACTTTTTGCTTTATAACTTTTTGTACACTTCACCACAGTCTAAAAAATTATCACCAACGTGACGGCCTTGTTGAGCCGAAAATTTTGATGTGCCGCACGTGTTTGTAGCTGCAAAAAATTCCACCACTTTGGAATTTATTCGTAAATTATTCTACGGAAATTGCTTGGACCGTGGCGTCCCGGGCAGAGGTTGGGACGCGACTCGGTTAGGTTAGGTCTCTCTGCGATCCCTATGTCTCGGCATAGGGCGCAGCAGAGAGACGGGGAGGGGGCGATGAAGGATCGCCCCAGCGGACCTTCGGGTCGTGGGATGGCCGGCCTTCAAGGCTGGCGGCGCGGCAGGGAGGGTCAACTCGGCCACCCTGTCGGGCACCTCGGGATGGAGCAGTTCTGTCTGCAGTGGGCCTTCGGGTCGGGGGATGGCGGACCTTCAAGGTCTGCGGCGCGGCGGGGAGGGTCAATTCGGCCACCCCGTCGGGCAAGCTGGCGGCAAGCCAGTTTTGTGTGTGCTTGTGTGAGTGTTTGTTGTGTGTGTTTTTATAGGCAGCCGGCACTTTACGCCGGCACCCCAAAACATGGCCGATTTCAATAGAAGTAGATTACCCCAGGGAGGTAAAGCCGGCAACGGACAATCCTTCCCTCCTACGGGAGGCTGCCCTTCGTATTCTGGGGGGGGCAAAAATCGCCATTCTTTGAGTTCAGTGAAGATCGTGGAGTGTCCCAAGGGGGACGAGAAGAGGAGGTCGATGAGGAGGGAGCCCGCTCTGGACTCTGACGACTATTCGTCGGATTCCAGACCCGGCTCCGCGATGAGCATCGCGTCGTCATCGGGACGCAAAAGGAGGAACAGCAGCGGTGGAAGTGGAACCGATTCCGACGGGGATCGGAGCGCTAGACCGCCAGCTGCTAGGAGAGGAAGAGGTCGCCCACCAACTACTGGCCAGTACGTCGGGCTCGCCAAGGCGCAAGCGGAGTTGAACGCACTCAAGCGTGAAGAACTCCGCTTGCAGGCCGAGGCTGAGCTGACGAGCTATGTAAGGGAGCAGACGGAAAGGACGAGAGCTCGCGCTTCGGTGAGGTCCGGAAGTGATTCCGGTCCCAAATCGAGCAGCGAGCTGGTGAGCGCTGTCGTTGACAGCCTCACCATTATTAAGGAGGTCGCGACGAAGTCGTCGAACCTTAAGGGGACACTAGTCCGGAGCCTTAAGGACGCGGCGGCTTCGATCCACGAGGCGGTCACGGAGATGTCTTCTCTCTCCGTGTCCGATGAGAACCGGCTCCTCCAGGCCGACAACGCTCGGCTGAAGGCGGAAGTGGGCGATCTTCGTAAGGAGGTCGCCCAGATGAAGCTGGATATGGAGGAGCTGAGGAGGGCTCAGAGGCAGACGGTGGCTCCCTGGTCGTAGTCAAGGGGAGGGACCTCAGGGAGACGGTGCGGCTGGCCACGGTGGGAACAACCCTCGTGGTCGACCGCATCCGCTCTCTGGGACTGGAGGTTGCCCTCTCCAAGACCGAGGCCCTGTTGTTCCACGGGCCTCGGGGGGGACCCCCTCCAGGAACGCGGGTGCTTCTGGATGGGGTCCCGGTCCCGGTTGGGACCCAGATGAAATATCTGGGTCTCATCCTGGACGGGAGGTGGACTTTTGGGGCCCACTTTACTCAACTGGCCCCAAAAGTCATAGGAGCGGCCGCCGCTCTGGGGAGGCTGCTGCCCAACGTGGGTGGCCCGAACGCCACGTGCCGCCGGCTGTACTCCGGAGTGATCCGGAGTATGGCCATGTACGGGGCACCGGTCTGGGTGGACGCCCTCGGTCGCAATAACAAGGCCCTGCTGCGACGTCCGCAGCGGGTCATTGCGACGAGGGCAATCCGCGGATACCGGACGGTGTCCTGGACGGCGGCTTGTGTGCTGGCCAGTGATCCCCCCTGGGAGCTCGAAGCGGAGACCCTCGCCGAAGTTTACCACTTCGTGGCGGCGAGAAGGTCCCGTGGAGAGCCCCCAGCGTGGGGGGAGGTCAAGCGCCTGCGAAAGCAGGCGCGGGCCGCCCTGTTGCGGCGGTGGACGGAGGACCTGGCTCCACCGGTCCCTGGACAGAGGACGGTGGAGGCCATCCGCCCGGTCCTCCGGGAGTGGGTGCGGCGGCCCTTTGGGTCGCTGACGTTCCGTTTGGTGCAGGTGCTTTCCGGACATGGATGTTTCGGAAAGTACCTGCATCAAATCGCGAGACGGGAGGCGACCCCGGCCTGCCATGAATGTGGGGCGCCAGAAAAAAAAAAAAAAGGACACGGCGCCCCACACGCTGGAGGTGTGCGCTGCTTGGGACTCCGAGCGGCGCACACTTTCAGCGGTCGTTGGCCGGGACCTCTCGCTGCCGAGCGTGGTGAAAGCCATGCTCGGCAGCGAGAGTGCGTGGCAGGCCACGGTCTCCTTCTGCGAGAGGGTGATGACGCAGAAGGAGGCCGCGGAGCGGGTCAGGGAGGATAATGCCAACTCTGACCCCCTCCGGCGCAGACGGGTGGGGAGACGGAGAAGGCGCTTCATTGAGCGCTTTCTCCATCCCCCGTAGTGGGGCCAGTGGCGGAAAGTCGGGGGACTCTCCGCTGCACTTACATGGCCCCACACGTCTGGTGGGCAACTGAGGTGAAAGGTTGCCCACCCACTGGCGCAGAGGCCCGGAAGGGCCTACCGCCGGGGCGAGATGGTTAATGCAGTGCGTCTCCATCTCGCCCCACCCCGGCGGCGGTCGGATCACGGGGGGGTTTTAGTGGGTTCGAGTCCCACATACCCCCTGCCACTACCCCCGTGGTGGCAGGGAAGTGCGAGGGCATTTCCCCCCCTCAAAAAAAAAAAAAAGGTTCTGGCGGATCCTTAGTTGCGGGGAGGATCCGCCGCCTAGGATTGAAGGTGGCACTGCAGAAGACCGAGGCCGTATTCTTCCATGGGCCTCGGCAGCGCGTGCCACTTGACGCCCACATCGTCGTCGAGGGCATTAGGATCGCGGCCAAGACCCAGATAAAATATCTGGGCCTTGTGCTCGACAGCAGGTGGCGCTTCGGCCCACACTTCAGCGGGCTGTCGACGCGCCTGTTGAAGGCTGCGGACGCCTTCTCGTGGCTTCTCCCAAACTTGGGAGGGCCTAAGGCGCGATGCCGGCGCTTATATGCCGGCATCTTGAAGAGCATGGCCCTTTACGGGGCCCCCATCTGGGCGGACTCCCTCCACAGGAGGGAGAACGCCACTGCCATCCGCAGGCCCCAAAGGGCCATTGCACAGCGGGTGGCAAGGGCCTACCGGTCGGTAGGATTTTCAGCGGCGTGCGCTCTGGCGGGCACCCCGCCTTGGGAGTTAGAGGCGTGGGTGCTCGCCAAAGTGTACGAATGGTCGGCGCGGCGTAGGGCTCTCGGGGAGAGCCCCGCCCCGGAAGAGCGGGAGGCCGTACGGCGCGAGGCGAAGGAAGCCATCGTCCATCACTGGACGGAGGACCTCGCCTCCGCCACCTTCGGCCGCCGAACGCTGGACGCACTGGGGCCAGTCTTGCAAGACTGGCTCGAGCGGTCCCACGGATTTCTCTCGTTCCGTCTAGTGCAGGTGTTATCCGGACACGGCTGTTTTGGATCACACCTGCACCGGATCCAAAGAGAGGAGACCCCGGTGTGCCACCACTGCGGCGCGGTGGAGGACACGGCACAGCACACCCTCGAGGAGTGCCCAGCCTGGTCCGAGCCGCGCCGAAGTCTGATCGCGGTGGTCGGACCAGACCTCTCGCTTCCCAGCGTGATCATCTCGATG
The DNA here is from genome assembly GCA_905220475.3 of Ennomos fuscantarius. NCBI lineage: Eukaryota > Metazoa > Arthropoda > Insecta > Lepidoptera > Geometridae > Ennomos > Ennomos fuscantarius. The sequence goes on from HG992035.1 coordinate 15,716,961, forward strand.
CTGGGAGGCGAGGAGTCTTGGACAGCAGTTGCCTCCTTCTGCGAGGAAGTGATGTCGCAGAAGGAGGCAGCGGAGCGCGCACGGGAGGAGGATCCTCTCGCGGCGCCGCTCCGCAGGCGGAGGGGAGGCAGGAGAAGGCGACTGCACGATCGTCGCCTTCCTCTCCCCGGTGGTGATTAGCGGGAGCGCGGCGCGGGGGCGCCTCCTCCCGCATTGCACTAATCGCCACCACCGTCTGGCGGGAGCGACCTGGCTCCCAAGGTTGCTCCCGGGCCCCTCCCGGAAGGAGGGGCGCGTAGGCCCCACTGTCAAAGCGGGCAATCGTCGGGGGAGGACTGGACGTCAAGGCTCTGCCGGTTCCCCAGTCCTCCTCCACATAGACGAGGGAGGAATATCGTGGAGTTTTTTAGTCGGTAGGGGTGCCATTGCACACCGGCACAGAGTCCGACACTACCCGTGGCCGACCCAGCCGCGGGTGTGCGTAAACGCATTTTTCTTCACGAAAAACAAAAAAAAAAAAAAAAAAAAAAAAAAAAAGGTTAGGTTAGGTTAGGTTAGGTTAGGTTAGGTTAGGTTAGGTTAGGTTAGGTTAGGTTAGGTTAGGTTGGGGTGCAATGCCAGGATACCTCCACGAAACCCCGGGTGTTGTAGTTCCTCTTGAATGCTTGCATTCGGGGGGAAGGGCAACACTTGGCTCGGTGCACCCTGGGCAACGGTTAATAACTTTCCTTCGGGGATCTTGTTAGCCGTTGGCTGAATTCCTGGCGGGGTCTCTCTGCGATCCCTATGTCTCGGCATAGGGCGCAGCAGAGAGACGGGGAGGGGGCGATGAAGGATCGCCCCAGCGGACCTTCGGGTCGTGGGATGGCCGGCCTTCAAGGCTGGCGGCGCGGCAGGGAGGGTCAACTCGGCCACCCTGTCGGGCACCTCGGGATGGAGCAGTTCTGTCTGCAGTGGGCCTTCGGGCCGGGGGATGGCGGACCTTCAAGGTCTGCGGCGCGGCGGGGAGGGTCAATTCGGCCACCCCGTCGGGCAAGCTGGCGGCAAGCCAGTTTTGTGTGTGCTTGTGTGAGTGTTTGTTGTGTGTGTTTTTATAGGCAGCCGGCACTTTACGCCGGCACCCCAAAACATGGCCGATTTCAATAGAAGTAGATTACCCCAGGGAGGTAAAGCCGGCAACGGACAATCCTTCCCTCCTACGGGAGGCTGCCCTTCGTATTCTGGGGGGGGCAAAAATCGCCATTCTTTGAGTTCAGTGAAGATCGTGGAGTGTCCCAAGGGGGACGAGAAGAGGAGGTCGATGAGGAGGGAGCCCGCTCTGGACTCTGACGACTATTCGTCGGATTCCAGACCCGGCTCCGCGATGAGCATCGCGTCGTCATCGGGACGCAAAAGGAGGAACAGCAGCGGTGGAAGTGGAACCGATTCCGACGGGGATCGGAGCGCTAGACCGCCAGCTGCTAGGAGAGGAAGAGGTCGCCCACCAACTACTGGCCAGTACGTCGGGCTCGCCAAGGCGCAAGCGGAGTTGAACGCACTCAAGCGTGAAGAACTCCGCTTGCAGGCCGAGGCTGAGCTGACGAGCTATGTAAGGGAGCAGACGGAAAGGACGAGAGCTCGCGCTTCGGTGAGGTCCGGAAGTGATTCCGGTCCCAAATCGAGCAGCGAGCTGGTGAGCGCTGTCGTTGACAGCCTCACCATTATTAAGGAGGTCGCGACGAAGTCGTCGAACCTTAAGGGGACACTAGTCCGGAGCCTTAAGGACGCGGCGGCTTCGATCCACGAGGCGGTCACGGAGATGTCTTCTCTCTCCGTGTCCGATGAGAACCGGCTCCTCCAGGCCGACAACGCTCGGCTGAAGGCGGAAGTGGGCGATCTTCGTAAGGAGGTCGCCCAGATGAAGCTGGATATGGAGGAGCTGAGGAGGGCTCAGAGGCAGACGGTGGCTCCCTCGGTCGCTCGCGAGAGCGTCGAGGTCGAGCCGATCCGTCCTGCCTCGCAGACACGGCGTGGAGGCGGAGCGATCCGCCGAAACGCCCCAACACCGGATAAGGACGGAGACGAGTTCGAGCGGGAGATCATGGTGAAGGTGGGGACCATGGTCAACGCTCGGCTCGAGGCGCTGGCACGCAGGCTGCCTCCGGAGCCGCGTATTCGGCCCCCACTAGCAGCGGACAAGGGGAAGGGTAAGGCAGCCAAAGCTGCGGCCCCTGCCCCTGTGCCGGCAGTCGGGGAGCCGAAAAGGAAGAGGAAAAGGAAGAAGAAGAAGAAGAAGGCCGGCGCTGGTCCTTTACAACCAGCGTCGGCGAAACAGTCCCAGGCGCGACCATCAGCGCCCAAGAAGACTGAGAGATGGAGCGAGGTGGTGAAGCGCGGAAAAGCCAATGGGTCTGGTGCGGTGCAGAGAGCCCCGCAGACCAGAAACCCGGCGGCAAAACTGCGCCCACCACGCACGTCGGCGGTCGTCCTCACTCTTGAGCCTGGTGCTCAGGAGAAGGGGGTGACCTACATGGACATGCTCGCGAAGGCCAAGTCGTCCATTGTCCTGACCGACCACGGCATACCGCCTCTAAGCTTCCGAATTTCGCAAGCTGGGGCGCGTATGCTGGAGGTCTCAGGTTCGGACAGTGTCGACAAGGCGGACTTACTGGCGAGGAAGTTACGGGAGATTCTACCGGCGGAGCTCGTCCGCGTCACCAGGCCGACGAAGTGCGCAGAAATGCGCATTTCCGGCCTCGACGACTCCGTCGGATCGGACGAGGTAGCGGAGGCGGTCGCGCGCATCGGCGGATGCTCGATCGACTCCATCAGGTACAGCGAGGTTCGCACAAACCTGATCGGAGTCGGCTCGATGTGGCTGAGATGCCCGATCGCCGCCGCCAAGGAGGTAGCGCTGGGGGGCACGCTGCTCGTGGGTTGGACCTCGGCAAGGGTCCACCTGCTGGAGCGCAAGCCCTTTGTTTGCTTCAAATGTTTGGAGGAAGGTCACGTACGTGCTAAGTGCCCATCCAAGGTGGACCGCAGCGATAAGTGCTATCGCTGCGGACAGCCTGGACACGTACCACTTCGACTCCGGCCCGCCCTGCGAAGGCAAAGGCTAAGGACATGCCGATGTCTGTTGACCCTGGGCCTAGTGCCCCGGGTCCGGGACGTCGGTGATGTCGGGATCGGCGGGTGACGAACGGGGGTTCGTCGTCCGCACGCCAATCGATCCCCCAAGCGGGTCGGCGCACTGGGTGCCTGGTGCGCTGATACCGAGAGGGCACGTCCTGACGAGGACGTAAGGAAGAGTGCCGCGCCTGCGGGCTGTGGCTGCCGCGGACAGGGATACGGAGGAGTCGTACCACGTACCCGCGTCCCTGTCGCGATCGCGGAAGAGAAGGGGCACCCCAGGTTTTTAGTGAGTATACCGCCTCACTTTAGGAGGTGGGAGTCTCACATATCCTCCGGCTCCCCCCGGGGCTGGAGGAATCCGTAATTTGGATTTACCTGGGTTATAAAAAAAAAAAAAAAAAAAAAAAAGGTTAGGTTAGGTTAGGTTAGGTTAGGTTCGTGCGCCGATGGGGTGGCTCAGTGGTCGACGTGACCTTTGCCACCCCTGAGCTGGCACGACGCGTACGCGACTGGGAGGTGCTTGTGGACGAGGAGACGCTCTCCGATCATCGATACATTCGGTTCAGCGTCTCCTCGCCCACAACCTTCGTGGAGGGGCCTGTTGGGTCCGGCCCGAGGTGGGTCCTTAAACGCCTGGACTCGGAGGTGCTGCAGGAGGCAGCGATAGTCAGCCAGGTGTATTGGTGGTCGGACGAGATCGCAGAGCTCCGCCGCCGCTGCGTAGGGAGGCGCCGCCGGTACCAGAGGTACCGCCGCAGACGGCGCCGAGAGACGGAGGAGCTGGACCACTTATACACCGCCTACAGGGAGGCATCGAAAGCCCTCCGTGTCGCCATCGACGAGGCCAAGGCTAGGGCCTGGCGGGAGCTGCTGCAGACGCTTGAGCTGGATCCGTGGGGAAGGCCGTACAGGTTGGCGAGGCAAAGGCTTCGCCCCTGGGCACCCCCGGTGACCTCAACGCTCGCGCCTGCAGTCCTGCAGCAGGTGGTCGAGGGACTGTTCCCTGCGGCCCCAGGGACCGAGTTCGTCCCTCCCACCGCGGTGGTCGATGGCGAAACGGAAGGGCTTGATTCACTCAGCTCCCCTTCTGAAGTCTCGGAAGGGGAGCTGGGCGCAGCCATCCTCAGGATGAGGGCCAAGAACACGGCGCCGGGCCCAGATGGCATACACGGTCGCGCGTGGGCCCTCGCTGAGGATGCTCTAGGGCCTCGAATAAGGGCACTGTTCGGCCGCTGCCTCGAGGAGGGGAGGTTCCCCCGGCGGTGGAAGGGGGGCAGGCTCGTCCTCATTCGTAAGGATGGGCGCCCTGAGGACGAGCCTGCGGGTTACCGTCCAATCGTGCTGCTTGACGAGGCCGGCAAGCTATTGGAGCGGGTGATTGCTGCCCGCCTCGTCAAGCACCTGGAGAGGACTGGTCCCGACTTAGCGGAAGAGCAGTACGGGTTCCGGAGAGGTCGCTCGACGCTGGATGCTATTGCACGCGTCCGCGACCTCTCCGTCGAGGCGTGCTCCAGTGGCGGCGTCATGTTGGCGGTGTCTTTAGACATCGCCAACGCCTTTAACACGCTGCCGTGGAGCACAATTTTGGAGGGGCTGAGGTATCACAGGATACCTCAGTACCTGCAGCGCCTCGTCGGGGACTACCTCTCCTATAGAGAGGTAGTCTTTCCAACGACGCAGGGAGAGGGACGTAGCCCCATGACGCGCGGCGTTCCACAGGGGTCTGTTTTAGGGCCTCTTTTGTGGAACGTCGGGTATGACTGGGTCCTTCGGGGCGCTAACCTTCATGGCGTCGGCGTCATTTGTTATGCCGATGACACGCTGGTTACCGCCCGGGGAAGGACTTTCAGAGACGCGTCCATCCTCGCCACCGCCGCAGTTGCTGCGGTGGTGGCCAGGATCCGACGGCTGGGCCTGGAGGTGGCGCTCCACAAATCCGAGGCCATATGTTTTCATTGTCCTCGGGGGGCGCCACCTGCAGGCTCCAACATCATCGTGGGGGGAACCTCCATTGCTGTCCGCTCGTCGCTCAAGTATTTGGGCGTCGTGCTTGACAGCAAATGGAGGTTCGGAGAGCATCTGCGGCGGCTGTCCCCCAAACTTATGGGGACAGCCGCCGCATTGAGCCGGCTACTCCCGAACCTGGGAGGCGGAGGGGGCACCTGCCGCCACCTTTACATGGCGGTAGTGAGATCGATGGCCCTCTACGGCGCTCCAATCTGGGCCGGATCTCTGAATCCTCGGGAGACCTCTACACTCCTGAGGGCTCAGAGAGTCATGGCGGTGAGGGTGTGCCGGGGCTATCGCACACTCTCACACGAGGTGGCCTGCATCCTCGCGGGCTCCCTTCCATGGGACCAGGAGGCGGACGTCCTGGCAGCCGTGTACCAGCGAAGAGCCCGCGCACGGACCGAAGACCTGCGGCCTACACCGCAGGAGGTCGCGCACTGGCGCACGGAGGCCAGGACGGCTGCTCTGGTGGCATGGAAGGAGCGGCTCCCGCTGGGACTCACGCGGAGGGGGGCTGGAGCACAACGCCTTATTGAGGCGATCCAGCCCGTACTCGAGGAGTGGGTCCAACGGGAGCACGGAGCCCTGACCTTCCGCCTGACGCAGGTCCTCTCGGGGCACGGGTGCTTCGGGAGATACCTGTGTAACGTGGCAAGGCGGGAGGCGACCCCGGCATGCCTCCGGTGCGACTGTGCAGAAGATACTGCGCAGCACGTGCTGGAGACGTGCCCGGGTGAGGAGGAGCCGCGACGGTCCCTAGTCGCGGTCGTGGGGACAGACCTTTCGTTGCCGACCATCTTGAGAAAGATGCTCGACGACGAGAGGTGCTGGGAGGCCATGGCCTCCTTCTGCGAGACTGTTGTTTCTCAGAGGGAGGCCGAGGAGCGGGAGAGAGAGAGAGACCCTCTCGCTCCCCCGCTCCGGAGGGTGCGGACACGGAGACGGGCTAACCGGGCCCGGACTCCGTCTCCGCTAGGAGGACCTGGGGCGCCGGATGTGGGGACATCCGGCGTCCCACACTAGGGATAAGGTCCTCCAGAGTGGAGTCGATGCCCTTCATGTTCCAGGGCATCGCTCGAGGAGAAAGGAGGGGCTTTATACACCCCTCCAGGGAGGGGGCTCTCTACACCCCCCCCAGAGGAGGGTCCGCTGATTTACATAGCGGACAACAGCGCTGGCAGGGCCGCGGAGCATGCGCAAGCGGACCCGTAGCCCTGCTACCAGCTGAACAGGTGGAACATCGTGGAGGTTTTAGTCGGTATGGGTGCCTTACTGGCATCGAGCCCGACACTACCCGTGGCCGACCCAGCCGCGGGTGTGCGTAAATGCATTTCCCCCACGTTAAAAAAAAAAAAAAAAAAAAAAAAAAAAAAAAAAAAAAAAAAAAAAAAAAAAGGTTAGGTTAGGTTAGGTTAGGTTAGGTTAGGTTAGGTTAGGTTAGGTTAGGGCTGGGGTGCAATGCCAGGATACCTCCACGTTGCCTCGGGTGCTGCAATTCCTGGACCGGTGCACCCTGGGCAACGGCTAACAACTTTCCTTCGGGGATCTTGTTAGCCGTTGGCGAAATTCCTGGCGGGGGGGGGGCCTCTCTGCGATCCCTATGCCTCGGCATAGGGCGCAGCAGAGAGGCGGGGACTCGCACCGTCGCATCCTTGGCATGGGAGGCGGTGGTGCGAGTCAAGGCGGCCTCTCGTTGTCGAGCAATTAGCCATGCTCGACAATGGGAGGACCGGGGAGGTGGTCCCTCTTCTGTTCGCAGGGGGGGGACCAAGGAGCGGGGGAGGGAGTGTCTTATCGCTCCCTCGCTCCAGAGGGTGGGGCGATGTCCAGGAGTAAGCGGCATCGCCCCTGGTGAGGGAGGGGCTTAAAAACCCCTCCGGGAGGGGGCTTTATACACCCCCCCCCGAGGAGGAGCGCGCGCCGTCGCCTTTGGTCGGAGGGGCGACGGTGGCGCGCTAGTGGGCAGCAGGCGGCTGCAGGATCGGCCTCTCACCGTCGATTCGTTGCGGTCGTCTCGACGAGGAGAGGCCCGGGGAGGTGGGGGGCGGGGGAGAGAGATTGCCATCCTCTCGCTCCTCCGCTCCAGAGGGCGGGGGCGATGCCCCGTTATAGCCCCGGGGCATCGCTATCGCTCTCGCGAATGAAGGAGGGGCTTTGTACACCCCTCCGGGGAGGGGGCTCTATACACCCCCCCCCCGTGGAGGATCGCGCCGACGTCTCTGAGGGCCGGAGGCGGCGGCGCGAGTGGCAGCAGGTGGCTGCAGAATTGGCCTCTCACCGTCGACCGTCTTGCTAGGAGCGCTCGACGAGGAGAGGTCTGGGGAGGGGGCTTTATACACCCCCCCCCGTGGAGGAGCTCGCGCCGTCGTCTCCCTGCCTATTGCGGCAGACAACGGCGCAAGCTAGGGGCGGGGGAAAGAGAACGGAGTACTCTCTCTCCCCCACTCCTGAGGGCGCGGTGACGGAGCCGGGATTAAATTCCTGACTCCGTCCCTGCGGCGGGGACTCGGGGCGCTGGATGTGGGCCATCCAACGTCCCTGAAAACAGGGTCCCCCAGAGGAGTTGGTGCCCCAGATGTTCCGGGGCATCACTCGAGGAGGAGGAGGGGCTTTATACACCCCTCCGGGAGGGGGCTTTATACACCCCCCCCCGAGGAGGGCTCGCTCCTGCACGAAGCGAGCAACAGCGCAAGCGGGGCTGCGGAGAATGCGCAAGCGGGCCCGCGGCCCCGCTTCCAGCTGAGTAGGCGGAACATCGTGGAGGTTTTAGTCGGTATGGGTGCCCCTTCCGGGCATCGAGCCCGACACTACCCGTGGCCGACCCAGCCGCGGGTGTGCGTAAATGCATTTCCCCCACGTTAAAAAAAAAAAAAAAAAAAAAAAAAAAGGTTAGGTTAGGGTAGGTTAGGTTAGGTTGGGGTGCAAGGCCAGGATACCTCCACGAAACCCCGGGTGTTGTAGTTCCTCTTGAATGCTTGCATTCGGGGGGAATGGCAACACTTGGCTCGGTGCACCCTGGGCAACGGTTAATAACTTTCCTTCGGGGATCTTGTTAGCCGTTGGCTGAATTCCTGGCGGGGTCTCTCTGCGATCCCTATGTCTCGGCATAGGGCGCAGCAGAGAGACGGGGAGGGGGCGATGAAGGATCGCCCCAGCGGACCTTCGGGTCGTGGGATGGCCGGCCTTCAAGGCTGGCGGCGCGGCAGGGAGGGTCAACTCGGCCACCCTGTCGGGCACCTCGGGATGGAGCAGTTCTGTCTGCAGTGGGCCTTCGGGCCGGGGGATGGCGGACCTTCAAGGTCTGCGGCGCGGCGGGGAGGGTCAATTCGGCCACCCCGTCGGGCAAGCTGGCGGCAAGTCAGTTTTGTGTGTGTTTGCGTGAGTGTTTGTTATCTTGTGTGTTTTATAGGCAGCCGGCACTTTACGCCGGCACCCAAAACAATGGCAGATTTAAAGAGAAGTAAACTACCCCAGGGAGGTAAAGCCGGCAACGGACAATCCTTCCCTCCTCCGGGAGGCTGCCCCTCGTATTCTGGGGGGGGCAAAAGTCACCATTTAACTTCAGTTGAGATCGTAGAGTGTCCCAAGGGGACGAGAAGAGGAGGTCGATGAGGAGAGAGCCCGCTCTGGACTCCGACGACTACTCGTCGGAATCCAGACCCGGCTCCGCGATGAGCATCGCGTCGTCATCAGGACGCAAAAGGAGGAATAGAAGCGGTGGAAGTGGAACCGATTCCGACGGGGATCGGAGCGCTAGACCGCCGGCTGCAAGAAGAGGAAGAGGACGCCCACCAACGACCGGCAAATACGTCGGGCTCGCCAAGGCGCAAGCGGAGTTGAACGCACTCAAGCGTGAAGAACTCCGCTTGCAGGCCGAGGCTGAGCTGACGAAATATGTCCGGCAGCAGTCAGAGAGGACGAGAGCTCGCGCTCCGGTTAGGTCTGGAAGTGATTCTGGCCCGAAATCGAGTGGCGAGCTAGTGAGCGCTGTCGTTGACAGCCTCACCATTATCAAGGAGGTCGCGACGAAGTCGTCGAACCTTAAAGGGACACTAGTCCGGAGCCTTAAGGACGCGGCGGCTTCGATCCACGAGGCGGTCACGGAGATGTCTTCTCTCTCCGTGTCCGATGAGAACCGGCTCCTCCAGGCCGACAACGCTCGGCTGAAGGCGGAAGTGGGCGATCTTCGCAAGGAGGTCGCCCAGATGAAGCTGGATATGGAGGAGCTGAGGAGGGCACAGAGGCAGACGGTGGCTCCCTCGGTCGCTCGCGAGAGCGTCGAGGTCGAGCCGATCCGTCCTGCCTCGCAGACACGGCGTGGAAGCGGAGTGATCCGCCGAAACGCCCCAACACCGGATAAGGATGGAGACGAGTTCGAGCGGGAGATCATGGTGAAGGTGGGGACCATGGTCAACGCTCGACTCGAGGCGCTGGCACGCAGGCTTCCTCCGGAGCCGCGTACTCGGCCCCCACTAGCAGCGGACAAGAGGCAGGGTAAGGCAGCCACAGCTGCGGCCCCTGCCCCTGTGCCGGCAGTCGGGGAGCCGAAACGGAAAAGGAAACGGAAGAAGAAGAAGAAGAAGAAGGTCGGCGCTGGTCCTTTACAACCAGCGTCGACGAAACAGCCCAAGGCACTGCCACCAGCGCCGAAGGCTATGAAGGAGAAATGGAGCGACGTGGCGAAGCGTGGCAAAACCAATGGGTCTGGTGCGGTGCAGAGGGCAACGCAGACCAGGAACCCGGCGGCAAAGCTGCGCCCGCCACGCACGTCGGCCGTCGTCCTGACTCTCGAGCCCATTGCTCGGGAGAAAGGGTTTACGTACATGGACGCGCTCAATAAGGCCAAGTCGTCCATTGTCTTGACCGATCACGGCATACCGCCTCTAAGCTTCCGTATTTCGCAAGCTGGGGCGCGTATGCTGGAGATCAAGGGTCCAGACAGTGTCGACAAAGCCGACTTACTGGCGGAAAAGATAAGGGAGGTACTACCGGCGGAGTTCGTCCGTGTCACCAGGCCGTCGAAGTGCGCAGAAATGCGCATTTCCGGCCTCGACGACTCCGTCACTTCGGACGAGGTAGCGGAGGCGGTCGCGCGCATCGGCGGATGCTCGATCGACTCCATCAGGTATAGCGAGGTTCGCACAAACCTGATCGGAGTCGGCTCGATGTGGCTGAAGTGCCCGATCGCCGCCGCCAAGGAGGTAGCACTGGGGGGCACGCTGCTCGTGGGTTGGACCTCGGCAAGGGTCCACCTGCTAGAGCGCAAGCCCTTCGTGTGCTACAAGTGTATGGAAGTGGGACACGTGAAGGCGAAATGCCCGTCCCAGGTGGACCGCAGCGATAAGTGTTATCGTTGCGGACAGCCTGGGCACGTGGCCAGCTTATGCTCTGCCCCGGCTTGCTGTATGCTTTGCGCAGCAGCAAACCAAAAGGCGGATCACAGGATGGGAGGCAAGGGTTGTAACGCCCTCAAGCCCAAGCCCAAGCAGAGGTTGGGAGACGGAGCGAGGGTGGATCGTAAGACCACTTCGACTCCGGCCCGCCCTGCGAAGGCAAAGGCTAAGGACATGCCGATGTCTGTTGACCCTGGGCCTAGTGCCCCGGGTCCGGGACGTCGGTGATGTCGGGATCGGCGGGTGACGAACGGGGGTTCGTCGTCCGCACGCCAATCGATCCCCCAAGCGGGTCGGCGCACTGGGTGCCTGGTGCGCTGATACCGAGAGGGCACGTCCTGACGAGGACGTAAGGAAGAGTGCCGCGCCTGCGGGCTGTGGCTGCCGCGGACAGGGATACGGAGGAGTCGTACCACGTACTCGCGTCCCTGTCGCGATCGCGGAAGAGAAGGGGCACCCCAGGTTTTTAGTGAGTATACCGCCTCACTTTAGGAGGTGGGAGTCTCACATATCCTCAGGCTCCCCCCGGGGCTGGAGGAATCCGTAATTGGATTTTCCTGGGTTAAAAAAAAAAAAAAAAAAAAAAAAAAAAAAAAAAAAAAAAAAGTTAGGTTAGGTTAGGTTAGGTTAGGTTAGGTTAGGTTAGGTTGGGGTGCAATGGTTTGTGGTAGGACTTTTGATCTTGGTTTTGTGTGCTTAGTATGCCTAAGCAGTTGAGGGACGCCTCCGGGCGCTTCCTGAAGGACTCTGGCCAGGGACAGCTCGGGGGTCCTCTTCAGGGCCCACCGGTTTTGGTGGACCCTGAGAAGGGCTCTTGCGCTTCTCGGGGCAGGGTTATAGAGGAGAGGGCGTTGGAGTCCGACGACTCCTCCGTCATATCGGAGAGGTCGGGTGGACGGGAGACCGCTGACGAGAGCGGTGCTGGCCGGAAGCGGCCGTACTCTTCATTCTTCGTGCCTGGGTTTTTAGACTCAGACACGGAGACTGAAGAGACGGCGGCCGCCAAGGTCAGTTCGGCGAGGAGAGGCAGAAGGAAGGACACCCAGGCGGGTCCGTCCAGGGAGACCTTCCTCAAGCCTGCTCCTGTCGATAAGGAGCTAGAGGCGCTTCTGCAGGGCAGAAGGTTTAAGAAGGGGCAGGCCGCTGCGGTCAGCGACGTCGAGTCGACCAACGGAACTGATTCCGATGCTCACCCGATGGTCGTTGATCTCAGCGTCCTCAACGCCCAGGAGCTGAGGGCACGGGCGGGAGAAGAGCTCACCCGCATTCTCGAGGTTGCCAGGAAATCCGGCAACCTAAAGGGTGAGTTCGTCGGCCGCCTCAAAAAGTCCGCGTCGACTTTAGGCGAGGTGGTCGACACCCTCACGGGAAGGAGCGAGGCGGAGGAGACGCGGCGTCTCAGAGCGGAGAATACCCGCCTGCGGTTGGAGGTGGAAGCGATGAAGGCGGAGGTGAAGGCGCTTCGTCTTGGCTTCAGTGAAGCCAAGACGGAGGCCGCCACTGCCACCGCTGCCGCTGCCACCGCCACCGCTACCGCTGCCGCTACGCAGGGGTCGGCAGCCCCGTCCGTGCTGGGCGCCGACTTCTTGGAGGAACTCAGGGGGTCCTTGACTACCACGTTCGGGCAGATGCTTAATGCCCGACTCGCGGTGATCGAGGACCGCTTGTTGCCTGCCAAAACGGTGCGTCCACCACTGAGGGCGGATGCCAAGAGGGCAGCGGCTGAGGCCGCAATCGTGGGGAGGGCTGAGGCTGCTGACCAGCAGGCTGGAGTTGTGGGTCCTTCCACCTCCAGAAGGACCCCAAGTGCCCAGGTTCCTGTGGGAAAGGAAACTTGGGCCCAGGTGGTGGGTAAGGGCAAAGGAAAGGGGAAGGGAACGGGGAAGTCCACCGTCTCCACCCCTGTTCCTGCAGCCCCCGTGGCCCGTGCCCCCACGGCCCGTACCCCCGCGACTGGTGCCCCCACGGCCCGTGTCCCCGCGGCTCGTGCCGCCACAGCCCGTGCCCCCACGGTTCGTGCCCCCGCGGCCCAAGCCCCCTCGGCCCGTGCTCCCATGGCCCGTACCCCCGCGCCTGCAGCGAGACCGGCAGCTCCCCCTGCCGCTAGGACGGTGCTCAAGAGTCCCCCGAAATCCGCGGCCGTGGTGCTGTCATTGCGCCCCGATGCCGTGGAAAAGGGGATAACCTACAGCATGCTTCTCCAGACGGCGCAGGAGAGAGTGGACCTGCAGGAGCTGGGGATCGAGGGGATCCGCTTTCGCGAGACGGCTACGGGAGCCAGGATGTTAGAGATTCCCGGCTCCCAAAGTGGAGAGAAGGCGGACCGCCTCGCGGAAAAGCTCCGCGGGGCTGTGACGGAGGTGGCCAGCGTCACCAGGCCCGTCAAAACCACTGATCTGAGAATCAGTGGTTTGGACGACGCGGCCACCAAAGAAAAGGTAGTGGCAGCGGTCGCACGAGCGGGGGAGTGCGACCCGCAGCTGGTAAAGGCCGGGGAGATCCGCCCCGGCTCAAGAAGGACTGGCTCTACCCTTGTCTCCCTCCCGGTTGCAGCAGCTAAGGTGCTGCTACAGAAAGGGAGGCTGCTCATTGGGTGGAGCTCAGTTCAGGTGGTAGCGCTGGGGGAACGCCCCATGCGCTGCTACCGGTGCTTGGGGCTGGGGCACACCCGCCCCCTGTGCCCCGCTGTGGCGGACAGGGGTGACCTGTGTTTCCGGTGTGGGGAAGCAGGTCACCGGGCGGCCAGTTGCGGGAGGACCACCCCGCGCTGTGCCATATGTGCAGAGTCGGGGAGGCCCTCTGGGCACATAATGGGAGGACGCGGCTGCGTTCCCCCTAAGACGAAGGGGAAGGCCACCCGGACCCAGGCCGCCCCAGCCGCCACAAACCAGGCCGCCCCGGAGGGAGTACGCCCAGCGGCGTGCGAGGAGGTTGTGATGTCCGATTAATGGATCAAGTCGGACATCACAACTTCCTCCAGACGAATCTAAACCACTGCGCCAGGGCCCAAGACCTGCTTATGCAGTCCCTGGCACAGTGGCAGATAGACGTGGCGGTCGCCGCGGAGCCGTACTATGTCCCCTCCCAACATACGTGTTGGGCTGGGGACCTGGACGACTCCGTGGCCGTCGTTGGGCGGTCCGGTGGGTCCACCCCCCTCTCGGTTGAAGAGAGGGGGTCGGGATACGTAGTGGCAAGGTGGGGGGAGTATGCGATTGTCGGCGCATACTTCTCCCCCAACAAAACCGCTGCGGAGCTGGAGGTCTTTGTGGACCTCCTGGCCGCGGCGGTGAGGAGACAGGCCCCACGTCAGGTCCTCTTTATGGGGGACCTGAACGCCAAGGCCCGGGATTGGGGCAACCCCTCCACTAACCCTCGCGGCGAGATCGTGAGGGAGTGGGCGGTTGCCACAGGACTGACCCTGCTCAACAGAGGGTCAGCCCATACGTGCGTGCGGCAGCGTGGGGGGTCCGTGGTGGACGTTTCGTTCGCCACCCCCGCTGTCGCAGCACGTGTCCGGGCCTGGAGGGTGTTGTCGGAGGTGGAGACTCTCTCGGACCACAAATATATAAGGTTCGAGATCTCCACCTCCGACAACCGAAGGGGGCCCTTGCGGGTGGCACGGTCAGTCTTCCCGCGCTGGGCTATCAGTCGCCTCGACGCCGAACTGGCAAAAGAGGCGGCTATAGTCCAGGCTTGGCAGGCTGGCCCCGCGCACCCGGAAGTGGACGTTGCGGCGGGCCACTTCCGTGCGGCGGTGACGGCCGTGTGCGACACGGCCATGCCGAGGGCCCACCGCCGCCCCGAACGCCGCCAGGTGTACTGGTGGAACCCGGAGATTGCTGATCTCTGGGCCACCAGTTCGGCGGCGAGGCGGGCCTACGTCCACCGCAGGAGGAGGCGCAGGGGCCGGACGGACGAGCAGCTGTCAGCTGAGGAGCTGGCAGCTGAGGGCTGGCTGTACGGTGCCTACCGCGACGCGCGGTGGGACCTGCAGCTGGCCATCGGCCGTGCGAAGGCGGAGGGCTGGAGCGAGACGCTGGAGGGTCTCAACAGGGACCCGTGGGGACGTCCATATAGGGCTGCCCGGAACAAGTTCCGGGGCCAGACGTCCCCAGTCGCGGAGTCCCTGGAGCCGGAGCTCCTGGGCAGGGTGTTGGAGGGGCTCTTCCCCGACAGAGATCCCCTCCACAACCCTCCGACGATGGCGCCGTCCTTCCCGTTCCCCGAGGCAGACTCAGCGGACTCCATCCCGCCTCTGACGGAGGCAGAGATGGAGGTCGCGGTCGCACGCCTACGGGGCAAGAGGACCGCCCCGGGTCCTGATGGGATCCCGGGGCGGGTCCTCAGGATCGCCCTGGAGGAGATGGGCGATCGGCTTCGGGAACTGTTCGACGCGTGCCTCACGTCCGGACGATTCCCGAAGCCGTGGAAGGACGGCCGATTGTGCCTGTTGCGGAAGGAGGGTCGTCCTGCTGACTCCCCTTCCGCATACAGGCCCATCGTCTTGCTGGATGACACGGGTAAGCTGCTGGAACGTGTGGTAGCTGCTCGTGTCATTCAGCACCTGGAGGGTACTGGGCCTGGGTTGTCGGAGGCCCAGTATGGGTTCAGAGCGGGGCGGTCTACTATAGACGCCCTGCTCTGGCTCAAGGAGTGGACGCAGGATGCGGTCGGCGTGGGGGAAAAGGCGTTGGCTGTCTCGCTCGACATAGCCAACGCCTTCAACAGCCTCCCGCATGGAACGATACAGGAGGCGCTCCGTTACCACGGAGTGCCCCTGTATCTGCGGAGGCTGTTGGCCGACTACCTCCAGGACCGCGAGGTCCTGGTGGAAGGGCGCGACGGTTTGAGGCACCGTCGCGTCTCCTGCGGGGTTCCACAGGGATCGGTACTGGGACCGATCCTGTGGAACATTGGCTACGACTGGGTGCTGCGCGGCACGCTTCCCGCAAACATGCGGGTTGCGTGCTACGCAGACGACACCCTGGTCGTAGTCAAGGGGAGGGACCTCAGGGAGACGGTGCGGCTGGCCACGGTGGGAACAACCCTCGTGGTCGACCGCATCCGCTCTTTGGGACTGGACGTTGCCCTCTCCAAGACCGAGGCCCTGTTGTTCCACGGGCCTCGGGGGGGACCCCCTCCAGGAACGCGGGTGCTTCTGGATGGGGTCCCGGTCCCGGTTGGGACCCAGATGAAATATCTGGGTCTCATCCTGGACGGGAGGTGGACTTTTGGGGCCCACTTCACTCAACTGGCCCCAAAAGTCCTAGGAGCGGCCGCCGCTCTGGGGAGGCTGCTGCCCAACGTGGGTGGCCCGAAGGCCACGTGCCGTCGGCTGTACTCCGGAGTGATCCGGAGTATGGCCATGTACGGGGCACCGGTCTGGGTGGACGCCCTCGGTCGCAATAACAAGGCCCTGCTGCGACGTCCGCAGCGGGTCATTGCGACGAGGGCGATCCGCGGATACCGGACGGTGTCCTGGACGGCGGCATGTGTGCTGGCCAGTGATCCCCCCTGGGAGCTCGAAGCGGAGAC
Organism: Ennomos fuscantarius; assembly: GCA_905220475.3. Classification (NCBI taxonomy): domain Eukaryota; kingdom Metazoa; phylum Arthropoda; class Insecta; order Lepidoptera; family Geometridae; genus Ennomos; species Ennomos fuscantarius. The sequence goes on from HG992035.1 coordinate 15,733,016, forward strand.
CCTCGCCGAAGTTTACCACTTCGTGGCGGCGAGGAGGTCCCGTGGAGAGCCCCCAGCGTGGGGGGAGGTCAAGCGCCTGCGAAGGCAGGCGCGGGCCGCCCTGTTGCGGCGGTGGACGGAGGACCTGGCTCCACCGGTCCCTGGACAGAGGACGGTGGAGGCCATCCGCCCGGTCCTCCGGGAGTGGGTGCGGCGGCCCTTCGGGTCGCTGACGTTTCGTTTGGTGCAGGTGCTTTCCGGACATGGATGTTTCGGAAAGTACCTGCATCAAATCGCGAGACGGGAGGCGACCCCGGCCTGCCACGAATGTGGGGCGCCAGAGGACACGGCGCCCCACACGCTGGAGGTGTGCGCTGCTTGGGACTCCGAGCGGCGCACACTTTCAACGGTCGTTGGCCGGGACCTCTCGCTGCCGAGCGTGGTGAAAGCCATGCTCGGCAGCGAGAGTGCGTGGCAGGCCACGGTCTCCTTCTGCGAGAGGGTGATGACGCAGAAGGAGGCCGCGGAGCGGGTCAGGGAGGATAATGCCAACTCTGACCCCCTCCGGCGCAGACGGGTGGGGAGACGGAGAAGGCGCTTCATTGAGCGCTTTCTCCATCCCCCGTAGTGGGGCCAGTGGCGGAGAGTCGGGGGACTCTCCGCTGCACTTACATGGCCCCACACGTCTGGTGGGCAACTGAGGTGAAAGGTTGCCCACCCACTGGCGCAGAGGCCCGGAAGGGCCTACCGCCGGGGCGAGATGGTTAATGCAGTGCGTCTCCATCTCGCCCCATCCCGGCGACGGTCGGATCACGGGGGGGTTTTAGTGGGTTCGAGTCCCACATACCCCCTGCCACCACCCCAGTGGTGGCAGGGAAGTGCGAGGGCATTTCCCCCCCTCAAAAAAAAAAAAAAAAAAAAAAAAAAAAAAAAAAAAAAAAAAAAAAAAAAAAAAAGGTTGGGGTGCAATGCCAGGATACCTCCACGAAACCCCGGGTGTTGTAGTTCCTCTTGAATGCTTGCATTCGGGGGGAAGGGCAACACTTGGCTCGGTGCACCCTGGGCAACGGTTAATAACTTCCTTTCGGGGATCTTGTTAGCCGTTGGCTGAATTCCTGGCGGGGCCTCTCTGCGATCCCTATGTCTCGGCATAGGGCGCAGCAGAGAGGCAGGAGGCGTGAGGACTATGACTATGACTACGCGTGGGGCTCGCCCCGGCGCCCTGGATAGTCCGGGAAGCGGCGAGGCGAGTCGGAGGGTGGTGTGCCTTCATGGCACTCAGCGCGCGCCAGGGAGGGTCAACTCGGCCACCCTGTCGGGCAGCTGGCGGAGCAGCTTTTGCTGCAGAGGGCCCCCGGGCCGGTGTATGGCGAGCCTGCAAGGCTCGCGGCGCGGCGGGGAGGGTCAACTCGGCCACCCCGTCGGGCATCTGGTGTTTACCAGAATCTTTTTGTTGCTTCTGTCTTGTTTTGTGTCTGAGTCCCTTTCGTTCGTATTGTTTTGTCTCTGTTTCATGTTTGTGTTGTCCTCGGCCGTCGGGCCTGTAAGCCGACAAACATGGCAAGTCTCAATAGAAATTTAGTACCCCAGGTAGGTACCACTGATAACGTAGGTGGAGAATCCTACCCTCCTACGGGAGGCTGCCCCTCGTATTCTGGGGGGGGCAAAGACTGCCTTAACAAAAAATCTATTGGTCCCATGAGGGACGCGAAAGGACGGTTCGTCAAGCCACAGCCAGTGCCAGTAATCGACTCGGACGACGTGGAGTCAGGCTCGGCGGGCTCTTCCATGAGCCTCGATTCAGTCGGGGTGGATATGGTGAGACGAAAGAGGAGGATGTCTGGCTGCGACTCGGGCTCCGACGCTTCCCTTCGGGAGCGCAGCCGGTACGAGCCGGTAGCCAGACGGGGTAGAGGTCGCCCTCTAACGACCGGTGAGTTCGTCGGGCTCTCCAAAGCCAAAGCGGAGTTGATCGCTCTTAAGCGTGAAGAGCTCCGCGTCCGGGCTGAGGAGGACCTGGCGATCTCAATAAGGGAGGACCGCTTAAAGCGGATAGCTCGCCTTGAGGCTGGGGATGGGAGCGATCCCATTCCCAGGTCCTCGGCTGAGCTGGTGAGTGCTGTGGAGGGCAGCCTCACCACAATCGCCGAGGTAGCATCGAGGTCAACGAACCTTAAGGGGACCTTTGTCCGATACCTTAAGGATGCGGTGGCCTCCATCAAGGAGGCGGTCACGGAGTTAGCTACCAACTCCGTGTCCGACGAGACTAAGCTTCTCCAGGCCGACAATGCTCGGCTGAAGGCTGAAGTGGGCTGTCTTCGCAAGGAGATGGCTCAGATGAAGCTGGATGTGGAGGAGCTTAGGAAGGCGCAAGGGCAGATGTCCCCGGCTCCCTCTACTGCTAGCAAGAGTACGGAGGTGGAGCCACCCTGCCTTGCACCGCTCCCCGGGCGCGAAAGCGGAGACATCCGCAGCCGCGCCCCATCGGCGAGAGACGACGAGCTTGAGCGAAACATCATGGTTCGAGTAGGTACCATGGTGGACGCTCGGCTCGAGGCGTTGGCTCTGAGGCTTCCCCCGGAGAAACGTTCCCGGCCCCCACTGGCTGCGGATAGGAGACAGGTTCAGGCGGCGAAAGCCGCGGCCCCTGTCTCCAAACCGCCGGTCGGTGAGGGTAAAGGGAAGATGACCCGAGGGAAGAAGAAGAGGGAAACAACGCCGAAGGACGTGACGAAGCCACGGGTGCTGCCCCCGGCACCCAAGGCTATGACGGAGGCGTGGAGCAGCGTGGCTAAGCGCGGGAAAACCAACGGGGCTGGTGCGGTGCAAAGTGCACCGCAGACCAGGACTCCGGCGGTGAAACTGCGCCAACCACGATCGTCGGTGGTCACCCTTAATCTGCAGCCTAGTGCTGTGGAGAAGGGCGTGACCTTCAACGAGGTGCTCACGAAGGCCAGGGCTCACGTCCGTTTGCCCGACCTCGGCATCGATAAACCACTGGGTTTCCGAGTTGCGGTTACCGGTGCGCGTATGCTCGAGGTAATGGGTGACGGTAGTGGGCCCAAGGCTGACGCATTGGCGGAGAGATTGAGGGAATGCCTCCCGGCGGAGCTCGTCCGAATCTCCAGGCCGATGAAGTGCGCAGAAATGCGCATTTCCGGCCTAGACGACTCCGTCTCATCGGATGAAGTCGCGGCTGAAGTCGCACGTGTCGGCGGTTGTTCGCCCGACTCGATAAGGTACAGCGAGGTTCGCTGTAACTTTATCGGGATCGGGTCGATGTGGCTGCGGTGTCCGGTGTCGGCCGCCAAAGCGGTAGCAGCGACGGGAAAGTTGCTCGTGGGCTGGGTCTCGGCTAGAGTCCACCTGCTTGAGCCGAAGCCCTTCGTTTGCTTCCGCTGTCTGGAGGAGGGCCACGTGAGGCAGAAATGCCCATCGAAGGTGGACCGCAGCGATCTCTGTTATCGTTGCGGGAAGCCTGGCCACGTGGCCTGCGAGTGTTCGGCCGCGGCTCACTGCTCTGCTCTGTGCCGCAGCGAGCCGCAAGGCCGACCACCGCATGTGTGGAAAGGGGTGCGATTCCCTGAAACCCAAACCGAGGCGGAGAAGGCGCGGAGCGAGGGCGGACCGTAAGGCCGCTTCGACTCCAAGCCGCTCTGCTGAGGCGCGGGCGAAGGAAGCGCCGATGTCCGTTGATCCGGGGCCTAGTGCCCCGGGTCCGGGACGTCGGTGATGGGATCTGAGCGGGTGACGAGTGGGTGCTCGTTGCCCGCTTGCATAGGGTCTCCCAAGCCGGACGGCGCACGAGTGCTCTGTGCGCCTCCGAGATGTCCCCGTCGACGTCACGTCCCGACGGTGAGGATGGAGCCGGATGCGGCTGACCGTAGGTAGGGCTGCGGATAGAATGCTAAGGCGACCACGTAGTCCTACTACATGCGGCGGGATGGAGAACCCCGGGTTTTTAGTGGGTATGCCGTTCACTCTGGACGGAGAGTCCCACATATCCACCTGCTCCACCCAGAGTAGGTGGAATCCGTAACGGATTTTCCCGGGTCAAAAAAAAAAAAAAAAAAAAAGGTTAGGTTTGGTTAGGTTAGGTTAGGTTAGGTTAGGTTAGGTTAGGTTAGGTTTGGGGGGAGGTCAAGCGCCTGCGAAGGCAGGCGCGGGCCGCCCTGTTGCGGCGGTGGACGGAGGACCTGGCTCCACCGGTCCCTGGACAGAGGACGGTGGAGGCCATCCGCCCGGTCCTCCGGGAGTGGGTGCGGCGGCCCTTCGGGTCGCTGACGTTTCGTTTGGTGCAGGTGCTTTCCGGACATGGATGTTTCGGAAAGTACCTGCATCAAATCGCGAGACGGGAGGCGACCCCGGCCTGCCACGAATGTGGGGCGCCAGAGGACACGGCGCCCCACACGCTGGAGGTGTGCGCTGCTTGGGACTCCGAGCGGCGCACACTTTCAGCGGTCGTTGGCCGGGACCTCTCGCTGCCGAGCGTGGTGAAAGCCATGCTCGGCAGCGAGAGTGCGTGGCAGGCCACGGTCTCCTTCTGCGAGAGGGTGATGACGCAGAAGGAGGCCGCGGAGCGGGTCAGGGAGGATAATGCCAACTCTGACCCCCTCCGGCGCAGACGGGTGGGGAGACGGAGAAGGCGCTTCATTGAGCGCTTTCTCCATCCCCCGTAGTGGGGCCAGTGGCGGAGAGTCGGGGGACTCTCCGCTGCACTTACATGGCCCCACACGTCTGGTGGGCAACTGAGGTGAAAGGTTGCCCACCCACTGGCGCAGAGGCCCGGAAGGGCCTACCGCCGGGGCGAGATGGTTAATGCAGTGCGTCTCCATCTCGCCCCATCCCGGCGGCGGTCGGATCACGGGGGGGTTTTAGTGGGTTCGAGTCCCACATACCCCCTGCCACCACCCCCGTGGTGGCAGGGAAGTGCGAGGGCATTTCCCCCCCTCAAAAAAAAAAAAAAAAAAAAAAAAAAAAAAAAAGGTTAGGTTAGGGTAGGTTAGGTTAGGTTGGTTGGATGTTATTTTGGATTGTGAATTGTGGTTCTTTGTGTGTGCGTAGACTATGCCTAAGCCGTTGAGGGACGCCTCCGGGCGCTTCCTGAGGGACCCTACCCAGGGACAGCTCAGAGGTCCTCCTCAGGGCCCACCGGTTTTGGTGGACCCTGAGAAGGGCTCTTGCGCTTCCCAGGGCAGGATAGAAGAAGGGCGGGCGGTGGAGTCCGACGACTCCTCCATCATATCGGAGAGGTCGGGCGGACGGGAGACCGCCGACGAGAGCGGTGCTGGCCGGAAACGGCCGTACTCGTCATTCTTCGTGCCTGGGTTTTTGGACTCAGACACGGAGACCGAAGAGACGGCGGCCGCCAAGGTCATGTAGTGTGTGAACACGCCCGTCCTATATAGTTTAGCCAACGTAGCATATAAGTTAGTAATATGTTAAGACAGTCATCATGTAGACGCCGACCAATACACTTGTGCACCGCAACACCATCTTTCATTACCAACATGGTCCACAATCAACCCCAAATATGAACCTTATTATTACATGGCGACCCTGCCAGCGGCTGCAGTTTCGAAGAAATGGTGAAATAATAAATTAACATGATGGCAGCGGCTAATTATAATAAATAAAGAAAATATTAAAGAAGAGGTTGATTTAAAAATGAAGATAAAATGTATTTTATGAATAAAAATAGAGGAGCATATTAAGAAGAAAGAAGATTAGTTATAAGAAGAATAATATTGAAGAAAGAAGATTAATTTTAGCAAGACTAGAGTTATAAATAATAAGAATAAAAGTTATGAAGAAAGAAGATAATTATTAAGAAGAAAATAAATATGAATAAAGAAGATAAATAATTATGATGAATAAATATTTTAAGAAGAAAGAGATTTTTTTTAATGAAGCATAGTGAAGATTTTTTTAAAACAAGAATATGATAACAAAATAATGGCGTTATGAGAAGAAAGGAGAAAACATATTTTGTGTAATATTGTATTGTGAAGATTTGTTATGAAGATTTTTGGAAGGCGTTATAAGAAGAAGGAAGAAAATGTATTTTGTTTGAAAAATTATAATGAAGATTTACGACTAGAAAATTAAACGATAATATGGTGATGACAAAATATATTTATGAATATAATCCATAAATATACGAAGGTACATATAAATAAAGAAGAAAGTAATTTGTTGCGAGAAGAAAAAACTTCTAAATTTGAGCGGTACAATATACGCCGACTCTACCTGCGTGCCTTCAATTCTTCAAAGGCCTATTGAAACTTTTTTATGTGAACGAGTTCTTCGGCATCAAGGAGCACGGGAGCAAGGATCGGTGTCCAGGGTATTCCCGGCCCAAACGCAAGAAGGATTGTAGCAGCAAGCACCAGTTCTACGTACCACAACCAGGCAACCCTTAGAAGATCACCGAGTCAAGAGGCAAGATTCAAGAGAGGCCCGTCCCATACCGTCGTAGATTATATTTAAATCTGAATAAGTATCGATATTTTTTATAAGAAAGCGTAAGTACTCGTCTCATACATTTTTTTAAATGAACGTTAGAAGATCTTAGTATTTTTTTTACGAATATTTAATGGTCATATTTTTATTTTACAAGTTACTTTTTTGAGGATTTTTTATTACATTTATTTTATTATATTACTGGATTTTATACAACTTTTACATTAAAATGGAGAATTTCGACTTAGAGACGGCTATTGCCTTGTTACCGATAATTACAGGACAAGAGCATGTAACGAAATCTTTAATTGATGGTATAGAATTATACAACGAAATGTTAATGGAAAGTTCTAAGCATTTGCTAATTAATTTTGTTTTAAAAACAAGGCTATCTACAAGTGCTAAATTTTATTTAAAATCAAATTATGACAATGTTGAGACTTTATTACAAGATATGAAAAAAGTTTTGTTACCGAAAAAATGCCCAGTTGCAATACAAAACAAATTATTCAATTGTAAACAGGGCAGCAGATCGATTAAAAGTTATGGTTCAGAATTAGAAAATATTTTAGTTGAGCTAACATTATCACAGTCAGAAGGAGATAGAGAAAAAAGTACTATTCTGCACCCTATAAATGAAAAAATGGCGATAGACATTTTTGCAAATGGACTAAATAACTCAAATTTAAAAATTATAATTAAAAGCAGAGTATTCAAATCTTTATCTCACGCCATTCAAACAGCAATAGATGAGCAGACTATTATGTCATCTTTTAGAAACTCTTTAAATAGAAGTTTTCAGGATAATATTAATACCAGTTTTCATAATCGAAGATATAACAATTACATCCCACGTAAAAACTACAATAAGACCAACGTGTGGAATTGTAAAGATGATTGGTACAACACGCCCTTATCACAAACGCGCCATGATTCCATAACGAGCAGCGATCGCACTTTGCCCGATCAGCATATTAGGCAAGTACATGAAGCTCAGTGCACTTTAAAGAACAATATTAAAATGAACGTAATGAAATTTGATACCACTTGCATTCCTAAAGATAGTCGTCAGGTACAGTTTGTGAGTCAAGGCAGTGATGAAGTTTTAAATTTAGGAAGAAGTAAGAGTTTAGTATCGCAATGCGATAATAATGAGGAAATTTCGGTTCCCAAATATAATAAAATTGGGGAAAAATCGAAATATTTAACGGATTTGACAACCTCAGTACCTTCTGTCACCAGGCCTGATCAACCTGCGGTAGTTAGGGAAGTAGATGAAACCATGGATTTAGGATTAGATATTTTGTTTTCGGATAAGGAAAGAATAGAGTTCGATGATTCAAATGAAAGTAGAAAATGTAGTGGAATAAATAATGAGTGTGAAATAATTTTGAAAGATGACTTGATGAAAAATAATTATAATCATGATGATGATGATGATGAAGATGAAAAGAGATTTCATGAGATAACCTACACTAAGAATAATTTTGAGGAAAAGAAAAGTAGTATGAAAGATATAAAGGAATATTTAAAGAAAAAGTTGATGAAGAATTATGATGATTATGATTTATTAACTGAGTTGAATAACAGAAAAATGTTAAAATCATATCGAATGGTAGATAATGAAGGAATTTTAAAGAAAATAGACCAAGGTCTAGAGAGCAGTCATAAACGTGAAATATGTATGAAATGGTCAGATCGAGAGACTATAGATAGATTTAATGAGAAGTATGACAGACGTTCAGTAGGTATAACTTAGAAGTATATAGGATAGATAGCTTAAACTGACTACAGAACGACAACTATAGGATTTTTTTTTGCTAGAGGCTTGTTAGATAAGATATTACATAAAACTTAGTACCTATGAGGTAGGTAATTACATAAAAAGTATAAGTATAAAAATAGGTAAGACTTTTATATGTGTGAATGTATTTTAGTTATCTTTAGGTTTTATAAAGGAAACGTAGGATTAAAATAAAAAAGTAAAGTGTTAGACTAATCAAAATAAAAACATGAAAAAGTCAAGGAACATTAGCGATTAAAATAGGTTATAGTTATACGAGTCGGTAGGTGTTATTTTGTTAACATTTTATTTGTTTAATTATTGAAATTGTAACGATATGAACATTGTGTCTAATTTTTTAAAATGTGAAGTAAGTCGGACTTTTATGTATTTTTGAAATATGAAGTATGAAAAGGAATTGTAATAGAAATAAAATGTCTCTTCATAGTAAATCCATTTTTTTTTTCAATAAGGAGGGTGATGTAGTGTGTGAACACGCCCGTCCTATATAGTTTAGCCAACGTAGCATATAAGTTAGTAATATGTTAAGACAGTCATCATGTAGACGCCGACCAATACACTTGTGCACCGCAACACCATCTTTCATTACCAACATGGTCCACAATCAACCCCAAATATGAACCTTATTATTACAGTCAATTCGGCGAGGAGAGGCAGGAGGAAGGCCACCCAGGCGGGTCCGTCCAGGGAGACCTTCCTCAAGCCTGCTCCTGTGGATGAGGAAATGGAGACGCTTCTGCAGGGCAGGAGATATAGGAAGGGGCCGGCCGCTGTGGTTAGCGACGTCGAGCCGAGCACCGGAACTGATTCTGATGCTCGCCCGATGGTCGTTGACCTCAGCGTCCTCAACGCCCAGGAGCTAAGAGCGCGGGCGGGGGAGGAGCTCACCCGCATTCTTGAGGTTGCCAGGAAATCTGGCAACCTCAAGGGTGAGTTCGTCGGCCGCCTCAAGAAGTCCGCGTCGACCCTAGGCGAGGTGGTCGACACCCTGACTGGGAGGAGCGAAGCGGAGGAGACGCGGCGGCTCAGGGCGGAAAATACCCGCCTACGGTTGGAGGTGGAGGCAATGAAGGCGGAGGTGAAGGCGCTTCGTCTTGGCTTCAGTGAGGCCAAGACGGAGGCCGCCACTGCTACCGCTGCCGCCGCCACCGCCACCGCTACCGCTGCCGCTACGCAGAGGCCTGCAGCCCCCTCAGTGCTGGGTGCTGACTTTCTGGAGGAGCTTAAGGGGTCCTTGACTGCCACTTTCGGGCAAATGCTCAATGCCCGACTCGCAGTGATCGAGGACCGCCTTCTGCCTGCAAAGACGGTGCGTCCACCACTGAGGGCGGACGCTAAGAGGGCAGCGGCGGAGGCCGCAAATGCAGGGGTGGCTGAGCTTGCTCGCCAGCAGGCTGAGGTTGCGGGTCCTTCCACAAGGACCCCAAGTACCCAGGTTCCTGAGGGAAGGGAAACCTGGGCCCAGGTGGTGGGAAAAGGCAAGGGGAAGGGAAAGGGAAAGGGGAAGCCCTCCGTTCCCACCCCTGCCCCTGCAGCCCCTAAGCCCCGTGCCCAAACGGCCCTTGCTTCCACGGCCCGTGTCCCTGCTGCCCGTGACCCCGCGGCCCGTGCCCCTCCCGCGGCCCGTGCCCCCGTAGCCCGTGCTCCAACGGCCCGTCTCCCCGCGGCCCGTGCCCCTGCAGCCCGTACCCCTGCTCCAGCAGCAAGGCCGGCAGCCCCCCCAGCTGGTAGGGCTACGACGGTGCTGAAGAGTCCCCCAAAATCCGCGGCCGTGGTGCTGTCACTGCACCCCGATGCCGTGGAAAAAGGGATGACCTACAGCACCGTCCTCCAGACGGTGCAGGATAAGGTTGACCTGCAGGAGCTGGGGATCGAGGAGATTCGCATTCGCCAAACGGCTACGGGAGCCAGGATGCTACAGATCCCCGGCTCCCAAAGCGGGGAGAAAGCGGATCGCCTCGCGGAAAAGCTCCGCGGGGTTGTGATGGAGGTGGCCAATATCACCAGGCCGGTTAAAACCACTGATCTGAGGATCAGTGGTTTGGATGATGCGGCTACCAAGGAAAAGGTGGTGGCAGCGGTCGCACGTGCGGGGGAGTGCGACCCGCAGCTAGTAAAGGCCGGGGAGATTCGCCCTGGTCCAAGAGGGGCTGGCTCCACTCTCGTTTCCCTCCCAGTTGCAGCAGCTAAAGTGCTGCTACAGAAAGGGAGATTGCTGATCGGGTGGAGCTCAGTGCAGGTGGTGGCACTGGGGGAACGCCCCATGCGCTGTTACCGGTGCTTGGGGCTAGGGCACACTCGCCCTCTGTGCCCCGCGGTGGCGGACAGGGGTGACCTGTGTTTCCGTTGTGGGGAAGCAGGTCACCGGTCGGCCAGCTGCGGGAAGACAGTCCCACGCTGTGCCATCTGCGCAGAGTCGGGGCGGCCCTCTGGGCACGTAATGGGGGGACGCGGCTGCGTTCCCCCTAAGACGAAGGGGAAGGCCACCCGGACCCTGGCCGCCCCAGCTGCCACAAGCCAGGCCGCCCCGGAGGTAGTACGCCCAGCGGCGTGTGAGGAGGTTGTGATGTCCGATTAATGGATCAAGTCGGACATCACAACTTCCTCCAGACGAATCTAAACCACTGCGCCAGAGCCCAAGATCTGCTTATGCAGTCCTTGGCGCAGTGGCAGATAGACGTGGCGGTCGCCGCGGAGCCGTACTATGTCCCCCCCCAACATACGTGTTGGGCTGGGGACCTGGACGACTCCGTGGCTGTCATTGGGCGATCCGGCGGGTCCACCCCCCTCTCGGTTGAGGAGAGGGGGTCGGGTTATGTGGTGGCAAAGTGGGGGGAGTATGCGATTGTCGGCGCATACTTCTCCCCCAACAAAACCGCTGCGGAGCTGGAGGTCTTTGTGGACCTCCTGGCCGCGGTGGTGAGGAGACAGGCCCCACGTCAGGTCCTCTTCATGGGGGACCTGAATGCCAAGGCCCGGGATTGGGGCAACCCCTCCACAAACCCTCGCGGCGAGATCGTGAGGGAGTGGGCGGTTGCCACAGGACTGACCCTACTCAACAGAGGGTCGGCCCACACGTGCGTGCGGCAGCGCGGGGGGTCCGTGGTAGACATCTCGTTCGCCACCCCCGCTGTCGCAGCACGTGTCCGGGCCTGGAGGGTGTTGTCGGAGGTGGAGACTCTCTCGGACCATAAATACATAAGGTTCGAGATCTCCACCTCCAACAACCGAGGGGGGCCCCTGCGGGTGGCGCGGCCGGTCTTCCCGCGCTGGGCTATTAGTCGCCTCGACGCCGAACTGGCAAAAGAGGCGGCTATAGTCCAGGCTTGGCAGGCTGGGCCCGTGCACCCGGAAGTGGACGTTGCGGCGAGCCACTTCCGTGCAGCGGTCACGGCCGTGTGTGACACGGCCATGCCAAGGGCCCGCCGCCGCCCCGAACGCCGCCAGGTACACTGGTGGAACCCGGAGATTGCCGATCTCTGGGTCACCAGTTCGGCGGCGAGGCGGGCCTACAACCACTGCAGGAGGCGACGCAGGGGCCGCACGGACGAGCAGCTGTCAGCTGAGGAGCTGGCAGCTGAGGGCCGGCTGTACAGTGCCTACCGCGACGCGCGGGGGGACCTACAGCTGGCCATTGGCCGTGCAAAGGCAGAGAGCTGGGGCGAGACGTTGGAAGGCCTCAACAGGGACCCATGGGGACGTCCATATAGGGCTGCCCGGAACAAGTTCCGGGGCCAGACGTCCCCAGTTGCTGAGTCCCTGGAGCCGGAGCTCCTGGGCAGGGTGTTGGAGGGGCTCTTCCCCGACAGAGATCCCCTCCATAACCCTCCGACGATGGCATCGTCCTTCCCCGTCCCTGAGGCAGACTCAGCGGACTCCATCCCGCCTCTGACGGAGGCGGAGATGGAGGTCGCGGTCGCACGCCTACGGGGCAAGAGGACCGCCCCGGGTCCTGATGGGATCCCGGGGCGGGTCCTCAGGATAGCCCTGGAGGAGATGGGTGATCGGCTTCGGGAACTGTTCGACGCGTGCCTCACGTCCGGACGATTCCCGAAGCCGTGGAAGGACGGCCGATTGTGCCTGTTGCGGAAGGAGGGTCGTCCTGCTGACTCCCCTTCCGCATACAGGCCCATCGTCTTGCTGGATGACATGGGTAAGCTGCTAGAACGTGTGGTAGCTGCCCGTGTCATTCAGCACCTGGAGGGTACTGGGCCTGGGTTGTCAGAGGCCCAGTATGGGTTCAGAGCGGGGCGGTCTACTATAGACGCCCTGCTCTGGCTCAAGGAGTGGACGCAGGATGCGGTCGGCAGGGGGGAAAAGGCGTTGGCTGTCTCGCTTGACATAGCCAACGCCTTCAACAGCCTCCCGCATGGAACGATACAGGAGGCGCTCCGTTACCACGGCGTGCCCCTGTATCTGCGGAGGCTGTTGGCCGACTACCTCCAGGACCGCGAGGTCTTGGTGGAAGGGCGCGACGGTTTGAGGCACCGTCGCGTCTCCTGCGGGGTTCCACAGGGGTCGGTACTGGGACCGATCCTGTGGAACATTAGCTATGACTGGGTGCTGCGTGGCACGCTGCCTGCAAACATGCGGGTTGTGTGCTACGCAGACGACACCCTGGTCGTAGCCAAGGGGAGGGACCTCAGGGAGACGGTGCGGCTGGCCACGGTGGGAACAACCCTCGTGGTCGACCGCATCCGCTCCCTGGGACTGGAGGTTGCCCTCTCCAAGACCGAGGCCCTGTTGTTCCACGGGCCTCGGGGGGGACCCCCTCCAGGAACGCGGGTGCTTCTGGATGGGGTCCCGGTCCCGGTTGGGACCCAGATGAAATATCTGGGTCTCATCCTGGACGGGAGGTGGACTTTTGGGGCCCACTTCACTCAACTGGCCCCAAAAGTCCTAGGAGCGGCCGCCGCTCTGGGGAGGCTGCTGCCCAACGTGGGTGGCCCGAAGGCCACGTGCCGTCGGCTGTACTCCGGAGTGATCCGGAGTATGGCCATGTACGGGGCACCGGTCTGGGTGGACGCCCTCGGTCGCAATAACAAGGCCCTGCTGCGTCGTCCGCAGCGGGTCATTGCGACGAGGGCGATCCGCGGATACCGGACGGTGTCCTGGACGGCGGCATGTGTGCTGGCCAGTGATCCCCCCTGGGAGCTCGAAGCGGAGACCCTCGCCGAAGTTTACCACTTCGTGGCGGCGAGGAGGTCCCGTGGAGAGCCCCCAGCGTGGGGGGAGGTCAAGCGCCTGCGAAGGCAGGCGCGGGCCGCCCTGTTGCGGCGGTGGACGGAGGACCTGGCTCCACCGGTCCCTGGACAGAGGACGGTGGAGGCCATCCGCCCGGTCCTCCGGGAGTGGGTGCGGCGGCCCTTCGGGTCGCTGACGTTTCGTTTGGTGCAGGTGCTTTCCGGACATGGATGTTTCGGAAAGTACCTGCATCAAATCGCGAGACGGGAGGCGACCCCGGCCTGCCACGAATGTGGGGCGCCAGAGGACACGGCGCCCCACACGCTGGAGGTGTGCGCTGCTTGGGACTCCGAGCGGCGCACACTTTCAGCGGTCGTTGGCCGGGACCTCTCGCTGCCGAGCGTGGTGAAAGCCATGCTCGGCAGCGAGAGTGCGTGGCAGGCCACGGTCTCCTTCTGCGAGAGGGTGATGACGCAGAAGGAGGCCGCGGAGCGGGTCAGGGAGGATAATGCCAACTCTGACCCCCTCCGGCGCAGACGGGTGGGGAGACGGAGAAGGCGCTTCATTGAGCGCTTTCTCCATCCCCCGTAGTGGGGCCAGTGGCGGAGAGTCGGGGGACTCTCCGCTGCACTTACATGGCCCCACACGTCTGGTGGGCAACTGAGGTGAAAGGTTGCCCACCCACTGGCGCAGAGGCCCGGAAGGGCCTACCGCCGGGGCGAGATGGTTAATGCAGTGCGTCTCCATCTTGCCCCATCCCGGCGGCGGTCGGATCACGGGGGGGTTTTAGTGGGTTCGAGTCCCACATACCCCCTGCCACCACCCCCGTGGTGGCAGGGAAGTGCGAGGGCATTTCCCCCCCTCAAAAAAAAAAAAAAAAAAAGGTTAGGTTAGGTTAGGTTAGGTTAGGTTAGGTTGGGGTGCAATGTCAGGATACCTCCACGAAACCCCGGGTGTTGCAGTTCCTCTTGAATGCTTGCATTCGGGGGGAAGGGCAACACTTGGCTTGGTGCACCCTGGGCAACGGTTAATAACTTCCTTTCGGGGATCTTGTTAGCCGTTGGCTGAATTCCTGGCGGGGCCTCTCTGCGATCCCTATGTCTCGGCATAGGGCGCAGCAGAGAGGCAGGAGGCGTGGTCACACTCTATGACCACGCGTGGGGCTCGCCCCGGCGCCCTGGATAGTCCGGGAAGCGGCGAGGCGAGTCGGAGGGTGGTGTGCCTTCATGGCACTCAGCGCGCGGCAGGGAGGGTCAACTCGGCCACCCTGTCGGGCAGCTGGCGGAGCAGCTTTTGCTGCAGAGGGCCTCCGGGCCGGTGTATGGCGAGCCTGCAAGGCTCGCGGCGCGGCGGGGAGGGTCAACTCGGCCACCCCGTCGGGCAACTGGTGTGAAGGCCTTTCTTTCAGCCAGTATTTTTTTTTTTTTTTTTTTTTTTTTTTTTTTTTTTTTTTTTTTTTTTTTTTTTTTTTTTTTTTTTTTTTTCTCGTCTTGTGTTCTGTCCACTTCGTTGTTCTTGTCTGTGTTCTTTGTTTTATGTATTGTGTCGTCCCTATAGGCTGCCGGTCCTTCACCGGCGCCCCCAAAAATGGCTGACTCAAAGAGAAATGTAAGACTACCCCAGGGAGGTAAAGCCGTCTCCGACGGACAATCCTTCCCTCCTCCGGGAGGCTGCCCCTCGTATTCTGGGGGGGGCAAAAGTCACCATTCTACAGCACAGAAGGAAGTAGGTCCCGCGAGGGACGTGAAAGGGCGCTTCATCAAAGCGCGGCCAGTCCTTGACTCGGACGACATCGAGTCGGGCTCGGCGGGCTCCACCATGAGCCTCGATTCAGTCGGGGCGAGTGCGGTGGGGCGCAAGAGGAGGATGTCGGGCTGCGACTCGGGCTCCGACGCTTCCACTCGGGAGCGCAGCCGGTACGAGCCGCTAGCCAGACGGGGGAAAGGTTACCCTGACCGGATGACCGGGACGTCGTTCGGGCTCTCCAAGGGCAAATCGGAGTTGATCGCCTTAAGGCGTGAAGAACACCGATTACAGGCCGAGGAGGACCTGGCGACGCGCATCAGGGAGAACCGCGAGAGGCGGATAGCTCGCCTATCGGCAGGGGATGGGAGCGATCCCATTCCCAGGTCGAGTGCTGAGCTGGTGGGTGCTGTGGTGGACAGCCTCACTATAGTCACGGAGGTTGCGACGAAGTCGTCGAACCTTAAGGGGACTTTTGTCCGATCCCTTAAGGATGCGGCGGCTTCCATTAGGACGGCGGTGACGGAGCTGGCCACCCACTCCGTCTCCGATGAGACTAAGCTTCTCCAGGCCGACAATGCTCGGCTGAAGGCTGAAGTGGGCTGTCTCCGTAAGGAGATAGCTCAGATGAAGCTGGATGTGGAGGAGCTTAGGAAGGCGCAAGGGCAGACGACCCCGGCTCCCTCTACTGCTCGCAAGAGCACGGAGGTTGAGCCACCCTGCCCTGCACCGCTCCCCAGGCGCGAAAGCGGAGAAATCCGCAGTGGCGCCCCACCGGCGAGGGACAGTGAGTTCGAGCGGGAGATCATGGTTCGAGTAGGTACCATGGTGGACGCTCGACTCGAGGCGTTGGCTCAGCGGCTTCCACCGGAGAAACGTTCCCGGCCCCCACTGGCTGCGGATAAGAGACAGGCTCAGGCAGCGAAAGCTGCGGCCCCTGTCTCCAAACCGCCGGTCGGTGAGGGCAAAGGGAAGATGACCCGAGGGAAGCAGAAGAGCGGTACAACGCCTAAGGACGTGACCAAGCCGCGGGTGCTGCCCCCGGCACCCAAGGCGATGACTGCGGCGTGGAGCAGCGTGGTGAAGCGCGGTCAAACCAACGGGGCTGGCGCGGTGCAAACTGCACCGCATACCAGGACTCCGGCGGTGAAACTGCGCCAACCACGATCGTCGGTGGTCACCCTGAATCTGCAGCCTAGTGCTGTGGAGAAGGGCGTGACCTTCAACGAGGTGCTCACGAAGGCCAGGGCTCACGTCCGTTTGCCCGACCTCGGCATCGATAAACCACTGGGTTTCCGAGTTGCGGTTACCGGTGCGCGTATGCTCGAGGTAATGGGTGACGGTAGTGGGCCCAAGGCTGACGCATTGGCGGAGAGATTGAGGGAATGCCTCCCGGCGGAGCTCGTCCGAATCTCCAGGCCGATGAAGTGCGCAGAAATGCGCATTTCCGGCCTAGACGACTCCGTCTCATCGGATGAAGTCGCGGCTGAAGTCGCACGTGTCGGCGGTTGTTCGCCCGACTCGATAAGGTACAGCGAGGTTCGCTGTAACTTTATCGGGATCGGGTCGATGTGGCTGCGGTGTCCGGTGTCGGCCGCCAAAGCGGTAGCAGCGACGGGAAAGTTGCTCGTGGGCTGGGTCTCGGCTAGAGTCCACCTGCTTGAGCCGAAGCCCTTCGTTTGCTTCCGCTGTCTGGAGGAGGGCCACGTGAGGCAGAAATGCCCATCGAAGGTGGACCGCAGCGATCTCTGTTATCGTTGCGGGAAGCCTGGCCACGTGGCCTGCGAGTGTTCGGCCGCGGCTCACTGTGTGCTCTGTGCCGCAGCGAGCCGCAAGGCCGACCACCGCATGGGTGGAAAGGGGTGCGATTCCCTGAAACCCAAACCGAGGCGGAGAAGGCGCGGAGCGAGGGCGGACCGTAAGGCCGCTTCGACTCCAAGCCGCTCTGCTGAGGCGCGGGCGAAGGAAGCGCCGATGTCCGTTGATCCGGGGTCTAGTGCCCCGGGTCCGGGACGTCGGTGATGGGACCTGAGTGGGCGACGAGTGGGTGCTCGCTGCCCGCTTGCATAGGGTCCCCCAAGCCGGACGGCGCACGAGTTCCCAGTGCGCCCCCGAGATGTCCCCGTCGACGTCACGTCCCGACGGTGAGGATGGAGCCGGATGCGGCTGACCGTAGGTAGGGCTGCGGATAGAATGCTAAGGCGACCACGTAGCCCTACTACATGCGGCGGGATGGAGAACCCCGGGTTTTTAGTGGGTATGCCGTTCACTCTGGACGGAGAGTCCCACATATCCACCTGCTCCACCCAGAGTAGGATTTTCCCGGGTCAAAAAAAAAAAAAAAAAAAAAAAAAAAAAAAAAAAAAAAAAAGGTTAGGTTAGTTTTTTTTTTTTTTTTTTTTTTTTTTTTTTTTTTCCTGTCCGGACGCTTGGCCCGGCCCGCGAGCTAATCTCGTCAGTGTTTATTATCTGACGTTTTAAACTAATTATCTTAACTACTACATATATTAACTGGGCAGTCTGCCCCCCCCCCCAGCTTTATTTCATTTTCCATTACAATATATAAACGCTCAATATTTACAAGTTCAGGTCTATCAC
This sequence comes from Ennomos fuscantarius, assembly GCA_905220475.3. Classification (NCBI taxonomy): domain Eukaryota; kingdom Metazoa; phylum Arthropoda; class Insecta; order Lepidoptera; family Geometridae; genus Ennomos; species Ennomos fuscantarius. The sequence continues at coordinate 15,750,786 of HG992035.1, forward strand.
AGTTAAAGAACAATTTAAAAATCAACGTTAATTTACAATACTTAAATTTACTTTAAGATTACTCTATTTTAATCGTTAAGCTTATAGTTAAGAATTAGTTACATTATATGTTAAGGCTCGCTATCTATTCAAATCTATCACAGTTATATGGCAAATTATAAACAAGGGTAACATCTTTAGATTACCTATAATTAATTTAAGGTTACATTTCATTTATATTTAATTCATTTACGGCCAGTTATCTACACTAAACTTAAAATTAAAAATTAGTTACTTATTTATCCGTTTAATATTACATCAGTCTTAGCATAAGTCCACGCTATGGACTCACGGAAAGCCTATTTATGATTTGGTTAAGACAACAAATTAGTTATTTTTATTCTATTTGTTTACATTGATGATGTATTTATTAGTAGTTGTAATAATCTTATTTAATTGGACGACATATTTCAGTAGATTTGTGACTTTTGTTCAGTTTATTACATTATTAATTCAATTAATACTGCTGCTATACAATTTTACTATTTACCTATCTCGACGATCTACTTATATGTTTTCCTAACTTATACATTATTTAAAGCTTGAACTTATTTACCTTATTTCTATCTTATTTCTACTTTTCACCATTATCAAATTATTGCCATTATGAATTTTAACCTAGGTTGAATTTATTTATTACCATAGGACTCTATCACAGTTTATACTCTTAATTCAATATTCATTAACCTAATATTATTTAACCTAACCTAATTCTATGACTTGCTACTTTGGTATTTCTTATCTAGATGACTTAACCTGCCACTTTTGAATTTACTTATCTTGGGTACATAGTTTTGTGGCTTTTCAGTTTGTCTTTACTTATCTCTATGACATAATCTTTTCTTTACTGACTCGTCATTATTTAGAGCTTATTTTGTAGGATCGAGTTTATTTCTGTGGTTTTTACGTTTTTACATACTACGCAGAAAATCTTTTACACACACACCGCTTTATCAGAGTACACAGAATTAACATATAAATTGAATAAATAAATTAGGATTAAAAATAATATAAAATAAAATAAAATCACACTCAGAAAATTACAAATAAAAATTTACGAGTTACATTTACAATTAAAAATAACAAATAAAAATCTCCAATTAGCATATTACTTTAAATTCACAAACAATACAATAAAAACTATTTCACAATGGCAACAATCTCAACTTTGAGCAGGTCTATAGAGGCTCTATACGGATGTACTCCCGTTTGCCCTAGCTGCGGAGCGGACTACTTGCTTAGCAAATTCCAGAAAGTGGCGCCTATCGTCGTTGTCTCTGACCAACTTAGCATAATTCTTATCTATTACATGGTTTTTCATCTTATAATTAACCTCCAGTCTCAGTGCACCAAATCTGGGGCACTCATCCAGAAGGTGGGTTACCGTCTCGGGTGTATCTGGGTTACAGACACATCCAGGGCTTGTGGCAAGCTTAAATCGATGCAAATATTCTCTAAATCCACCATGGCCGGTGAACAGTTGCGCCAGAAGGTTGGTGATGTGGATCTTCCGGAGCAGTCCGTAGGCCTCTCTTGCGTCTGGAAAGAAGAGCTGCGTCGTCTTCCCCGTAGATGCTTCCTTATACCTTCTGTTCCAGTGTTCGATGGTTGACTGCCGTAGGGAGTACTTGAGGAAAGACACCGGGATCTTGTCATACATGGGACTGGTTTTCTTGGTTAAGGCTGCACTCTTCGCCAGTTCGTCAGCTCTCTCATTTCCCACTATTCCCTCATGGGCTTTGATCCAGAACATATTGACGACCTTACTTGCAGATTCCAATTCTTGTATTATAGTCTGGATCTCGGCAACAATTGGGTTCATATTTTCTGGATCTTCAATGGATTGTAATGCAGACCTTGAATCGCTTATGATGTTGTACATGCTTCCCTGGACTTCCTTACACATTTCCAGTGCCCCCAGTATTGCAGCTAGTTCCGCCTGGTATACTGAACAATATGGTGCCAGCAGGAAATTCTTCTTCTTTACCTCTCTCCCTTTCTCCCACCAAGTAATGGCCGCTCCAACCTTGCCTTCTATCTTACTCCCATCTGTATATATTTTTGGAGCGGTATTCTCAATTCCGTCTACATCTTCCTGAGTGTTCAGATATGTGTGCAATATCGGTTTGCGCTCCGCCGGATGTGGCAATTGGAACGGTGAGACTTTCCGTTCAATTTCCCTTCCTGGAAGGTCGACGTAGGGTTTTCCTCTCCTGAGCTCAAAGATCATTGCGGCTTCCCGAACCCTCAAGTCAAGCGGTAGTACACCCGCTAGACAGAGTACGGATGTGTGGGATACCGTTCTGTGCGCTCTAGATATTAAGATCGCAAATTTTCTCGTTAGTCGATTTAGGCGCTCAATGACGTACTTCTTCTCAACCACCCTTCCCCATGCGCTTGCCGCATACAACACTATTGGCTCTACCACTGCAGTGTAAATGAGCTTCGTGATCTCCGGACCTAATCCCCAAGTGGTTCTAGTAGCCGTTGCAACCGCTTGGTAAATACCAGTAGCTTTGCGGCACACATTTTCAATATGGGTCTTGAAGATTAATTTCGAGTCAATGGTTAGGCCCAGGACCTTCAGCTCCGAGGAAACCTGTATAGTCGTTCCAGAGAGCTCAAATCTCGGAGCATCGAATTTCAGCCTCTTTGTTACGATGATGGCCTGCGTTTTATGGGCTGCGAACTTCATTTTGCTTTGTTCGCCCCATCTAGCCACACAGTCCAAAGCCCCGTTCACTTTATTATTTAAATCTTCAGTTGTTTTCGCCACCGCGATGACAAGGATGTCGTCCGCAAATGCCTGGATGTGGGCTTCTAGGCTCTCTGCTTCCTGTAACAGGGTGTCCAGTTGAACATTCCAGAACAGAGGTCCGCACGTGGAGCCCTGTATGCATCCCTTATTTGTCTTCTTGTCAATCTGTGTTCCTGCGTACTGGACCCTCACTTCTCTCTCTGATAGGTAGCTTTGGACAAGCAGTAGTAGTTCTGTTGGGCATCTCTTTTGGATAAGCTGGTGGAGGATCAACGGCCACCAAGCTCCATCAAAAGCCCCCTCTATGTCTAGTGAGACTACTGCCACCAACATCTTTTTTGACACTCCCTCTCTTATGATGTTGAGTGCATCGTACAAGGCGTCCTCTGTGCTGGTTTGTGGGATGAAACCGTACTGCCTTTTACTCAGCAAACCTTGTGCTCCCAGGTGCCACGTAAGTCGAGTTGTAAACATCTTCTCTATGATCTTTCCAAACACCGGGAGCAGGCCGATTGGTCGATACGATTTTGGTGCTGAGTATTCTTCTTTAAGAGGCTTAGGGATAATCCTTATGACGGCTCTTTTCCATCGCACCGGGAAGCACCCCATCTGTAGACACTTATTCGCGATTCCCAGAAAGACATCCCCTGAGCACCGGATGGCTCGCATGCAGATGTCCGCAGTGAAGCCATCTTCCCCTGGTGCCTTGGCTACTCCGATCTTTCGCACCGTATTATAGAGCTCATGTGTCCTAAAACGAGTGAAAGGGGCCTCCGCTATACTTCTCTCCTGTCTCAGCGACTCTAATATGCGCTCAGTCTCTATCCTCAGGGCTCGCTGTGCTGGACTATCCGTTTCCGGGTCATCGTCGGGGTAAAAAGTGTCGGCTAGTAATTCGGCCGATTGCTGAGGATCGAGTACAACCCCAGCTGTGTCTTTTAGAAGTGTGTCAGTCTGGCGATTTGTAGTTGATATAGCCTTGTAGACTTGCTCCCACATCACTTCTCTTGTTTGTCCAGTACAGTACTCAGTCCAGCTTTTTAATCTAGTATTAATGACGTCTTCCTTGTACTTCTCCAGTGCAGTAAGATACTCCTGTACCAAATAAGGTCTTCTCCTTTTATTAGCACCACGGATCCTGTTACGTCGCCTGACCACCTCCGCCTTCTTCTCCACAAGCTCCGCGGTCCACCACTTCAACTTCCTACCCTTCCACGCGCTGATAGCTGGTATACTCCGTTCACATGCCCGCGATACACATTCTGTGAATTCTTCGACAAGAAGATTTAGGTGCGCTGGGTCTTCAATGGCGTCAATTTCCTCTATACTAAGATTTTTGGCACCGAGCTCCTTTGTTAGTTGCTTGTCGAAGAGTCCCCAATCTGCCGCCGCAGTGTTATACTTGCGCGTAGTTTGTCTGCGGATGCTGTCAGTGCACAGGTCTGTTTGCACTTCAAATGTAATCGGTCTGTGGTCAGACGTTACAACAAGGTCCATGTTCACCTTCCAATTTATCACCTTAGGGAGAATAATGTTTGTACATGCGGTGACATCGACTATACTCTCATATACTCGGTTGTTTCTAAAGGCACTGAAGGTTGGTGTACGTCCTCTGTTTAAAATCCCCATGTCAAGTTGTGCTAACAGTTCCATGTATGCAGTCCCCCGGCTATCTTCCACACGCTCTCCCCACCAGTCGCTCTTCGCATTTACGTCACCGGCCAAGATGATGTTCGGAGTTCCCATGCCTTGTACTGCCCATTGAATGTGCTGCAAATATGTATCAATATCTTCAGTTCCTTCAAGATACACCGAGACGAGACCCAACTTATATCTACCTACAACTATGGTTACACAAACAATATTTTCATTACACAACCTTGGAAATTCCGTTATAACTAATTGGTCATTGACAACGACGATAGCGGATTTAACTGGCTTTGTACCATTATAAGATTGAATTACTTTACAAGAGCCCATTTTCACAAAACCGCGGTTACCTACATAGGGCTCTTGCAACATCAGGATGGAAAACTTCTGACGCAATGCCTCCCCTAGGCATTCCTGGCTCGCAACGAGCCCCCTTCCCAAGTTAAACTGCATCAGCTTGATTCCAGCCCCACCCAAATGTTCATCCCTACTATTACCAGAGCATGCCCGAGCTGCCGTATCCACCTTAGCAATAACTTATCAAGGTTCGTGCCAACCGGTCAAATCTACGCCACTCCGGACACTGATCACTGTAAGCCGGGTGCGCTCGGTCGGCGGGTTCCTTACAGTTGCTGCACTTAGGAGCTGTGGTACGCGGACATCCTCTGGTATCATGATCTCCTGCACAGTAGCCACAAACTTGTGTACTACTGCAGTTTCTAGCTTCATGACCAAATCCTAGGCATTTGAAACATTGTTTAATAGGGGACTGGTCACAGGCTCTAATGACCTGGTAGCCCACTCTCACTCTGCTGTCCCTTAGTGCCTTCCAGATCGCAGGGCCAGCCTCCAATATAACATTTGAGAGACACCCATTTCTATGCTTGGTCCTTCTTAGGACTCTGAGGCTCCCATCCTCGACACCTCTCAGCACATCAGAATTTTGGTTCCGAATCGCCTCCACAAGCTTGTCATTGCTGATGTCGTTTGTGACGCCACTCAACCTAAGTTGTGGCAGCTTTGGAGGAGGTTCAGTGATGGTATATTCCTTGCTTAACTTTTTGATGGCCGAGCTCATCTTGTTCTTATCGCTATCTGAGCCAACCGTGAAGACCACCTTGGAGTTGCGTCCTTTTCGCAACCCGTTTATCGCAATTCCAAGTCCCGCAACGTCCACACCCTTTTTTATATCTGTAATTATATCGTCGCTGGATTTTCGTGGATCGACCGATTCTACCACTACAGCACGCCGCGGTGTAGTTAGGGTATCTACGTATGTCGGTCTCATAGTTGCAGAACCTGGCCTATGGGGTTCAACGTGGTGCTGTGAGGCTTCATGCTGATGGTCGTGCATGTCTTGCCTCAACACTTCGACCGCAGTCCTTATTGGCCCCACCGTCTCCACGACTGACTCAAATGCCTCTCGAACCTCATTTTTCAGGGATACCACATTGTCCGCTGTCTGTGTACTGAGAGTTGCCGTGGCGAGCGCAGTATTCTGCAGAGCCGCGATTCCGTCCTCAATTCCGGTCATTGGTTGCACTGGGGTCTCTCTATTTGCCAACTCGGCAACCTCCGACCGCAGTGCTCTCAGCTCCTTCATTACTGGTTCTAAGTCAATTTCAGTAACTGTGGACTTAGAAGGTGAAGCCGGCGATACAGGGCCACGGGTGACCTTCTTGGTCTCTTTCTCTTGGACGAGTCGGTTTAGCAAGTCCAGGACGTTGTTGACCTCGGACCTCAACACCCCCATCCAATTGGTCAGTACCGTGTAGTCGGCATCCGTCGTTCCCGGCCGAAGTGGGTCCTTTGTATCTACCGCTGTACGAAGGGTCTGAAGCTGCTGCTCTAGCCCGTTTATAACCTTAATTGGGGCATCCAGCTCGTAGCTCAGCCATTTCCTGATTGCCTCGCTGTTCTTATGCGTCTCCTCCACAGTGGTCTGGACTATGCTGAGCTTGTCTGCGAGTAGACCACGCTGTTCAGCCAACTGTCTCGTGTGGGCTCTCTCAGTACGAACTAACTCTCTCGCGGCGCGGGCCTTTTCCTTTTCGAGGGCCATTCTGTGCCGCGCTCGTGATTCCGCCAGCGACAGTGCCAGTTCGTACATGGATTGGAGACAATCAATGGTCGTGGCCTTATTCTCCCTCTTCATATTCCCTGCTGTCTCCACTGCTTCCTTGGCTGTCAGGAATAGCTCGTTCGCACGGGCCGCAGCTCTATCCATGGGGACCCCACCCCATCCCAGGGTAGGAGGGAGCATGGATCGTCGACTGACTACGCTCTCCAAATCCGACCAGTCATCCTCCAGGCCTGACATGACCCTAGGAATCCCCAACTGGTCGAGCTCTTCATCCAGCTCCTCCTGGGTAAGAGGTGGTTTCTCGGAAACCGGACTCTCCGTTCCCTCCCGCACTGTATGAAACTCGGACCGTTTCGATGGGCTAATCTCCGGATCTAGATTGGATTCAGTCCGTATCTCCGCTGTCGCACTCTGTACCATGGCCTTAATGCGCAAAGGCTCCGGTCGATGCCCCTTTGACCTGACTGACCTGGGCTTAGGTATCTGAGGAGCTTCCGCGTTTGACACGGATGATGCCGTCGCTCCTTCAGAGCCAGCAGCAGAAGGTCCGCTTCCCTCCTCCAGCAACCAGATATCCTCGGACAGAAGAGGTGAGGTAATACTGGCCTCCAGATCCACAGAGGCGGCTCCTGAAAGGGCCTGCGCCACCTGTACATCGAGAGGCACCTCCACCAATTCCGTCGCATCAGGCTCCTGGGCTACACTAGGAAGATTCGAAGGCACTACAGGGATCTCCGGGTTTGCCTTGACGGCTGGAACCACCTTGGGTGTATCCGCGACTTTCGGGGTTTTACGAATCGGGGTGCGCGCCCAGGGGGAAGCTCGGGCTGGATTTAATGGAACCTTACGCTTTCGTGTCTGTTGAGCTGATGCAGTTGAGAGGGGTGAGTAATACACCACCGGCTTCCTAACACGGCCCTTGGCCGATCCCCTTGTGGACTGAGAGGACTGCGAAGCCGACGACATCGTGACCTAAATAAATGTCGTAACCTACAAAGATGATGTGGTCTGGTGCGCCACAACGGGGGAATACCAACAGTGGAAATCCCGAAGTTCTAGGACCAGCCGTTCCCGAGTTATGACCGAAATTACCTATCCAATATGGCCGACAAAATGGCGGACAAAAGGTAGTCTTCACTATATCTCGGGAACCAGCAGCCGTGGGAACTCCAGAAAAAGGCTGACAGTAATGCCGTATCCCCCTTCGTCCGAATCCGGCCAAAAACGACCACGCTTTTGCAGCACTCTTGATCGGTCCCAAACTAGTCCCAGACAATAGAGGACAAAGCGCCACGACCAGCAGAAGAAACCCCGAGTCCCTACGATGCCCGGCTCCGAAGTTATGGCTGAATTTGTAAAAACAAAATGGCGGCACAAAATGGCCGCCAAAATTTGTTTTGACAATATCTCCGGAACCAGTGGTCGCAGAGACGTGGAGAAAGTTCCAGGGGCCCCGGCTGCTCACGGTACGTCCGGCCGCACGAAAAACCAGAGACCAAAACGCGATATCACGGATCGACCCCGGAATGACGGCAAAAGTCAGCCGGCAACGCGGAAAAGTCAGCCCCGAAAACCCCGTCTCAATAGGACTCCTGGTTGCGGAGATACGGCCGTTTTTATAAAAACAAGATGGCGGAACAAAATGGCCGCCAAATTTTGTCTCAGCGATATCTCCGGAACCAAGAGCCCCAGAGACGCGGGGAAAAGACTACTGACCTCAGCGAGTCCGACTGCGTCTGGTCCCGTCAAAATCCAGCGCCAAAACCGCGACCCCTCCGATCCCGTCCAAAACACCCCTATAGGGTAGCTGGTACCACGGGAAGGTCAGCCTCGAAAGTCCCGATTCGATAGGACGTCTGGTTCCAGAGATACGGCTCTTTTTCCAAAAACAAAATGGCCGCCAAAACTTTAACCTGTCGTATCTCCGGACCCAGGCACCGCAGAAGAGAGCGGAAAAGAGGACTGTGCTCACCTCTGCAGCCTCTATCAGGTAGATGGGGTTTCAGCGCCCAAAAAGTGGGGTATCGAATTTTCACCCTACAGGGTGTCGTAGGCCAAGCAGAAGGTCTGCCGTCACCGGCGCTGGAAACCCCGATTCGCCAGGACGGACGGCTGCCGAGTTATGACCTAAAGAAAAAATCCAAGATGGCGGCCAAAATGGCTACCATTCAAACAAACCTCAAAATCTCGGCCGCCAATTGAGCCAGCTGGGTCGTTCTTGGGATCCCCGAGTTCTGCTCGTCAAGACCCGTCTCCTCGAACTGACCTTACAGCGATCCGGCTATACCTTCAGGAGTTATCCTGAAAAACTCCTGAAAATCCCGTATCTGCCGAACCACTTGGCCGATTCTCCGGAAAGAAGTACCGACGGGTACCTCACTTGGAGCCGCACCCTCGCATCTCCTGCCAGTACCGCCGGTCCACCCTCGTCCCAGTTAGGGGGGGGGGAAGAAAATTCGCAAATAATGCGATAATTCCTAATCCCTTCAAGGTAAAAATCTGGGATTTGAGTGGAACTTACAGTTTAGCCGGCCGGATAGGATGCACTCGTCAAAACCCACGCGCCAGAAGATGGCGCCACTATATAAAGTTTTGAAAATTTAATTTTCTAACCTATACCGGGTCGACCGGTATAAACCGGTCGACCCGCTGCAGCTAAAAATCCGTTCTGAACGGATTCCAAAGGCGAACCAACTGCTGCGTGTGTGTGCGGTCTTAAAACTAATAAAAGTCTGGTCCTTACAATGTTATCGGTGGGGGGGGGTTTTTTTGTAAATGGTTAGGTTAGGTTAGGTTAGGTTAGGTTAGGTTAGGTTAGGTTAGGTTAGGTTAGGTTAGGTTAGGTTAGGTTAGGTTAGGTTAGGTTAGGTTAGGTTAGGTTAGGTTAGGTTAGGTTAGGTTAGGTTAGGTTAGGTTAGGTTAGGTTAGGTTAGGTTAGGTTAGGTTAGGTTAGGTTAGGTTAGGTTAGGTTAGGTTAGGTTAGGTTAGGTTAGGTTAGGTTAGGTTAGGTTAGGTTAGGTTAGGTTAGGTTAGGTTAGGTTAGGTTAGGTTAGGTTAGGTTAGGTTAGGTTAGGTTAGGTTAGGTTAGGTTAGGTTAGGTTAGGTTAGGTTAGGTTAGGTTAGGTTAGGTTAGGTTAGGTTAGGTTAGGTTAGGTTAGGTTAGGTTAGGTTAGGTTAGGTTAGGTTAGGTTAGGTTAGGTTAGGTTAGGTTAGGTTAGGTTAGGTTAGGTTAGGTTAGGTTAGGTTAGGTTAGGTTAGGTTAGGTTAGGTTAGGTTAGGTTAGGTTAGGTTTTTTTTTTTTTTTTTTTTTTTTTTTTTTTTTTTTTTTTTTTTCCCTGTCCGGGCGCATGGTCCGGCCTGCGAGCTATTTGACCCTAACATTATCAGGGGTTGGGGTTCTTTGTTTATTAATTTGAACAACATTTAGCTTTTATTTCACTTACAGCTATCATATATCTATTAATCTTAGATCTAATACATTTTTCATCTTGGTATATCTATAACAAATTCTTAGTCTATTTATGTTTTCTTACAATTTACATCCTATTTTACATCTTTACACTTACTTGTAAGTCAACTTACATATATTAAACAATATATATAATTGACTTAATTATTTATCTCCTTATTTCTATTTATTACACTTGTACATATTTTAACACAATATTTTAAAAATTTGTCTCTGATCTCATCCTCTCTTATTATTTCTGCTATACTTTCAGATAAAATCTTATGATTTATTACCTGTTCCAGGTCAAAGCGACTTTGACCGTACATTGGGCAGTCTGTGATAACGTGAATTGGTGTTTCCTTTTTTGTTGTGTCACATGGACATGATGGGTTACTTTTCAGTTTGAAGCGGTGTAGGTACTCAGAGAACCCACCATGTCCAGTCATAATTTGTGTTATCGTGTTGTTTATATTGAGTGTCCTTATAATTTTGTAGGAATGTATGGCGTCAGGGAAAAAGAGTTTGGTAACCGAAGCAGTGTTTCCCGTTTTGTATCTTCTGTTCCATTCGTCAAGCGTTGCCAGTCTTATTTGGCGCTTGGCGAATGAAACTGGACATACATCATAACTGGGCCGGGTTTTGATGTTTAAGGCCGCATCCTTTGCAAGCTCATCTGCTCTCTCATTCCCTTTGAGTCCCGCGTGTGCCTTAATCCAGTATAAATGTACTTTTTTGTTTTGTGTCGTGCACTGTGTAAGTTTGTTACGGATGTTGACTACAAGGGGATTGAGAGAGCAGCCGCTTGCAAGGGCTTGTAGTGCTGATCTTGAGTCACTGTATACTCCGAAAGTTTCTTCAGAGCTTTTCGAAATCTCGTCCACTGCTTTCGATATGGCCAGCAATTCGGCCTGGTACACTGAGCAGTAGGATGATAGCTTAAATTTCCGGCCTTTGGTTTCCGTAGCATTTTTCCAAATGGATAAGGCTGCACCTACTTTGCCATCTATTTTGCTACCATCTGTGTACAGTTCGACTATTTGTCCGTTTTGTTCCACGAGCTCTTGTGTGTCCAGGTTCATGAATTGCAGGTCCATATTTATTGCTGGGTGAGGAGTATCAGCATAGGGGGTTCTCCGTTCGATCTCTCTATCTCCTAGTACCTGCTGGGACTCCCCTCTTCTCACTTTATACAGGGCAGCTGCCTCTTGTATCCTGAGATCGAGGGGAAGCATCCCAGCAAGAAGTAGTGCCGAGTTCAGAGAGACCGTCCTGTGAGCTTTGCAGATTTTTTGTGCGAATCCCCTCTGAACTTCGTTCAACTTTTTCTGAATATACAGTTTCTTTGTAGACTCTGCCCAGACTGATGCAGCATATGATATGATAGGCTCTATTGCGGCGACATAGATGGTTCTGACTATTTCAGGGTGGAGGCCCCAGCTGGCTTTTGCGGCTTTGGAAAGATGCTTATAGACGTTCAGCGCTTTTCTGCATATATATGCCGCGTGTGTTGCGAACGTTAATTTCTCATCTATCCAAAGCCCCAGAAGCTTCAACTCTTTAGATATGTTAATGGGGACCCCTCCCATGCTCAGGCGTGGGACATCATGTTTAAGTTTCCGGGTGAAGATCATGGCATTCGTCTTTTGCGGTGCGAATTTTAACTTATTCCTGATGCCCCACTCCTGGACAAAGGCGAGGGCACCATTTGCCTTTTGTTCCACCTCCAACGCTGTGTTGCCATCGAACAACAAAACTATGTCGTCCGCAAATGCTTGGCAATATTCTCCTCGTGTATGCAATCCTTTTAGTAATGGGTCCAATAAAATGTTCCATAGGATTGGTCCACCTATGGAGCCTTGCACGCAGCCTTTCGTTGTCTTCCTGGCCACTTCTTCGCCTGCGTACCTAACTCTGACCTTTCTATCCTCCAGATAATTGTCAAGTACTCTGCGTAGATTCAATGGACACTTTTCTTCCGCAAGTCTGAGTCTGATGGCCGGCCACCAAGCATTATCGAAGGCCCCCTCTATATCCAATGAAACGAGTGTTATAAGTTTCCTTTCTTTCAACTTATCTTTTATGCGGTTCATCAGGTCATAGAGGGAGTCTTCGGTGCTTTTTTGTGGTACAAAGCCATACTGGTAAGGGCTCATTTTTGGTACTAAGTGCCATTTGATTCTATTTATCAGCATTTTCTCCAGGACCTTTCCCATCACTGGCAATAGTCCTATTGGCCTGTAGGATTTCGGAACTGTGTAATTATCCCTACCTGGTTTTCTCAGAATTACTACAGTTGCCTCCTTCCAGGATGTTGGGAAATATCCCAATTGTAGGCATTTGTTGGCCAGCGATAGAAAAAGCCCTGGAGATAGCTGTATCGCTCTCTTGACAATATCCGCAGTCAGACCATCGGATCCAGGTGCCTTTTTGGGATTGAAGCTGTCAATGGCTGAATTGAGTTCTGCTGGGGTAAATGGTGGATCATTCTCTTCAGTATGATCCGCTACATTTACTTGTTTAGCCAGCGCTCTAATCCTTCTCTGTTCCGCATTATCTTCCTCTGCCTTATCCTCAGGATAAAACGTTTCTGCCAGAAGTAGCGCGGAACTTCTGCAATCCAATGTTTTGCCCTCGTTGGTAAGTGGAAGGTCTTCCTGACGTTTGGTGGTTCTTCCTATCACTCTGTAGATGCCTTCCCATACAGTCTCTCTGTCTTGCTTTTCACAGAACCCCTTCCAACTCTGTGTTTGTGCGTTTATCTCTTCCTGTTCATATTTTTCCTTTGCTTGCAGATACTCATCAACAACCCTCTCTCTACGGTGTGGCGCTGCACAGCGTATCCTGCGCTTTCTGGTGGCCACCTCCCTCTTCAACTTGGCGAGCTCCTCGGACTTCCACGATAGTTTGATTTTTTGTTTTTGTTTAAGTTTCGGTATACTTTTATTTGTCGCTTGTTTTACTACATTTATAAATTTATTAACTGTATTTTCCAAATCTTTTTTGTTTTCTATCTTATTAATATCCGTTGTATTTAATTTGTGTTCTTCTGACAGCTGTGTTAATTTCGTATGAAACCGACCCCAGTCTGCTTTTTTACTATTGTAAATTCTTGTTGTCCTCGTTATATCTAATCCTTTTGATTTTGTCATTTTAATTTTGCAAACTATCGTGTTATGATCCGAGGTGGTCATCCCTTCGTCAAGGGTCCAGGCTTCCACCAGATCGAGCAGGCTCGCACTGCAGGCCGTGACGTCTACAAAGCTGCTGTATACCTTTCCTCCTCGTACTGTAAAGAAAGTTGGAGAGGTGTTGTTATTAAGTATCTGCAAGTTCATGTCTTCAAAAGCTCCTGCTACTGCTTCACCCCTGACATCTGTTTTTGGGCTCCCCCACCATGCGCTCTTTGCATTTACGTCTCCTCCCAGGAGCACATATTGATGTTTGTGGAAGTGTCTAATAATCTTGTTGAGATGCAAGAGGTATGGCTCGATTGGTTTAGGGCTTTCGTAGGTGTCTGGCTCAAAGTACAGTGAGATGACAAGGATCTCCCAGGCCTTCGTCCTGACCCTCACTACGACTATGTTAGTTGTTGTGTAGTCCGGGCACTGGATGACGTCCAGGTCGGAGTCGAAGACGACTATTGCCGCTTTTACCGGGCCGTCATCCGCCACTATGCTCTGGTAGATCCTTGCCCCACCATAGCTTTTCATTTTCCCTATTGATCCAATGTACGGTTCCTGTAGTAGAGCAATGGCCATCCCTCTGTTACTGGCTTCTAGCATTAGGTCGTTAGTGGCTGCCTCTTTTCTTTGGAGGTTAGCTTGCGCTATTGTGTACAACCTCATCTTGTCTACTGGAGAGTGCGTTGAGGTGCCCTTAGCAGTACGCCACGGACGATCTTGCCAAGGTGTCCCACTTTCGCCTCACCGGGCATTCGTCACTGAATGCATTGTGGTTAAACTTTTCTATCTTGGCACTCAGGCAGTTGCAGCAGGTTGGCGTTGTCGCTGCCATCCAGTCTGCGCAGGTTGCCTTCATATGAGGGCCCCCACAGTGGCTACACTTTTCTATTTTCTCCGTACAGAAGCGTCGACCGTGCCCGTAGCCCAGGCATAGTGAACACTGAACCAGAGGGGACTGGTCTTCGACCTTTACCCTCTGCAGGTCAATGTGCACAGTCCCGGCCCCGAGCACGATCTGCCACAATCTTGGGGATACCCTGAGTACCACATTGTTGGTATGTGGATTTCTAGTTTTCTTCTTGAACGCAATTTCCATTCTGTCATCTTCTTTGCTTAAGTCCCTGAAAACACTTTTGTTCTGGTTTCTTAGGGCTCTTAGTATGTCTTCATCACTGTTGATGTGAATCACGTTCTTCAAAACTACCAACGGATCCTTGTTTTTGATGTCTTCTACACTCAGTTCCGGTGCTCCGTGGAGTCTCTCCTTTACTTTTCTTCTTTCTTCTTCTGTTCTGCATCCTATTATAACTTTCTTATCCTTAGCTTTCCTTATCTTTTCCACTACTACTCCTCCATCACTGGCGTTCATCACTTTCCTAATTCTACTAAAAACCTCTTCTCCAGTGTCGTTTTCATTTTTAGCAGCTACTATCACCGAGTGCAAAGTTGGTTGAGATGGAATTTGCACTCGGGAGGCAGCTGCTACACTGGCATAACTTCTCTTTTCTAAAGTCATCTTCAGGTCTTCCATTTTTTCATTATTAATTTGTATCACTTCCATGTTTTTATTCATCATGTCCATATGTTTCTGTATCGTTTCTTCCCACTTTTTATTTAGGTCAGTTTCTTCCGGTTTTTGCATCTTTTGTTTTTCGGTCTGTGATATTTCTGCAGATTGCTCCAGTTCCGATTCCGGTCTACCTTTGGCTGAGCTCGCTTCCTTAACCAGTCGGAAGAGCTGATCTACGGTCTCTAAGACTGCATTTTTTATATCACCCTTTAGATTTTTTGACTGGTTCATATAATTTTTTGCTTTATTAAGCCATTTTCTCGCCTCCACTACCCGGTCTACTGATTTTGTTCCGCTTTGTGTCGTAGGGCTGGTTTCTATATCAGCTCCCAGTCGTCGAATTGCAGGATTTGGTTTTGGCAGTCTTTTCTCCTGGGTCTTTTGGGGGGGACTTAGGCTGGTTCGGCTACATCCCGGTTTTGCAGTCTCAAATATGTCGATGCTCTTTCTTACACTCTGCGTTTGAAGAGCAGGTAGAGTTGGGGATGCCGTTGCCGGCGGTGCCTCGCTCTCACTCCCAGGTCCGGTCAGAGTCATGGTACGATTTAGGCCCTGTTCCGGTTTTTTCGGGGTACGAAACATGTTGGTGGGGACAGGGAATTGGTAATCGATGGTGTTAATATATTTAATTTTAGTGTAAATTTGTATAAGTAGTAAATAGTGTAAATTGTAAAATTGTAAAACAATTAAATGTAAAATGTGTGTGAATTTCTTGTCCTAATCTATATCCTTTCTGTTTCAGGTTTCTGTTCGTCGAGCTTCGGTCAACCCAAGCAGCACTTCGCGGTACGAGGATGGAGTTTAAGGTAGGTACAGGTAAGTACAATGTTAAAGTTATACCCACTAGTATTATTTTAGTCCAGTAAGTGCTCCTAAGTTGAGTTCAGCAATACATCAAATACACAAAAGCTTACTTCTAGGTAGAGTAAAGTTCTACTAGGAAACGTCAGGTAGGGTAATCTCCACCTATTTCAATATTATACTTCTATAAGCTTAGCCTAGTCCAAAAATTGTCAGTTTAGTCAAAATCTTACACAATGTTAAAATTTTTAGTCAAAAAATTTTGACTCTACATAGAGTCCGTTCCATTAATACTTATATCTAATTAACTTAGTCACGTCACAAAAAGTTTTATCAAAATCGGCCGTCAATTGGCGGAGATAGGGCCTTCCGAAGTTTTTTAATGTAAAGAGGGGGGGTTAAAAATTGGGGGGGATGAATACTACTGTTTTACACGTTTTATTAGTCACAGAATACAGATTTACAAAAATTTTGGTTTTTCTATAAAATAATTTTCAAAAGTTTTACTTTTTGTATGGAAATATTTTTTTGATGATAGGGGGGGGGAAAAATTTTTAAAAATTAAAGGAATAACGGGCGAGTTTTTCTCAATATCTATCCTACGGATAGATATAGAGGTTGATGCCAGAATTTGGCTATCTCCTCCCGTTTTAAAGTTATGACAATTACAAAGTTAATTTTCTATTTTGCGGTTGGTAATTTTACAATAACATGAATAAATTCGAGCGCTTTAAGTTTAAAAATCTAATTTTTTGACAATTATTTACAACTAATAGAGGCCTACCTTTAGGCAAAAATTTAGGGTAGGTTATCGCTGAAGAATTTAAAATAAAATTTTTTGAAAATAAATTAAAACCGCACAAAAATTTTTAAAGGCCATAAAAAGTCCAAAAACTTAGCTTTTCGAATAGAAAAAACTTCTCCCACTGTCTCCTCCGGGTCCTCTTCCTGACTGCGTATTTAGTTTTCCGCTGGCTGGCCTGGATGGGTGACCTCGTGGCCACGTGGTACTTGTTTTTTTGCCGATATCTCCGCAGTGGGGACCGGCAAAAATCCAATTTGGCCACGAGGTTATAGGCCTCCAGCGGGGCTCCCGATCCGCACTCAAAAAAGTGGGGGTCGTAGATCGTTTGACGCCAGCGTTTAATTTGGAAATTTAAAAAATTTACACTTTTCCACTTTTTCACAGATAACTCTTTAGCCACTTCACTGCCGTCTGGGCGGTTTCCACAAGCGTGTCGGCCTCGTTTTGCCGCAACTTTTGATATATCACTCGCTTTTCAAGTCGCAAAAAATACCACTTATTTGTAATTAAATTGGAAATTATTCCTCGGAAATTGCCTGGACCGTGGCGTGCCGGGCTGAGGTTGGGACGCGACTGGTTAGGTTAGGTTAGGTTAGGTTAGGTTGGGGTGCAATGCCAGGATACCTCCACGTTGCCTCGGGTGCTGCAATTCCCTCTTAATGCTTGCATTCGGGGGGAAGGGCAGCACCTGGACCGGTGCACCCTGGGCAACGGCTAACAACTTTCCTTCGGGGATCTTGTTAGCCGTTGGCGAAATTCCTGGCGGGGGGGGGGCCTCTCTGCGATCCCTATGCCTCGGCATAGGGCGCAGCAGAGAGGCGGGGACTCGCACCGTCGCATCCTTGGCATGGGAGGCGGTGGTGCGAGTCAAGGCGGCCTCTCGTTGTCGAGCAATTAGCCATGCTCGACAATGGGAGGACCGGGGAGGTGGTCCCTCTTCTGTTCGCAGGGGGGGGACCAAGGAGCGGGGGAGGGAGTGTCTTATCGCTCCCTCGCTCCAGAGGGTGGGGCGATGTCCAGGAGTAAGCGGCATCGCCCCTGGTGAGGGAGGGGCTTAAAAACCCCTCCGGGAGGGGGCTTTATACACCCCCCCCCGAGGAGGAGCGCGCGCCGTCGCCTTTGGTCGGAGGGGCGACGGTGGCGCGCTAGTGGGCAGCAGGCGGCTGCAGGATCGGCCTCTCACCGTCGATTCGTTGCGGTCGTCTCGACGAGGAGAGGCCCGGGGAGGTGGGGGGCGGGGGAGAGAGATTGCCATCCTCTCGCTCCTCCGCTCCAGAGGGCGGGGGCGATGCCCCGTTATAGCCCCGGGGCATCGCTATCGCTCTCGCGAATGAAGGAGGGGCTTTGTACACCCCTCCGGGGAGGGGGCTCTATACACCCCCCCCCGTGGAGGATCGCGCCGACGTCTCTGAGGGCCGGAGGCGGCGGCGCGAGTGGCAGCAGGTGGCTGCAGAATTGGCCTCTCACCGTCGACCGTCTTGCTAGGAGCGCTCGACGAGGAGAGGTCTGGGGAGGGGGCTTTATACACCCCCCCCCCGAGGAGGAGCTCGCGCCGTCGTCTCCCTGCCTATTGCGGCAGACAACGGCGCAAGCTAGGGGCGGGGGAAAGAGAACGGAGTACTCTCTCTCCCCCACTCCTGAGGGCGCGGTGACGGAGCTGGGATTAAATTCCTGACTCCGTCCCTGCGGCGGGGACTCGGGGCGCTGGATGTGGGCCATCCAACGTCCCTGAAAACAGGGTCCCCCAGAGGAGTTGGTGCCCCAGATGTTCCGGGGCATCACTCGAGGAGGAGGAGGGGCTTTATACACCCCTCCGGGAGGGGGCTTTATACACCCCCCCCGAGGAGGGCTCGCTCCTGCACGGAGCGAGCAACAGCGCAAGCGGGGCTGCGGAGAATGCGCAAGCGGGCCCGCGGCCCCGCTTCCAGCTGAGTAGGCGGAACATCGTGGAGGTTTTAGTCGGTATGGGTGCCCCTTCCGGGCATCGAGCCCGACACTACTCGTGGCCGACCCAGCCGCGGGTGTGCGTAAATGCATTTCCCCCACGTTAAAAAAAAAAAAAAAAAAAAAAAAAAAAAAAAGGTTAGGTTAGGTTGGGGTGCAATGCCAGGATACCTCCACGAAACCCCGGGTGTTGTAGTTCCTCTTGAATGCTTGCATTCGGGGGGAAGGGCAACACTTGGCTCGGTGCACCCTGGGCAACGGTTAATAACTTCCTTTCGGGGATCTTGTTAGCCGTTGGCTGAATTCCTGGCGGGGGTCTCTCTGCGATCCCTATGCCGTGGCATAGGGTGCAGCAGAGAGACGGGGAGCGCGCGGTCACAGCCTGTGACCATGCGCAGGACTTGCAACGGCGCCCTGGACAGTCCGGGAAGCGGCGGTGCAAGTCGGGGGGCTCGCGTCGGCGTCTCGGCCATATGCCGAGTAGCGGCGACGCGAGCGAGCAGCTTTGCTGCAGCGGACCTTCGGGTCGCGGGATGGCAGGCCTGCAAGGCCTGCGGCGCGGCGGGGAGGGTCAATCCGGCCACCCCGTCGGGCAGTCAGAGGAAGCAGTTTTGTCTGCTGAGGACCTACGGGTCGGAGTGTGGTGCTGTGGCGAAAGCCGGCAGCGTGGAGTAGTCCGCACAAGCTACTCTCCCGGCAACCTTGATGCCTTCCGCAACAACCCTCGTTGCGTGATAAGAGGATACGTGGGGGTATTCAAGGCCCGAAGGGGGCTTGCCTTAACTGGCCGGCCCCAGAGAGAATGGAAAACTCGACATAAACCCGTGAGAACACACGTAACACCCTGCGGATACCTGGGGACCTCCGCAGTATGTACCCTTGTCCCCCGGAATGGGAGTAACCCGGGGGATCGACATTTATATCGGCCCGACTCGTGGGAACAACAAATGATGTCCAATGAAAACAAAAAACCCAAACATGTAAATGTTAAATATAGCAGTGGGGCGCCGGGCGCCAAAGAGGGGAACAGCGAGCAAGACTGCTTGCTGTTCAAAAGTCTTTCGGAGTCATCCGATTCCGATGTGAGCCTGAAGACCGTGTCTTCAGGCTCACAAAGTGGTGGGCTCTGGCGAAAACGCCACAGAGCAGCAGACGACGGGGACACCTCGGACGAGGTGTCCACGCCGAAGATAGCGACGGCGCGGCGCGGACGAGGCCGCCCGCCAACAACCGGGCAGTACGTCGGCCTGGCGAAAGCCAAGGCCGAGCTGAACAAGGCCCGAGAGGAGGAGTTGCGCCTAATCGCTGAGAAGGAGATGGCAGAGGATCTGCAGAAGAAAAAGGAGGCGAATATCGCCTTCTTTAAGAAGGCAGGCCCGGATCCTCTGCCAGAGGAGGAGGTGCGAGGGAGAGATGCCGCCCAACTTGAGTGGATGGTGCTGGACTCGGTGGACACAATAACTAAGATTGCCGCGAAGTCCAGCAACCTGAAGGGGACTTATGTCAAGGCCCTCAAGAAAGCGGCGGGCATCATTCGAGCCTCCTTCGAGGAGACAAAGGAGAGGGCCATGACGGAAGAGGTACGCCTCCTCGTCGCGGCCAACAAACAGCTCACGTCGGAGCTTAAACAACTCCGCCGTGAGATGGAGGAGATGCGAGCCTCCCAGCAGAGGCCAACAACCGTCCCGGCTCCGCCGGTGCGGCCAGCGGTGGCAGTGCAGCCCCCAGCTCTCGAAGACGTGCTGCAAAAGGTCATGGTGCAGGTGGGCACCATGATCAGCGCACGTTTCGAGGGCTTGGAAGATCGGCTTCTCCCGGAGAAGCGCCTCAGGCCGCCACTGGCCGCCGACAGGCGAAGAGAAGAAGCGGAACGCGCACCGAGCACGTCGACCGCCCCCCCCGCACCGGCAGTTGAGCCGCAGCCCGGCCCATCCAAAGCCGCCAAGCCCAAGAAGGGCAAAGGCAAAGGCAAGGGTGGGCCTGCTCCTGCCGTAGTGCCAGCACCGACTCCAGCACCGCCTCCACCAGCACCGATGGCCTGGACTGAGGTGGTGAAGAGGTCGAAGAAGAAACGCACCGAAGCCCCTGGCCCTGCGAACCCCCGGCCCAGATCGGCGGCCCCGGAGCGAGCCCAGGTTGTGAGAGCAGTGAGGAAGCCTGCTCCTCCCACAACCCTGAAGGCAAAGGCGGCCAAACTCCGCCTCCCCCGCACTGCAGCCGTGGTCATCACACTGCTGCCGGGGGCGGAGGAGAAGGGCTTGACCTACTCCAAGGTGCTGGCAGAGGGCAAGCGATGCGTCGACCTCGGCGCTCTAGGAGTTCCCCCCCTGAGGATGAGGACAGCAGCGACAGGGGCCCGCATCCTCGAGGTCCCTGGGGCTGAAAAGTCCCAGAAGGCAGACTCCCTGGCTGAAAAGCTAAGGGAGACCTTCCAGGGGGTGGAAGAGATCCGGGTCTCCAGGCCGGTCACCATGACGGATATGCGGGTGAGTGGCCTGGACGACTCGGTCAGCGCCGAGGAGCTGGCAGAGTCTCTTGCCAAGGCTGGAGGGTGTCCGACCCAGGAGGTAAAGGTCGGCACCATCAAGGCGGGGCCGAGGGGCATGGGGTCTGCGGTAGTGCGCTGCCCCACAACAGCAGCCAAGACTATAGCGGCTGGAGGACGGTTGCTCGTCGGCTGGGTCTCGGCCCAAATACAGATACTGGACGCGAGACCCCGCCGATGCTATCGGTGCCTTGCACTGGGCCACGTTAGGGCCCAGTGCAAGTCAGAAGTTGACCGCAGCGATGAATGTCATCGCTGCGGTCAAAAGGGCCACAAGGCCAGCGATTGTGCCGCCCCCCCACACTGCACCGTTTGTGCAGCTGTGGGCAGGGCCGCAGATCACCTCTCCGGGGGCAAGGCATGCGCCAAGCCCCCGACGAAAACAGAGCCGCGACGCAAGTCCGCTGCGACTGAGGCCAAGGCCAAGTCACAGCCGACTCCCTCCGTAGCAACGGAAAAGGCGGTGCGCATGGAGGAAAGTTAGTATGCCACTAACTTTCCTCCAGGCGAACATCAACCGCTCTGCCCGGGCCCAGGATCTTTTGCTCCAAGCCCTGGCAGAGCGGTTGATAAAAATCTGCGTGGTCGCCGAGCCCTACCGTGTTCCGCCCAGGTCCGATTGGGTGGGGGACCTGGACGGCTTGGTGGCAATCACGGCCCAATCGCCGGCCCGGTCTCTTCCCTTGAAGGCGATGGCTGGAGGCCGAGGATACGCCGTGGCAAGTGTGGGGGAGATCGTGATTGTGGGGGTGTACCACTCCCCCAACAGGCCTCTCCACGAGCTCGAAGCCCTCCTCGAAGAGGTGGGCACGGTCGCGAGCAGAAACCGTCCCAGACCGGTTATTGTCCTCGGAGACCTCAACGCGAAGTCATCCGCGTGGGGATCTCCGACGACAGATGCGCGGGGTACTGCCGTCGCGGAATGGCTAACCGCGACGGGCCTGTGCGTCCTTAACCGGGGGACGGAGCACACGTGCGTGCGCCGATGGGGTGGCTCAGTGGTCGACGTGACCTTTGCCACCCCTGAGCTGGCACGACGCGTACGCGACTGGGAGGTGCTTGTGGACGAGGAGACGCTCTCCGATCATCGATACATTCGGTTCAGCGTCTCCTCGCCCACAACCTTCGTGGAGGGGCCTGTTGGGTCCGGCCCGAGGTGGGTCCTTAAACGCCTGGACTCGGAGGTGCTGCAGGAGGCAGCGATAGTCCAGGCGTGGAACGCCCCACCTGCGGAGCCGGTGAGTGTCGATGCCGAGGCGGACGAGCTTTGCGAGGCCATGGCGCGCGTGTGCGACGCAGCAATGCCCCGCGCCAGGGCCTCGCAGACCAAACGCCAGGTGTATTGGTGGTCGGACGAGATCGCAGAGCTCCGCCGCCGCTGCGTAGGGAGGCGCCGCCGGTACCAGAGGTACCGCCGCAGACGGCGCCGAGAGACGGAGGAGCTGGACCACTTATACACCGCCTACAGGGAGGCATCGAAAGCCCTCCGTGTCGCCATCGACGAGGCCAAGGCTAGGGCCTGGCGGGAGCTGCTGCAGACGCTTGAGCTGGATCCGTGGGGAAGGCCGTACAGGTTGGCGAGGCAAAGGCTTCGCCCCTGGGCACCCCCGGTGACCTCAACGCTCGCGCCTGCAGTCCTGCAGCAGGTGGTCGAGGGACTGTTCCCTGCAGCCCCAGGGACCGAGTTCGTCCCTCCCACCGCGGTGGTCGATGGCGAAACGGAAGGGCTTGATTCACTCAGCTCCCCTTCTGAAGTCTCGGAAGGGGAGCTGGGCGCAGCCATCCTCAGGATGAGGGCCAAGAACACGGCGCCGGGCCCAGATGGCATACACGGTCGCGCGTGGGCCCTCGCTGAGGATGCTCTAGGGCCTCGAATAAGGGCACTGTTCGGCCGCTGCCTCGAGGAGGGGAGGTTCCCCCGGCGGTGGAAGGGGGGCAGGCTCGTCCTCATTCGTAAGGATGGGCGCCCTGAGGACGAGCCTGCGGGTTACCGTCCAATCGTGCTGCTTGACGAGGCCGGCAAGCTATTGGAGCGGGTGATTGCTGCCCGCCTCGTCAAGCACCTGGAGAGGACTGGTCCCGACTTAGCGGAAGAGCAGTACGGGTTCCGGAGAGGTCGCTCGACGCTGGATGCTATTGCACGCGTCCGCGACCTCTCCGTCGAGGCGTGCTCCAGTGGCGGCGTCATGTTGGCGGTGTCTTTAGACATCGCCAACGCCTTTAACACGCTGCCGTGGAGCACAATTTTGGAGGGGCTGAGGTATCACAGGATACCTCAGTACCTGCAGCGCCTCGTCGGGGACTACCTCTCCTATAGAGAGGTAGTCTTTCCAACGACGCAGGGAGAGGGACGTAGCCCCATGACGCGCGGCGTTCCACAGGGGTCTGTTTTAGGGCCTCTTTTGTGGAACGTCGGGTATGACTGGGTCCTTCGGGGCGCTAACCTTCATGGCGTCGGCGTCATTTGTTATGCCGATGACACGCTGGTTACCGCCCGGGGAAGGACTTTCAGAGACGCGTCCATCCTCGCCACCGCCGCAGTTGCTGCGGTGGTGGCCAGGATCCGACGGCTGGGCCTGGAGGTGGCGCTCCACAAATCCGAGGCCATATGTTTTCATTGTCCTCGGGGGGCGCCACCTGCAGGCTCCAACATCATCGTGGGGGGAACCTCCATTGCTGTCCGCTCGTCGCTCAAGTATTTGGGCGTCGTGCTTGACAGCAAATGGAGGTTCGGAGAGCATCTGCGGCGGCTGTCCCCCAAACTTATGGGGACAGCCGCCGCATTGAGCCGGCTACTCCCGAACCTGGGAGGCGGAGGGGGCACCTGCCGCCACCTTTACATGGCGGTAGTGAGATCGATGGCCCTCTACGGCGCTCCGATCTGGGCCGGATCTCTGAATCCTCGGGAGACCTCTACACTCCTGAGGGCTCAGAGAGTCATGACGGTGAGGGTGTGCCGGGGCTATCGCACACTCTCACACGAGGTGGCCTGCATCCTCGCGGGCTCCCTTCCATGGGACCAGGAGGCGGACGTCCTGGCAGCCGTGTACCAGCGAAGAGCCCGCGCACGGACCGAAGACCTGCGGCCTACGCCGCAGGAGGTCGCGCACTGGCGCACGGAGGCCAGGACGGCTGCTCTGGTGGCATGGAAGGAGCGGCTCCCGCTGGGACTCACGCGGAGGGGGGCTGGAGCACAACGCCTTATTGAGGCGATCCAGCCCGTACTCGAGGAGTGGGTCCAACGGGAGCACGGAGCCCTGACCTTCCGCCTGACGCAGGTCCTCTCGGGGCACGGGTGCTTCGGGAGATACCTGTGTAACGTGGCAAGGCGGGAGGCGACCCCGGCATGCCTCCGGTGCGACTGTGCAGAAGATACTGCGCAGCACGTGCTGGAGACGTGCCCGGGTGAGGAGGAGCCGCGACGGTCCCTAGTCGCGGTCGTGGGGACAGACCTTTCGTTGCCGACCATCTTGAGAAAGATGCTCGACGACGAGAGGTGCTGGGAGGCCATGGCCTCCTTCTGCGAGACTGTTGTTTCTCAGAGGGAGGCCGAGGAGCGGGAGAGAGAGAGAGACCCTCTCGCTCCCCCGCTCCGGAGGGTGCGGACACGGAGACGGGCTAACCGGGCCCGGACTCCGTCTCCGCTAGGAGGACCTGGGGCGCCGGATGTGGGGACATCCGGCGTCCCACACTAGGGATAAGGTCCTCCAGAGTGGAGTCGATGCCCTTCATGTTCCAGGGCATCGCTCGAGGAGAAAGGAGGGTCTTTATACACCCCTCCAGGGAGGGGGCTCTCTACACCCCCCCCAGAGGAGGGTCCGCTGATTTACACAGTGGACAACAGCGCTGGCAGGGCCGCGGAGCATGCGCAAGCGGACCCGTAGCCCTGCTACCAGCTGAACAGGTGGAACATTTTTTTTCTTTTTTTTTTTTTTTTTTTTTTTTTTTTTTTTTTTTTTTTTTTTTTTTTTTTTTTTTTTTTTTTTTTTTTTTTTTTCTTAGGTTAGGTTAGGTTAGGTTAGGTTAGGTTAGGTTAGGTTAGGTTAGGTTAGGTTAGGTTAGGTTAGGTTAGGTTAGGTTAGGTTAGGTTAGGTTAGGTTAGGTTAGGTTAGGTTAGGTTAGGTTTTTTTTTTTTTTTTTTTTTTTTTTTTTTTTTTAAACCTGTCCGGATGCTAGACCCGGCCTGCGAGCTAATACCTCTAACAGTGGTCAGAGACTTTATTTTCTAATTACAATTTCTACTTAATAGGGATTTGGAATTGGGTTTGGACTTCCTACTATATTTTTTATTTCCATCTAGTCATATTTTCATTTATACAGGTTTACATTGTTTATAACATCGAGAGGTTGTGGTACATATTACTTCCGTATTCTATATCTCTTTTGATTACACACCTTTACAATATAGTTTACATATTAGGGTTTTTACATTTGTTTCTTATCTTCTACTATTTAATTCTATGAAGGTTATATATCTAGGGTACAGCTATATTTTACATACAAGGTAATTCTTATGCTGCATTAACATATAACTATTATACATTTTACAGCATACTTATTTATCTATTTATTTTAAATCTATGGCATTTTTACCTACTCTAGACAAATACAACATCAACATATTTTAATGTTATTTGCAGTTTCATCTTCTGGGCTACGATTAATGACAGTTACAACCCTATCAATTTTTGTCGTGTTTTTAGTCTGTTCTATTCGAGGATGTCTACTGTTTGTTTAGGGACTGTTAAGGGTTTTGTTTATTGGATGAGCAATTTGGCCATCAGCTATAGCACTCAGAATCGGATCTAACAGTTCCTGGTGATTTCTATCCAGTTACGTCGTCTTGTACACCGCTTAGTATTCCAACTTGTTGCATTTTCTTACGAAATGTCTCTAGTTGCCTTTGGTGTTCCAAGTCGTTGGGCCATTTACGATTTTGGTGTATCTACCAAGTCCTGTAATCCGATTATCGGCAGCACTAGCAGGGAAATTAACACAGAATTTCCGCTTCCGCTTCACACTCTGCTTTGCGTGCTTCTCACTATTTTGACCTAAATTAGCTTCAGTGACGACCTCAGCAATATGCTATGGTGGCTCTGGCCAGAGCCTCCCATTTTTGCCTAATACTGCAGTCTTCACTGAAGGCGTTGTGCTCCGTGTGGTCTGACTTTGCTCGGACACAGTTGCAGCACGTTGGGGGTACGCCCGCACGCCAGTCCTCGCATTGCTGTTTTAGATGTGGGCCCCCACAGTGACTGCATTTTTCTATCGTTTCTGTACAGAAACGGCGGCCATGACCGTAGCCGAGGCAGAGCGAACACTGTACTAGCGGGGACTGGTCTGAAACCCTTACCCGCTGCAAGTCGATATGCACTGCCTCTGCTTCGATCAGGCGTCGGTACACCCCTGTGGAGACCCTCATGACCACGTGATTTAATAGTGGGTTTCGGGTCTTTTTCCTGTAAATCACCTCATATGATTCTTTGTTCATATCTAGGTCGCGGAAAACGGACTCATTCTGTCTTACTAGTGCCCTCATGATGTCCTCATTGGTGTGGGATTGGAGGACATCTCTGAAGATCACCAGCGGGTCCTTGTTCTTCATTTCCTCGACCTTTAGATTCTTTGATTTACTTATCCTTTCCTTTAGTTTATCCCTTTCGTCCACTGTTTTGCATCCTAGAATCACCCTACTGTCCTTTGCCTTTCTAATTTTCTCTACTCTTACTCCCCCCTCCTTAGCATTGACCACTTTTCTTATTCTGTCCAACACTTCCTCCCCGGTTTCTGTTTCATCGGTAGCAGTTACCGCAACTGAGTGCAGTGTTGCCTGCTCGAAGAACTTTCTTTTTGAGGGTGCAGCCACTATGCTTGCATACGTTTGTTTTGTTACTTTGTCTGCCAGTATTTCTACTTTGTCAGTGTTTTCCTTAATTTGTATTGTATGCTCTTCTAATTTTTTAATAATTTCATTTTTCATATCTTCTATTTTATTATTAACTACTGTCATCTCTTCTCTGTCCTCTGTGTGGCTTTTTCCTCCATCCTCTAAGAGGTCATTGAGTTCGTCAACCTGTGCTCTAAAAATGTCTCTGGTCTTTTCAGTTTCCACCAGTTGCTGATTGAGTCGCTCGATCTCTGTCTTCATCTTGGCTTTTTCAGCCTCCGACTCTCTCAGCATCCGGTAGATAGCTTCGGAGTCATTTAATACATCCAACTTGATGCTTGTTTTGGTGTTTCTAGTGTTGTGCATATGAAACTCTATTCTTTTGAAACACTCATTAGCCTCGATGACCCGGGCGGAGTGTTTTATCTTTTGCACCTTTAATTCTGGCGCAGGCCCAGTCTTAGCTTGGGATGCATTTTCGAGGTTTGTTGTGGCTTCTGGGCTCACCGGTTTTCTTTTGGGGGAGTGTGGATTTCTGCCTTCTCAGCTATTCCAGAGCCAATACTCCTCCTCTCATTTTGGTTTGGGGCTATATTGCCAGCTCCACCAGAGGGTCCTGCCCTACCAGTTATCCCTTCAGCCTTCGATGTGAGGGTCGTCTCTGCCCTGCTCGCAGGATTTACCGCCGTCTTTTTCGGAGTGTGAAATCCAAACATCTTGGATTTGTGCGGTAACAGGTTAGTCAAACAGTAAAAAGTAAAATTGTAAAAGTTGTAAAAGTGGTACTTATATCATATATGTTAAATTGTGTTCTAATATGTTTTTTATGTTTCAGGTCCACTGGAGTGAAGCTGTATCGGGTGTCGTCTTATGCAGGTAAGTACATAGGTAAGTACACGTTATATATACAATTTAATAAAATAAAGAATTTTAGAGTTTTGTTAATTTCAACTCTATGTAAAGTAGAGTGAGTCTTAGTCAAAAATTTAGTTTACAATTAAAATAGGTCGCGTCCAGCTTAATTGTAGCCCAGAAGGATGAAAATACAATAACAAAAATATTTCGCAAAAATAAATTTTTTGAGGGGGGAGGGGGGGGATTATGTGTGGGAAGGGGGTATACAACAGTTATACAGGTAATTACAATTATATATCTACAAAACTACAATTTTCAAGAAAATGTTTGTGGAGGGGGAAGGGGGGGAGGGGGGGAGCTGGGATGTGGCGGGGTAGTACACAACAGTTTACTATTACAATTTAACAGAAAAAAATTTTTTTTTTTTACAAATGTTTTTAATTTTGAATACAACTTTAATTCCAAAACTTTTACTTTTTGTATGGGGAATTTATTTTTTATGCCAGAAGGGGGGGAAAAATTTTGAAAATTAGAAAATTTAATTTGGACCGCACGAGATATCTAACCTATGGTTAGATATCGCAGGTCGAGGTCAAAAAATGGCTAACTCCTACCGTTTCCGAGTTATTAGCGAAACAAGGTTATTTAAATACATGTGCGGTTGGATAAAAGTAGGTCACTTCAATTAATTCGAGCGCTTTATAAATAAAAATCTAAAAAGTTCACAATTATTTAGCCTACTATAGGGCCTACCTTTGAGCAAAAAATAAAGGTAGGTTGTCGCTGATAAATTTTTTATAAAAAAGTTTTTCCAATATCACCAACCGCATAAAACTTCAGAAGGTTGTTTCCGGGCCAAAACTTCTCCTTTTTCAAATCCGAAAACGCCTCCCTCCTCCTCTTCCGGTGCTCTTTAGGATGGCGTACTCCAATTCTCGCTGAGTGGCCTGGATGGGTGACCTCGTGACCACGTGGGACTTGTTTTTTTGCCGATATCTCCGCGATGGGGACCGGCAAAAATCTGATTCGACCACGTGGTCAAAGGTCTCCAGCAGGGCTTCCGAGTAGCACTCGAAAAAGGGGGGGTCACCGATCTGGTTCTCCCAGGAATTAATTTTGAAATTTTGAATTTTACCACTTTTCCGCTTTTTCCAAAATAACTTTTTAAAACTTCACTACCGTTTAAAACGGTTACCACAGACGTGTTGGCCTCGTCAGGCCGCAACTTTTGGTGTATTGCACGGTTTTGAACTCGCAAAAAATACCAATCTTTCGGAATTAAATCAGAAATTATTTCGCGGAAAATGCCTGGACCGTGGCGTGCCGGGCGGAGGTTGGGACGCGACTGGTTAGGTTAGGTTAGGTTAGGTTAGGTTAGGTTAGGTTGGGGTGCAAAGGGGTGCGATGCCAGGATACCTCCACGAAACCCCGGGTGTTGTAGTTCCTCTTGAATGCTTGCATTCGGGGGGAAGGGCAACACTTGGCTCGGTGCACCCTGGGCAACGGTTAATAACTTCCTTTCGGGGATCTTGTTAGCCGTTGGCTGAATTCCTGGCGGGGGTGTCTCTGCGATCCCTATGCCGTGGCATAGGGTGTAGCAGAGAGACGGGGAGCGCGCGGTCACAGCCTGTGACCATGCGCAGGACTTGCAACGGCGCCCTGGACAGTCCGGGAAGCGGCGGTGCAAGTCGGGGGGCTCGCGTCGGCGTCTCGGCCATATGCCGAGTAGCGGCGACGCGAGCGAGCAGCTTTGCTGCAGCGGACCTTCGGGTCGCGGGATGGCAGGCCTGCAAGGCCTGCGGCGCGGCGGGGAGGGTCAATCCGGCCACCCCGTCGGGCAGTTAGAGGAAGCAGTTTTGTCTGCTGAGGACCTACGGGTCGGAGTGTGGTGCTGTGGCGAAAGCCGGCAGCGTGGAGTAGTCCGCACAAGCTACTCTCCCGGCAACTTTGATGCCTTCCGCAACAACCCTCGTTGCGTGATAAGAGGATACGTGGGGGTATTCAAGGCCCGAAGGGGGCTTGCCTTAACTGGCCGGCCCCAGAGAGAATGGAAAACTCGACATAAACCCGTGAGAACACACGTAACACCCTGCGGATACCTGGGGACCTCCGCAGTATGTACCCTTGTCCCCCGGAATGGGAGTAACCCGGGGGATTGACCTTTATATCGGCCCGACTCGTGGGAACAACAAATGATGTCTAATGAAAACAAAAAACCAAAGTGTGTAAATGTTGAATATAGCAGCAGGGCGCCGGGCGCCAAAGAGGGGAAGAGCGAGCAAGATTGCTTGCTTTTCAAAAGTCTTTCGGAATCATCCGATTCCGACGTGAGCCTGAAGACTGTGTCTTCAGGCTCCGTCAGTGGAGGGCTCTGGCGGAAACGCCAAAGAGCAACCGTGGACGGGGACTCCTCAGACGAGGTGTCCACGCCCAAAATGGCGACAGCGCGGCGTGGTCGTGGCCGCCCGCCAACAACCGGGCAGTACGTCGGCCTGGCGAAAGCCAAGGCCGAGTTGAACAAGGCCCGAGAGGAGGAGCTGCGCCTAATCGCAGAGAAAGAGATGGCAGAGGATCTGCAAAAGAAGAAGGAGGCTAATATCGCCTTCTTTAAGAAGGCAGGCCCAGATCCTCTGCCGGAGGAGGAAGTGCGAGGGAGAGACGCCGCCCAACTCGAATGGATGGTGCTGGACTCCGTGGACACAATAACTAAGATTGCCACGAAGTCCAGCAACCTCAAGGGGACGTATGTGAAGGCCCTCAAAAAGGCGGCGGGCATCATCCGTGCCTCCTTTGAAGAAACAAAGGAGAGGGCTATGTCAGATGAGGTCCGCCTCCTAGTCGAGGCGAACAAACAGCTGTCGGCGGAGCTTAAAAAACTCCGCCGCGAGATGGAGGAGTTGAGAGCCTCTCAGCAGAGGCCCACACCCGTCCCGGCTCCGCCGATGCAGCCGCCAGCGGCAGCCAAGCCCCCAGCCCTCGAAGACGTGCTGCAAAAGGTCATGGTGCAGGTGGGCACCATGATCAGCGCACGATTCGAGGGCTTGGAAGATCGGCTTCTTCCGGAGAAACGCCTCAGGCCGCCGCTGGCCGCCGATAGGCGAAGAGAAGAGGCGGAACGGGCACCGAGCACGTTGGCCGCCCCCCCGGCACCGGCAGTTGAGCCGCAGCCCGGCCCATCCAAAGCCGCCAAGCCCAAGAAAGGTAAAGGCAAAGGCAAGGGTGGGCCTGCTCCTGCCGTAGTGTCAGCGCCGGCCCCAGCTCCACCTCCACCAGCACCGATGGCCTGGACCGAGGTGGTGAAGAGGCCAAAGAAGAAGCGCGCCGAAGCCTCTGGCCCTGCCAATCCCCGGCCTAGGTCGGCGGCCCCGGAGCGAGCCCAGGTTGTGAGGGCGGCGAGGAAACCTACCCCTTCGACAACCCTGAAGGCAAAGGCGGCGAAACTCCGTCCCCCCCGCACTGCAGCCGTGGTCATCACACTGCTGCCGGGGGCGGAGGAGAAAGGCCTTTCGTACTCGAAGGTGTTGGCGGAGGGCAGGAGGTGCGTTGACCTCGGTGCGTTAGGAGTCCCCCCCCTGCGAATGAGAACGGCGGCCACAGGGGCCCGCATCCTTGAGGTCCCTGGGGCCGAAAAGTCTCAGAAGGCAGACTCCCTGGCTGAAAAGCTAAGGGAGACCTTCCAGGGGGTGGAAGAGATTCGAGTCTCCAGGCCGGTCACCATGACAGATATGCGGGTGAGCGGACTGGATGACTCGGTCGGGGCTGAGGAGCTGACGGAGGCTCTCGCCAAGGCCGGAGGGTGTCCGACCCAAGAGGTCAAGGTCGGCACCATTAGAACGGGGCCAAGGG
The DNA here is from genome assembly GCA_905220475.3 of Ennomos fuscantarius. Classification (NCBI taxonomy): domain Eukaryota; kingdom Metazoa; phylum Arthropoda; class Insecta; order Lepidoptera; family Geometridae; genus Ennomos; species Ennomos fuscantarius. Next base: position 15,782,202 of record HG992035.1, read on the forward strand.
GCATGGGTTCTGCGGTGGTGCGATGCCCCACATCAGCAGCCAAAAACATAGCTGCTGGAGGACGGCTCCTCGTCGGCTGGGTCTCAGCCCAAGTCCAGATCTTGGACGCGAGACCCCGCCGATGCTATCGGTGCCTTGCAATGGGCCACGTCAGGGCCCAGTGCAAGTCAGAAGTTGACCGCAGCGATGAATGTCATCGCTGCGGTCAAAAGGGCCACAAGGCCAGCGATTGTGCCGCCCCCCCACACTGCACCGTTTGTGCAGCTGTGGGCAGGGCCGCAAATCACCTCTCCGGGAGCAAGGCATGTGCCAAGCCCCCGACGAAAAAAGAGCCGCGACGCAAGTCCGCTGCGACTGAGGCTAAGGCCAAGTCGCAGCCGACTCCCTCCGTAACGGAACAGGCGGTGCGCATGGAGGAAAGTTAGTATGCCACTAACTTTCCTCCAGGCGAATATCAACCACTCTGCCCGGGCCCAGGATCTTTTGCTCCAAGCCCTGGCAGAGCGGTTGATACAAATCTGCGTGGTCACCGAGCCCTACCGAGTCCCGCCCAGGTCTGATTGGGTGGGAGACCTGGACGGGTCGGTGGCAATCACGGCCCAGTCGCCGGCGCGGCCTCGTCCCTTGAAGGCGATGGTTGGGGGCCGAGGATACGCCGTCGCGAGTGTGGGGGAGATGGTGATTGTGGGGGTGTACCACTCTCCCAACAGGCCTCTCCACGAGCTCGAGGCCCTCCTCGAAGAGGTGGGCACAGTCGCGAGCAGAAACCGTCCCAGACCGGTTATTGTCCTCGGGGACCTCAACGCGAAGTCATTCGCGTGGGGTTCCCCGACGACAGACGCGCGGGGTACTGCCGTCGCGGAATGGCTGACCGCGACGGGCCTGTGCGTCCTTAACCGGGGGACGGAGCACACGTGCGTGCGCCGATGGGGTGGCTCAGTGGTCGACGTGACCTTTGCCACCCCTGAGCTTGCACGACGCGTACGCGACTGGGAGGTGCTTGTGGACGAGGAGACGCTCTCCGATCACCGCTACATTTGGTTCAGCGTCTCCTCGCCCACAACCTTCGTGGAGGGGCCTGTTGGGTCCGGTCCGAGGTGGATCCTTAAACGCCTGGACTCGGAGGTGCTGCAGGAGGCAGCGATAGTCCAGGCGTGGAACGCCCCACCTGCGGAGCCGGTGAGTGTCGATGCCGAGGCGGACGAGCTTTGCGAGGCCATGGCGCGCGTGTGCGACGCAGCCATGCCCCGCGCCAGGGCCTCGCAGACCAAACGCCAGGTGTATTGGTGGTCGGACGAGATCGCAGAGCTCCGCCGCCGCTGCGTAGGGAGGCGCCGCCGGTACCAGAGGTACCGCCGCAGACGGCGCCGAGAGACGGAGGAGCTGGACCACTTATACACCGCCTACAGGGAGGCATCGAAAGCCCTCCGTGTCGCCATCGACGAGGCCAAGGCTGGGGCCTGGCGGGAGCTGCTGCAGACGCTTGAGCTGGATCCGTGGGGAAGGCCGTACAGGTTGGCGAGGCAAAGGCTTCGCCCCTGGGCACCCCCGGTGACCTCAACGCTCGCGCCTGCAGTCCTGCAGCAGGTGGTCGAGGGACTGTTCCCTGCGGCCCCAGGGACCGAGTTCGTCCCTCCCACCGCGGTGGTCGATGGCGAAACGGAAGGGCTTGATTCACTCAGCTCCCCTTCTGAAGTCTCGGAAGGGGAGCTGGGCGCAGCCATCCTCAGGATGAGGGCCAAGAACACGGCGCCGGGCCCAGATGGCATACACGGTCGCGCGTGGGCCCTCGCTGAGGATGCTCTAGGGCCTCGAATAAGGGTTCCCCCGGCGGTGGAAGGGGGGCAGGCTCGTCCTCATTCGTAAGGATGGGCGCCCTGAGGACGAGCCTGCGGGATACCGTCCGATTGTGCTGCTTGATGAGGCCGGCAAGCTGCTGGAGCGGGTTGTCGCTGCCCGCCTTATCAAGCACCTGGAGAGGACTGGTCCCGACCTAGCGGAAGAGCAGTACGGGTTCCGGAGAGGTCGCTCGACGCTTGATGCTATTGCACGTGTCCGCGACCTCTCCGTCGAGGCGTGCTCCAGCGGCGGCGTCATGTTGGCGGTGTCTTTAGACATCGCCAACGCCTTTAACACGCTGCCCTGGAGCACAATTTTGGAGGGGCTGAGGTATCATAGGATACCTCAGTACCTGCAGCGCCTCGTCGGGGACTACCTCTCCTATAGAGAGGTAGTCTTTCCGACGATGCAAGGTGAGGGACGTAGCCCCATGACGCGCGGCGTTCCACAGGGGTCTGTTTTAGGGCCTCTTCTGTGGAACGTCGGGTATGACTGGGTCCTTCGGGGCGCTAACCTTCATGGCGTCGGCGTCATTTGTTATGCCGACGACACGCTGGTTACCGCCCGGGGAAGGACTTTCAGAGACGCGTCCATCCTTGCCACCGCCGCAGTCGCTGCGGTGGTGGCCAGGATCCGACGGTTGGGCCTGGAGGTGGCGCTCCACAAATCCGAGGCCATATGTTTTCATGGGCCTCGGGGGGCGCCACCTGCAGGCTCCAACATCGTCGTGGGGGGAACCTCCATTGCTGTCCGCTCGTCGCTCAAGTATTTGGGCGTCGTGCTTGACAGCAAATGGAGGTTCGGAGAGCATCTGCGGCGGCTGTCCCCCAAACTTATGGGGACAGCCGCCGCATTGAGCCGGCTACTCCCGAACCTGGGAGGCGGAGGGGGCACCTGCCGCCACCTTTACATGGCGGTAGTGAGATCGATGGCCCTCTACGGCGCTCCGATCTGGGCCGGATCTCTGAATCCTCGGGAGACCTCTACACTCCTGAGGGCTCAGAGAGTCATGGCGGTGAGGGTGTGCCGGGGTTATCGCACACTCTCACACGAGGTGGCCTGCATCCTCGCGGGCTCCCTTCCATGGGACCAGGAGGCGGACGTCCTGGCAGCCGTGTACCAGCGAAGAGCTCGCGCACGGACCGAAGACCTGCGGCCTATGCCGCAGGAGGTCGCGCACTGGCGCACGGAGGCCAGGACGGCTGCTCTGGTCGCGTGGAAGGAGCGGCTCCCGCGGGGACTCACGCGGAGGGGGGCTGGAGCACAACGCCTTATTGAGGCGATCCAGCCCGTACTCGAGGAGTGGGTCCAGCGGGAGCACGGAGCCCTGACCTTCCGCCTGACGCAGGTCCTCTCGGGGCACGGGTGCTTCGGGAGGTACCTGTGTAACGTGGCAAGGCGGGAGGCGACCCCGGCATGCTTCCGGTGCGGCTGTGCAGAGGACACTGCGCAGCACGTGCTGGAGACGTGCCCGGGTGAGGAGGAGCCGCGACGGTCCCTAGTCGCGGTCGTGGGGACAGACCTTTCGTTGCCGACCATCTTGAGAAAGATGCTCGACGACGAGAGGTGCTGGGAGGCCATGGCCTCCTTCTGCGAGACTGTTGTTTCTCAGAGGGAGGCCGAGGAGCGGGAGAGAGAGAGAGACCCTCTCGCTCCCCCGCTCCGGAGGGCGCGGACACGGAGACGGGCTAACCGGGCCCGGACTCCGTCTCCGCTGGGAGGACCTGGGGCACCGGATGTGGGGACATCCGGCGTCCCACACTAGGGATAAGGTCCTCCAGAGTGGAGTCGATGCCCTACATGTTCCAGGGCATCGCTCGAGGAGAAAGGAGGGGCTTTATACACCCCTCCAGGGAGGGGGCTCTCTACACCCCCCCCAGAGGAGGGTCCGCTGATTTACACAGCGGACAACAGCACTAGCAGGGCCGCGGAGCATGCGCAAGCGGACCCGTAGCCCTGCTACCAGCTGAGCAGGTGGAACATCGTGGAGGTTTTAGTCGGTATGGGTGCCCCTTCTGGGCACCGAGCCCGACACTACCCGTGGCCGACCCAGCCGCGGGTGTGCGTAAATGCATTTCCCCCACGTTAAAAAAAAAAAAAAAAAAAAAAAAAAAAAAAAAAAAGGTTGGGGTGCAATGCCAGGATACCTCCACGAAACCCCGGGTGTTGTAGTTCCTCTTGAATGCTTGCATTCGGGGGGAAGGGCAACACTTGGCTCGGTGCACCCTGGGCAACGGTTAATAACTTCCTTTCGGGGATCTTGTTAGCCGTTGGCTGAATTCCTGGCGGGGTCTCTCTGCGATCCCTATGTCTCGGCATAGGGCGCAGCAGAGAGACGGGGAGGGGGCGATGAAGGATCGCCCCAGCGGACCTTTGGGTCGTGGGATGGCCGGCCTTCAAGGCTGGCGGCGCGGCAGGGAGGGTCAACTCGGCCACCCTGTCGGGCACCTCGGGATGGAGCAGTTCTGTCTGCAGTGGGCCTTCGGGCCGGGGGATGGCGGACCTTCAAGGTCTGCGGCGCGGCGGGGAGGGTCAAGTCGGCCACCTCGTCGGGCAAGCTGGCGGTCAAGCCAGTTTTGTGTGTGTTTGCGTGAGTGTTTGTGTGTGTGTTTTATAGGCAGCCGGCACTTTACGCCGGCACCCCAAAACATGGCAGATTCAAAGAGACAAGTAAAACTACCCCAGGGAGGTAAAGCCGGCAACGGACAATCCTTCCCTCCTCCGGGAGGCTGCCCCTCGTATTCTGGGGGGGGCAAGAGTCGCCATTTATCGTCAATTGAAATTGTGGAGTGTCCCAAGAGGGACGAGAAGAGGACGTCATTGAGGAGAGAGCCCGCTCTGGACTCCGACGACTATTCGTCGGATTCCAGACCCGGCTCCGCGATGAGCATTGCGTCATCAGGACGCAAGAGGAGGAACAGCGGCGGTGGAAGTGGCTCAGATTCCGACGGGGATCGGGGCTCTAGACCACCAGCCGCTAGGAGAGGAAGAGGTCGCCCTCCAACCACGGGCCAATACGTCGGGCTCGCCAAGGCGAAGGCGGAGTTGAACGCACTCAAGAGTGAAGAACTCCGCCTGCAGGCCGAGACGGACCTGGCGAACTACGTCCGGGAGGACAGAGAACGGAGGAAAGCTCGCACGTTGACGAGGACCGGGAGCGATTCTGGCCCCAAGTCAAGTCACGAGCTAGTGAGCGCTGTTGCAGACAGTCTCACTGTCATCACGGAGGTCGCGACGAAGTCGTCGAACCTTAAGGGGACACTAGTCCGGAGCCTTAAGGACGCGGCGGCTTCGATCCGGGAGGCGGTCACGGAGTTGTCTTCACTCTCCGTGTCCGATGAGAACCAGCTCCTCCAGGCCGACAACGCTCGGCTGAAGGCGGAAGTGGGCGATCTCCGTAAGGAGGTCGCTCAGATGAAGCTGGATATGGAGGAGCTGAAGAGGGCACAGAGGCAGACGGTGGCTCCCTCGGTCGTTCGCGAGAGCGTCGAGGTCGAGCCGATCCGTCCTGCCTCGCAGACACGGCGTGGAGGCGGAGCGATCCGCCGAAACGCCCCACCGGACAAGGACGGAGACGAGTTCGAGCGGGACATCATGGTGAAGGTGGGGACCATGATGAACGCTCGGCTCGAGGCGCTGGCACGCAGGCTTCCTCCGGAGCCGCGTACCCAGCCCCCACTAGCAGCGGACAAGAGGCAGGGTAAGGCAGCCACAGCTGCGGCCCCTGCCCCTGTGCCGGCAGTCGGGGAGCCGAAAAGGAAGAGACGTAAGAAGAAGAAGAAGAAGAAGAAGGCCGGCGCTGGTCCTTTACAACCAGCGTCGGCGAAACAGCCCAAGGCACTGCCCCCAGCGCCGAAGGCTATGAAGGAGAAATGGAGCGACGTGGCGAGGCGTGGCAAAACCAATGGGTCTGGTGCGGTGCAGAGGGCACCGCAGACCAGGAACCCGGCGGCAAAGCTGCGCCCGCCACGTACGTCAGCCGTGGTCCTGACTCTCGAGCCTATTGCTCGGGAGAAAGGGTTCACGTACATGGACGCGCTCAATAAGGCCAAGTCGTCCATTGTCCTGGCCGACCACGGCATACCGCCTCTGAGCTTCCGAATTTCGCAAGCCGGGGCGCGTATGCTGGTGGTCAAGGGTCCGGACAGTGCCGACAAAGCCGATTTACTGGCGGAGAAGATTAAGGAGGTAGTACCGGCGGAGTTCGTCCGCGTCACCAGGCCGTCGAAGTGCGCAGAAATGCGTATTTCCGGCCTCGACGACTCCGTCACTTCGGACGAGGTAGCGGAGGCGGTCGCGCGCATCGGCGGATGCTCGATCGACTCCATCAGGTATAGCGAGGTTCGCACAAACCTGATCGGAGTCGGCTCGATGTGGCTGAGATGCCCGATCGCCGCCGCCAAGGAGGTGGCACTGGGGGGCACACTGCTCGTAGGTTGGACCTCGGCAAGGGTCCACCTGCTGGAGCGCAAGCCCTTTGTGTGCTTCAAATGTCTGGAGGTAGGTCACGTACGTGCTAAGTGCCCATCCAAGGTGGACCGCAGCGATAAGTGTTATCGCTGCGGACAGCCTGGACACGTAGCGAGCGTATGCACCGCTGCGGCTCGCTGCATGCTGTGTGCGGCAGCGAACCAAAGCGCCGACCATAGGATGGGAGGCAAGGGTTGCAACGCCCTCAAGCCCAAGCCCAAGCAGAGGATGGGAGACGGAGCGAGGGTGGATCGTAAGACCACTTCGACTCCGGCCCGCCCTGCGAAGGCGAAGGCTAAGGACATGCCGATGTCTGTTGACCCTGGGCCTAGTGCCCCGGGTCCGGGACGTCGGTGATGTCGGGATCGGCGGGTGATGAACGGGGGTTCGTCGTCTGCACGCCAATCGATCCCCCAAGCGGGTCGGCGCACTGGGTGCCTGGTGCGCTGATGCCGAGAGGGCACGTCCTGACGAGGACGTTAGGAAGAGTGTCACGCCTGCGGGCTGTGGCTGCCGCGGACAGGGATACGGAAGAGTCGTCCCACGTACTCGCGTCCCTGTCGCGATCGCGGAAGGGAAGGGGCACCCCAGGTTTTTAGTGAGTATACCGCCTCACTTTAGGAGGTGGGAGTCTCACATATCCTCCGGCTCCCCCCGGGGCTGGAGGAATCCGTAATTTGGATTTTCCTGGGTTAAAAAAAAAAAAAAAAAAAAAAAAAAAAAAAGGTTAGGTTAGGTTGGGGTGCAATGCCAGGATACCTCCACGAAACCCCGGGTGTTGTAGTTCCTCTTGAATGCTTGCATTCGGGGGGAAGGGCAACACTTGGCTCGGTGCACCCTGGGCAACGGTTAATAACTTTCCTTCGGGGATCTTGTTAGCCGTTGGCTGAATTCCTGGCGGGGTCTCTCTGCAATCCCTATGTCTCGGCATAGGGCGCAGCAGAGAGACGGGGAGGGGGCGATGAAGGATCGCCCCAGCGGACCTTCGGGTCGTGGGATGGCCGGCCTTCAAGGCTGGCGGCGCGGCAGGGAGGGTCAACTCGGCCACCCTGTCGGGCACTTCGGGACGGTGCAGTTCTGTCTGCAGAGAGGGCCTTCGGGCCGGGGGATGGCGGACCTTCAAGGTCTGCGGCGCGGCGGGGAGGGTCAATTCGGCCGCCCCGTCGGGCTCGCTGGTGGAAGCCAGTGTTTTGTGTGTGTGCTTGTGTGAGAGTTTGTGCGTGTGTCTTCAAGGCAGCCGGGCCTTTATGCCGGCACCCAAAACCCATGGCAGATTCAAAGAGACTAGTAAAACTACCCCAGGGAGGTAAAGCCGGTAACGGACAATCCTTCCCTCCTCCGGGAGGCTGCCCCTCGTATTCTGGGGGGGGCAAGAGTCGCCATTCGTTGAGTACAGTCGAGATTGTGGAGTGTCCCAAGAGGGACGAGAAGAGGACGTCATTGAGGAGAGAGCCCGCTCTGGACTCCGACGACTATTCGTCGGATTCCAGACCCGGCTCCGCGATGAGCATTGCGTCATCAGGACGCAAGAGGAGGAACAGCGGCGGTGGAAGTGGCTCAGATTCCGACGGGGATCGGGGCTCTAGACCACCAGCCGCTAGGAGAGGAAGAGGTCGCCCTCCAACCACGGGCCAATACGTCGGGCTCGCCAAGGCGAAGGCGGAGTTGAACGCACTCAAGCGTGAAGAACTCCGCCTGCAGGCCGAGGCGGACCTGGCGAACTACGTCCGGGAGGACAGAGAACGGAGGAAAGCTCGCACGTTGACGAGGACCGGGAGCGATTCTGGCCCCAAGTCAAGTCACGAGCTAGTGAGCGCTGTTGCAGACAGTCTCACTGTCATCACGGAGGTCGCGACGAAGTCGTCGAACCTTAAGGGGACACTAGTCCGGAGCCTTAAGGACGCGGCGGCTTCGATCCGGGAGGCGGTCACGGAGTTGTCTTCACTCTCCGTGTCCGATGAGAACCAGCTCCTCCAGGCCGACAACGCTCGGCTGAAGGCGGAAGTGGGCGATCTCCGTAAGGAGGTCGCTCAGATGAAGCTGGATATGGAGGAGCTGAAGAGGGCACAGAGGCAGACGGTGGCTCCCTCGGTCGTTCGCGAGAGCGTCGAGGTCGAGCCGATCCGTCCTGCCTCGCAGACACGGCGTGGAGGCGGAGCGATCCGCCGAAACGCCCCACCGGACAAGGACGGAGACGAGTTCGAGCGGGACATCATGGTGAAGGTGGGGACCATGATGAACGCTCGGCTCGAGGCGCTGGCACGCAGGCTTCCTCCGGAGCCGCGTACCCGGCCCCCACTAGCAGCGGACAAGAGGCAGGGTAAGGCAGCCACAGCTGCGGCCCCTGCCCCTGTGCCGGCAGTCGGGGAGCCGAAAAGGACTCGGAAAAGGAAGAAGAAGAAGAAGAAGAAGGTCGGCGCTGGTCCTTTACAACCAGCGTCGACGAAACAGTCTCAAGCGCGACCATCAGCGCCCAAGACCACGGAGAAATGGAGCGATGTGGCGAAGCGTGGCAAAACCAATGGGTCTGGTGCGGTGCAGAGGGCACCGCAGACCAGGAACCCGGCGGCAAAGCTGCGCCCGCCACGTACGTCGGCTGTCGTCCTGACTCTCGAGCCTATTGCTCGGGAGAAAGGGTTCACATATATGGACGCGCTAAATAAGGCCAAATCGTCCATTGTCTTGACCGATCACGGCATACCGCCTCTAAGCTTCCGTATTTCGCAAGCTGGGGCGCGTATGCTGGAGATCAAGGGTCCAGACAGTGTCGACAAAGCCGACTTACTGGCGGAAAAGATAAGGGAGGTACTATCGGCGGAGTTCGTCCGTGTCACCAGGCCGTCGAAGTGCGCAGAAATGCGTATTTCCGGCCTCGACGACTCCGTCACTTCGGACGAGGTAGCGGAGGCGGTCGCGCGCATCGGCGGATGCTCGATCGACTCCATCAGGTATAGCGAGGTTCGCACAAACCTGATCGGAGTCGGCTCGATGTGGCTGAAGTGCCCGATCGCCGCCGCCAAGGAGGTAGCACTGGGGGGCACGCTGCTCGTAGGTTGGACCTCGGCAAGGGTCCACCTGCTAGAGCGCAAGCCCTTCGTGTGCTACAGGTGTATGGAAGTGGGACACGTGAAGGCGAAATGCCCGTCCCAGGTGGACCGCAGCGATAAGTGTTATCGTTGCGGACAGCCTGGGCACGTGGCCAGCTTATGCTCTGCCCCGGTTTGCTGTATGCTTTGCGCAGCAGCAAACCAAAAGGCGGATCACAGGATGGGAGATAAAGGCTGTAATGCCCTCAAGCCCAAGCCAAAGCAGAGGTCGGGAGACGGAGCGAGGGTGGATCGTAAGACCACTTCGACTCCGGCCCGCCCTGCGAAGGCGAAGGCCAAAGAGACCCCGATGTCTGTTGACCCTGGGCCTAGTGCCCCGGGTCCGGGACGTCGGTGAGGTCGGGATCGGCGGACGATGAACGGGGGTTCGTCGTCCGCACGCCAATCGATCCCCCAAGCGGGTCGGCGCACTGGGTGCCTGGTGCGCTGATGCCGAGAGGGCACGTCCTGACGAGGACGTCCGGAAGAGTGCCGCGCCTGCGGGCTGTGGCTGCCGCGGACAGGGATACGGAAGAGTCGTTCCACGTACTCGCGTCCCTGTCGCGATCGCGGAAAGGAAGGGGCACCCCAGGTTTTTAGTGAGTATACCGCCTCACTTTAGGAGGTGGGAGTCTCACATATCCTCCGGCTCCCCCCGGGGCTGGAGGAATCCGTAATTTGGATTTTCCTGGGTTGAAAAAAAAAAAAAAAAAAAAAAAAAAGGTTAGGTTAGGTTAGGTTAGGTTAGGTTAGGTTAGGTTAGGTTAGGTTAGGTTAGGTTAGGTTAGGTTAGGTTAGGTTAGGTTAGGTTAGGTTAGGTTAGGTTAGGTTAGGTTAGGTTAGGTTAGGTTAGGTTAGGTTAGGTTAGGTTAGGTTAGGTTAGGTTAGGTTAGGTTAGGTTAGG